>CM076575.1:983421083-984121182 GCA_034641835.2 Pinus albicaulis
TCCCAAATTATGCTCAGTATGTCTAAAAATAGACATAGTCTAAAAATAGACTTTGCGCCAGAATTTGCCTGCGGGCCCACTTAGTGAAGGCGACTTCATTTCACTAAGCTCCATCATCTTGCTGCATTCTCAACACTCCCTCTCGGCAAGATATGGATTATCTGCAACCCCTATCCTGCCTCTGTGGAATTCGAACTTGCTCCTGGTGAGCGCCTTCGTCAGGATGTCGGCATCCTGATCCTCCGTGGGAACATATGAAAGCATCACGATTCTCCGCTGAACACAATCTCTGATATGATGGTACCTGATGTCGATGTGTTTGGATCTATCATGAAATACTGGATTAGCCGAGAGTTTAATGCAACTCTGGTTATCACAGTAAATCACTGTAGGCTCCAAATGCAACCCGAACAATCCAACGAGGATCTTCCTCATCCAAATAGCCTCGCATGCAGCCAAGCTTGTTGCCATGTACTCGGCCTCTGCTGAACTGAGTGCCACGGATCTCTGCTTCCTGCTGTACCAGGAAACTGTTGTCGACCCAATGCTGAAAACTCCTCCAGAAGTGCTCTTCCGGTCCGTTGGACTCCCTGCCCAATCTGCATCAGTGAAGCCAGAAAGCTTCACTCCATCCTCCTGTCTGTGCCATAGACCATATCCCGATGTGCCTCTGATATAGTGCAATACATGCTTGCCCGCCTTCCAAAAGAGCTTGGTAGGCTTAACCATAGCTTGCGAAAGCTGGTTAACTGCATAGCATATATCGGGTCGAGTATTGACCGGATACATCAACGACCCCACCAACTGTCGATAGACAGTGGCATCCACTACCTCCTCCGAAGTAGCATCTCCCTTCCTCCAACCTCCAGGAAGAGGGGTATCAACAGGCTTGCAGCCTTGCATGTTGAACCTCTCCAGAATCTCCCGGGCATACTTTCCCTGAGAAACAAACAGTCCTCCACTGCGCTGCCAAATCTCCAATCCCAGGAAATAATGAAGGATGCCCAGGTCCTTCATCTCAAACTCTCGTGCAAGATCCTCCTTGCATGAAAGTATCAACTGCTCGTCGCCAGTCAAAATCAGATCATCTACATACAGTACGATGATCAACAGCTTCCCCTCCACCACAATCTGGTACAGGTTTGGATCCGCCTCCCTCTTGGAGAATCCAAGCCCGGTGAAGTAGCTGTCTATCCGAGTGTACCAAGCACGAGGTGCTTGCTTCAGCCCATACAGTGCTCTCTTGAGTCGGCACACATGCGACTCACTGCTAAAGATCTCAAAACCTTCAGGCTGCTCTATGTACACCTCCTCCTCAATAACTCCATTGAGGAACGCAGTCTTCACATCCATCTGATGAATGTGCCACCCCATCTGCGCTGAGAGAGCACGGATCGTCCGTATGGAAGAGTACCTTGCGACAGGTGCAAAAGTCTCCTCATAGTCAATCCCCTCGATCTGTGAGAAGCCACGGGCGACAAATCTCGCCTTGTACTTCTCCACACTCCCGTCAGCCGCCTGCTTCACCTTGTAGATCCATCGCGAACCTACACCTGATTTCCCAACCGGTCTTGGGACAATCTCCCATGCACTGTTCCTGATGATCGAATCATATTCTTCGATCATGGCATCAACCCATGCGGGTTCCTCCCCAGCTTCCTCAAAAGAGGATGGCTCTGTCACAACACATTGACTCATAAGAGCCATGTATCCAGTGTACCGATCCGGTGACTGTCTCTGTCTGCGCTGTGCTGTAGGTGGTCCTACAACCTTCTCTGCATCCCGAGCCAGTCGCTCAGCTTCTGTAGTGCGCATGCGCCCTCTGATGGTTGGCGCTGCCTAGGTGGTTTCTTCCACCTCTTGAACCTCCTCTTGTGGCTGATCCACATCCGGAAGCTCCTCCTTAGGAACTAACAGCTCCTCATCTGCATGCAAGTGTAGCTCCCTCTCAAGCGAACACTGCATGGCTTTCTCCTCCTGGAATTTTATATCCCGTCGCACAATAGTCTTGCGACTGTCTGGCACATACACTCGATAGTTATGAGGTGTATCGATGTACCCCACAAATATTCCAACTTTAGCAGTTGGATCCAGCTTCCTTCTTGCATCCTTCGTCACATGCATGTAGACAAGAGATCCGAAAATCCGCAAATGGGAAATATCAGGCCTCTTGCCAGAATAAGCCTCCTCTGGTGTACTCATGCCAAGAACCTTGTGAGGACAACGGTTCTGCACATACACTGTTGTATTGCATGCCTCGGCCCACAAGTGAAGGGGTAGGCCCTGATCATGCAACATCGCCCGTGCAACACCCACGATCGTTCTGTTCTTCCGCTCAGCCACCCCGTTCTGCTGTGGGTTATGGGGTGCGATGAGCTCTCTCCGAATCCCTTCTGCGCTGCAGAACTCCTTGAATTCAGCCGAGATGAATTCACCACCGTTATCACTCCTTAGAGCAATCACCTTCTTCCCGGGCTCCTTCTCGAGCAGTGCTTTAAACTCACAGAACTTCACGAATGTATCGCTCTTCTTCTGCATGAAGAAGATCCAGCACTTTCGAGAGAAATCATCAACAAAGATCACATAATACATGTGCTTTGCTGTCAAAGCAACTGAGAAAGGACCACACACGTCTGTGTGAACTCTCTCAAGGATCGTCGTGGCGCGACTATCCTTCTCGTGAAAGGTGGCTTTCACATGCTTCCCTAAAGTACACCCCTTGCACTGATCTGACTGCGCAAGAGTGCCCTTAGGAAGTCCAGTAGAAATCTGCTGCAGAATCTTCAAAGCTCCATGGTGAAGGTGGCCCAATCTCCTGTGCCACAGTTCGCCCTCATCATCCCGGCTCACCACTTCTCCCGCCTTGCATGCCATAGTTGCGCAGTCATCTACCTGCAACTGATAAAGGTTCTGAGTTCGAACCCCTATCTTCCGGGTCTCTCCAGTAGTCTTACTGCGCAGGAAAGCTTTCCCTTCGCTGAAGACCACATCATAACCCTTATCCTCCAACATCGCTACCGAAATCAGGTTCTTCTTCAATCCAGGTACATGCATGACATCCTTTAAGACAAAGGGTTTACCAGACTCCCTCTGAAAGGATACGGTACCGATACCAGTCGCACTGTATCTACCGTCATCGCCCATCTCGATGTGCATGCCCAAATCCTTGTCCTCCAGATCTGAGAACAACTCCCGATCTCCCGTCATATGAAATGACGCACCGCTGTCCAAGAACCACACCGATCCCAACATACTTGAAACTAAGCATGCAATCAGTGAAACTTTGACAACCACCCCCACACTTCCCAGCTCATCTCTGCACTGAGTGAACTTCGTGAGGTATTTGGCGATGCTGTCGCTCTTCTCCATCTTGATGTTCCTGAGCTTATCTTTGAGCGCCAGCTTCCTTTGGTCACTCTTACTCTGGAATAGATCCGTCAAAGCTTTCCACATTAAATATGGAGTAGCCTTTCCATGCAGGATGGATACAATATGATCCTTGACGCCCTCCAACAGGATCCTTCGACATTTCGCGATCTTCTTTTGCCATGCATCGACCAAAGCTGCATCAGTGGGCTTTGGGACATCCGCATCCACGAACTCCTTGAGACCATTATCTTCTAACACTGCTTCCATTCGATCCTTCCATGCAACATAGTTCGAACTGCCTTCAAGAGCATATTCGAGTCGCAAACCATTGAAAGAAGACATCTTTCAACACCGGCACCAAGGAGAACAACCTTCTGCAAAATTCGAATTCCAAACTCCAAGCTCTATCGCTTCCGATCTATACTTGAAAACAAATTATTTCCAAATCAGAGATTGACTGCAAAGGGCATTCACCAGATCTTTCACCTTACAAAGAAGGATGAATATTCCGGAGGCTACCTGGCCCGCATGCAGACTCTGTCCGAGGAAATAAGTTTGCAATCACCGTAATAGACTTCGACAATTAATCTCGCTCCGATACCATGTAGAAATTAGCTGAATAAATCCCTTATTCAATGAAGATTAACCCGATCATACATCAATTTCGAATTGCATGCATAACACATAACCCTCTTTACAATTAATTGTGTCACGGAAATAATATGAAACAGTGGCACATCAAATCAATCACACATTAACTCAGAATGTATGGGGAAAGCTTATAGCTGAAAACCCCGCAGCTATTGTGTATATTATAATGGAGAAATCATGTAACAATCATAGTACAAAAACTCTTCACAGGCTCTCATGCACTACCTCCCATGCTACACACTATCAAGCTAGATCTAGCAAATCACTTGCTCCAATCCTTAGCCACTTGATAGCCAACCTTGATTGCGTGATTCAAAGCTATGGGATGGCCTCTTTATATAGATAAACCACCAGCCTAAACTTTGCAATACTCATAGCTTACTCCACCTATCTATGTGTTGCAAATAGCAACAGTATAGTTACAACTGATAGCTAGCTCTACCCTTTCATCTATCTCTTTCACTGGTCTTCACTGAACTGATCATGCACTGTAGTGAACTGAAGTGTTCTTGAGTTGACTAATGAGTTAATATTTAGTAAATTAAATATTATTTAATTTACTCCACTCATATCTAGTTGATTAGCTAGTTAACTAATCCCAACTAGTTCAACTAAAGCAAACAGAACACAACTCCACTATCTGTCTCGTTAACTCCTCCAAAACTCCTGCCACTGAAGTCTAACTGAAGCCAACCATGCAAGATGCCATCAAACCCTAGGAACCACGTGATTCCTTGTGTCGGTTGCATGAGCCACCTCCATGACTCAAACTGAAGTGCGCCAAGAGAGTAAACTGCTGTTTATAGTCAAAATATTATTAAGGGTAAATAATATTTGACTTCCATATTTTTAGGAGATCAGTCTAAAAATAGCCTGGGTCCTAAAAATAGGGTCTCATCTATTTTTACCGACATGTCGCATCCATCAAGAATCTCCAAGTAGAATTCCCAAATTATGCTCCGTATGTCTAAAAATAGACATAGTCTACAAATAGACTTTGCGCCAGAATTTGCCTGCGGGCCCACTTAGTGAAGGCGACTTCATTTCACTAAGCTCCATCATCTTGCTGCATTCTCAACACTCCCTCTCAGCAAGATATGGATTATCTGCAATCCCTATCCTGCCTCGGTGGAATTCGAACTTGCTCCTGGTGAGCGCCTTCGTCAGGATGTCGGCATCCTGATCCTCCGTGGGAACATATGAAAGCATCATGATCCTCCGCTGAACACAATCTCTGATGTGATGGTACCTGATGTCGATATGTTTGGACCTATCATGAAAAGCTGGATTAGCCGAGAGCTTGATGCAGCTCTGGTTATCACAGTAGATCACTGTAGGCTCCAAATGCAACCTGAACAAACCTGCGAGGATCTTCCTCATCCAAATAGCCTCACATGCAGCCAAGCTTGCTGCCATGTACTCGGCCTCTGCTGAACTGAGTGCCACGGATCTCTGCTTCCTGCTGTACCAGGAAACTACTGTCGACCCAATGCTGAAAACTCCTCCAGATGTGCTCTTCCGGTCCATTGGACTCCCTGCCCAATCTGCATCAGTGAAGCCAGAAAGCTTCGCTCCATCCTCCTGTCTGTACCATAGACCATATCCCGATGTGCCTCTGATATAGCGCAATACATGCTTGCCCGCCTTCCAAAAGAGCTTGGTAGGCTTAACCATGGCTTGCGAAAGCTGGTTAACTGCATAGCATATATCGGGTCGTGTATTGACCAGATACATAAGCGACCCCACCAACTGTCGATAGACAGTGGCATCCACTACCTCCGCTGAAGTAGCATCCTCCTTCCTCCAACCACCAGGAAGAGGAGTGTCAACAGGCTTGCAGCCTTGCATGTTGAACCTCTCTAGAATCTCCCGGGCATACTTGCCCTGAGAAACAAACAGTCCTCCGCTGCGCTGCCAAATCTCCAATCCCAGGAAATAATGAAGGATGCACAGGTCCTTCATCTCAAACTCTCGTGCAAGATCCTCCTTGCATGAAAGTATCAACTGCTCGTCGCCAGTCAAAATCAGATCATCTACATACAGTACGATGATCAACAGCTTCCCCTCCACCACAATCTGGTACAGGTTTGGATCAGCCTCACTCTTGGAGAATCCAAGCCCGGTGAAGTAGCTGTCTATCCGAGTGTACCAAGCACGAGGTGCTTGCTTCAGCCCGTACAGTGCTCTCTTGAGTCGGCACACGTGCGACTCACTGCTGAAGATCTCAAAACCTTCAGGCTGCTCTATGTACACCTCTTCCTCAATAACTCCATTGAGGAACGCAGTCTTCACATCCATCTGATGAATGTGCCACCCATCTGCGCTGAGAGAGCAAGGATCGTCCGTATGGAAGAGTACCTTGCGACAGGTGCAAAAGTCTCCTCATAGTCAATCCCCTCGATCTGTGAGAAGCCACGGGCGACAAATCTCGCCTTGTGCTTCTCCACACTCCCGTCAGCCGCCTGCTTCACCTTGTAGATCCATCGCGAACCTACAACTGATTTCCCAACCGGTCTTGGGACAATCTCCCATGCACTGTTCCTGATGATCGAATCATATTCTTCGATCATGGCATCAACCCATGCGGGTTCCTCCACAGCTTCCTCAAAAGAGGATGACTCTGTCACAACACATTGACTCATAAGAGCCATGTATCCAGTGTATCGATCCGGTGACTGTCTCTGTCTGCGCTGTGCTGTAGGTGGTCCTACAACCTTCTCTGCATCCCGAGCCAGTCGCTCAGCTTCTGTAGTGCGCATGCGCCCTCTGATGGTTGGCGCTGCCTGGGTGGTTTCTTCCACCTCCTGAACCTCCTCTTGTGGGTGATCCACATCCGGAAACTCCTCCTTAGGAACTAACAGCTCCTCATCTGCATGCAAGTGTAGCTCCCTCTCAAGCGAACACTGCATGGCTTTCTCCTCCTGGAATTTTATATCCCGTCGCACAACAGTCTTGCGACTGTCTGGCACATACACTCGATAGTTGTGAGGTGTATCAGTGTACCCCACAAATATTCCAACCTCAGCAGTTGGATCCAGCTTCCTTCTCGCATCCTTCGTCACATGCATGTAGGCAGGAGAACCAAAAATCCGCAAATGGGAAATATCAGGCCTCTTGCCAGAATAAGCCTCCTCTGGTGTACTCATGCCAAGAACCTTGTGAGGACAACGGTTATGCACATACACTGCTGTATTGCATGCCTCAGCCCACAAGTGAAGGGGTAGGCCCTGATCATGCAACATCGCCCGTGCAGCACCCACGATCGTTCTGTTCTTCCGCTCGGCCACCCCGTTCTGCTGTGGGTTATGGGGTGCGATGAGCTCTCTCCGAATCCCTTCTGCGCTGCAGAACTCCTTGAATTCAGCCGAGATGAATTCACCACCGTTATCACTCCTTAGAGCAATCACCTTCTTCCCTGACTCCTTCTCGACCAGTGCTTTAAACTCACGGAACTTCGCGAATGTATCGCTCTTCTTCGACATGAAGAAGATCCAGCACTTTCGAGAGAAATCATCAACAAAGATCACATAATACTTGTGCTTTGCTGTCGAAGCAACTGAGAAAGGACCACACACGTCTGTGTGAACTCTCTCAAGGATCGTCGTGGCGCGGCTATCCTTCTCGTGAAAGGTGGCTTTCACATACTTCCCTAAAGTACACCCCTTGCACTGATCTGACTGCGCAAGGGTGCCCTTAGGAAGTCCAGTAGAAATCTGCTGCAGAATCTTCAAAGCTCCATGGTGAAGATGGCCCAATCTCCTGTGCCATGGTTCGCCCTCATCATCCCGGCTCACCACATCTCCAGCCTTGCATGCCATAGCTGCGCAGTCATCTACCTGCAACTGATAAAGGTTCTGAGTTCGAACCCCTATCTTCCGGGTTTCTCCAGTAGTCTTACTGCGCAGGAAAGCTTTTCCTTCGCTGAAGACAACATCATAACCCTTATCCTCCAACATCGCTACTGAAATCAGGTTCTTCTTCAATCCAGGTACATGCATGACATCCTTTAAGACAAAGGGTTTACCAGACTCCCTCTGAAAGGATACGGTACCGATACCAGTCGCACTGTATCTACCGTCATCGCCTATCTCGATGTGCATACCCAAATCCTTGTCCTCCAGATCTGAGAACAACTCCCGATCTCCCGTCATATGAAATGACGCACCGCTGTCCAAGAACCACACCGATCCCAGCATACTTGAAACTAAGCATGCAATCGGTGAAACTTTGACAGCCACCCCCACACTTCCCAGCTCATCTCTGCACTGAGTGAACTTCGTGAGGTATTTGGCGATGCTGTCGCCCTTCTCCATCTTGATGTTCCTGAGCTTATATTTGAGCACCAGCTTCCTTTGGTCGCTCTTCTTCTGGAATAGATCCGTCAAAGCTTTCCACATTAAATATGGAGTAGCCTTTCCATGAAGGCTGGATACAATATGATCCTTGACGCCCTCCAACAGGATCCTTCGACATTTCGCGATCTTCTTTTTCCATGCATCGACCAAAGCTGCATCAGTGGGCTTTGGGACATCCGCATCCACGAACTCCTTCAGACCATTATCTTCTAACACTGCTTCCATTCGATCCTTCCATGCAACATAGTTCGAACTGCCTTCAAGAGCATATTCGAGTCGCAAACCATTGAAAGAAGACATCTTTCAACACCAGCACCAAGAAGAACAACCTTCTGCAAAATTCGAATTCCAAACTCCAAGCTCTATCGCTTCCGATCTATACTTGAAAACAAATTATTTCCAAATCAGAGATTGACTGCAAAGGGCTTTCACCAGATCTTTCACCTTACAAAGAAGGATGAATATTCCGGAGGCTACCTGGCCCGCATGGGATACGTCGAAATAAGTTCAAAATCACCATCATGACTTAAAATGAGTTAATCTCGCCTCCGATACCATTGTAGAAATTAGCTGAATAAATCATTTATTCAATGAAGATTAACCCGATCATACATCAATTTCAAATTGCATGCATAACACATAACCTTCTTCCACAATTAATTGTCACATGCGGAAATAATATAGAAGCAATCGCACATCAAATCAATCACACATTAACTCAGTATGTATGGGGAAAGCCTATAGCTGAAAACCCCCCGGCTATTGTGTATATTATAATGGAGAAATCATGTAACAATCATAGTACAAAAACTCTTCACAAGCTCTCATGCACTACCTCCCATGCTACACACTATCAAGCTAGATCTAGCAAATCACTTGCTCAAATCCTTAGCCACTTGATAGCCAACCTTGATTGCGTATTTCAAAGCTATGGGTTCGCTCCGATACCATGTAGAAATTTGAATAACTGATATGTTATCCACCGAGATTCTCTTGATCACACACTATTTTAGCTTCATGCATAATACAGAATCTCTTCTACCATTGATCATCACATGCGGAAATAAAATCAATTGCATGCACACATTAAAGCCTTAAAAATTCACACATATGAACACAGTATTTCATGGGAAAGCTTAAAGCTGAAAACCCCCAACTATCTGTATATTATATATGTCATGGAGATCATGTAACAATCATAGTACAAAGCTCTTTGCAAGCTCTCATGCACTACCTCCCATGCTACACACTATCAAGCTAGATCTAGCAAATCACTTGCTCCAATCCTTAGCCACTTGATAGCCAACCTTGATTGCGTATTTCAAAGCTATGGGATGGCCTCTTTATATAGATAAACCACCAGCCTAAAATTTGCAATACTCATAGCTTACTCCACCTATCTATGTGTTGCAAATAGCAACAGTATAGTTACAACTGATAGCTAACTCTACCCTTTCATCTATCTCTTTCCCTGGTCTTCACTGAACTGATCATGCACTGTAGTGAACTGAAGTGTTCTTGAGTTGACTAATGAGTTAATATTTAGTAAATTAAATATTATTTAATTTTCTCCACTCATATCTAATTGATTAGCTAGTTAACTAATCTCAACTAGTTCAACTGAAATAAATAGAACACAACTCCACTATTTGTCCCGTTAACTCCTCCAAAACACGCGCGGGGTCTAACTGGAAGCCAACCATGCAAGATGCCATCAAACCCTAGGAACCACGTGATTCCTTGTGTCAGTTGCATGAGCCACCTCCATGACTCAAACTGAAGTGCGCCAAGAGAGTAAACTGCTATTTATAGTCAAAATATTATTAAGGGTAAATAATATTTGACTTCCATATTTTTAGGAGATCGGTCTAAAAATAGCCTGGGTCCTAAAAAATAGGGTCTCATCTATTTTTACCGACATGTCGCATACTTCAAGAATTTCCAAGTAGAATTCCCAAATTATGCTCCGTATGTCTAAAAATAGACATAGTCTAAAAATAGACTTTGCGCCAGAATTTGCCTGCGGGCCCACTTAGTGAAGGCGACTTCATTTCACTAAGCTCCATCATCTTGCTGCATTCTCAACATTTTTTGTGCGCACATTTCGTTCATTAATTTTATAAGGGTCCAAACAATGTATTTAACATTGTGTTGCGTTGTTGCCACATTTCCCAACCTTGCTCCATCTTGAGCTTGATCCATTGTCATGAAACCATTTGTGGTTTACATTCCCCCCTAAAGTTGTTAACGGATTTGGGATAAGGGGGGGTAGCGCAATCAACATATGTCTTCAATATAGCAATTGACGATTTAGGAATTTCTTCCTATTGTGCATCCCCCCTGCACATTTAAATCTTGCAAGCAATCGGGCCTATGCAATTTTACCAATAATTCGGTGAGGATATGCGGTGCTCGATCTACCCATGTACCTTCTCGATGTTTAAATAATCAGTTTTTCCAACCTTCTGCCATATTTTCCACCAAGATTGGAAACACTGCCAAATTTGACCTACTCCAAAGCACCTCCACCATAATTTTAACTCTACAAAACTTTGACTTTTGGGTTTACCTTGACTAGTCATATCTTATGATCCGCGAGGCTATTTCTAAACTTCCACATATCACTGGAAATATATTTCAAAGCTCTTTCCATATAAGTGAGTTTCACATGTGTTTAAGGTGAACTTCTCAATTGAAAATGGATTAGAAAACATTGCACCTTCTTCATTCATTTTGATCTTCACACTTCTTGTTCCTAAATCCTGATCACCGGTGGAACCATCATTAACTCTTTGACGCCTTTGCCATAATTTTTCACAAATGAAAACATATTTATAACATTATCCCCCTTTGGAATTGATGTAAACACCCTTATCAAACAAAAAAAACATCATCATGAAGACAAACCAAATATGATTGTGCTCATAACTCTCCTTTGGATAATTTGCCCCCTATGATGCAGTTTTTATGTGTTGGACTGCCGCTTCTTTTTCTTTAGTGCCAATACTTCTCCCCCTTTGAAATCAATGGAAAAGACACTAATGGACTCCCCTTGTAAACAATATTCCCATGTCTTGTTGATCTTGTAGACCTAGAAGCTTCATATTAATGCGTTTAAGGTATACTTGCAACATTTCTTACTCTTGACGAAAGATCTAGTGGAGGGAGGCAAAAGGAACAATGACTAATATCTACCTCAAATACTCAAACTGATCTCATAGGAACAGTTTGATGAAAATATCAACAACCTGATGTTTTGTAGGAACATACTCTAGCTTCACAATCTGATGGGAAACTTAATCTCTCAATAAATTGTACTCGATTGGAATATTCTTTCTCTTTGAGTGAAAAAAGGTATTCTTTTACATGATAATGGTACTTGTATTGTCACAAATAATTGGAGTAGGTTGATCATAAAAGACTTGTACATATTGAAAATTTTGCTTCATCCATAATAATTGAGTGCAACAAGAAGTCGTTGTAATATATTATGATTCATTCCTCATGATGTAACACTTGCTACCAAAAAATAAAAAATACTTGAATGTTATAGGTCTTCCATATCAGATCTCATAGTGATTTTTTGTTGTTGTTTGGTATGAAATGAGATTTTTTGGGTATCACCATTTTTTTGTGAATTGACTCAGCCCAAAATATCTACTGAACTTCCCTTTCATCCATCATAGCTCTTTCTAGATGTTGTGCAAATTTGTTTTCTCTCCCTTCTACATCACTCTGTTGTGGAGTCTCAACTATAGTGAACTTCCTTTTGATGCCATGCTTTTTGAAAAATTCATCCAACTCCTTAGAAATAAACTCTCCTCCGTTATCATATCTTATGCTCTAAAGTTTACAATCATATTCATTTTCAGCCATAGCTTTGAAATATTTAAACTTCTCAAAAGCTTCAAATTTATTTCTAACAAAGGAAACCTGCATCATCCTACTAAAAGCATCAATTATAAGCATGAAATACAATTTACTTGTGGGTGACAGTGTTCCTGATGGTACAAAAAATTCCATATGTACTAGTTGAAGTGCCTTTGATGATAAAATCTCCTTAGAATTGAATGGTACTCATGTTTTCTTACCCAATTGAAAATATTCACAAATCGTATTCTTTGGTTTTGACAACCTGGGTAAATCTTTAAAAACATTCTTATTTCTCGATTTTAATATCTGATAAAAATTTAGATGTCCAAATATCCTATGCCACAACCAATTCTCATCAATATTTGATAAGAAATGCCTCTCTGTTTTCTCTTTTAGAGCATAAACATTATTGTATGTTCTCGCAACTTCAACTACTATTTAACTTGCACATGTAGACTTAACCTGAAAATTTTTAGACTTGAAAATAATATCATATCCTTGATCACACATCTGAGACACACTAAGAAAATTATTCTTCATCCCATCAACAAATAAAACATTACTGGTTTTACCTCTTCCATTTTAGAGACTGATAACTCCTTTTCCAACAATCTTACTAGGTGCATTACTACCAAAGGTGACATTACCCTTTTCCATTGGTTTCCATGTCAAGAACTTGCTTTTGTCTCCTGACATGTGCCTGGAAAAACCATTTTCCACATACCAGTGAATTCCTTTATTTTGAGCATACAAAAAATATCACATTGCTTTGTTCTCTCCTTTCCTTTCCAGACCGTGGGCTCTTGTTTAATTTTCTCATTGACTAGTATAGGCCTTTTGTCCTTAAGTATTCAATAAACTACTCTATGCCCAAAATTTTGACATTTAAAAAACAGAATCAGATTGTTCATAGGAGAAAAATAATTGTTGTACATGGGTCTAATTTTCCTCTATCTAATCTGTTGATTTCGTCTTCTTGTTTTGAGTTTCCTATAGGATAAATTCACTCTGCAATTTTCTCTTTTATGGCCATAATTGGTGTAAGTAAAACAATAATCTGGAAAAATATTAGCATACCTGCAAAAATTGTGTTCTATTACTTTGTTGGAATGATTTTTGTGAATTTCGATTTTCCTGACCAATGTTGTTATGTGAAAATTTTCTCTCTTTAATTTTTTGTTGTTGGTCATTTTTTAACTGGTTACTGGGATGTGTGTTATCCTTTTTTTGTTTCACAGTCCCTTATTTTGCTATAGGTACAAAAATAATTTACTTTTTACATTTTAATTCTATGGTTGTGCCTTATTCTGTCTCAAATCCAATACCAGTTCGATCTTTGGAGACTCTTTGTGCTTCCAAAAGCTCAATTAAATTATTAGTCCCTTTTCCAAACTTTTGATTGAAGCTAAACTAGGTTTGTTCCTTCTCTAGTTATTTTCTTAGAAAAACAATTGCACCCTCTAGCCTTTCACAAGCTTGATTTTCTAAATCAAATGATGATTTAAATATTCTTAAATCTTCTTTCCTTCTTCAATTTGCAGGAGCAATGGTTCAACAACTTCATCTCTTTCCTTGATTATCAATTCCTTTTGGGATTTATTTTTCTTTCTTAGCCTTTTAATATCTTCAAGTGAACTTACTATATCTCCTTCTAGATCTACTTCAATATCTTCTTCATCAAAATTTAATGGATTCAATTTTCATATTGTCTAAAGCCATAAGCATGAATTGTTTTTGACTTTCATAATCTCTATCCCCATCTGAGGATTGGCTCACTTCACTTCATAGGAAGTGGATTATTGAATATAGATACTCATATTCTTATCATTCTTCATATCATTCACAACATGAATCATGATGCTCTTCCTTGGGGTTCTTAATTCTCTGAAGGTTGACTCTTTTGTTTTAGGCTTGCCATTTGAAATTTTCACCTCATACGCAGTGACTGTACCAAGTAGTTGATCTAGAGTCAGAGTGTTCAAATTGGTCATCTCTTGAATGGCTAAAACATTGGGATTAACTCTCTTAGGGATATATACAAACACATTTTGACCTACTATAAATTCATCTAACTTCGCATCAAGGCCTATTCTAATGTTCGCAATATCATCTACTCGTAAAACTTATTTTGCAATATCTTCATCATTGTACATCCGCAAAGTCTCGAATTCCTTTCTATAAACTTGAAGTTTAGCTTTCTTTACCTTTCTATCACCTTCATAGCAGCTTCTCATATTGTCCCAGATAGCTTTGGAAGATGTGCAATCCATTACTTTGACATGTTTTGATTCAGCTAGGCCAGCAAGCAGGGCATTCATGGCTTTAGCATTGCATGTGAATTCCATGTTTTGATATTTAGTAATTATTGTTGGAGGATTTTGATATTCTTCTTCCATATCATCCCATACATCAACCCCAAGTGACTGAATGTAGGTATTCATCTTTACTTTCCAAAACACATTGTTTTTTCCATTGAACATAGGTTCCCTATCTGTAAATCCTCCTTTCTGGTTTTCCATGGTCCTTGATCTATATTCAAGCTATTAAACTGATATGAAGTAACCTACCTCTAATACCAATTGTGAGAAACCAGGAAAATACTGAGAGGGGGGGGGTAATATTCCAGGTATTAAAAAAAACTTTCTTTCATTTGTAATTTTATTTGGACACTATAAAACCTTAAAAAAATAATTAATGTGAGCATGAAAATAAATAATATCATTAACAAAAAGAAACACATTAATTCTTAAAACTTAACTTCAATTCCTTCACAAGGCAAGCTATAACTTGATTTTACAAAACTCTCTAGCTACAACCCGCAGTTAGCTACAACTCCCTAATTTATCAACTACAACTGGAAGGAGCTACAACCCCTAGTTGTTTACCAATATCTACTGGAAGGAGCTATAATCCATAATCTACAAGCTACAACTTTCTTGGTCTAAATGTTAATTTTTCATGCATTTTCAAACTAGAAACATGAATGAAAAATCCTTATATATGACAAAATAAAATTTTCTACCATCACCAACACCTTAAAAAAAAATTCATTGCTTAGCATACCATCCACACCAACAGCCTCAATTCAACTCATACACACCATGATGCATCTACACAATTACATAATTCCTCACTCGATTTTTCCAATAAAGAAAAATGACTGATATTTTTAGCTTCTTTTCCTTTGAATTAACTTCACTTTGATCCTTGCATGAATCACTTATTTTGTGTTTAACCAGCTCTTGACAAGTTATCTAAATGTGTTCTTCAATTTGTTAGGGACAAATATTTTGTTTTGAAGTCAACCTTAGAGTTTTTTTATCAATTTTAGTTAATTTGGCATATTACATGGTTTAGCCGTGGTTTAATATATATGGAGCATCTCTAAGTTTGGCTCAAGTGCCAAAAATTCCTCTTAACCTGTCCATGCCACCAAATTTTCCTTTTATCCCCTGTATGCTTGTGCATTTTCTCTTTTTGCCGATAATACCACAGGCTGTGACCTTGGATCGCAACCTCTGAGGGCTTAGCCATAATCTCTACGCTCTCAATCATTGTTTCCACATAGAACTTGAACCTTGCGCTTATTCCTTGTCCCCTAGCTCCTTTATCTTGATGCTTCTCTTTTTGCAAACTTAATTCCTTTTGAGATCCTCCATGCAAGATGAGTTGTTAGTGGGGCTGCATTTTTTCTTCTCCCATTAGTTGTCACTACCAAATAATTTGTCATCCTATCTCAACCCTGCCATCCCCCTATTCTTCTCTTCTACCACTCAAAAACTTATGGGTTCTACTTTCAGGGATGATCTATCCCTGTGGGTCCTTTACTGCACTTATGAGCGAATAAATTTTCAGTTTGGGATGAGTTGTCTTCGAAAACAAGCACGTTGCCTGATGCCTAGTCATCTCAATGAAACCTTCACATGCATTGACAAAATCCTTTCATGATCAAGCTTGGGGGATGACATCATGCTTATGTCATCTCTGTCGTGTGGCACTTTGTGAGTGGTCCACATGTCTCCCATATTTGGCTCGCTTGGGTACACAAAAACCATGAATATACATGCCACATGTCTTCGTACCTGATGTCATGCTAACATTATTTTCCATATCAGAAGAGAGATAAAGGGGTCTCCAGGCCTTTTTTTTGCACCTATTTCCTTTGTTAATTTTAGAAGGGTCCAACCCATTTATTTAACACTTTTTTGTGATGCTGCCATGTTGCCATACCTTGCTTCATCTCAAACTTGGTCCACTATCATGAAACCATTTTTGGTTTACATACCTCCCCTCATGTTTTTTGTGGCTTTTAGAGGGGGGGTTAGTGCAATAAACCTCCGCCATTGATCTAGTGGTCGATGGTTTGGGAATTACCATCTATTGGACAAACCCCTACACATTTAAATATTACAAGTGCCCGGGCCTACATAATTTTCTAATGGGTCGGTGAAGACATGTGGCGTATGATCTGCGCATGTAACTGCTTGGTGTTTAGACATAAACTTCCTCCAATATTCCACCATATTTTCCACAAATCTTGGAAACACTGCCAAATTCGGCCTACTCCAAAGCACTTCCACCAGTTTAACTCTCCAAAATTTTGAATTTTCGGTTCTTGGCTTTGAGTGGCCATATCTTCTGATCTAGGAGGCCATTTCTAAACTTCCACATATCATTGTAAATAGATTTCAGATCTATTTCCATCTAAGTGGGTTTCACATATGTTTGATGTGATCTTCTACACTGGAAATGGATTAGAAGTCACTACAGTTTATCCATTCATGCTGATATTCAAGCTTCTTCTTGTTCCTGGATCTTGATCACCTGTGGCACCATCAAAAACACCTTTACACATTTCCAATAATTTTCCATTAACAACAACATATTTATAACATATAGAATCTCTTCAAAGTCATATTCATGTATCAAATTTGACTAAGTTTGATGAGTGGAGTATGAAAGCTTTGATTCGACCGCATTTCATGTTACAACGAATAAAAAGTGTATTTAAATGTGAAATATAAATATCACCATGATAATCACATAGAAATTTTGAAACCATGAATTTGGAAACACATATGCCTTGTCGCATTGCCATTGTATAGTAAACTCATCCTATTCATGGTGACATATCAGAATTTTTGCATCAAATTTCACACCAATCCTGGAAATAAACACCACATTGCTACCTATCCTATGCAGAAATTATAAAACATGCATGTATATCTTGGATTCACTTGATCTAACAATGTACTAAAATTAAATACTGAATCACTTCTACAAATATTTTGTGGAATTAAAAAACACAATCACCAATCACATGAACATGAAGAAATATCAATCCCACACAACACAGATAATTTCCCGGGGAAGCTTATATATAAAAGCCCCACTATCTTCTATTGTATATTAAGCATGGATCATGAAACAATTACATACAAAACGCTTCTCACAAGAGCCCTCTAATACTCAGCTAATTGTCTCACATTGTCATATGCAAAACTGACCAACACATAGCCAATTCTCAACCTCCAGACAGCTTGCCTTGCTTGTGCAATCCCTTATGGAATTGATCCCGAAAATATAGGAATTTTGGCCTTCCTGTTGAAAATGCAACAAGATGATGGAGCTTAGTGAAATGAAGTCACCTTCACTAAGTGGGCCCGCAGGCTATTTTTGGCGCAAAGTCTATTTTTAGACTATGTCTATTTTTAGACATATGAATCATGGTCTATGAGTTGCAGGATGTTATTTATGGATGATTGGTCGAGTTGGTAAAAAATAGATGGACCTCTATTTTTAGACATTGGGCGGTTTCTATTTTTAGACTGCCGGGCTAAAAATAGAACAGTCAAATATTATTAACCCTTAATAATATTTAGACTATAAACATTATCGTATCCCCTTGGAGCATTTTAGTTTGATGCTTGGATGTGGCACATGCAGCTGACAGAAGGAAATACGCTTTTCCTAAGGGTTAGTTGAGCTATTGCATGGTTGACTTCAATTAGAACTCATGTGGCAGAGTTTGGTGGAGTTGATGAGATAGTTGGTGGAGTTGCGTTCGGTTTAACTTAGTTGAACTAGTTGTATATAGTCTAACTGACAAATACACTAGTGATGAGTGGTGTGAATTAATTATTAATTAATTCACTAAGTATTAACTCATAAATCAACTAAAGAACACATGAGTTAACTGCAATGCATGGACAGTTCAGTGGAGACCAGTGTTAGAGGTGGGTGAAAGGGTGAGTCTACTATCAGTTGTGACTATAGCTGTGCATGGGATTTGCACACACATTGATTCAAATTGCCAATGAGAATTGCGCAGTTCAAGCCAGTGGGATTCGAACTTGGATCTCATCATTACTCATCTTGGATTGCGCAGTAGAGGCAGGCAGACTTGTGGAGGAGATTTGAACCTGTGACTTGTTCATCTCAGAGCTAGTTTGTGTGTAACTGTTGGAGATAGTACTGAGTACTTGTGAGGAGTATTGTACTATGATTGTTACATGTTCTCTATCATTATAATATACATATATTTGGGGGTTTTCAGCTATTAGCTTTCCCCATTACATACTGTGTTGATATGTGTGATTGATTATGTTTTAATGTGCGCATGCGACTGCTTCTATTTCCGCAAATTGATGATCAATTGTAGAAGAGGTTATGTATTATGCATGAAGCTTAAATAGTGTGTGATCAGGATAATCTTGGTGAATAATTCAGCTATTATTCAAATTTCTACATCGTATCAGAGCGAGAATTGATCATCGGATCTATTACAGTGATTACAATTTATTTCGGTAGACAGAGTCTGTAAGCGGGCCAGGGAGCCTCTGGATCCATCCTTTCTTTGAAAGGTGATATATCCAGTAAATGCCCCTACAGTCGATCTCTGTGCTAGAAATACTTTGTTCTCACAGATCTAGAAGCGGTTGAGTTTTGAGCTTGGAATTCGAATTTTGCAGCAATTTGTTTTCTTGGTGCCGGAGTTGAAATGTCTTTCAACAGATTGCGACTCGAGTATGCCCTTGAGGGTAGTTCAAATTATGTTGCATGGAAGGACAGAATGGAGGCGGTATTAGATGATAACAGGCTGAAGGAGTTCATAGATGTTGAGGTCCCAAAGCCTACTGATGCTGCTCAAGTTGAGGCTTGGCAAAAGAAGATGGCGAAATGTCGAAGGATTCTATTGGAGGGCGTGAAGGATCACATTGTATCCAGCCTGCATGGAAAAGATTCTCCATACTTGATGTGGAAAGCATTGACATATTTATTCCAAAGCAAGAGTGACCAGAGGAAGTTGGCGCTCAAGGATAAACTCAGAAACATAAAGATGGAGAAAGGCGACAGTATATCTAAGTACCTCACGAAGTTCACCCAATGCAGCGATGAGCTGGGAAGTGTGGGGGTGACTGTAGCTGATGAAGACTTGGTGGACTTGGCTCTCCTTGGTCTTCTGAAGAGTTGGAATTCCTATCAGGACTCTGTCAATGGTCGAGAGAAATTTCCAAGATGGGAGCGACTTTGGTCGAATCTCATGCAAGAGGAGATAAGGCGGAGTACTAGGGACGGATCTTCATCAAAGCACCTGATGAAGAAAATTGTGCTTTGGCTACCAAATCAAAGAAGGGGAAGAGCAAGAAAGCTTCTCATTCCGGTGCGAAAGGCAAGAAGCAAGACATGTCCAAGGTGAAGTGCTTTCACTGTCACACGACACGGACTGTGCCACAAATTTTCCGCGAGAAGAAGAAAAATAAGCATCTTTCTTTCGGGTCTGCCCGGCGGGAGAGGGCCTTAGCCTCACGGTTTGAAGCTAGATTTTTCGGCGGTCGCATGCTTATTGTCAAGTGTGATGGGTTCGATTTGGTTCTTTGGTTTCTGAACGGTGGTGCGTCTTTTGCGGGACGGGATACGAAGTTGTTTTCAAATGCTGAGGGAAAAAGATCTTGGAGTGCACATCAAGATGGGCGATGATGGTAGATACAGTGCGACTGGTATCGGTACCATTTCCTTTGAGAGGGAGTCTGGTAAACCCTTCATATTGAAGGAAGTGTTGCATGTTCCAGGATTGATGAAGAATCTGATCTCTGTGGCGATGTTGGAAGACAAGGGGTATGATGTGGTCTTCAGCGAAGGAAAATCTTTCCTGCGCAATAAGACAACTAGAGAGACCCGGAAGATAGGGGTTCGAGTCAAGAACCTTTATCAGTTGCAAGTAGATGGCTGCGCAGCAATGGCATGCAAGCGGAAGAATCGATGACGGGATGATGGCGGTGGCACCGGAGAATTGGGCCACCTTCACCATGGAGCTTTGAAGATACTGCAGTAGATTTCTACTGGGCTTCCTAAGGGTACTCTTGCGCAGTCAGATCAGTGCAAGGGGTGTACCTTCGGAAAATTTGTGAAAGCCACCTTTCACGAGAAGGATAGTCGCGCCACGACGATCCTTGAGAGAATTCACACAGACGTGTGTGGACCTTTCTCAGTAGCTTCGACAACAAAGCACAAGTACTATGTGATCTTTGTTGATGATTTTTCTCGGAAGTGCTGGATCTTCTTCATGCAGAAGAAGAGCGAGACATACTCAAAGTTCTGTGAGTTCAAGGCACTGGTTGAGAAGGAATCGAGGAAGCATGTGAAGGCTCTTAGGAGCGACAATGGTGGTGAATTCATCTCTGGCGAATTCAAAGACTTTTGCAGCGCAGAAGGGATTCGAAGAGAGCTCATAGCACCTCATAACCCACAGCAGAATGGGGTTGTTGAGCGGAAGAACAGAACGATCGTGGGTGCTGCACGGGCGATGTTGCATGATCAGGGCCTACCCATTCACTTGTGGGCAGAGGCATGCAATACTGCAGTATATGTGTAGAACCGTTGTCCTCACAAGATACTTGGCATGAGTACACCCGAGGAGGCGTTTTCTAGTAAGAAGCCTGATATTTCCCATTTGAGGATTTTTGGTTCACCTGTTTACATTCATGTGACGAAGGATTCCAGGAAGAAGCTGGAGCCGACCGCAGAGGTTGGGATATTTGTGGGGTACACTGATACGCCCCACAACTATCGTGTGTATTTTCGAGACAGTCGCAAGACTGTTGTGCGACGGGATATCAAATTTCAGGAGGAGAAATCCATGAAGTGTTCGCTTGAGAGGGAGCCACACTTGCATGCAGATGAGGAGCTATTAGTTCCTAAGGATGAGTCTTAGGATGTGGATCAGCCACAAGATGAGGTTCATGGAGTGGAAGAGACCACTCATGCAGCGCCAACCATTAGAGGGCGCAAGCGCACTACAGAAGCTGAGCGACTGGCTCAAGATGTAGAGAAGGTTGTAGGACCACCTATAGCACAGCGCAGACAGAGACAGTCACCAGACCGGTACACTGGATACATGGCTCTTGTGAGCAAATGTGTCGTGACAGAGCCATCCTCTTTCGAGGAAGCTGTGGAGGACCCTGCATGGGTAGATGCCATGGCGGAAGAGTATAATTCGATTGTCAGAAACAGTGCATGGGAGATTGTCCCAAGACCGGAGGGGAAATCAGTGGTGGGTTCGAGATGGATCTACAAAGTGAAGCAGGCGGCTGACGGGAGTGTGGATAAGTACAAGGCAAGATTTGTTTCTCGAGGCTTCTCACAGATAGAGGGGATTGATTATGAAGAGACCTTTGCACCTGTCGCAAGGTATTCTTCCATACGGATGATCCTAGCTCTCTCAGCGCAGATGGGGTGGCACATTCATCAGATGGATGTGAAGACTGTGTTCCTCAATGGATTCATTGAGGAGGAGGTGTACATAGAGTAGCCCGAAGGTTTCAAGATCTTCAGCAGCGAGTCGCATGTGTGCAGGCTCAAGAGAGCGATGTATGGGTTGAAACAAGCACCTCGTGCTTGGTACACACGGATAGACAGTTATTTCACCGGACTTGGATTCTCCAAGAGTGAGGCGGATCCTAACCTATACCGGATTGTGGTGGAGGGTAAGTTGCTGATCATTGTACTTTATGTAGATGATTTGATTTTGACAGGTGATGAACTGTTGATACACTCATGCAAGGCTGATCTTGCAAAGGAGTTTGAGATGAAGGACTTGGGCCTCCTTCATTATTTCCTGGGATTAGAAATTTGGCAGCGCAGTGGTGGACTGTTTGTTTCTCAGGGTAAGTATGCCCGGGAGATACTGGAGAAGTTCAACATGCATGGCTGCAAGCCTGTTGATACTCCTCTTCTTGGTGGTTGGAGGAAGGAGGATGCTACTTCAGCGGAGGTAGTGGATGCCACTGTTTATCGACAGTTGGTGGGGTCGCTTATGTATCTGGTCAATACACGACCCGATATATGCTATGCTGTTAACCAGCTTTCACAAGTTATGGTTAATCCAACCAAGCTCTTCTGGAAGGCAGGCAAGCATGTATTGCGTTATCTTAGAGGCACATCGGGATATGGTTTGTGGTACAGACAGGAGGATGAGGTGAAGCTGTGTGGCTTCACGGATGCAGATTGGGCAGGGAGCCCAACGGACCGAAAGAGAACATCTGGAGGGATCTTCAGTATCGGGTCGACAGCAGTTTCTTGGTACAGCAGGAAGCAGAGATCCGTGGCACTCAGTTCAGCAGAGGCTGAGTATATGGCAGCAAGCTTGGTTGCATGCGAGGCCATATGGATGAGGAAGATTCTGGTCGGGTTGTTTGGGTCACACTTGGAGCCTACTGTGATTTATTGTGATAACCAGAGTTGCATTAAACTCTCGGCTAATCCAGTATTTCATGATAGATCCAAACACATCGACATCAGGTACCATCATATCAGAGATTGTGTGCGGCGGAGAATCATGTTACTTTCATACATTCCCACGGAGGATCAGGATGCTGATATCTTGACGAAGGCGCTCACCAGGAGAAAATTCGAATACCACAGAGGCAGGATAAGGGTTGCAGATAATCCATATCTTGTTGAGAGGGAGTGTTGAAAATGCAACAAGATGATGGAGCTTAGTGAAATGAAGTCGCCTTCACTAAGTGGGCCCGCAGGCTATTTTTGGCGCAAAGTCTATTTTTAGACATATGAATCATGGTCTATGAGTTGCAGAATGCTATTTATGGATGATTGGTCGAGTTGGTAAAAAATAGATGGACCTCTATTTTTAGACATTGGGCGGTTTCTATTTTTAGACTACCGGGCTAAAAATAGAACAGTCAAATATTATTAACCCTTAATAATATTTAGACCATAAACATTATCTTATCCTCTTGGAGCACTTCAATTTGATGCTTGGATGTGGCACATGCAGCTGACAGAAGGAAATACGCTTTTCCTAAGGGTTAGGTGAGCTATTGCATGGTTGAATTCAGTTAGAACTCATGTGGCAGAGTTTGGTGGAGTTGATGAGACAGTTGGTGGAGTTGTGTTCGGTTCAACTTAGTTGAACTAGTTGTATTTAGTCTAACTAACAAATACACTAGTGATGAGTGGTGTGAATTAATTATTAATTAATTCACTAATTATTAACTCATAAATCAACTAAAGAACACATGAGTTAACTGCAATGCATGGACAGTTCAGTGGAGACCAGTGTTAGAGATGGGTGAAAGGGTGAGTCTACTATCAGTTGCGACTATAGCTGTGCAAGGGATTTGCACACACATTGATTGAGATTTCCAATGAGAATTGCGCAGTTCAAGCCAGTGGGATTCAAACTTGGATCTCATCATTACTCATCTTGGATTGCGCAGTAGAGGCAGGCAGACTTGTGGAGGAGATTTGAACCTGTGACTTGTTCATCTCAGAGCTAGTTTGTGTGTAACTATTGGAGATAGTACTGAGTACTTGTGAGGAGTATTGTACTATGTTCTCTATCATTATAATATACAGATAGTTGGGGGTTTTCAGCTATTATCTTTCCCCATTACATACTGTGTTGATATGTGTGCTTGATTATGTTTTAATGTGCGCATGCGACTGCTTCTATTTTCGCAAATTGATGATCAATTGTAGAAGAGGTTATGTATTATTCATGAAGCTTAAATAGTGTGTAATCAGGATAATCTCGGTGAATAATTCAGCTATTATTCAAATTTCTACACTTCCTTGACGGTGCAAGTATCATGGGCACTCCAATGGGTGTTTGGTTGCATGTGTGCAAACCAATAATCCTACAACTTATAGTCAACTTCCCTTTCGCTTAGAACTCAACTGGGTCTCCACTAGAACTGACATGCATGCAGCTAAAAATAGTAAATCCTCAGTTGCATGTGAGATCATTTATTGTGAATTAATTAATATTTAATTCACTTTATATCTCACTAGTGTATATTTAGTTACAACTAGCAAAACTAAGTTAAAATGATTACAACTTGCATTAACTAATGCACCACTGCACTTCGAACTCTGTTACAACTAGAATTACTTTGCATGCCTCACCAACTACCTCTAACTCGAAATCCACTAGCTAACTGAATTTATCACTTTCAGTTAACTGATTCAACTCAACATTGAGAATATATTACAGTTTAGTTTCCATCTTAATTAAGGGATAACCAAAATAGACATGTAGTAAAAAATAGCAATGTGGTCCCCACCCTAGTCTGGGTGCTTAATGCAACTGGGCGTCGGTGTTGAAATTTTCTTGTTGAATCTCAACACTCCCTCTCAACAAGAAAGGGATTATCCTTGACCCCAATCCTATCTCTATGGTATCCAAATTTGCTCCTGGTGAGCGCCTTCATTAGAATATGTGCATCTTGATCTTCCATGGGAATGTACTGAAGCAACATTATCCTTCTCTGCACACAATCTATGAGATGATTGTACCAACTATCTACATACTTGGACCTATCATGAAACACATGATTAATTGAGAGTTTAATGCAACTATGATTATCACAACGAATCACTATCAGATCCATCTGAGAACCAAACAAACCAACCAAGATCTTTCTCACCTAGATAGCCTCACATGTAGCTTGACTTGCTGCCATGTATTCCACTTCCACTGAACTGAGTGCGATGGATCATTGTTTCCTGTTGTACCAGGAAACTGTTGTCGATCCAATGCTAAATATCCCTCCTGATGTGCTCTTTTTGTATGATGGGATTCCTACCCAATCTGCATCTGTGAAGCCATCTGTGATGTGCCCCTTAGGTATCTCAGGACATGATTCCTCGCCTTCTAAAAGATCTTGGTAGGCTTAATCATAACTTGACTCAGCTGGTTAACTGCATAAAAAAATTTCGGTCTCGTGTTCACCAAATACATCAGTGAGCCTACTAACTTCCTGTAGATAGTAGCATCCACTACCTCTCCAAAAGTAGCATCATATTTCCTCCAATTTCCTAGAAGAGGATTATCCTTGGGTTTGTATCTCTCCATGTTAAACTTACCCAGTATATCCTTTGTATAGGGCCTTGAGAAAAAAAAAATTCACCATCCTACTGCCATATTTCCAATCTAAGGAAATAATGAAGGAGTCTCATGTCCTTCATTTCTAACTTCCTTGCAAGATCCTCCTTGCATGAGTGTATCAGCTACTCATCACTAGTAAAAATTAGATCATCAACATATAGAACAATAATCAATTTCTTACCCTTAACCACAATCTGGTACAAGTTTGCATATTCTTCACTTTTAGTGAAGCCTAGTCTGGTGAAATATCTTTCTATCTAAGTGTACCAAGCACGGGGTGCTTGCTTCAGCCCATACAGTGCTCCTTTGAGTCTGCACACATATGACTCATTGTTGAAGGTTTTGAAAGCTTCAAGTTGCTCTATGTACACCTCTTCCTCAATGATCGCATTGAGAAACACAGTTTTCACATCCATGTGATGATTACGCCAACCCATCTACACTGAGAGTGCAAGGATGAATCTTATGGAAGAGTACCTTCCAACATGTGAAAAAGTCTCATCATAATCTATCCCCTCAATATGTGAGAATCCTCGGGCCCCAAATTAGGCCTTTTGTTTCTCCACACTCCCATCAGCAGCTTTCTTTGCCTTGCAGATCCATCTCGATCCAACCACTGATTCGTCGACCAGTCTTGGGAGTATCTCCCATGCACTGTTCTTGACAATGGAGTCATACTCCTCCACCATTGCATTAACCCAAGTTAGTTGTTGCACTACTTCTTAAAAGGAATATGGTTCAGTCACAATACATTTTCTCATAAGAGCGATGTATCCAGTAAATCGATCAGGAGACTATCTCTATCTGCGTTGTGAAGTAAGTGATTCTACATTCTCTACGGCATCAAGTCTCAATCTATCAGCTTTCGGGGTGCGACTTCTGCCATTTCTGATGGATGGCTCTACATGAGTGTTTTCCTCCACTCCATGAACCTCCTTATGTAGCTGATCCACATCTTGAAACTCATCCTTGGGAACCAACAGTTCCTCCTCTACATGCAATTCCAACTCCTTCTCAAGGGACAACCACATGGTTTTCTCCTCATCAAATTTTATATCATGTCGCACAATATTAATTATCTTGTTTGGAAAATACACACGATAATTATGGGGTGTTTTAGTGTACCCCACAAAAATCCCAACCTCGGTTTTTGGTTCCATCTTCTTCCTGGCATCCTTGGTCACATGCACATAAACAGATGAGCCAAAAATCTTCAAGTGTGAAACATCAGGTTTCTTACTAGTGAAAGCCTCTTCAGGTGTACTCATGCCAAGTACTCTATGAGGACAACATTTTTTCACATGTATCTTTGTGTTGCATGATTCTGCCCACAGACGCATCAGTATCCCTTGATCATGCAACATCACTCGTCTTGCACCCACAATAGTTCTGTTCTTCCTCTCCATGACCCCATCCTGCTTTGGGTTATGAGGCACTATGAGTTCTCTTCGAAATCCTTCTTTGTTGTATAAGTCCTTGAATTTTTTAGAGATGTCTTCTCCACCATTATCGCTCTTGAGAGCCTTCACTTGCTTCCCCAACTCTTTCTCCACCAGTGCCTTAAATTCACAGAACCTAGAGAATGTTTGATATTTCTTCTGCATGAAGAAGATCTAACACTTACAATACAATTCATCAACAAATATTGCATAGTAATTATGTTTTTCTGTTGAAGAAACTGAGAAAGGACCACAAACGTCTGTGTGAACTCTCTCAAGGATCCTCAAAGATTGGTTTTCCTACTCGTGAAAGGTTTCCATTACATATTTTCTCATAGTACATCCCTTGCATGTTTATTACTGCGCAAGTGTACCCATGGGAAGACCAGTAGAAATCTACTGCATGAATTTCAAAGATCCATGGTGAAGATGGCCCAATCGCATGTGGCATAATTCGCCCTCATTCTGTCTCACCACTTGATTTTCCTTGCCCATCATTATTGTGCAGCCATCTACCTCTAGCTTGTAGAGATTCTTAACTCAAATCCCTATCCTCTCGGATTTTCCTGTTGTTTTATGTCGCAGGTAATATTTTCCTTCACTAAAAACAACATCGTAGCCTCTATCCTCCAACATTGCAACTGAGACCAAATTTTTCTTCAAACCTAGTACATGCATTACATATTTTAATTGAAAGGGTTTATGTGACTGCCTCTGAAAGGTAATTCTACCAATCTCAGTAGCACTGTACCGTCCATCGTCGCCCATTTCAATATGCATCTAGAGATATTTCTCCTCCAAGTTACTGAAAAGTTCCTTATCTCTTGTCATGTGAAAGGAAGCGTCACTATCGAAATACCACACATATCCCAATGCACCGGACACCATGCATGTGATCAATAAGAATTCAAGCTCAAATTGCGAGGCAAGGGCCTCACGAGTTATAGATGCTCCAACCTTCTTGTTATTTTTCTTTTGTGGACAGTTAGTAGCAAAATTCACATGCTCGTGACAGTGAAAACAGTTCACCTTCGACATGTCCTGCTTCTTGCCATTCTTGGACTCAGATTTAGAATGGAATTTCTTCCCCTTATCCTTCCTCGCCTTGGCAGCCAAAGAAAAATCATCTTCATCCTCATTCTTAGATGAATATCCATCTCTAGTGTTCCATCTAAACTCCTCCTAAACCAAATCTTACCACAGTCGTTCCCAATCTAGCAATTTTCCCTTCCATTGATAGAGTCTTGATAACTATGCCAACTCTTGGGAAATCATAGGAGAGCCAAGCTCACAAAATTATCATCAGAAATTTTTATTCAAATGCTCCCCAATTCATCCCGACATTTGAAAAACTTTGTTAGATATTTTGGAATCGTGTAGCCCTTTTCCATCTTGATCTTCCTGAATTTATCTTTGAGCGCCAATTTCCTATGGTCGTTGTTGCTTTGGAATAGATCCGTCAAAGCCTTCCATATTGCATATGGTGTGGCTTTCCCATGGAGGCATAATACAATGTGGTCTTGTACTCCCTCCAACAGAATCCTCCTCGCCTTTTCCACTTTCTTTTGCCATGCATCAAGATTTGCAACATCTGCCACAACAAGTTTAGGAACATAATTATCAATGAATTCCTTCAAGCCATTATCTTCGAGTATTGCCTCCATCATTTCCTTCCAAGAAATATAGTTAGAGCTTCCCTTGAGTGCATACTCTAACCTTAAGCGATTGAAAGCCATTTCGATCTTGAATCAGTTGTAGCACCAAGAAAGTCTTTCCGCAAATTTGAATTCTATCCAGTCACAAACTCAGCTCTTGCTTCACTTCTGCAATTTCCTGTGCTTTGATTCCATGTAGAAATTATACAACATGCATGTATATATTGGATTCACCCGATCCAACAATGTACTAAAGTTAAATACTGAATCTCTTCTACAAATATTTTTCGGAATTAAAAAAACACAATTGCCAATCACATGAACATGAAGAAAGATCAATCACACATGCCACACATAATTTCCCAGGGAAATATTATAGCTAAAAACCCCCACTATCTTCTAGTGTATATTAAGCATGGATCATGAAACAATTACATAAAAAAATATTCTCACAAGAGCCCTCTAGTACTCAGCAAATTGTCTCACATTTTCATATGCCACACACATAGAGAAATACCTTAAACCTCACACAAATTAGAAAGTACAGATGGGTTTGCAAACTGAAGGCTGTAATTGCATAGAGAAACAACAATTTTCCCTCTTCTCATCACTCATGTGCTTCTCCTCTCCTCTTATTCTTCCAAAACACTCTTTATTTTATTGTTTCCCAAAAGGAACAGACTATGACAACCAAGAGTCACAAAGTGTGAATCATTTCCCATTCTCCACAAAATAAAGGAAACTTAAAGTTATTTTTTTACATTAGAAAATAACTCCTCTGGCTTATTCTAAAAATCAAAACTCACCCCTAAATGTAAATGTTTACAGTTTCCTAAAAATATATTTAAAATTTCTCTGAGCATCACCATGTGACCATCCCATCACATGGGTAAGCTCTTGTCTAGACTTTGTCAATTTTTTTTCTGAGCCTATGCACCTGCATCAGACTCCCACAGTGACAATATTAATTGTCTCCTGGCCATGTGGTGATAAAGTGAACCTTCCTCGATCCCAAAAATTATGTTGTATCTCTTCCTTCTCTCTATCATGTCACTGCTCTACTATTTTCTCATGTTGCAGTCTTCCTCATTTTTTGATGAAAACTTGCTCTATCATCTGCAACTTGTTTCAATTTCTTCTCTTATTCCCCATATACCTCTTTTGTTGAGGCTTCCTCAACATAAGCTTCCAGGTTTTATCTATTTCCACATCCAAGCTATCCTCTGGCTAGCGCAAAACAATATTTCTAGGATGGAATTTGTTGTTGTTCTCCATTGACACATCAAGATAATAATTGCTTGGAACTACATTTACCACTCTTTGCATCTTCCATTGGATCTCATAATCCCTGTTATCTCCTTGTTATTTCATTTTTTCCATGGGAAAATCATCCTTATCATCTCTTGGACTGTTGCAATCCACTATACTCTATGTCCTTATATTGTTCAACCAATTTTCTAAAAATTTCAATTCAACTGCAACTTTTTTTGTGCCTATCCTGAAATCTTGCAGGTCCTCTCCCAATGGTTCTTGTAATTCATTAATTGAATTATTTCCAAGATAGTTCATTGTTTCTTTCGCATCTTCATTATCTGCATATAGAAACCAATTATCTCTTTTTAAAATATGAGACTTTGGAGTTTCCTTTGTTTCTTCCATCATATCTCCCTCATGCAACACCAAAGCTTCCAAGTTTCAAATCAAGTATTCATCTATTTCATACACTATAAAAACATCATCATTAATATCCACATATATGAATTCAACCCCCTTAAGTTGTTCTTCCATGGCTACATTTTCCCATGGCACATAGTCTTCATCTTGAATATCCTCTATCTTAGTGATTGATTGATTTTTACTCCTCTCTGCACACATAAAAAACAATTTTATGTCCTTCATCTAGAACAACCCTTGCATTCATACACCAATTGTTAAAATCAAAATCATCATGGCCTATATCCTCCATTAACATCACGGCCATCATATGTTGATTATCCACGTAGCTTGTGAGACTCTCAAATAGTCTCCAATCAACATTTTCTTCATGCTTATCTTCAATTTCAAAATGGACCATGAGACTTTCAGCTAGTGTCCTTCAACATTATTGTTATCTCTTTCTTCAAAGTTTTCTCCTTGTTTAAGTTCACAAAGAACTTCTTCTTCAAAAATTGTCCTTTGTTGTGGTGAAATTCCTTTGAGATTTTCCTCCAACTAAGCATTTATCTTTTGTTCAAACTCCTTGAATTTCTTAATCAACTAAGCATTCAATAATTTTTCTCATCTTCACCTCCAATTAATTCCATTTTAATTTCTTTTGGATATTCCGTTTGTAACCCTGGTCTTCCTCATATTTTTGTAGCAATCAAATCATAATTTCTAGCTGTAATTTAATTTCAGCTACTTCTCTATCAAATTCAACACAATATGATTTCCTATGGATTACCTTTGAACCTTTATTATGATCATCAGTAGTCACAAATATCTTTCCTCTATGAGCTTCTCCCTGCTCACTGTGAACTACACAGAAGCCACTGCAACAAGTTAACTTCATCAACCTATTTTTAAATACCATACTAAGCTCTCCCATGCGTAGTATTCTCTTACTATATATGTTGAATTCTTCATTTGGAATCCTCATCTGAGCACACTCTGCTCTTCTGGCTTCTGTATGCAATTCACTCACCTTATTCCTCTAAGAACTTTGCTTTTCCTCCTTCTCCATAGCAAGTTTCTTTACCATCATCATCAATAACTCTCTTTTTTCTTGGTTATAGTCATCAACTGTAAACATCATCACTGCTACTTGTAATTAGTAATTAATTAACAAAATATCATTACCTTACTATCCAAATCTCTATTGAACATACATCACTATGGTTTTAGTATTCTCTGTTAACTCTACTTTCAATGTTATAGTCTTCTAATGTCCTACACTCAAAAAAAATTGTTTTCTTCAAAGAAAATATGATCTACTTCCTCCAAAAGTAGATTTTCTTCCATACACTACCTTCATCAAATTTCCATCATGCAATCATTAATCTTCAAATTCAGTAAAAATTAAAACAAAATAAGTTACCTCAATCATATTTTTAAATATGATTCTACTCCATGCTTCTACTGTGAACTTTTAACTTTATTGGCTTCCTTTCTTTTAGATTTAAATTCTGTAGTCACTCAATCATATTATCATATTTGATTATGCTTCACGTTATTAATTTCATCTCCAAAACTTTGCTTATTTGCTGAGTTGTTCTAATCTCATCACCAAAGAGTGTTCAATTTCTGATACCACTTGATGGTAGGAAACTCACTCCAATCGGTGATATCACCACTCTACCCAATTCATATAAAAATGGATTCGACTATTTCACATATTCAGTGCCAAAAAATATAAAATACCCACACAAATAGGAAATATGAAAGCGGGCCAAAAAGTTATTTCAACTTAAACACAATCCTATAACTTGTTTTTCCAGTCAATATGAAATGATTTCATAGCGCAATTTTCTATAGGATAATTTTGCAGTGAATGGTTAAATTTTTGTAGAGTAATTTCGAAGAAGGTGAAACAAATCATCTCTCATCCAAACCGACTCTCCATGACCCCTAGATTTCTCCTCAACACAATATACACTTTACCTTGGATTTCTTTGTTGTGATTTGCAATGTTAGATTTGTGAATCGAATTAATAATCGAAGAGGGGGTTTTTTTTTGTACTATGCCTCTATAACAACACTCAATTAGTTGTAAATACCATGCAACCACTATGACATAACACAATGAACATTACACCATCATATTTTGGAATTGTTACAAAAAGAATACCAAAGATAAATGAAAAATCACACAACAATTTAAGCTACAATATTCAGATGTTTTTTAATGTTAATCGGGTCAAAAAGCTACGAGCTTTCAAACTGACCAATATTCAAATGAAAAAATGCACATAAATAGAAACCACGAGTTCACAAGCTGAAATTGAATTGGTTAATCATAGGAATATGATTCAATCTCAACCATTTAACAGGAACACAACTTACATTCCAAAATTTATTTTCATTTACACCACTCTCATAAAGAAATACCTTCATGTTCACACAGATTGGAAAGAATAGATGAGTCTGAAAACACAAGATTGTGTTTTCACAGAGAAACAACAAATTCCTCTCTCCTCTCCCTCTCTCTTCTCCTCACTCGAGAGATTTTCCACTCTTCTTCTTCCCAAACACACATTTTTTTTTATTTTTTTCTAAAAGGAATGGACTATGAAAAACAAGAGTCACAAATGTTGAATCGTTTCTCATTCTCCATAAAATAAGATAAACTGAAAAATATTTTTTTACATTAGAAAATAACTCCTCCAATTTATTCTAAAATCAAAACTCACTCCAAAATGTAAATATCTACAATTTCTTAGCAAATTATCCAAAAATTTCTCCCAACATCACCATGTGACCATCCCATCACATGGGCAATCTCTTTTCCAAACTTCAACAACTTTGTGCTTGACCTATGCACCTACATTAGTTTGTTTGATTGAAAGTAAAAAATTTATTAGAATGGCCTTGATTATGATAATTAAGGTTGAGTACTACCATATGCAAGATTCAAACATCATGTGAAGAATCTCATATTTATGAATATGATTCCTCTATGAAGCAAGTTGGAAAATAAAAGAAAAGGAATGAATATTTGATTTAAATTATTATGGTTAATCTCATGTAAGTTATGTTTTATGATACAAGTGATATGATGATCTATCAATAAAGGATAGATGATGGTTATGAAGCTAAAAATACTAGGGATAATGTCATTGTGGTTATACTAGAACCCTATGGTATACATTGATCATTGTGAGATTGTTATGACAAATGTGTTGTGCTATTTAGATAAATCTAGAGAAATTCCTTGGTTGTAAGAATTCATAAGTTTCGAGACTATTCCTATGTGAGGAATCCTTGTTAAGGAATGGATCGCTCGAGGGATTAGGGCAGAAAATAAGGGGATGCCTAAACTTGGAAGGTGTGTGACTGCAAGGAAGGGGATGCTTGAATGAATTTATTTTGAAATATTCATGTACATACTCATTGGGATCAAGAATTCATTCGGTGTTTCCAAGAAAATAATGAGATAAAATTATTCCTTGTGGAAACCTTTTGAAGAAACGAAAAACCATGTAGGAATGTGTTAGAATGTTAGGATATCTAGAGGTAACTAGACTGTAAAAAAATAATGGCATTCCTTGAAATGTAAACTAAGGATATGGAAAATGTCACCAAGATGCAAGTGGAATATCCCTTATTTTGCATAGAATCATTCTACAAATAATATAACACCATGTACAATGTTCCTTTAAGGTGGCGGGGTGGGGGGATGTGACACCTCTTTAATTACACAAAAATTTGTAATGTATTAAGAAAATATAAAGTTGGGGTGCAACCATTGATACTATCATGTCAAACTCTATTATATGATGCAATTTTTGTTTTTATTAATAAAAATTCTAGAGTTGAAGAAAGGGGACAACCAACAGATTATGATGCAACCTTAGGGAGGGAGGGAGTTTTAAATTGAGAGAAAAATGAATACCTTGCATTAATAAGTCTAATGGTTGGGAAGATGAAGGGTCAAGGTGTGTTTTTTAAAATGAAAGAGATAATTCATTGGGAAATTTTTTTCTTTTTCTTTTTTCATTTTTATTCTGATAATTGCTCCGTTATTCTTCTCATATACTCATTTTTCCCCTCTCTCATTCAGAAATTTGAATTGGCATGAGAATTAGTGACAACTTGTGTGACAATAAATGAATGTGTTGCAATGTTTTTTATTTAGATTGGATGGCTCTGAGGACTGGGGATGGTCTTGATTATGTGTGTCACATTGAGTATTGAAGAGGGGAGTTCCAAGGGAATACAAAGATCATAGAAGCAATCCCTTGTGTTATGCATACCTTCATAGTCCTTTTGTTAATGTGAGCCTGATAAAATATGGAAAGGTTGATCACTGAGCTTTCCTATATGTGTGTAAAGGACAATGGCTTTCACTTATGGTGTTAAAATATACTCTAAATCTGTGTATAATACCCCTAAGTAAGGTTCTCCTCAAGGAATCAAGATATGGCACAAGGGTGGCCAACTATGATAGAAATTGTAACATAGTCAAGCCTATGGTGGGGTGGAACATGCTTCACCCTACTTCAATTTCCAGTAGTTTTTTTTACTATAATAGATAAATATTTATTTATCATGTGTTAATGATATTTCTAGAATAGATAAAATAGTTACATGCATGATTATTTCATTGCTATTTTAAGAAAATTTAAATGTAAATGCATTTACCCTTCAACATATTTATCATGTCTATAGTTGTTATACTATTTGGCTATAGCTTTTTATATGTATTAAATTTTGTAGTATTACTAGCTTAGGAAAATAGGTTTCCTAAATGAATCTTTAAACAAGTCATGCTGGAATCTATGTTATAATTTTTCTTCTGTGAGGTTCCAAAAGGTGAAACTCGAAATATAAAAATAGGAAATCATATTGATCATATATTCCAACTTTCAGATATTGGGTCGTGATATTTTAGGAGATATGATAAAAGGAATTCAAGCTTCCTAGATACTCCTAAAATCATACCTCAAACAGGTCATATTTAAATTTCTAATATAAAATTTCATTTGGGAGTTTCCATATGTTGAAACTTGAACCATAGTGAGGAGAAATCCCACTCATCATGATCAGAGGCTCAATATTTAGCTCAAAAATGAAATTTCATAGAATTGATTGGAAACTGAACTACAGTGATCGGTCCCTCGCCAAGAATCCAACGCAACTCGTTTTGTCGAAAACCGACCTCAGATGAAGAAGTTATAGCCTGCTAACTGCCATTCAGAACATGCAATTTTTTTTTTAAAATCGCAGAGCAATGACAGGTTGATGACATGGCAGCCCAGTCAACATGCAAGGAATATTCTTCAATTTTTTCCCAGTGGCTCTATGACAAGTGTCACAACTGGATTCACCAGTTTGGTTTGAAAGTGAATTTTTTTTAAGGAGTTGCTCCTAAGGTTGAATTCAAATTTTTTTATGTGGGATGACAACCCAACCAGGGGTCGCCACATGTCCCCTCCAGTTGGCCCTCTCTCCAAGGTCAAGTTTGAATTACAAGTGTAGAAATTATATGCACTAAGCATGCATATGTCCAAGATCCAATTGATCTCACACTATTTAACTTTATGCAAGATACTGAATCTATTCCACTTGTTAATCTTTTGCGGAAACAATTAATTGCACACACATGTGAAGCATAAACAAAAATATTCAATCGCACATAACACAATTTTTAACCGGGAAAGCCTGAAGCTGAAAACCCCATCTATATATTATGTAACATGGAGATCATATGACAATCTCATACAAACATACAAATCTTATCACAAGCCCTCAGTACAGTACAATCGTCATACACTAATCAGGCCTAATCTTGCAAATCCATGCCCGATCTTTGCAACCTGCTAGCCTGCCTCCACTGCGCAATCTCTGCTAAATAATAGCTCTGAATGAATTCGAATTACTCCATCCTTGACTGCGCAATCCTCATTGGCATCTCCACTGAGTGTTTGATGCAATCAATGAATCACTATAGTCACAACAGATAGTCTAGGCTTTCCCTTTCACCTATCTCTCCACTGAAACTGCCATGCACTGTAGTTAACTGATGTATTCTTCAGTTGATTAATGAGTTATTATTTATGAATTAATTAACTAATTAATTCACTCCACTCTCACTAGTGTATCAATCAGTTAGACTAGATACAACTAGCTCAACTGAGTCTAGCTGAGTTAAACTAAATACAACTCCATAACTACTTCTTCCAACTGTGTCATAACTCTGCCACTTGAGTTTTAACTGAGTCCTCCATGCATTAGCTTCAGTAAACCCTTAGGAATAGCGCAATTCCTTCTGTCAGTTGTTGTTCCACATCTGTGCACTAAACTCAAGTGCTCCAAGAGAATGTGTTGTTGTTTAGATTATGTTTATTATTAAGAGCTAATAATAATCGACATGCATCTATCTTTAGATTGACGATCTATAAATAGAATTCGCCCAATATTCTAAAACTAGAATTTCATTAATTTTCCAACTTGACCAACCATCCACAAATAGCATCCTGCAACTTCTGAAATATGATCATCATGTCTAAAAATAGACTTGCGCCAAAAATAGCCTGTAGGCCCACTTAGTGAAGGCGACTCTTTTCACTAAGCTCATCATCTTGTTGAATCTCAACACTCCCTCTCAACAAGATAGGGATTATCTTTCACCCCGATCCTGTCTCTATGGTATTCAAATTTTCTCCTGGTGAGCACCTTTGTCAGAATATCTACATCCTGATCCTCCGTGGGAATGTACTGAAGCAACATGATCTTCCACTGCACACAATCTCTGATATGATGATACCGGATATCAATATGTTTATATCTATCATGAAACATAGGATTAACCGAGAGTTTAATGCAACTCTGATTATCACAATGAATCACCGTGGGATCTAAATGTGAACTGAACAAACCAACCAGGATCTTCCTCATCCAGATAGCCTCACATGCAACTAAACTTGATGCCATGTATTCTGCTTCTGCTGACCTGAGTGCCACAAATCTTTGTTTCATGTTGTACCAAGAAACTGTCGTAGATCCGATACTAAAAATCCCTCCTGATGTGCTCTTTCTGTCTGTTGGGCTTCCTTCCCAATCTGCATCTGTGAAGCCATGCAACTTCACCTCGTACGTTTGTTTGTACCATAAACCATACTCAGATGTGCCCCTAAGATATCTCAGGACATTCTTGCCCGCCTTCCAAAAGAGCTTGGTAGGCTTAACCATCGCTTGTGAAAGCTGGTTCACCACATAGCATATGTCCAGTCTTGTATTGACTAAATACATGAGCGAACCCACCAACTGTCGATAAACAATGGCATCCACTACCTCTGCCAATGTAGCATCCTCTTTCTTCCAATTTCCTGGAAGAGGAGTGTCGATAGGCTTGCAGCCTTGCATGTGAAACTTCTCCAGTATCTCCCGGGCATACTTGCCTTGAGACACAAACAATTCACCTTCCCGCTGCCTTATTTCCAATCCAAGGAAATAATGAAGGAGGCCCAAATCCTTCATCTCAAACTCCTTTGCAAGATCTGCCTTGCATGACTGTATCAACTGTTCATCACCTATTAGTATTAAATCATCAACATAAAGTACAATGATTAAAAGCTTACCCTCAACCACAATCTGCTATAGGTTTGCATCCACCTCACTCTTGGTGAAACCAAGTCTAGTGAAATAGTTGTCAATCCGAGTGTGCCAAGCACGGGGTGCTTGTTTCAACCCATACATCTCTCTTTTGAGCCTGCACACATGTGACTCGCTGCTAAAGATCTCAAAACCTTCAGGTTGCTCAATGTACACCTCTTCCTCAATGATCCCATTAAGGAACGCAGTCTTCACATCCATCTGATGAATATTCCAACCCATCTGCGCTGAGAGAGCAAGGATGGTCCATATGGAAGAATACTGTGTGACAGATGCAAAGGTTTCTTCATAGTCAATCCCCTCAATCTATGAGAAGACCCGGGTAACAAATCTTGCCTTATACTTCTCGACGCTCCCATCGACAGCTTGCTTTACCTTATAGATCCATCTTGATCCTACAACTGATTTTCCCACTGGCCTTGGAACAATCTCCCAAGCACTGTTTCTGAAAATGGAGTCATACTCCTCCACCATGGCATCTACCCATGTGGGCTCCTACGTTGCTTCTTCAAAATAAGATGGCTCTGTCACAATACACTTGCTCATAAGAGCCATGTATCCATTATATCGATCAGGTGACTGTCTCTGTTTGCACTGTGATGTAGGGACTCCTACATTCTGTGCCGCATCCACCTTTAGTCTCTCAGCTTATGTGGTACGCTTCCTTCCTTGTCTGATGTTTGGTTCTGCATGAGTTGACTCCTCCACTCCATGAATCTCCTCCTGTGACTGATCCACACCCAGAGGCTCATCTTTAGGAACAAGAAGTTCCTCTTCCACATGCAAGTGTAGCTCCCTCTCAAGCGACAACTTCATGGCTTTCACCTCATTGAATTTTATATCCCGTCGCATAACAATCATCCAACTGTTTGGAAAATACACACCATAGTTGTGGGGTGTTTTTGTGTACCCCACAAATATCCCAACTTCTGCAGTCGGCTCCAACTTCTTCCTGGCATCCTTCATCACATGAATGTAAACATGTGAGCCAAAAATCTTCAAATGAGAAATATCAGGCTTCTTACCAGTAAAATCTTCCTCGGGTGTACTCATTCCAAGTACTCTATGAGGACAATGGTTTTTCACATAAACCAGAGTTTTGCATGCTTCCGCCCACAAGTGCATGACCAGGGCCTACCGATGCACTTAACTGAGACCAAGTTCTTCTTCAAACCTGGAACATGCATGACATTCTTCAAAAATAATGGATTACTGGACTCCCTTTTAAAGGTAATGGTCCCAATGCCAGTCGCACTGTACCAACCATCGTCACCCATCTCTATATGCATCTGGAGGTCCTTCTCCTCCAAGTCACTAAACAACTCTTTGTCTCCCGTCATATCGAAAGACGCACCACTGTCAAGATACCACACCGATCCCATGCAGCTTGAAACCAAGCATGCGATCAAGGAAAAATCCAGCTCAAATTGTGAGGCTAAGGCCTCTCCAGCTACAAATCCAGCAGCCTGCTTATTCTTCTTCTTCTGTGGACAGTTAGTGGCGAAATGTCCATGCTTGTGACAGTGAAAAAACCTCACTTTGGACAAGTCCTGCTTCTTGCATTTCGCACCGGATTTAGAAGGATTTTTCTTCCCCTTCCCTTTCCTTACTTTGGAAGCCAAAGTGAAATTCTCTTCATCTTCATTCTTCGATGAAGATCCATCCCTGGTACCCCGCCTTATCTCCTCCTGCAGAAGATCCGACCAAAATCACTCCCATCCTAGCAGTTTCTCCTATCCATTGACAGAGTCTTCGTAGCTATGCCAACTCTTCAGAAGCCTAAGGAGAGCCAAGCTCACCAAGTCTTCTTCATCAATAGTAACCCCCACACTTCCTAGCTCATCCTTGTAGTGGACAAACTTCGTGAGGTATTTTGGAATATTGTCGCCTTTCTCCATTTTTATTTTTTTAAGCTTGTCTTTAAGCACCAACTTCCTCTAGTCACTTCTACTTTGGAACAATTCTGTCAAAGCCTTCCACATTAAGAATGGAGTGGCTTTCCTGTGAATACTAGACACAATATGGTCCTTCACACCTTCCAACAAAATCCTCCTCGTCTTTGCAGTCTTTTTTTTCCATGCATCAAGTAATGCAACATCGCTAGATCTCAGCTTGGGAACATCGCTATTGATGAACACCTTCAGCCCATTATTATCCAACACCGCCTCCATCCTATCCTTCCAGGCTATCTAATTCGAGCTCCCATCAAGGGCATACTCCAATATCAATCCGTTGAAAGACATTTCAATGTATACTCGATTTCTGCACCAAGAATCTTTTGTAGCAAATTCGAATTGTCCACCAAAACAAACTCACTTCACAATTGCAATATTAAATCAACAACGCTCTGATACCATGTAGAAATTACATGCACTAAGCATGCATATGTCCAATATCCACCTGATCTCACACAATTTAACTTTATGCAAGATACTGAATCTATTCCACTTGTTAATATTTTGCGAAAACAATTAATTACACACACATGTGAAGCATAAACAAAAATATTCAATCGCACATAACACAGTTTTTAACTGGGAAAGACTAAAGCTGAAAACCCTAGCTATATATTATGTAACATGGAGATCATATGACAATATCATACAAACATACAAAGCTTATCACAAGCCCTCAGTACAGTACAATCGTCATACACTAATCAGGCCTAATCTTGCAAATCCATACACAGATCTTTGCCACCTGCTAGCCTGCCTCCACTGCGCAATATCTGCTGAAGAATAGCTCTTAATGAATTCGAATTACTCCATCCTTTACTACGCAATCCTCATTGGCATTTCCACTGAGTGTGTGATGCAATCAATGCATCACTATAGTCACATCAGATAGTCTATCTTGCCCTTTCACCTATCTCTCCACTGGTCTCCACTGAAACTGCCATGCACTATAGTTAACTAATGTATTCTTCAGTTGATTAATGAGTTATTATTTATGAATTAATTAACTAATTAATTCACTCCACTATCACTAGTATATCAATCATTTAGACTAGATACAACTATCTCAACTGATTCTAACTAAGTTAAACTAAATACAACTCCATAACTACTTCTTCCAACTGTGTCATAACTCTGCCACTTGAGTTCTAACTGAGTCCTCCATGCATTAGCTTTAGTAAACCCTTAAGAATAGCGTAATTCCTTCTGTCATCTGTTGTGCCACATCTGTGCACTGAACTGAAGTGCTCCAAGAGAATAAGTTGTTGTTTAGACTCTGATTATTATTAAGAGCTAATAATAATCGACATGCATCTATTTTTAGATTAACGATCTATAAATAGACTTCGCCCAATATTCTAAAACTAGAATTTCATCTATTTTTCCAACTTGATCAACCATCCACAAATAACATCCTGCAACTTCTGAAATATGATCATCATGTCTAAAAATAGACATAGTCTAAAAATAGACTTGTGCCAAAAATAGCCTGCGGGCCCACTTAGTGAAGGCGATTCTTTTCACTAAGCTCATCATCTTGTTGAATCTCAAAAACAAGGTCTGATTCGAATTTCATTATATTGCAAAGTTGGCATAATTCCTAAGGTCTGAAACACATTTCATTATAACCAAGGTCAAAGGTCCGCATTACATTTTATATTAAGTTCCAAGGTTTGAAACTATATATCTGTTGGTATATTGCAAATACAACTATGGGATAACTAGTGGCACACATATTATGTTGCAAAGTCTGGTGACAGATAAACCTTGGGTTATAAAGTTCAAAGGTATATGTATTACATGGCGGATTAAATATTGGCCAAGAATATATTTATAAAGTGGTCGAACTATATAAATTTCAAAGGTTTGGAATGAAAATAGTGTAATGTACCAAAACATATATATATATATATATATATATATATATAGGATGGGCGAAGGGCAGATCCAACCCGTGACCTTCCCCTCGTAACTTTTCGGATTTACCGACAGACCATGGGGCGGGGCTTGTAAATCCTCCGTGCCCAATTATATTTGAACTTCATTGTGTATCCGACGATGGAATGGAGGGGGGCATCCCTCCTCCCATAAGACCAACCACTAGAACCGTGGCGGAGGGCTTCGGTTAACTGTGCGCTTAGTGCGCCATCAAACCCATGCTTATCCCCATTAAAATGTTGATTAAGTTAATTAAAATTGAGTTTAAAATGTCAGAAACTTTGGTAGTGCCCCCAAATTCAGTGAAAATATCTAGAGGCTTGTCCAGATTTGGAAGAGGAATGTAGGGAAAAAATTAATAGACAATATCTTGAGTAATTTGCGATCAATTTTGGCTTAGGAAGAGTGATTCTTAGCATATTGGCATGATTTGAACACATTGAGATGGGTTTCAAAGGCAGAGAAGCAATTCTGCAAGTGATTTTTTCACTTTGAAGAATTTTGAAGCCCAAGGCCACCAAGAAGGAAGGCCATGCCTAGATCAGTTGAAGGACAAATTGAGTGAATGAATAGTCATTTCTGATATATTTCTACATTATGAACTCATTGGAGTATGTTTCAAGAGAATTTGATGCATGTAAACAACAATTTTTTCACTATTGAGCTAATACAGAGGCGCAAGCCATGGAAGCTGGACCAAGGAGATGTAGCCCAGGAGGGGTGAAATCCTTCATCACAAATCTATTTTAATGGGTCAATTGTGATGGTTTGTTGTTCTTTATGTTACTTTTGTTCATCATTTTAAATTCATTCTTTACGCTCTTGAATTTACTCATAAAAACTCAGTTAAATTAACTGTTTGACACACATAAGCAACAAGGAAACATGTACATCAAGCATAAGATCAACAAGTAAATTTTAAATATAAGGTTGAAATTAGCACATCAAAAATAACATTCATACTCAAATCAAGTCCGTATCAGAGCTTTGGTTGAAAGGCAAGGTTATTTTCTAGATAGTTTCTTGAGTTTTATGCAAGTTTAATGGTTACAAATTTGTGATGCTGATAGGTTAAAGTTACAGAAAGGTGAAGGGAAATTGTCGGTTTCAAGTCCTGAGATTAGGACTAGAAGAAGGAGGGCTACAAGAGCACCATCATCACCCAAAGCACAACTTATAAATGCACTTGAAGCACCTTAATTTTTGTCTCAAGAAGCTGAGATTGAAGAGGTTCAAGCATCTGAAGTTGAGCTTGAATCCATAGCCATCATGTCAGGTGTTGGAGAGACTCAAGGTCATTCAAAAGAAGATTATTTCAAGAGATACTTCAATGAAATAAAGAGGTTGCTTTAAATTATGTTTGATGCATTTACTGTTTGAATGGCAGAAGAAGGTTTTAAGACTCCACATGGAGAAGGAACTTCAGATGATAAGTAGGATGAAGAGAAGTGTTCAAAGGATAGTGGAGGAAAGCCACCTCTATATCCACCATCTTCATCATCCTTATCATCTCCATTAGCATCATCTTCCACTTCCACCACAAAAACTACTCACACTCACTCAAAATCCACAAAAGGAAAAGCAACCTTACTCAAACTTGATGTCAAATTTGAGCTTCCAATGTATAATGGGGAGATAAATGCAGAGAGGCTTGAAAATTGGATACGTCAATTGGAGGTGTACTATAGGATTCAGAACCTTCATGAAGATGACATAAATATTCAGTTGGATTCTTTGACGATGGAAGGATCTACACTTGTATGGTGGGAAGAAAGGACTCAAGAAGAGATTAAAAACTATGGTAAGATCTCTGTGCCTTGGTCAATTTTTGTTTCTACCATTAAAAGGAAAATCTATCCATTAGCATACATGCAAAAGGAAATTATGGATTGGAAAAATTTTAGACAGTTGAAAGCGCAAAGTGTGTAAGATTATACTCATGAGTTTAGGATAAGAGCTCTTATTTTGGGTATTAATTTATATTCTCAAGAAACTTTGTTAAATTATTTTGGGGGTTTGCACAGTTACCTTAGGTACACTATACTCATGTTTAATCCCACAAAAATAGATGAGGTTTGTGTTCAAGCCACACACTTAAAAGCAAGAGGGAAACAAAACATAGATGAGAAAAGTGAAAGTGAGGGTAAAGGAAAGGGAAAGTTTTATTAAAGAGGAAAAATAAATATCTCTGTAAAAAGAGAGAAGGAAAAAATCACATGCAAAAATTGTTCAAAGACTGGCCATGATGAATACCATTGTTGGGAACTTCATCCAGAATTGAAGCCAAACAAATTGAAAGCCAAAGAAAAGGGTAAAACTATTACTATAGTTGAACATGACTTAGGGCTAGATTCAAGAGATGAGACAAAGATTATAGCCATGGGTTTGAAAGGTAAACATATTGCAAGCACTAGTTCTTCAAATTGTTCAAATGTTACACATGATGAAGATACAAGAATAGAACTTTTCCATATTAGAGTTCTCTCTAAACATACCAAGATTGATACACTTTTTGATAGGGGTCACAAGCTAACTTGATTTCCGAAGACTTGGTTAAGCAGCTAGGCCTTGAAACTATTAGACATCCAAGACCATATCCTTTGGGTTGGATATGCAATAATGAAAACTTGTAGGTTACAAGGAAGTGCTTACTAAGATTTGCCATCAATTCAATCTTTCTTGATGAAGTTGAACTTGATGTGGTGTCGCTTGAGATATCAGGTATTGTATTGGGAAGTCCTTATCTGTATGATATAAAAGTAGTATTTCATCGCCATTAGAATAAGTATCACTTGTTTAAAGATGGTATTGAGTACATAATTAGAGCGCATAAGAGGAAGACAAGTTTGTCTCTTATACATGAAAGAGAAATGAAGAGGATAGTGAATGCAAGCTAGAATTTGAAATCATTGATGATCAAACAAAGAGGTGTTTTGAATCAAAAATTTCAAAAATATTCTTATTCTTGTAATGATATGTTTCAGGATTCTAACAGGTTTCCTTTAAAAGAAGGTGAACAAGATGTAAAACATTTGCAGCAGTCAACATCAGTGTTGAGCATTGTTGGAAACAAGATGTCGGTGCAAGAGAGTGAAAAGGTCAAAGAGAAAGAACCAAAGAAGCTTGGAAAAGAAGGCATGGGTTCCAAAAATGCTTGTTATTGGTTTCCATAAGGTATATGAAAATTGTAAAGATACTTGGTTAAGAGTCAACGCAAGTAAAAAGTGAGATCAACTAAGAATCGCCATGGTTACAGTGTGCAAGGTGAGACAATTTTTAAGTTTCCTTTGATTAATTACCAAGGTAGGACAAGATGGTTTCTACAAGAATAGCTTGCTAGTCTTAAAATTCAAATAAATTGCAGCATGACGGTGTCAATGAAAGCAAGAGAAGGTCGCAAGAATAAAGGAAAAATATTACTTTTTGTGAAAAGCTCCAAATAATGAAATTGGGAAAATTTCATTAGATAGAGACTGGAAGGGTGAGGGAACAGTACCCTCATCCACATGAACAATAATGAGAGATATTTTGGGGTCCAAAAGGCTTCTAGTGGGGAGGAATGATCAGAGGCTTAGTATTTAGCTCAAAAATGAAAGTGCTCAAAATTGATTGGAAATTGAACGGTAGTGACTGACCCATTGCTTGGAAACCAACACAACTTGTTTCGTCGAAAAACGACTTCGGATGAAGAAGTTATAGCTTGGTGACCACCATTCAGAACATGATTTTTTTTTTTTTTAAATTGCATAATAGTGACAGGTTGATGAGATGGCAACCAAGTCAGCATACAAGGAATATGCTTCAGTTTTTTCCGAGTGGCATTGTGACAAGTGTCACAAGTGAATTTTCCAGTTTGGTTTGAAAGTGATTTTTTTTAGGGAGTTGCTCCTAAGGTTAAATTAGAACTTTTTTTATTTGGGAGGACAACCCAACTAGGGGTCGCCACGTGTCCCCTCTAGTGGACCCCCTCTCCAAGGTCTGGTTTGAATTCCAAGGTCTGATTCAAATTTCATTATATTTCAAAGTTGGCATATTTCCTAAGGTCTGAAACGCATTTCATTATAACCAATTTCAAAGGTCTACATTAAATTTATATTAAGGTCCAAGTTTTGAAACTATATATCCATTGGTATATTCCAAATCCAACTATGGGATAGCCGGTGATGCACATATTATGTAGTAAAGTCTGATGGCAGATAAAAATTGGGTTATAAAGTATAAAGGTATATGTATTACATGGCATATTAAAAATTGGTGGGGCATATATTTATATGGTGGTCGAAATATATAAATTTCAAAGGTTCAGAGTGCAAATATTATAATGTGCCAATATATATATATATATATATAGATAAGATGGGCGGAGGGCGAGTCGAACCCGTGACCTCCCCCTCCTAACTCCAAGGCTTTACCAATATACTATGGGGTGGGGATTGTAAAGAATCCACGCCCAATTTATATTTTAACTTCATTGTGTATCCCATGGCAAAATGTAGGGGGCCAACCCGCAGGCCAACCCTCCTCCCATAAGACCAACCACCAGAACTGTGACGGAGGGCTCCTGTTAACTGCGCACTTAGTGCAACATTAAACCCATGCGTATCCCCATTAATCTGTTGATTAAGTTAATTAAACGCAAGCTTAAAAGGGCAAAAACTTTGGTAGTGCCCCCAAATTCGACGAAATTTCCAAATTTGTCGGGCTTATCTGGAGTCTTCTCCAGATTTGGAGGAATATAGGGAAAATGTTAATAGACCGTATCTTGAGAAATTTTTGACCAATTTTGGCTCAGAAAGAGTCATTATTAGTATATTGGCATGCTATGAACACATTGGAATAGGTTTGAGAGTTAGAGGAGAAATTATACAGGTGTTTTTGTCACTTTTAATAATTTTGAAGCCGAGGGCCACCAGGAAGGAATGCCATGCCTAGATCAGCTGAAGGCCAAATTGAGTGAATGAATAGTCATTTATGATATATTTTGACATTATAATATCACTGGAGTATGTTTTAGAGAATTTGATGAATGGAAACAGATTTTTTTCACTATTGAGCTAATATACAGGCCCAAGCCATGGAAGCTGGACCAAGGAGATGTATCCTAAGAGGAGTGAAATCCTTCATGAAAACTATGTTTTAATGGCTCAATTGTGATGGTTTGTTGTTATTTATGTTACTGTTGTTCAAAAATTTAAATTCATACTTTATGCTCTTGAATTCACTCATAAAAACTCAGTTAAATTACTTGTTTGACACACATAAGCAACAAGGAAACATGTACATCAAGCATAAAATCAACAAGTAAATTTTAAATTTGAGGTTGAAATTAGCACAACAAAACTAACATTCATACTGAGATCACATCGTCTGGTTTAGTTTTAAAAACTTGGATCGCTATAATTACGTTGTAAGGCGTAATTATTTGAAAACAAATCTCCTACCTGCTCATGTGTACTATTGCTGACCGTCAGATGCCTTGTTAGAAGATTGAAGAATGCTCAGCCATAGATTAAAAATAGTTAAAAAAATAAAACATAACTAAAAACCTTAATATTCAATATCCAACATTAATCGGCCAGATTCATCCTCCTTCCCGAGCTAATAGCCGCATTTGCTGTAGAGAAGGGGCAGCTGGAAGAATGAGAAATCCTTTCCTGTAGTACAGAATCATTGATGGACTGGGGGAGGGAGACCTACAGCCTAAACCAAAATAACCAGCAAGCTTTTTAGTTATTAGTTAGGTGCTGGTAGTTTTCAGATTTTCTTTTAAATCTCTTTCTTTCATTCATTGTTCATCTATCTCTTCCGTTGTTTTTTTATTCCAGTGAAGAACTGAAGAAGGTTTTTGCGTCTGGGTTCTACTGAGTGCTGAGGAATTCCAATGAAGTCAGAGAAGTGAAGTGCTATTTCGTTTGGCTACAATTGCTGGGCTGTTTTCGGAAGGTTTCAAGCTGCCTGTCAGAGTAAGGTTTCTTTTCGAACTCCCTGATTTCCTTTCTAATGCTTCATAAATGTTAGCTGGTTCAAGTATCCATTCAAGGATGGTTTTTGCATGATATGCACAAGGGGTCACTGCGTTGCAGTAGGAAATTGATCCCTTAACTGAGGGATGTGTTTCTGTATTGGCTCTCATGAGTATTACCATGTTGCAACCTAAAACAAATATGGCCAGATGGGCAGTGGTTTCTTTGCCTTGGTAGCCTCTTGGTTGTGGTATCTGCACTGGATGCCTATGGATGGCTGGAAAATTTCTCATAATTCTAGCTCTCCCCCGGAGATCTTCCCCTATAGATATTGCGGTGAAATTTCTTAGGAATCAGAGGCTTCTTCAGCCTAATGGAACTGGCCATTACTTCGGAACTCTCTTCCCCTATGGAGATTGTGGTGCAATTTCTTAGGAATCAGAGGCTTCTTCCTTATGGAACTGACTAGTACTCCGCAACTCTTTCCCATGCCTTAGACACTGAGAAAGCTTTAGTACTCAATTTTACCCGGTATTTACAGTTTCTTTGCCTTCAAATTCAATGTCACTCAATATTGTATATCAAGTACATTATGTAAGATTACATGAAAATTATGCAGTTGGTAGTCACATACAAAATTCTCTATCATAGACAACTAAATCCTTGGGTTGCAAATCTTTATTTGCATATCTATAGGTTGTCAGGTCCAAGTTTTAGCTTGCAAGTTGTAGTGTCTAGACCTTTTCAATGCATTTAAGTATGATTGAGAAGATGTATTTCCCACTGCACAGCATGCATGGTATCTTCCACAAAAGGTCTAGAAGATATCACTGGGAAACATTTTCCATTTTCTTGGTTCTTATTTCGACTTCGGATTGAAGTCGTTGGTATTAAGCTCTAGTCCCTGTTTTCTGGCTGTGAGCAGTTCCATTTGATTGGTCATTGTAAGAATTGAGTCGCGGCACCCAGGCTACAACTGAAATTAATATTTTGAATAAACATAACCATTTCTTTGAATAATGTGTTTGGGCATTTGCAAAATTTCAAAACTAGAGTGACTTCTTCAAAACCTTCACTGACTTGCAGTAGGAAAGTGATCCCTAAATTAGAAAAAAATTAGATTGGGTGAAGCTTTTCATGTGATGTTTGGTGGAATTCCTACATAACTTACTATGAATGAAGCATTTTGAATTCCCATTATCAAGCTTTGTGCACATCCTCCTTTTTGGCATCTGGGTTTTCCTTGTTTGGATATTTCTGTTCATAACATGATGTCTTTGATTTGGATATTTCTGTTGAGATTCGTATCTCCAATTCCTTTTTGGAATCTGGGTTGAAAAAGACACGGGTCATGTTCAACATTTCATAGGAAGAATAATTCAGAAGCCCCATTGTGCTTTTGCCCCTTTTTTAATCCAAAAAATCATTATTGCAATCCTATCTCTGGGGATGTTGGGAGGCGATGCCACACTTTGATTGTTATTTGCCCTGTCATGAAATTCAGTTGCAATCAAATCAATTTATATAAGTCTCTTTATTTGTTTTTCAATTTGATGTTCTAAAGTTGTAAATGTATCTATATTATTTTCTATTTGAATATTACATGTTTTGTATCAGATGTCTCTTCTAATTTCTCATAATTCTAGCTCTCCCCCGGAGATCTTCCCCTATGGAGATTGAGGTGCAATGGTATTTTAAAAGCCTGAATTCAAATGCCTTATTTAGTGTCTACCTCTGTTGTATTTGGGGATGTTGTGAGGGGATGCCACACGATGTTATTTTGACCCCTGCAATTTCTGTTTGGGACTAGCTTGTACCGTTGAGTTGGGTGAAATATTATAATGTTTTTCTAACTCACCCAAAGGCTTCCGTGGGCATATGGAAATACCATTATCCAAATGGTCATATACCATGATGGAACACTTTCCCTTGGGATTTTTCCCCTTTCTGAATCCAAAAACACATTATTGAAAGCACCTTACTACATACTCTGGCCCATTTTTGTTGTGGTAAAAATAACCATTTGTTTGAATAACATGTATGGGCATTGGAAAAATTGCAAAACTAGAGTGACTTCTCCAAAAACTTCACTGAGTTGCAGTAGCTGTGCAAATCCTCCTTTTCAGCATCTGGGTTTTCCTTGTTTGAATATTTCTGTTCATAACATGATGTCTTTGATTTGGATATTTCTGTTCAGATTTGTATCTCCAATTCCTTTTGGGCATCTGGGTTGAAAAATACACAATTCATGTTGTTCTCGTCTACCATTTCAACTGCTTTTCTGGGATGCATTACGTAATACCCTTCTCTTATCTTAACCTCTCTTAATTCTACCTCGAAATACCACTCAAATTTCTCCCAGTAAACCTATTTAAAAACTTAATTCAGTTGACGATGACCAGTTTTACAACAGTCTAAAACAAAACCAAAACCCTAATACCAGTAGTTATACCAATGGTTATATGGGGGGTAATAGGAAAATATATAAGAAAGAACGTGAACATGGCAACCAATGACAATATTTGGCTTTTCATATGGCTTTCCCTAAGCTTTTCTCCTGTTCTTCCAGTTTTGTTTGAATGCAAGACCAGCCAGCAAGATAGCCTCAGAAGACCCCACCATTCCAATGCCTATTGCCTGCTCACCCTGTCGAAGTGGAGCATGATACATTTGAGCTATCATGTTTATGCAACGGTCTTGTTAATTAAGTCAGACAAACCAATGTGGGAATTCCATTCCCAAGTCTTAATATAAAATGGGTATGTTAGGAAACTTTAAATCACTTTTGCATAAGTTCATTTGATGCAATATAGCCCATAATGCAATTACTGAATGAAAAACATGAACCACAAATTATGAAGCAGTGAACCTCTACAATTTCAGAATATTATGCAGCTAAAAATCTTGTGAGAAAAATAATTTGAAAAGAATTTCATTTTTTCCAACCTATACAATTATTGCCCCTTTCTGAATCCAAAAACTCATTATTACAAGCACCTTACTACATAATCTGCCCCATTGTTGTTGTGATAAACATAACCATTTCTTTGGAATGTGCAATTTAAATTTAGATACTGGAATTTTCAATTTAGATAAGATGGCGAGATTTTTATAGATAATTGAAGATAAATATGACCATCCTTATCTACATTTCAGATTCCAAAAATTTAACTAATGTAAATTTATTTCACTTTTATCTATCATATTTTCCCAAATATTCTAAATTCTGCATTCTTCTTTAAGTTCAACAAAAACAAAGTTTTCATGAATCCGAAATTGTGATATTTGGATTTATTTAAAATTGAAAATAACTCCTAAACTTATAGTTTCACTGCACAATTCCCAAATATTCTGAACTCTGCAATCTTTTTAAGTTTAGCAGAAACAAAGTTTTCATGAATCCAAAATTGTGATATTTGGATTTATTTAAAATTGAAAAGGACTCCTAAAATTATGGTTTCACTACACAGTTCCCAGATATTTTGAACTCTGCAATCTTTTTAAGTTCAGCAGAAATAGAGTTTCCATGAATCCAAAATTGTGATAGTTTTCTGCAGTCCTTCACTTTGGCACTACTGGAATGAAACAGAGGTGCATCCCCTCTCCTCTGTTTGATTTAGCTTATACACAGATCATAAAGAGGATTATCTTCAGGAAAATATAGGACCGAATTATGGACATTACCTTCTTAAAATAAATATTCATAGCTTCCTATTTTTTGATGTTGTGGAGCTCCTAACTCATATTTAACCTCCTGCATTCTAAAATTCAAATGCAGTACACTGCCCTTCCCACTAATAAATGGGCAACACTTTTCCTTGCACTTTCAAAACATTGATCCTGAGATCTATTAATCTGATAATAATCTCATATCTAAAGATGTTATGGCTCTAATGCACCGATTTAAGCTTGAGTCTTTCAGAAATGCTACTGGATTATGTTATATAGGCACTGCTTCAAATTTACTGTCAATATCATCTTCAAATAAGAATATTAATTTCCTTTTGATAACATAACATATAACAAAATCTCAAATTTCTTAATGTAGGTGAATAGATACTTTTTCTTAAAAGGAGAAAAAATACAATGTAAATTTACTTAATCCATTGATCAACATAAAAACAGAATAACTTAATAGATCCCCTACAACGTAGGAAATAAGTGACTTCTCCAAAAACTTCACTGAGTTGCAGTAGCTGTGCACATCCTCCTTTTCGGCATCTAGGTTTTCCTTGTTTGGATATTTTTGTTCATAACATGATGTCTTTGATTTGGATATTTCTATTCAAATTTGTATAGTTAAAATGTTAAGTTTTCTAAGAAAATTTAACGTGATATAGTTTTCACATAACATGTGAAGCTAAACCCTAAAATGCTAACTCATGTTATTTTGACCCTTGCAATTCTTGTTTGGGATTAGCTTGTACACTTAAGCTGGGTGAAAGTTTATAATGTTTCTCTACCTCACCCAAAGGTTGTCGTGGGCATATGAAAATACCATTATCCAAATGGGCATAGACCATGATGGAACACTGTCCCTCGGGCTTTTGCCCCATTCCGAATACAGAAACTCATTATTGCAAGCACCTTACTACATACTCTGCCCCATTTTTTTTGCGGTAAACATAACCATTTCTTTGAATAACGTGTTTGGCCATTGGCAAAACTACAAAACTAGAGTGATTTCTCCAAAAACTTCATGGACTTGCAGTAGGAAAGTGATCCCTAAATTAGAAAAAAAGTAGATTGGGCGAAGCTTTGCATGTGATGTTTGGTAGAATTCCTACATAACTTACTATGAATGAAGCATTTTGAATGCCCCTTATCAAGCTCTGTGCACATCCTCCTTTTTGGCATCTGGGTTTTCCTTGTTTGAATATTTATGTTCATAACATGATGTCTTTGATTTGTATATTTCTGTTCAGATTTGTATCTCCAATTACTTTTGGGCATCTAGGTTGACAAAGACACAGGTCATGTTATTCCCCTGAAAGTGAAGCTTCAACATTGCATAGGAAGAATAATTCAGAAACCCTATTTGTGATTTTTCCCCTTTCTGAATCTAAAAACTCATTATTGCAATCCTATCTCTGGGGATGTTGGGAGGGGATGCCACACTTTGATTGTTCTTTGCCTTTTCATGCAATTCAGTTGCAGGAAAATCAATTTAGACAAGTCTTTGTATTTATTTTTCAATTTGATGTTCTAAACTTGTAAATGTATCTATATTATTGTCCATTTGAATATTACATGTTTTGTATCAAATGTATCTTCTAAATTTATAGTTGACAAAGACACAAGTCATGTTGTTCCCCTAAAAGTGAAGCTTCAACATTGCATAGGAAGAATAATTCACAAGCCCCATTTGTGCTCTTTCCCCTTTCCGAATCAAAAAACTCATTATTGCAAGCACCTTACTCCATACTCTGGCCCATTGTTGTTGTGGTAAACATAAACATTTCTTTGAATAACGTGTTTGGGCATTGGCAAAATTCCAAAACTAGAGTGACTTCTCCAAAAAAATCACTGAGTTGCAGTAGGAAATTGATCCCTTAACTGATGGATGTGTTCCTGTATTGGCTCTCATGAGTATTACCACATTGCAACCTAAAACAAATATGGGTAGTGGTTCCTTTTCCTTGGTAGCCTCTTGGATGTGGTATCTGCACTGGATTCCTATGGATGGCAGGAAAATTTCTCATAATTCTAGCTCTCTCCCAGAGATCTTCCCCTATCGATATTATGGTGCAATGGCATTTTAAAAGCCTGAATTCAAATGCCTTATTTAGTGGCTACCTGTGTTGTCTCTGGAGATGTTGGGAGGGGATGCCACATTATGTTATTTTGACCCCTGAATTCTTGTTTGGGATTAGCTTGTACCCTTGATCTAGGTGAAATATTATAATGTTTCTCTACCTCACCCAAAGGTTCTCGTGGGCATATGGCAATACCATAATCCAAATGGGCATAGACTATGATGGAACACTGTCCCTTAGGATTTTCCCCCTTTCCGAATCCAAAAATTCATTATTGCAAGCACCTTACTATATACTCTGGCCCATTGTTGTTGTGGTAAACATAGCAATTTATTTGAATAACGTGTTTGGGCATTGGAAAAACTACAAAACTAGAGTGACTTCTCCAAAAGCTTCACTGAGTTGCAGTAGTTGTGCACATCCTCCTTTTCGGCATCTGGGTTTTCCTTGTTTGGATATTTCTATTCATAACATGATGTCTTTGATTTGGATATTTCTGTTCAGATTTGTATCTCCAATTCCTTTTGGGCATCTAGGTTGACAAAGACACGGGTCATGTTGTTCTCGTCTACCATTTCAACTACTTTTCTGGGATCCATTGTGTAATACCCTTCTCTTAGCTTAACCTCTCTTAATTCTACCTCAAAATACCACGCAAATTTCTCCCAGTAAACCTATTTAAAAACTTAAATCAGTTGAAAATGACCAGTTTTACAACAGTCTAAAAAAAAACCAAATCCCTAATACCAATGATTATACCAATGGTTATATGGGGGGTAATAGGAAAATATAAAAGCAGGAATTTCTAAATTTTGTCTATATATTTTTGTACTATTTATACATTTATATTATTTTACTTTTATATCATTAGGTTTTATATATTTATATTATTTTACTTTTGTATCATTTAGTTTTGGAAATAAATGATATGTAATTAATTTTTTTAATTATTTCTATAGTATTAATAATTATGAAAATTTGAATAACATTATTACTCAGAAGTTAATTCTATAATACAACATTATTTTACTGTTAACAATTTGATTTTAGTATATTTGATTTTTTTAATGTGTGAAAAAGTCTATTTATGTGTGAAAACCTAGGAGGGTCTAATATTGTAGAAAGGGTAAATCCAACCTAGCTATCTTGCCATCTTGATTTTGTAAAGTAAAAATAAATTTATATCAATTTATCTCATTATTATATTTACTTATTTTTTCTATTTTTCTATGTTTTGTAGAAGATTCTTTCTTATTAGTGATACTTTGTGTTGATGTGTTTTGTTCAAACATGAAATATGATATTTTTAGCCAATTTTATTGGAAATATATTTTTAATTAGAAAAATAGTTAAATTCACTTGTTTTTCATGCACTCTTATGCATGGATTATTTTTCATGTGGAGATATTATAGTGCACATGTTTTGTAGAAGATTATTTCTTATTAGTGATACTTTGTTTTCAAAAAAATATTTGTCTTTGCAGGTTGCTTATTACTTCGGCATATCTCCTAACTCTTCGACAGCTCAACATCAATCATTTTGTTCATGATATACTTGTAATCTTTTATAAAAAATAACAATTTCATTGCAAAATACTAAAATTCAATGTACATTTTAATAATTTCACACTCTTCAAATGTACATTTCAAACATTGTACATTCTTAAAATGTCACATAATAGAAATCAATTGCCATCAACTAACCTTTCCATTACATCTTGTACTTATTTCAACAATATAATTATGTATTATTTTCATTACCATATTAATATAGTATCATAACACCTACTAAATAAAAACAACTTCAATAATTCATTTCAATATTTTTACATTTCCATATTTCACAAAAAATATTGTTTTACAGATCCATGATATCTTCAACAAATTCTACCATAAATTTCTTTTCAAATATGAAAATGCAACATCTATTACAAACAGTATATATATATATATATATATATATATATATATATATATATATATATATATATATATATATATATATATATATATATAACGACACATCAAATTAATTATAGTTGATCTCTTTCTAGCATCGTCCTAACAGCGTTTCCATTGCAACATTAGGTGCAATTGCTAGTTTATGTTACCTAAGGAAGTTGCTATATTAGTTTTCATGCAAAGTTTTTGAAGAACTTCCATAAATGGTTTGATGATCAATTGAATACAAATTTTCTAACGAAATTCTCCAACCAAAATGTTTTTTTGTGAATGGGGATAGTATTATCATATGTATGAAATTTTCAATTATATTAAAACAACTAGTATTATTCTTCTAATTGACTAATATTAAGTGTAGTTTATTTGCTACGATAAAAAATGAATATAATCACAACTCAATTTTTCACCATAAAAACATTGGGGAAAATAAAATACTGGAATTGAGAAATATAGAGTACACACAATAAAATTGACACAATTATTTTTGGACAAAAGTCCTTGGAAAAAACCCAATGTGGGAAATTGATGCAGCACATGAGGGTTTTATTATTATTATGCAACATTGAAAATATGAGTACAAATAGGGATGCCAAAAATTGGAAATCCTCAACAAATAATCTGGCCAAAATGATTAGAGATAATGTTCTCTCTCTCCACAAGAAATCCCAATACAACTTGCTTCAGAAAAATTGTCTCTCAATAACCCTTGCGCAGGCCCCCACGCAGTTCTTTTGTAGACCCTCACACACAAAGGTTGAATATTCCTATGATAAAGTCATTCTTCCTACTGTTGCTACTAGAAGTGATCCTCTATCCCTCTGGAAAATTATCCCAACATCTGGCTAGAATCGATCCCATGCTCAACCAAATTGAACTGCTACACTAAAACTTCTTGCATAGTCCCTACATAGCCTCTAGTGGAATACCTCAATCTCTTCATTGTTTCCTCGCCTAAACAAGACACTCCTAAAAAATTACTATATCTACTCCCTATTTTTCTGTGCAGTGTCCCTTCTAGCTCGAACTCTTCTTCCCTACTAAGTTGTTGTTGCTAAATCTCTTGACATGCTAAGCAACTCGACCTTACAAGTGTATCTTCTCCATCCCCATAAATTATCTCTTATAGTCTCTCATTAGCTCACCAACAACCATGATTATACCCCCATCAATGACTAATATCATCTCCAAATCAATCCATGTGATTTTCTAGAGAAATATCGGCTTTCTCAATTAATTTTTGTTAATTAATCACTTTTCCAAAGTTAGATTTAGGAAATATTTAATTATTGGTCAATTAACTTAATTGATCCATCTCTAGGTGTTTTATCCTGAATGTTTTTTTGGGTTCTGGATATCTTTTGTTCCTTAGCCTCTTTGACCAAAGTTGATACTAGAGCACCTGTCTGATGCTACAAAAACTAACACTCCCTCTTAGTGAGGAAGGTATTATCTCACTCTATCTCCATAACATCCTCCATACACATTGTTCATTTCTAGCAACTGTGTCAATCTACCATTGTCCACAATGTCACTCCACAACTCTAATTCATCTACCACAAGTTAAATAAACCTTGCATCTGCACAACTGCTGACACTACATTGCTCAACATGTATTTCTTCCAACACTGCTTTGTGTTGCAGCTGATCTCAAGATGTTTTTGCTACTGCAACTGATGTAACTAAGAAATATATTTTGAATCAAATATGTCTCTCTACTTTATTTTCATTTGTACCCTAATTCTCTGATTGCTATAAACCTTTGTACTATAGACTGATTAACTTTATGTGTTGCAACTACTCTGTGCCCCTCAGCATTTGACCGCAACTAGCTCTGCAACTATCCCTCAAGATCTGACTACGTCATCCTAAACACTAATCCATTTGCTACTCAATATTTTGGACCCCTGTAGCAAGGGTATTGATCCAAGAAGAAACACTTTTCTGATGCATTATTCCTTGGACCGTTCCCAAATATTTCCAACTCTGAGGAACTAGAGCTCAATGTCTTCCCACCTCTCACCGAGAGGTATAAATGCATATAATGCAAATTCATCCTCCAACCTAGACGAAAAATTAACGATCTTTGTTGAAGTTTTTTCCTACTCTTGCTTCTCCTTCTTGTCCTTCTTCCTCTTCAGATACTAGGTATTGTAGTGACTAAACTCAACACACTTTAATAATTTGATCTTCGATGGATCCTTCCTCTACGCTTCTACTCCTTATGAGCCTTGTCCTTGACTGGGACCTTTATTTTCATTCACCTTTGATGTAATGGCTGCATTCTCCTCTTCCTTCACACCCTTCAATCCATTGTTGTTGTTTCCATTGATATTTCTCTCCACTAGGGCAAGCCTCATCTCCTCCTACATAAAATTTGCCCAAAATCCATCCCATCATGGTAGATTATCTCGTCCAATGATACCTTGGATGAAGGAAGCACACTCGAGGGTGAAACCATTAAGAGTTTTACACACCAACTCACTCTCATGAGGTGCTTCTCCAACTTCAGTAAGCTCATCTTATACATTCTAAATCCTGGTGAGATAAGGAGTGACCCCTTCACCCTTATGTATCCTCATGGTACTCATCTTCTCGTTCAAGAACATCTTACTTTTCTCGGAAGGATTCTAGAAAAGTGTAGAAATCACATCCCACGTTTCTTTGGTTGTATTCTTGGTTGCTAAGTGTGAGAATATATAATTCTGAACACCATCAAGGATCAACAATCTTTTCTTGGTCATCTCCTTATTTTAATTTTCTAGTTGTTTTAGTTTTTTTGGTATGACTACAACTCTATCTATATACATCTTCAGATCATTCTTATCTAGCAGGAAATATATTTTGGGTTTCCAAATATAATAATTTTAGGCTCTGTCTAGCCTATCTTGATCTCAAAGTCCCATTGATCCCATTTCTAGGGAACTCACAACTAGGAAAATAAACAAAAGTCCCCTCCTTTTCCTTCTTATTTGCTTACTCTACTACTCACACTCCCTCTTGGAATGTGCAGTTCTTCTAGCTGATTCTACCACTTTTAACTAGAAATAAAGGATTTCCCTCAGAAAATTGAATCTGGAAACCCTCTGAGAAAAATCCCTCTGTGTGTTATTTATTTTCCATCCAGTGTTGGTATTCTACTGCAAACACTATTGCAAACCAACTGCAGCTAGATCTACTCAATAAATTGACTAATCTTCTCACAAAAAAAAAAAAAAATCGACAACACCACTTCCTACTAGAAATTATAATGAGATATCTGATCTCTTCCTACACCTACAAGTGAAAATTGAACCCTCTGCCAAGAAATTTAAACTACCTGACTGGCCCTCTCGCAGATCTAGAAATTGTGTTGCAAAAATCTCTCTAAACATGCACAAATTTCCTCCTCGCTTCTGAGAAACTGATATTTCTTCAACAATGCTTTGATACCATGTGAAATTTTCAAGTATATTGCAACAACTAGAAATTATTCTTCTAACTGATTAATATTAATTCTAGTTTATTTTTTATTGTGAACAACGGATAAAATCATAACTACAATTTTCACCATAAAAACATTGCCGAAAATAAAATATTGGAACTGAAAAATATAGAGCACACACACAATAAAATTGGCAGAGTTATTTAAAAAAAAAAAAATCCCCATAAAAACCCAATGTGGGAAAATCAGTGCAATAGATGAGGGTTTTATTATTACTATGCAATAGTGAAAATCTGAGTACAAATATGGATGCCAAAATCTATTCATCCTCAACAAATAATCTGGCCAAAATTATTAGAGAGAATTTACTCTCTCTCCACAAGCAGTCTCGACAAAACTTTCTTTAGAAAAATTGGTTCTCAAGAACCCCTGCGCAAGCCCCTACGCAGTGCTTGTGCATACCCTCATACGCACAACCTAAATTTTCCTCTAATTAAGTCGATGTATGATAGTATTATTATAATTGATATATGCCTATTTGCATGTAAATCATTTGAAGAAATGTGTGAAAGGTGTTTTGTTAAAATTTGCATAAAAACTATTTGATAAAATACCTCAAAGAAATAAATAAAATTTGCATAATTGAGTGGTATATTTTAGTATGCTACATGTGGAATTAGAGCAATGATTCTTATTTGATTTCATACTAAATTTTTGACAAAATGTCTACAATAAAATGACAACTTAATTGGTTGTACACAAATAATTTGAAGGAAAGTTTGCATGTGAAGTGTTTGACATAATTTTTTAGATAAAAATCATGTTTTTGCAATTTTGGTTAAGATAAATTTAGTAAGGATATGTGACAAACTAATATCAAATTTAATGTCAAGCTAGTAAAATGAAAAAGAAAATTTTAAATACCCTATAACATCTATAAGTCATTAAGGAAATTGAATATGTGACACTTCTCATCAATGTAATTATAATTAAAAAAAATATATTAATAATTAAATTATTGTCAATCATTTATACTATGTTAAATAGATTTGAATATTTCAAAAAATTGTAGTTTTCGAGTAACATAATCATAAATTTTAAAACAAATTATCAATTGTACAACCAATATGTGTAGTATATTCAGTAAATTTGAATATTTTGAAAAGCATGACCTTCTCATCAACATAATCATAATTTTTTTTATTTGTTTAGTTTATGTTTATATATATATATATATATATAATTAATTAATTAATTTATTTTGCACAAGGCTGTTTTATATAAGGCTATATTAATATTACATAAGATGCAAGGTTATGTATAGAAGTGATTGTATTCATTAAAAAGTATTACCCCAACCTTTAAAATAATTAAAATGTTAAATTTGTGTTGAAAATGATTGTGTATGGTGTTTAAATAATCTTATAGTATGTAATGATGAGTATATTTAAGATTTCAAGGAAAGATAAGAGCCAAACAATGTAAGGCAACATGGTTAGGTCAATAATGGTTTTAGTTTGAAGTGGCATAACATTATCGTGGCATTATAATGCCTCATAATAGTGTTTGATGCATACGAAGATGTTTGGTAGTTGAATTCATCTCAATAGAAATATTTTCTATTTAATTAAATATTAGATGTTGGACTAAGATGCACCATTTACAGTTAGGATATAAGATTTAGATGTGTAATAAAGTAATTTTACGATTTTAAGTTATGTTCATGTTCTCTTTTTGTGTAAAATGGCATATTCAACATATATAACCGTGAATGATTTGCCTAGAGAATAATAATATATAAGCAATTTAATTTTTTTTTATAATAGATGTGTGTTAATTATTAATTGATAATATAAATTGGGTCATTGTGAGTATTTTCTTTTGAGTCTAGTTATGTCACTATAGTTTATTTAGGCTCTACTTATTTAGTGATGCACCTTTTTTTAAATAGGATATTAGCTTTTTTTTGTAATAGGATATTAGAGAAGGGAAAAGTCAAGGTGTTTGAATTTGTGTCGTGTTTGAATTTCTGTCATGTTTGTGTTTAAAAGACAATTTTCACACTTGCACAACTTTAATAGTTTGAGAAATATGGAGAGAGTGTCAAGGGTCTTGAGCATTTGAAAGACAAAGTTTTCATCTTTACAATTTTTGCACTTTCAAAGTCATAAATTCTATGTTAGTGTGAAGATTTTTGGATTATTCTTATATTCTATATATTTAAACACATTTATACACCAATACATTTTTTTATTATTTAACTTGGGATTCTTAATAAAGAGTACTTTCAAATTTCTTTTATTAGAATGTTTTATTAGAATGTTTAACATGGATATGCTATTAGAAGAATATTTTGACTTCAATTTCCAAACTTAAAAAGTGAAAATCAAAATGTAATTAATTAACATAAACTTCTGGGGAACTGTAAAAAGGACTAAGAAATACCCTCTAAAAGGAATTCAACACCCATTTAGCTTTTGAACCTTCGTAGAAAAAACGTTATAGAGCACACTACACGATGAACTATTTGGGGTAGAGAAACCCTAGAATCCAAAAATCCGATACCAAATGTTATGAAACCAACTCCAAAAATAGAATAAAAGAGAGATCAATGCCTTAGAAATCAGCCACTTCATGGGGGAAACCTCCAATACATTACACAAATGAACAATTCTTGGATGATACAAATGACAAAACCTCCTTCTATATATAGTAGTCCATGGGTCACAATATAATCCTAGCCGACCTAACAAAAATAATGTAAGGGCACAATAATAACAATATTGGGGTTACAGGGGTACAACAATAACAATAAGGGGGTTACACTAACAACAATAACGGACAATACTAGTAATATAGGGACTTAACATAGTAGTTTCAATTTTATTTTATTAGAATGTTTAACATGGATATGCCATTAGAAGAATATTTTGACTTCAATTTCCTCACTTAAAAAGTGAAAATATAGATGCAATTAATGAACATAAACTTTTGGGGAACTGTAAAAAGGACTAAGAAATCACCAACAAATCCAAATAAAGTATTGAATTCACAAAATGAAGATGATAAAGTAAAATATGTTATAGGTTTTATTTTTTTAGACCCATAATTGCATCATATAGATATGGAAAAATCACCCAAAGTAATTTAGGATAGTACAAATACGCTTCTTGGAGAAAAAACAATGAATGCAAAGTTTTCTCTAAAGTTATTCAATTTTAAGATTTCATCTAAATTCATTATGTTTAGCGATATAAAAGAACTAAGATATATAATCTTAGACTACTAGAAAAATACAAGGTTGTGGTAGATGATGAGGATACGAAAACTATTATATAGCCAATATGTTTTCTAAATAAAGAAATCATATTTTTAGTCTAAGTCGTCTTCCCTATAAATTTGTATAAATGTGGTTGCTACTTTCTTATTTAAAGAAAAGAAAACCATTAGACGGTATACAAAAGGTGATACTCAACCAAAAATGACATTATGCGCAAGAAATAATAATAGTGAAAGAAAATGTGGAGACAAAATGTTACTATCACAAGAAAATTGGTCAATCCACCAAGAACTATAGATTTTAAGCCAATGGTTTTCTCAAGGGAAAATTCAAAGATAGACTAGATGTAGCTAATGGAACCATTGTTGGAGCTCCACTTAATATTGATAGCAGTGATGAAATTATTAAATAAGGGGAAATTTATGAATTTTAAGAATCTTACACTTTGAAGATAGGAAGGGATTTATTATACATCCAAACCAACATGGATGGTTGTTCAAATAGTTAAAGTCTATGAATCTTGGGGTCTATAACTTGATAAGTGTCATGAAACAACTTTATGGAGCAATGGTGGATATAGCTCAACATGGATAGATTTCCATTAATTCAACATATTTGTAATTATGGAGTTTGGGGAGGTGGAATTAGGGAGTGTAAAAATTTGGCTCAAGAGCTACACCTTTATGTGGATTACAAGGTGAATTGATGGAGCTTTACCTAGTCTAAATATTGTTTCAAAAAGTAGTACTTCAAACAAGTTCTAAAATTTTAAAACTATGGAAATATAATACTGAAGAAATCGCAATATGCAATTACTTTTGAACTAATTGTGCTAGAATTGATAATGTAAATAATAGGAAACATAAAGAATCCCACTCTCTACTGAATAATATGTCAATTCAACGTATGGATTACAATCTAGAATCTTATTTTCTCCACAATTCAAAATATTTAGAGAAATATGATTAGAATAGTAGCCAATCTCAAACTTCCCTTAACACAAGTTGACATCACTCTACTATTTTCTATGATAGACTAGAGTTAATTATTCTCTTCTTCCATGCAAACTATTGGAACTCCTCTCATATGACATTTCAATAGATATATAATTTTCTTTTAGATGCTTCAATTTTCTGGTAGCCTAGCTATTTTTGTAACTCTTCGCCTCCTCTTGAATTGTTTGCATGGATTCCCAGGGATAGTTTCTAGTTAATTTTATATTGGTTTTCATAATTTAACTTTTAGGTATTTGTGTTTTAACATATTTGTAGCATTTGTAATAGTGGCCTCTTTATTTATTTCACTAACATAAGTAATTAAACACTATGAAATGCATATTAAAAGTAAATTATTTATGTTGATTGCATGAGCCCAAGGGTACTCCTACATCAAGGAGCTTCGAAAAAATGCGCATTTTTATTCATTTTGCTACTTTTCTGCTCAACAATATGTGTTTAAATCCTTTTGTCAATATGTTGTTTTTTTTTTCCTTTTCTTTCAGTATTATATTAGGCCTTAAGAGTTGGGTGTTAGGATATAACACTTACATTTTTAATACAATAATTTTATAACTTTAAGTTATACTTATGTTTACTTTTGTGTAAAGCATACTATCCCACAAGTGGAAATGATTTTCTTAATATACAATAATATATAAGAAGATAAGCTTATTTCTAATAAATACACCAATTATTCATTGATAATATCATATTGTGGGTTTTTTAGTATGTTCCTTTTAGCTTAAAGATGAAACTTAAACCTATCTATGTCTTTCTTATTTTGTGATCTAGCTAATTTCAAAATACTTGCCAATATTTTTTCCTTACAATATAGCTTTTATATGAAATTTGAAATAGTGATGCCAACACATAAAAGACGCAATTTCGTTAATTTATAACTATTATCTAGGGGTTTATAGATGCCTATGAACCCATATAAGCCATCATAATTACAAAATCAATAATGTATTGTGAATAAGGAATTATTTTTTGTTGCATTCTAACCAAGATGGGGTGTTTTTCTTAATTACTAAAATACACCCTAAATAAATATATATGTTTCCACCAAAACCCCAAGGGTTAGTTCAATTAATCAAGTTCTATTTCTTAAATCACCTTGCTAGTGGGAGGTCAGAGAGTTAATTCTCCTCTATGCTCTTAGGGTTAAGCTCTACTAATAAGCTAGAGGGAAGTGATCCCATTGGAATGTGTGTGTGTATCCATTCAAAAATATTAGAAAAATATATAATGAAATCTAGCTCCCATGATTGATTTCAAAAGGCTTTGTTCTATAAGGTAATCTAGGTCTGAAACTTTGTAGTAATCAAGAAAAAACATCTAAAATATAGCCATATTAAGCTTGATGTGGCATCGACCACATACAACTTTTAAATGATTTCAATGATTTAAATAACAATATATTATAATTTAGTAAATCATATACTATTTTAAAATTTAAAATCATAATTTAAAAAAAAAAATGTAAAAATAAATTACTATTTCATCATTATATAAATAAAAACAAAAAACTAAACCATAAACTGAACATTTAAACTCTATAAAATAAAAATAAAAAAATACAAAATAACAAAAAACCAAACCATAAATTTTTACTTGTAAACTATATGAACCATCTAAAATAATAAAGAATATATAAATACACTACCAAAAATACCAAACCATAAACTTAAACATGTAAACTATATAAACCATTTTAATTATAAATCTTCCAGAAAATCACATAAGGAATTTTTGGAACCAATCTAAAATAATAAAGAATATATAAACACACTACCAAAAGTAGAGAGTTGGCCGGAACCAAAAATAGTAATTATTGACTTTAATAATTAAATGTTTTATAAATTATTATTTAAAAAGGTTATTTATTAGTTATGGTTTCCAATTATATTATATCTAATTATAATATATTCAACAATAATAAACAACAATCCCTTCATTTATAAGTACAATTTCTCTAATGATCTCATACTATTATATTATGTTTACTTTGTCACTTTCCGAATCAGAATACACCCAACTACAGTCATATATTAATCATGCGAACTTTCATGGAAGCAACATGATACTTAAGTCAACCAACCATTATTTGACATTTTCCCCACTCTAAATGCCACTGCAAACATTTAAAAATGTAGTTGTAAATTTCATGGATCTTTCTATGTGTTGAGTTTATTTAATTACAAAGTGCAAGAAACTGAGCAGAAAGTGACACTAGTCATTCTACCAACTGTCACACACCTCCCATTATTGCTGTGGGTTCATTATTTTTATTTTTTGGTAATTTCCATACTTTGAACACTAGCGTATTCTTAAAAATAAAAATAAAAAATCATTTTACTTGTGGAATGTTGTATACACTTATATTAATTACGTTTTCAACGTTTGAAAATATATATATTTATTATAATGCCTGAATAAATCATTTTACTATTCCTATTATTTTAGGATTCCTTTTTAGAAAATGTTTTATAATAATAAAAAATTGAAGCCAAAGAAGTCTGCAGAAGATCCTCCTCCAGAGTACGTGAGATTCTTATTATTAAATATGAATCAATGACTCAATGATTTTCCATGTTAAAATTTATGGTTTTATATTATAACTAACGATTAAAATATAATTAAAGAGATTTCCGTGTTATTGTCCGCATCCCAATCAAATCAAAACGGGTTTTCATTCTCTTTTATATTCATATTTATAATATTAAATTAAAAGAATGGGAAGGGAAACTGTACATTGATAAATAAAAAATAAATGTTTTAAAGTATGATTAGCAAATTAAATTAATTAATTGAAATCATATTAAAATAAATAGAAATAGAAATTTAAATGATTATTGATATTTTTAAAGTTAGATTTTTTTTATTTGAAGAATTTTTTTTGCTATATTGTTTATATTTATTATTTAAAATTGTTTTTGAATATATAAATGGATTCAATTTTCTTAAAAATTTGTAAAACACAAATTATGTTATTTTTTTTTTTACTATTCAATTTGGAGTTCACATATGTAAAATGAAAATAAAATATTTGTAAATGAAAGAAAAACAATGTTTACTATAATAATAAAAAAAATTGAATAAACAAGGTCAAATTATTTCACTCTCATAGCCATAAATAAAAGATTGACATATCCATCCAAAGTAACTAAAAGTGAAAAATACTTATATTTTCACTTTTAATTGTGAGTAAAATGTATAATTCTTATACTTCTTAAAATGTTTCAAATAACTTAAATAAATTGTTTAAATATCTATATAAACAAATTTATTTCCATATTAGTTTCGTAAAAAAATCAATTACTTTCTAATAAAAATAATAAGCTAGATGTATAATTTATTCAATCCTTAATATAAAATTAACATGTGTCATTTACAAACTGTTACTAATTAAGTAAAATATTCCAATATCAACTCTATATATGGTTGTGACATTTACAAAATATTATGAATTAAGTAAAATGTTCCAATATCAACTCTATATATGGTCGTGACATTTACAAAATGTTACTAATTAAGTAAAATATTCCAATATCAACTCTATATATGGTTTTAAAAAAAACTATATATATATTATATAAAACAATTGAAAAAATTAAAATATTATGTTTAATTTTTTTAAAGTATTCTTACTATTCTACATTTGGTTTCTTTTTTTTTTGTCAATTTAGTAGTGCTTTGCTATTTTCTATTTATCTTTTGAAAGCAGGTTACAAAAAATATGAAGTCTGTGGCCTCAACCTACTGGGAGGAAACCAGGTCTGTTGGCCACCTTAAAGCGTTGGTTTCTTTTTAGGTATATGTTTTTTCAATTTTGTATGAAATCCAGTAAAGATTTTTTGGTATTACAATCCAAATGGCTAAGGAGATTTTCAACGGGTTGAATATATTTATGCATTCAAAAATACAATTTAAATAATGAAAAATGATATCTATATAAATAAATAAATAAATATATCCATTTTAACCATAGATCTATCACGCTTCAAGAGAGACCAAATCTCTTAAACTCCAATTTTTTTCAAGTATTACACTTTAAAAGAAAATTGCACCTCAAAAACTTTTATCTAAACTCTTAATAAATATATAGTTAAAATGAATTTATACATATATCATTCCATTAAAAAAATAAAGATTAAATTGTTTTTCAAATTATGTTATCAACTATTCGTTTTTTTAAATTCATTACAAATAAATATAATAATAATAAAAGTGATTTTTCTCTTACTTTGTTGATTTTAGAAAAACTTTTAAAATGGTGTTTAGAATTAAATTTTGGAATAAGTTAGTTTTAATAATATTTTTAATAGGGTGTTTAGAATTAATATTTTGAATAAATTAAAAGAGTTAAATGTTCAAAAAAATTTATGATAAAATTATATAAAAATGATTTTATTGTTAAGTTTAAAAACTTTGATGATTGGTGTGAAGAAGATACTTGTAATATAGGAGTTAAGTAAGACTTTGACTAGTATTTTATCTTTTTTGAATTTTATATTGGTAAGTTAGAGTCATGTTATTTTGGAGAGTTGGCTTACTTGGTAGAGTTCTAGTTATTAAATCTACTTTTTTATTAAGAGGTCATTAGTCTATTTCTCTCGACACTTTCGAGGTCAGGGTTTATGATTGAGCTAATAAGAAGTGATCCTTTAGGGTAGATATCTGAGGTTTGTGAACCACACAAAAAAAAAGGAAAAAATTAGAGTTTTGTTTAGAAAATAAAGATTGTTCATATGACTAGGTAGGTTTTTGAACCACATAAAAAAAAAGGAAAAAGTTAGAGGTCTCTTTAGAAAATAAATATTGTTCATATGGTTAGGTCCACATAGAAAAAAAAACAAAAAGTTAGATGTCTCTTTAGAAAATAAATATTGTTCATATTTGTTGGAATTGCAATCTACGTGGCCAAAGGGATTTTCATGGAATTTAATCCATTTATGCATTCAAAAATAAAATTTTAACAATAAAAAATGATATCTATATAAATAGATAGATAAATAGATCCATTTTAATTATGGGCCTATTAAGTCTTAAGGGAGACCAAATTTCTTCAAATGCAAACATTTTTTCAAGTTTTTCTCTCTAAAAGAAGTTTGTACCTAAAAGGCTTTATCCCTCTAGGCTCTTGCTAGATCTGTGGTTAAGATAACCACATAGATCTCTACAAATATAATTCCAATAAATAAAAAATTAAAGAATTTTTTTTAATTACCATTACATTATCAATTATTCATTTTTTATAAATTATTGCAAAGAAATATAATAATATTAAATCTTTTCAATTGGTTGATTTTAGAAAAATAATTAAAATGGGGCTTAGAATTAAATTTTGGAATAAGTTAGTTTAAGTTATATTTCTAATATGCTGTTTATAATTAATATTTTGAATAAATTAAAAGATTTAAATGTTCTTTTTGAATTGGAAGTTCTTACTATAAGATTATATAAAAATGATTTTATTGTTAAGTTTAAAAAAGTTAATGATTGGTGTGAAGAAGTTACTTGTAATATAGGAGTTAAGTAAGATTGTTACTAGTATTATATTATTTTTGGATTTTATATCGGTAATTTAGAGGCATGCTAACTTTGAGGGTTAGCTTAATTGGTAGCATCTATGTTGTTAAAGTGATTTTTCTATTAAGAGGTCATGAGTGGTACCTCTTTTGTATGAAATCCAATCCATTTTAAGTTTCAATCTATCACATCTCAAGGGGCACCAAATCTCTTAAATTACAAACTTTTTTTCAAGTTTTACATTCTAAAAGAAGTTTGCACCTCCAAATATTTTATCCCTCTAAACTCTTGCTATATATATATATATATATATATATATATATATATATATATATATATATATATATATATATATATATATATATATATATTCTTATGAAGAATATATTTGTAATATAGGAGTTAAGCAAGACTTTTAGTAGTATTCTATTTTTTTGGATTTCATATTGGTAAGTTAGAGGTGTGTTACCTCTGAGGGTTGGCTTAATTGGCAGAATTCTCATATTTAAAAAACCTTTGCTATAGAGATGTCAAGAGTTCAATTTTCTCAACAATTTAGGGGTTAGGATCCATGGTTGAGCCATCAAGAAATTTCCATCCAAGTGGCCAAGAGTATTTTCAAGGTGTTGAATCCATTTATTCATTCAAAAATAAAATTTAAACAATGAAAAATGATATCTATATATAGATAAAAATATTCATTTTAACCATGGATATATCATGCCTCCAAGGAGATCAAGAGTTTTCAAGAAGATTTTCAAGGTGTTGAATCCATTTATGCATTCAAAAATACAATTTAAATAATGAAAAATGATATATATATTGCAATCCAAGTGGCCAAGAGGATTTTCAAGATGTTGAATCAATTTATTCATTCAAAAAAAAAACTTTAAACAATGAAAAATGATATCTATATATAGATAAAAATATCCATTTTAACCATGGATTTATCATGCCTCCAGGGAGATTAAGAGTGGCCAAGAAGAATTCAAGGTGTTGAATCCATTTATGCATTCAAAAATACAATTTAAACAATGATATATATATATATATATATATATATATATATATATATATATATATATATATAGATGGACCTATCAAGCGGTGATCAAATTTCTTGAACTCAAATCTTTTTTTCAAGTTTTGCACTCTAAAAAATGTTTGCATCTCAAAAGATTTTATCGCTCTAGATTTATGCTAAATCCATGGTTAAGATGAATCTATACAAATATAATTCCATTAAAAAATAATTAATTTTTTAGTTTTTTTAATTATCATTACACAACAAATTATTCACTTTTTTTTATTCATTCCAAAGAAATATAGTAATAATAAAATCAAATTATTCACTTACTTTGTTGATTTTAGAAAAACTTTTAAATTTGTGTTTAGAATTAAATTTTGGAAGAAGTTACTTGTAATAATATTTTTAATATGTTGATCGAATTAAAAGAGTTAAATTTTCTTTTTGAATTGAAAGTTGTTATGATAAGATTATATAAAAATGAATTTATTATTAAGTTTGAAAATTTTGATGCTTAGTGTGAAGAAGTTACTTGTAATAGAGGAGTTAAGAAATATTCTTACTAGTATTTTTTTTTTGGATTTTATATTGGTAAGTTAGAGTCATGTTAGCACTCAGGGTTAGCTTAATTGCTAGAGTCATCCTCGGTAAAGAACGTTTTCTATTGAGTGATTATGAGTTCAATTCTCTTGACACTCAGGCTCCATGGTTGAGCCAGCAAGAGGTGATCCTTTTGGATAGATATATGGGGTATTTAACCACATAGAAAAAAGGAAAAAAGTTAGATGCATGTTTAGAAAATAAATATTGTTCTTATGAATAGTGACGCCATAGACCATAGGGCTTGCAACTAAACAACATACATATCACACCAAATTGAAAATCCACAAGAATATATGCACAAACTCTTCAACAAATAATTAATTCAATAAAATATTTACAAGAGAAATCACGACCCCGTGATTGGTCTCTCATTCTTCACACTCACTCTCACACTTCTACATACATCCATGCTTCATGCCTCACCTCAAATTATACAAATTGATTAGAACCCAAGGTAGGTTCTATATATCTCAACAAATGCCAAAAATATCTCTCATCCAATCCATTATCCCTAGTTAAGAGCTAACTAATCCATCATCCTCTCAAATATTTTTATATTTACAATAATCTTAATTCTCTCTTAATAGGTAATTAAATCCTCACTTTGTAACTAAGTCCCCTAGTAAACACTTAAACTAGGTTAGATGCACCTGCATGAGATAGGTGTCTCCTTGATTTAGAAAAGAAATTAAGAATTCTCAATTATTTCCCTTCGGTTAAATCTATGGGGTATTTAACCACATAGAAGAAAAAAAAAATAGACGCATACTTATAATATAAAGATTGTTCTCATGGATTTACAAAAGAAATTAAGAATTCTCAATTATTTCCCTTCGGGTAGATCTATGGGGGTATTTAACCACATAGAAAAAAAAAAGAGAGAAAAAAAAGTTAGATGCTTGTTTAGAAAATAAAGATTGTTCTTATGGATAGGTATCTCTTTGATTTATAAAAGAAATTAATAATTCTCATTTATTTCTAACATGGAATGGGTGTGTAACCAATGACAAAACAATGTTACCATAATTAAGTCCAAAAAGTTAGGCTTACACTAATTGTTTTATAATACAACAACAACCTGAAGGAAGTTACATAAAGTAATCATAATTATGCTCATACACAAAATTATTTTTCTATTACACATATGAAATAAAAATACATCATAGACATATAAGGCATATTATACCCAACTGATTCTAAGATAGGATAATATTGTTGAGAAAATAACTCAACGGACTTCAACAACCAATGAACCAAATCTACCAATATACTATTGTAAGTGTTATTTATAAGTCTCCCTTAACACTTAATTACAAACATCAATATAAGAATCACAAATTTCATATAAGTCATATGTGTTCGATATGGTATTCATTGGCACTTCTACCCACTCTAAAATCTCATGGACCACGCTCTTTCTCCACCACGATCTATGAGCTTCCCACTTGACTCAATTAAGGTGCAACTGTCTTCGACCATTGTTTATGTACTTGTAATTATTAACAATATTGACACAGTTCATTCTTCCAAATTACATAGCTCGTTGTAATTGTAAAAAAAAAAAGTAGTCAAGTAAATGAACCATCCTATGGACATGCTCCCATTCGTCAGATGGAAAATCTCGTTGTTTCTATAAGATATCTAGGATGGCTATCTGGGTACTCAATATGTTCAAATGTTAATCATACAATTTTACCTCTAATTCATCCATATTAAAACTTACAATCAACATATACAAAATATGACATAATTAAGCAATTATGTTCTAGAAAATTTTGAGAGTCTCGACAGTAAATTCATAATCACTATCAGGGTTTATTATATTTAGAGACAAAATCTAATTCATAAATGGCTATGTTAGTTGACTCTTTTAGTTTTCCATTCAAAAGATATTTAGCATGAATTTTGCAATTGAATGTTGTATGTCCATGTCATTGATAGTAGAAGCATTCAACTAAGTTGTTTCATTTTTTTTTTCCTTCCTATAATAAATAGGGTCATTCTAGCTTGTGAAATGAATTCTAAGTCTCCTTCTTTCATCCTTTTTTCCTCTGTTAATAAAGATTCTATAATTTCATCCAAGGTTCTTGTGGAAAATTAACTTAATATAAAAATAACATTATCATAATTTGATGACAAATTATTTAATAAAATAGCTTTTGCATCTTATTCATCTATTTTGTTACCGATTTCTACCAGTTGATTTATAATATACTTGAGTTCATTAATTTGAGTAGACAATGATGTCTCTTCCTACATTTTGTTTAAAAAGTTTCAATTTTAAGGGGAACTTTGCATTTAGCACATTTTCCCCAAATGTCCCTATAATTCTATAAAATATTTCTTCAAATCAATTAGACGAAGTTGGGAAACTGAGAGAGGTAATCCAACTATAGAATTACATCTCTCCTCTATTTTCTCCCAAGCACTTAATTAATTTGGATCAGTAGGTATTGTTTTGGTACCATTTACTAATCCCAATAATTTTGTATTCACCATATGTAGTTGAATTTTGACTTTCTAGGTATGAAAATTATGTCCATTAAAATTTTCCAATGCCAAATATTCCATTTTAAAACAGGCCAAAGAAAAATTTATTACCTTGTGTATTAGTGATCTACAATGACTTATGATTTCTATCTTACATAGAGACCAAAAATATAGTCCTTCAAGCCTATAAGTGTAACTACCTCTTCATAACACATTAGCCATGAATAATTTTAGGTTGCACCCACTCATCAACCCAATTGATGTTATATTTTACTTTGTCAGGACATTAGTTTCATCTCTTTTGTGTTTTGATTCTTACTTCATTGAATCATTTGTTGATATTCATCCTTTGATTTTCTCGAGTTCCAACTATAACAAGTTGTGTGGGAAATATTACAGATGTATAAATAAAAATATTATTCACAATTGTTCAGATCACAAACCAGACCTACACATGGATTTGAGTTACTTCTTAATATCTAAGTTAAAAACAATATTAAAGTGTTGTAAAATCCACCCTAGGTAACACTATTTTAGATGACGATTCCCCTCACTCCATGTAGCTCTTTCTCAGCATCGACAATGGCTTGAATTTCTTCTCACTGCAGCATCAGGACACCGTGTTGAACCATTACCTCACTGATATTTCACACAGATTCACGCCCTCAAATATTTCATGTAATCTCCATAGTAAACAATGGTAGTGATATCATCCTCTCATCCTTTATGGCTTCCTGATACATCCCCAAAACCAAAGGCCAATGTTAAAATGGAGAAACTGATTTGGACAGTGGCACTATCACTCAACTCAACACCTCCAAAAATGATTCTCTCCCAAACAATGACTCTATAAAAACACATAGTAACTATGAGCTCATCTTCCAAACCCTTTCATGAGAGAGGAGTTGAATAAGATGTGATACCAAGAAAGTAATAATAATTGCATTCACACACAAAATTATTTATTTATTACACATCTAAAACCAAAATACATCACACATCTATAGTGCATATTAGACCCAATAGATTTTAAGATAGAATAATATTGTTAAGAAAATCTCTCAACAAACTCCAACAAACAATAAACGAAATTTTCCAATACTTTATTGTAAGCGTTCTTTTTAAGTGTTACCTCTTACAAATATCTCAAAGTATACCTTCATCATAAAATTGATTGGAACTATAACATTAAGAAAGGATGATCAAAATGTAGAAATATTATTTTGAAATTTTAATTGTCAAAAAATATAAAATCCTCTTTAATAATCTTGTTGCTCATTTTATCTATATGGACGTGAAGTTTGGGTTTACAACATATTTATCCAGTCATACAGTATCAACCTTCTTCATAAATTTAATTGAAACAATAACATTATGAAATTGTAAATGGAGGCTGGAAAGAACATTTTGAACTTTTTTTTGTGAGGAGGCATATTTAGAAAATAAAGATTGTTCTTATGACTAAATGTTTCTTTTATTTAGAAAATCTATTAAGAATTCTCAATGGTTTCAGTTGTGGAATGGGTATGTAAAAAATGACAAAACAATGTTATCATAATTAAGTCCAAAATAATAGGCTTACACTAATTTTTGTGTAGGATAATAACAAGCTTGAGGAAGTTACTTCTTAAAAATATCTCAAATTCTACCTTCTATACACAAAATTAATTGGAAATATAACATTAAGAAGAGGATAAATGAAATGTGGAAAGCCTATTTTGAAATTTTAGTTGTCAAAAAACATAAACTCCTCTTTAAGAATCTTGTTCCCTATACTATCTATATGGATGTGAAGTTTTGGTTTAAAACATATTTATTGAATCATGTAGTATAAACCTTCATTACAAAGTTAATTGAAACAATAACATTATGAAATTGTGAATGGAGTGTGGAAAATGTATTTTGAACTTTTCTTGTGAGAAAAAATAAACTCCTTTTTAAAATTTTTGTTACTTATTTTATCATATATGGACTTTAAGTTTGTAGTTATAGTATATTTGTTAAAATATAGCAATAAAAGTCTTCATTTGACTTGTGCCTTAGTTGAATGGAGAAATTCAATTTTCCACATCAACAAGTTGACTTGGATTGTAGTTAGCTAGAGTGGAATGGCCTTGGACCCCAGTTGAGTCAGTAAATTTGAGTTATAGGCTAGAAGTATATTTATGCATGGGTTGATTGCTAAAATTTAGCAATCCATTCGAGTTGTTGTTAGTTAGATTAAGTTAATTGAGCTCTAGTCTTTAGTGGATTCAGTACGAGTTCATTTGAGTAGTTATAACAATTGTTAACTCAAATATATCTCAGTTAACTGATCAATTTACTAAAAATTAACCCAGTCATGCATGGAATTTCAATTTCCTAGTCGAAGTGGAGGAAATGGCACTTTGTAATTATCAATTGTATACTAGTTGAGTGTACAAAATTTTTCATTAAGTAGGTGGTCCATTCCTCTAGAAAATTTTCAAGGAAATAGGGAAATTCCATATTACATAGGAGCTAATTTCCTCTATTTTTTCTCAAGGAAATAAGAGGAATATTGGGGCTTGAATTGGCCAAGTGTCAGTCAAAGCATGTCGATGAGAAGGAGATCAGAATTGCAGTGCAGGGTGTGCTTCAAGATTGAAGCAAGACATTGTAATTAATCCATATTCTCATCCGAATTAATGCAAAGCAACAGAGGGTTTTTTCCAAGTTGGGTTCCCCTACAAAATCATTGTGTTCCTTTTGTTTTAATTGTTTCATGTTATTTCATGTGTTTCTATCACGTTTTTTCCTTTCCACGGAATAGTAGAAGAAATTTATGTCTCTTGATTTCAGTTCGATTTCATTAGTAGTAGAAGATTTATTGCAATTTCTACATGGTATAAAAGCCTCATAAGACTACATAGAAAACTTGTTCCGGATCTTTTCTCAGAAAAATTTTGATTTGCAGAGTTTTTGGTGCAGATTCTCTTCAATGCAGGAAAAATATCTTTCAACGGATTGAGGATGGAGTATGCATTGGGGGGCACCTTGAATTTTCTTTCTTGAAAATATAGGATGGAACTTGTCCTCGATGAAAATGGAGTATGGGAATATACACAAATTGATATTCTGAAACCAACAAAATAAGATGCATAAGCACTTACTCAGTGGAACAAAGACACAACAAAGACGAAGAGGATTATTTTGGAGGGTGTTAGAGAGCATGTGGATTTCAACTTACATGGAAAGGAGAACCCTTTTTCAATGTGGAAAACTCTCACAGATATCTTCGATAGCAGCAATGATGCCATGAAATTGGCATTGGGAAATAAACTTAGGAGCATTCGAATGAAAAAAATGAAACCATTCCACAATTCCTATCCAGATTATCTTATGTTCGAGATGAACTTGGAGGAGTAGGATAAAATGCGCCATTATTTGAACTTGTGAGCTTAGAACTCGTTAGCCTTTTGAAATCCTCACACAACTATCAGGATTTACTTAACATAAGAGACAAGCTACCATATTGGGAGAGAATTTAGGCTGATTTGGCACAATATGAGATCAGAAGAAACACTAGAGATGGTGTGACAACCATAGCTAAGGAGGTAGAAAATTATTCTTTGGTGGGTAAGGGAAAGAAATCCAAGGGCAAGATGGCCCAAGGAAAGCCAGAATCTAGCTAGAACCAGCAAAATAAGGAGGCCCTCAACAAAGTTAAATGTTTTTATTACCATGAATATGGACACTACGCAACCAAGTGTCTGGACAAGAAATATCTATTGGATGTGGAGCCTGAGAATATTCCTAATTTATAGGTCTTGTTTCAGCCATGTTTGGATCCCAATCACCAATGGGGGGGGGGACGTGTAGGAGCTTTCCCTCCAACTATTTCTTCCTGGGGGGCGAAGCGCCCTCGAAGATAAAAATAGATGAAAAATTGCATTGTAAAATATTGTAATTTCATAGTAAATTTGGTTCATTCATTAGATAGATGATATGATGGTAGAAGTTATGTTAATATAGGGTTTTTTTCCCTAGAACAAAACCCTTAGTTTATATGAGGGAATTTTATTGCGGTTGGGGATTATTGTTCTTAGCGAGAAGGAGAGAGGAGAATGTGTGAAAGTGAAGAGGAAATTACAACATATCTCCTGTAGGTTGTGTCTCTTAATTTTTTTGGATAATATAAAAGGAAGGATTGGTTGTTTCTTCATGGACATAGCCCAAATTGAGTGAACCATGTACATATGTGTCTCTCTTATTCTATGCATTTTTGTATTTTTATTTTCGCAACATTTTGTGTATTTAATTTCTTCGCTAATTAGTTTCTAACATTCCGGGAAGAAGCCTATAAGAGGAGCAGGAGGTGATGCTCTTGCATCACAATTCCAGTTGGATTTCATCTTTATTGCATGCATGGAAATTATTATATGAAGCAATGTATGGTACTTGGACTCTGGAGCCTCATTTCAAATGAGAATATTTAAGGAGTTCTTTAGCAGCTTGGAGGAGAAGGACCTACAATTACACATATAACTTGGAGATGATGGGTGGTATAGTACCAACGTGATTGGTACTATCACCTTTAAGAGGGAGTCAAGCTCCCATCTTCACTTGGAAAATGTAATGTATGTACCTGGGCTGAAGAAAAAACTTATTTCTATAAATGTATTTGAGGAAAAAGGTTATGATGTAGCGTTCAGTAAAGGGAAATCTTATATGAATAATGTTGCTACTGGACAAGTAAAACAAATTGATGTTAAGAGTGAAAAATCTCTACAAGCTTGAGGTGGATGCATAAGCTACATTGAGCAGCAAAGTAGAACAAGTTCATAGTTGAGATGATGGAGAACTCTGTCATAGGCACATGGATCACCTACACTGTGGAGCCTTAAAAATCATGCAGTAGATCTCCACGGGACTTCCAAAATGCACCCTAAACCAGCATGATGTTTGCAAGGGATGCACTCTTAGAAAATATGTCAAAACATCCTTTCAGGACTGAGATAGAAGAGTTGGGGCAATCTTTGAGTGACTCCACTATGATGTGTGTGGGACATTTTCTACATTATTAGTTGCAAAACACAGGTATTATGTAATTTCCGTAGATGAATTTTCCTGAAAGTGTTGGATCTATTCTATGAAGAAGAAAGATGAAGTGTTTACAATATTTGTTGAATTCAAAGCACTGGTTGAAAATGATATAGGTCGAAAATTAATTCCCTAAGAAGTGATAATGGAGGATAATTTTGTCTAATTCTTTCAAAAAAATTTGAGACAATAAAGGCATTTGAATATAATTATTTCACCCCAAAACCCATAGAAAAATGGGGTTGCGGAGAGGAAAAATAGAAGCATTGTAGGGGTTGCAAGAGCAATGTTGCATGATAAGGGACTGACACTATCTTTGTGGGTAGAAGAATGCAATACAAAAGTTTATTTATAAAACCAGAGCCCTCAAAAAACACTTTCCATGATCACACCCAAAGAATATTTCTCTCGGAGGAACCCAAATATATCCCATTTTTTAATCTTTGGAGCTACGATATATTTTCATGTCTCCAAGGATAGCAGGAAAAATTTGGAGCCTACAATTGAGATGGTAATATTTGTAGGATACGCATACACACCTCATAACTATCAGGTGTATTTTCCCTCACTCGGGATGATAATGATGATGAGAGATCTCAGATTTGATGAGGAGAAGGCTATGAGAATCTCTCTAGAATGAGAGTTGAGTATTGCACTAGGGGAGGAGCTTCTAGCTCCAAAGGAGGAGCCTTAACTAGAGCCTCAAGATGTTGTGGAGGAGAAGAAAGGAGGTGAGTGGAGGCACCCACTCAACCAGAATCTTCCAGATAGGGAAGAAGAGAAATGGAGAGGTTGATAGGTTGGTGCAGGATGCAAAATAGCATGGTGTAGCTCCTACATCCTTGCGCAGGCATAGGATATCACTAGAAAAATACACTGGTTATATCGCACTCATGAAAAAACTCATTGATTCTGAGCCTTATTCATTTGAGGAGGAAGTTTTCCAACCCGTATGAGTAGATGCCATGGTGGATGAGTATGAATCCATCATGAAGAAAAATGTATGGGAGGTGGTAACATGAACATAGAATAAGTCAGTGGCTGGTTCCACAAGGATACACAAAGCGAAACATGCAATTTATGGGATTATTGAGAAGTGCAAGGTCATATATGTGGCCAAAGGATTCTCACATGTAGAGGAAGTTGTTTATGAGGATATTTTTTCCCCAGTGGAAAGATACTCCTCCATCATAACCATTCTAGCATTAGCTTCACAAATGGGGTGGAAGATCCACTAGATGGATGTGAAGACTATCTTCCTTAATGGAGTGGTTAAGGAAGATATTTACATAGAGAAACCTGAGGGGTTTGAGACATTTGACATGGAGACACATGTGTGTAGATTTAGGAGATCCATTTATAGTCTGAAGCAATCACTCCATGCTTGGCACACTTTGATAGACACATATATCAGTGGATTGGGCTTCACTAGGAGTGAATCAGATGCCAATCTCTACTACATTGCGGTAGATGGAAAATTTCTCATTCTAGTCATGTATGTAGATGACTTGATATTGACAGGGGATGAGAATCTAATCCAACCTTGCAAGGAGGACCTTGTAAGAGAGTTTGAGATGAAGTACATGGGCTTGATGCACTACATCCTTGGTTTGGAGGTGTGGCATGGAGATGGAGAGTTGTTTTTGGTTCAAGGGATGTATGCCTCTAAAATACTTTAGAGATTCCATACACATGACTACAAGCCTATGGACACTCCTTTAGCTACCAACTAGAGGAAGGGGGATGCTACTATATGAGAGACAATAGATGTTACCATCTACGGACAATTAATGGTGTCCTTTATGTATATGGTGAACACAAGGCTCGACATATGTTATGCAGTTAATAAACTGATTCAATTGATGGTGAAACCTATCAAGCTTCACTATAAAGGAGCAAAACATGTGCTTAGATACCTCATAGGCACAACAAATTTTGGTCTATGGTACAAGTGGATAGATTGTGTGAAGCTCCAAGGCTTCACTAATGCAAATTGGGTAGGGAGTCCATAAGATAGGAAGAGAACTTTAGGAGCTATCTTTAGTGTTGGGTCGCTAATTATATCCTGGTATAGAGGGAAACAAAGACATGTAGCACTCAAATCAACAGAAGCCAGGTATATGGATACTAGTCAAGCAACATGTGAGGCATTTTGGATGAGGAAAATTCTTGTTGGTATTTTTAGTTAGGAGATGGATCCTACTGTGATTTATTGTGATTATCATAGTTGTATCAAACTCTTTGAAAATTCATTATTTCATGACAGATCTAAGTACATTGATATCATGTACCATCACTTGAGACATTGTGTGTAGAGGAGGATCATGATGTGTAGTACATTCCCACAAAGGAGCAGGATGCAGATATTTTGACAAAGGCATTGTCAAGAGGAAAATTTGAGTTCCACAGGTGCAGCATAAGTGTGGTGCATAATCCTTTTCACATTTAGAAGGAGTGTTAAAATGTAGCAAGAAAAGTCTTCATTTTAATTGTGCCTTAGTTAAATGGAGAAATTTGATTTTCCACATTAGTAGGATGATTTGATTGCAGTTAGTTGGTGTGACATAACTTTGTCTCCTATTTAAGTTAGTAAATTCGAGTTATAGGCTAGAGGTAGAGTTGTGCATGGGTTAATTGCTAAAAGTTAGCAATCCAGTGGAGCTATTGTTAGTTACACTCAGTTAACTGAATTCTAGTATTTAGTGGAGTCAGTATGAGTTCAGTTGAGTATGTATAACAATTATTAACTCACTAATCTCTAAGTTAACTGATCAATTTACTAAAAATAAACCCATTCATGCATGGAATTCGAATTTCCTAGTTGGAGTGGAGGAAATGGCACATTGTAATTATCAAATTTATACTAGTTGAGTGTAGAGACTTTTGCCTTGAGAAAGTGGTCCATTCCTCTAGAAATTGCTCAAGGAAATACAAAATTTACCTATTCTTTTGGAGCTAATTTCCTTCATGATTGTGCAAGGAAATAGGAGGAACATTGAGGCTTGAATTGGCTAAGTGTTGGTCATAGCAGGTCAGTGAGGAGGAGATCAAAATTGCAGTGTAGGGTGTGCTTCAAGATTGAAGAAAGACATTGTAATTGATCCATATTCTCATCTGAATTAATACAAAGAAACGGAGGGGTATTTTTCCAATTGGGTTCCCTTGTAAAATAATTTTGTTCCTTGTATCTTAATGGTTGCATGTTATTGCATGTGTTTCTATCATGTGTTTTCTTTTCCACAAAATAGTAGAAGAAATTTTTGTCTCTTGATTTCAGTTGATTTCATTAATAGTAGCAAATTTCCTGCCATTTCTATAATCTTTATAGAGTGATGGAGTAAAATCCAGTAATTCCAATAATACTTCTATAATATATAATCATAAAATTAAAGAAATGCAACCTATCTTAGCATTGTCATAGAGGTTGAGTTTCCCTCTATTGAGAATATGGCTATGACGAGGTATCTAATATACAAACACAAGACAAGGCACTTCGTAAGATTATTTGAAACTCTAGTCAAAGTCACATGTGTCTTAAAAGGAGATGACATAAATATACTAAGTCTTGGCTAAATCATTGGAGAATAGAGAAAGTGGTCACTTTGTAGAATATTGATATCATTCAAAATACAATCACATATAAATTTTAAAAAGAAATTTTAGTACAATTAATAAAGGAAAAGATTAAAGTAAGATACTATTGAACCAATCTAAAATATCAAAGGATTTTTTTTAATAATTAGTTTACTAAAGAAAATCAACAATAATAATGTAAAAACAAACTCTCAAGAGCTTTATGGTGAGATATGGTTTTTGGACAATTCCTAAAATATCATTAGTTCAAACACTATTCTCTTTTTTAATACTAAGAATAATAAAATAAAAATAAACTCTCACCAAATTTATAGTGAAATAGGGTTTTGGACAATTCCTAAAACGTCATCCATTAAAAAAAAATAAAAATTGAAATACTAAAATTAATAAAATAAAAACAAACTCTCACCAACTTCATGGTGAACTATGCTTTGGAAAATTCCTAACATACTATGGGTCGAAAGAATTTTCAATATTTGTAAATATTAAGAGGACAAAAAGTTCTTTATTTTGAAATATTTTATGTATAGTTATCTTAAATCTCAATTTCAAAATAGTTTTCCTAGGATATTTTACATATACTTATTTGAAATCTTAATTTCCAAATAATTGTAAACATCTTCCATGCATTTAACCTCATCAAAACTATGAACATTTAGGAAAATTTTTGTCTTTATTCATTTCATTTTTAACTAGTACTCATTTTTATGTTTTTTCTTTAAATGTTTTTAATTATTATTGTTATAAGAATTTTATATAAAGCTTTGATATGCAAAGGGAAGTTACAAATTCCTTTTCAAAAAATGCAAACAAAAATTAATCAAAACTAAAAAAAAAAGTGCATTAGTTTAAATGAAAACATCTCCAATTATATAAAGAAGATGAAGTGTAATTGTTTCAAATTTTTTTTTGCTAAAATTTAATGATATAATTCTTGGTGAGATTGGTAGTTTTCATTGTTTAAGGTGCATTTTTAATGCATAAACATATTTAAAGCCTTGAGAAACTTTTACAAAACTTAGTCTCTACAAAATTAATAGCTCAATTATGTCACTTTAATAAATTTTAATCATTACCCATAGACTACATTTACTAAAAGTAATCCAAAAATTCTATAACTATGATCATCCAAAAATGAAACTCAAATTAATAATTAAGAAATTAAGTTCTATGCTCTTTATAAATTCTAATCATTTTTACTCTCTATAAGTTCCAATCATTCTCTATAAGTTTCAATCATTCATGGGGCTTCAAAAATATATATGATTATATGATTATGAAAATTCTTACAAACTATATGACACCACACCATGAAATTGAGGTCCAACTTCACTTAGCATTCTCATTTATCATAAATCCTATTCATTGTGGTCCTCTATGATTCTTGTGAGACCTTCGAAAGGAAGTGGGCAACTTTGTACTCATGCTAATAAGAGCCACCCCAAGATGTGGATTCATACAAGTGGGTCTCTATAGATAAGATGGCACGTGCAATATTTGACCAAGAAAAACTCTTCAATGAGTCCATGAGACAACTAAAAAGCAACATGATTATGCCAATACAAAGTTCTATGGCCCAAGATAGCAATCTAGTCACCTAATAAGAATAAGGAGAATGCTATTTTTTTTTAAACGATGGATAAAGTAGATGAATATTAGATCTACGACTTTTGTGATCCATAATGTAGATGAATGTTAATCTAAAATCTTGACCAACGCAGTTACATAAACACCCAAACAAATGCACACAAGCTTTAGGAAAGCAACTGGATATTATTTTTTATGGAATTTTAAGTGTGGTAAGACCCATTGAAAGTGAAGAGAACATCGATAACATGCAATTATTTTTCTTTCTTCTTTCTCCAAATCCATTTTAATTTTCAAGTTCAAATTGAAATGAAATTTCATGGGTATGTGCTTTCATTTAAGTGGTTTAACTCTGACCATTAAATTTCTTGATCTTTATCTTTCCACTGCTTTCCATCTTCTTTCACCACAAGAATCGATCCCACAGATCTCCCACTGAACAGGGCCTACCACAGGCTCGAGAAAAAAACCCCTGAGCAGCAAAGGTGTCCCCTTGAAGCTGAAACAACTCTGATACCAAATGTAGGTTTTAACCCTCTATAGAAATTATCTGCAAACGAATCTCAAAAACAGAAAATAAACAATAGCGAGAGCATAAAACATAAAGCAAACATACACAGATATTTTCCCCTGGATCCCAAATCAGGACTACCAGCTTGATTTTTCATTACATTCATTTTAATGTTACAACACACACACACACACATATATATACATGATGAAACATTCATAAACCCCAATCCATTAACCCTAGATTAGAACATAACCGTAGTTCCCTTGACCGGATCTACAAAATACCAGGGGCTTAAAACCATCCTGCCCTGAAAACATGTGCAAACCCATGCTCAAAATTATGGGCGAGTCTGCCACTGAAAAATAGGGTCCAAAAAAAATTTCCCAGGACATTGCCGCCCCCCTTGTCACCCCCCCCCCTGCATGTGTGACTAATCGTGGAAATAATATGACACATACCCAACAGTACCAAAGTGATTGGTACTATCACCTTTAAGAGGGAGTTAAGCTCCCATCTTCAATTGAAAAATGTAATGTATGTGCCTAGGCTAAAGAAAAAAAATATTTCTATAACTGTATTGGAGGACAAAGGTTATGATGTGGTGTTTAGTAAATGGAAATCTTATATGAATAATGTTGCTACTAGACAAGTAAAACAAATTGGCGTTAAGAGTGAAAATTATCTACAAGAAATAGGTGGATGCATAAGCTACATTGAGCAGCAAAGAAAAACATGTTTGTAGTTTAGATGTTGGAGAACTCTGGCATAGGCACATGGGTCACCTACACCGTTGAGCCTTGAAAATCATGCAGTAAATCTAAAAGGGACTTCTAAAATGCACCCTTAACCAACATGATGTTTGTAAGGGATGCACTCTTGGAAAATATGTCAAAACATCCTTTCAAGGCTGAGATAGCAGAGTTGGGGCAACCTTTGAGTGAGTCCACTATGATGTGTGTGGGAAATTTTCTACATTATCATTTGCAAAACACAAGTGTTATGTAATTTTCATAGATGATTTTCCATGCAAGTGTTCGATCTATTTCATGAAGAATAAAGATGAAGTGTTTGGAAAATTTGTTGAATTCAAAGAAATGGTTGAAAATGAAACGGGTTAGAAAAATAATTCCCTGAGAAGTGATAATGGAGGAGAATTTTTGTCTAATGATTTCAAACATTTTTGAGACAAGAAAGGAATTATAATATAATTATTTCACCCCAAAACCCATAGAAAAATGGGGTGGAAGAGGGGAAAAATAGAAGCATTGCAGGGGTTGCAAGAGCGATGTTGCATGATCAAGGACTGCCATTATCTCTGTGGGCAGAAGCATGCAATACAACAGTTTATTTACAGAATGAGAGCCCTCAAAAAACACTTTCCGTGATCACACCCAAAGAATATTTCTCTCAGAGGAACCCAAATATATCCCATTTTCGAATCTTTGGAGCTTCAATATATTTTCATGTCTCTAAGGATAGTAGGAAAAATTTGGAGCCTATAACTGAGATGGTAATATTTGTAGGATACGCAGAGACACCTCATAACTATCGGGTGTATTTTCCCTCACTCAGGATGACAATGATGAGGAGAGATGTTAGATTTGATGAGGAGACGGTTATGAGAATCTCTCTAGAATGACAGTTGAGTATTGCACTATGGGAGGAGCTTCTAGCTCCAAAGGAGGAGCCTCAACTAGAGCCTCAAGATGTTGTGGAGAAGCCACAAGCAGAGGAGCAGAAAGGAGGTAGAGTGGAGGTACCCACTCAACTTGAATCTTCCAGATAGGGGAAGAAGAGAAATAGAGAGGTTGATAGGTTGGTGCAGGATGCACAAGAGCATGTGGTAACCCCTACATCCTTGCGCAGACAAAGGAGATCACTAGACAGATACACTGGTTATATGGCACTCATGAAAAAACTCATTGATTATGAGCCTTCTTCATTTGAGGAGGAAGTTTTCCAACCCGTATGGGTAGATGCCATGGTGGATGAGTATGAATCCATCATGAAGAAAAATTTATGGGAGGTGGTAACAAGAACATAGAACAAGTCAGTATTTGGTTCCATATGGATATACAAAGTGAAACATGCAATTTATGGGAGTATTGAGAAATACAAGGTCATATTTGTGGCCAAAGGTTTATTACATGTAGAGGTAGTTGTTTGTGAGGATATATTTTCCCCAGTGGAAAGATACTCCTCCATCAAAACCATTCTAGCATTAGCTGCACAGATGGTGTGGAAGATCCACCAGATGGATGTGAATATTGTCTTCCTTAATGGAGTGGTTGAGGAAGAGATTTACATAGAGAAACCTAAGGGGTTTGAGACATTTAATAGGGAGACACATGTGTGTAGATTTAGGAGATCCATTTATGGTCTCAAGCAGTCACCCCATGCTTGGTACACTTTGATAGACACATATATCAGTGGATTGGGCTTCACTAAGTGTGAAGCAGATGCCAATCTCTACTACATTTTGGTAGATGGAAAATTTCTCATTCCAGTCATGTATGTAGATGACTTGATACTGACAGGGGATGAGAATCTAGTCCAACCTTACAAATAGGACCTTGTAAGCGAGTTTGCGATGAAGTACATGGGGTTGATGCACTACTTCCTTGGTTTGGAGGTGTGGAAGGGAGAAGGAGAGTTGTTTGTGGTTCAGGGGATGTATGGCTCTAAAATACTTCAGAGATTCCATATGCAAGACTGCAAGCCTAAGGACACTCCTTTAGCTACCAATTGCAGGAAGGAGGATGCTTCTATAGGAGAGACAGTAGATGCTACCATCTACATACAATTGGTGGTGTCCTTTATGTATATGATGAACACAAGGCTCGACATATGTTATGCAGTTAATCAACTGATTCAATTGATGGTGAAACCTACCAAGCTTCATTGGAAAGGAACAAAACATGTGCTTAGATACCTCAAAGGCACAACAAATTGGACAGATGGTGTGAAGCTCCAATGCTTCACTAACGAAAATTGGGTAGGGAGTCTGTAAGACAAGAAGAGCACTTTAGGAGCTATCTTTAGTGTTGGGTCAACAATTATTTCCTGGTATAGAGGGAAAGAAATACCTGTAGCACTCTACTCAACAAAGGCCGAGTATATGGATACTAGTCAAGCAACATGTGAGGCATTTTCGATGAGGAAAATTTTTGTTGGTATTTTAGTTAGGAGATGGATCCTAATGTGATTTATTGTGATAATCATATTTGTATCAAACTCTCTGAAAATTCAGTATTTCATGAAAGATCCAAGGACATTGATATCATGTACCATCACTTGAGACATTGTGTGCAGAGGAGAATCATGATGTGTAGTATATTCCCACAAAGGAGCAGGATGCAAATATTTTGACAAAGGAATTTTCAAGAGGAAAATTTGAGTTCCACAGTTGTAGCATAAGTGTGGTGCAAAATCCTTTTCACGCTAAGAGGGAGTGTTAAAATGTAGCAAGAAAAGTCTTAATTTGACTTGTGCCTTAGTTAAATGGAGAAATTTGATTTTCCACATCAGTAGGATGACTTGATTACAGTTAGTTGGTGTGATGTGACTTTTTCTCCTATTTAAGTTAGTAAATTCGAGTTGTATGCTAGAAATAGTGTTGTGCATGGGTTAATTGCTAAATTTTAAAAATCTAGTGGAGTTGTTGTTAGTTACACTCAGTTAACTGAGCTCTAGCATTTAGTGGAGTCGATATGAGTTTAGTTGAGTATTTATAACAATTGTTAACTCACTAATCTCTAAGTTAACAGATCAATTTACTAAAAATAAACCCAGTCATGCATGGAATTCGAATTTCCTAGCTGGAGTGGAGGAAATGGCACATTGTAATTATCAAATTTATAATAGTTGAGTGTAGAGACTTTTGCATTGAGCAAGTGGTCCATTCCTCTAGAAATTGCACAAGGAAATAGGAGGAACATTGAGGCTTGAATTGGCCAAGTGTTGGTTAGAGCAGGTCAGTGAGGAGGAGATCAAAATTCCAATGTAGGGTATGCTGCAAGATTGAAGCAAGACATTGTAATTGATCCATATTCTCATCTGAATTAATACAAAGCAACATAGGGTTTTTTCCCAATTGGGTTCCCTTGTAAAATAATTTTGTTCCTTGTGTCTTAATGGTTGCATGTTATTGCATGTGTTTCTATCGTGTGTTTTCATTTCCATATAATAGTAGAAGAAATTTTTGTCTCTTGATTTCAGTTGATTTCATTAGTAGTAGAAAATTTCCTGCAATTTCTATAATCTTTATAAAGTGATGGAGTAAAATACATTAATTCCTAAAGCCTATCTTAGCATTTTCATAGAGGTTGAGTTTCCCTCTATTGGGAATATGACTATGACGAGGTATCTAATATACAAACAAAAGACAACTTACATGCAAGACAAGGTGCTTCATAAGATTATTTGAAACTCTGGTCAAAGTCGCATGTGTCTTAAAAGGAGATGACATAAATATACTAAGTCTTGGCTAAATAATTGGAGAATAGAGAAAGTGGTCACCTTGTAGAATATTGATATCATTCAAAATACAATAACATATAAATTTTAAAAAGAAATTTTAGTACAATGAATAAAGGAAAAGAGTAAAGTAAGATACTATTAAACCAATCTAAAATATCAAAAGCATTTTTTTAATAATTAGTTTACTAAAGAAAATCGGTAATAATAATGTAAAAACAAACTCTCAAGAGCTTTATGGTGAGATATGGTTTTTGGACCCCTCCTAAAATATCATTAGTTCAAACAATATTCTCCTTTTTAATACTAAGAATAATAAAATAAAAATAATCTATCACCAAATTCATAGTGAAATAGTGTTTTGGACAATTCTTAAAATGCCATCCATTAAAAAAAAAATCAATTTTGAAATATTAAAATTAATAAAATAAAAACAAACTCTCACCAACTTCATGGTGAAATATGTTTTGGACAATTCCTAACATACTATGGGTTCAAAGAATTTCCAATTTTTGTAATACTAAGAAGACAAAAAGTTCTTTATTTTGAAATATTTTGTGTATAATTATCTTAAATCTCAATTTCAAAATAGTTTTCCTCCAATATTTTACATATGCTTATTTAAAATCTTAATTTCCAAATAATTATATAACATCGATCTTCCATACATTTAACCTCATCAAAACTATGAACATTTAGGAAATTTTTTCTCTTAAGACATTTAACCTCATCAAAACTTTGAACATTTAGGAAATTTTTTCTCTTTATTTATTTCATTTTCAACTAGTACTCTTTTGTTTTTTCTTTAAATATTTTTAATTATTATTGCTATAAGCATTTTATATAAAGCTTTGATATGCAAAGGGAAGTAACAAATGCCATAACAAAAATTAATCAAAACTAAAAAAAATGCATTGGTTTAAATGAAAGCATCTCCAATTATATAAAGAAGATGAAGTGTAATTGTTTTAAGTTTTTTTTGCTATGATATAATTCCTAGTAAGATTACTATTTTTCATTGTTTAAAGTGCATTTTTGAATGCATGAAAATATTCAAAGTCTTGAGAAACTTTTAGGAAACTTAGTCTCTACAATTTTAACATCTCAAATATGTCATTTCAATCATTTTTTATTATCACTAAAAAATTATCAAAAAAATATATCCAAAAAAACATAAAATATGTAAACTACATTTACTAGAAATAATCCAAAAATTCTATAAATATAATCATCCAAAATGAAATTCATATTAATAATTAGGAAATCAACTTCTATTCTCTTTATAAGTTTCCAATCATTTATGCTCTTTATAAGTTCCAATCATTCATGAGGTTGCTTCAACAATATATATGATTATGAAAATTCTTACAAACTCTATGACACCACATATGACACCACACCACGAAATTGAGGCCCAACTTCACTTACATTCTCATTTATCATCAATCCTATTCGTTGTGGTCCTATGTAATTCTTGTGGCCCTTTGTGATTCTTGTGAGATCTTCGGAAGGAAGCAGTAACTTCGTACTCATGCTCATAAGAGCCACCCCAAGATGTGGATTCATACAAGTGGGTCTCTATAGATAAGATGGCACACATAAGTGCAATGTTTAGATAAGATGGCACACATAAGTGCAATGTTTGACCAAGAAAAACTCTTCAATGAGTCCATGAGACAACCAAAAAGCAACATAATTAGGTCAATACAAATGGCAAAGTTCCATGGCCCAGTGCAAAGTTCCCTGGCCCAAGATAACAGTCTAGTCACCTAATATGACTAATAAGAATAAGGAGAATGCTATTTTGTTTTTAAACAATAAATAAAGTGTTAATCTAAAACACAGTTACATAAACACTAAAACAAATGCACACAAGCTTTAGGAAAGCAAGCAGATATTCTTGTTTATGGAATTTTAAGTGTGGTAAGACCCACTTAAAGTGAAGAGAACATGTAAGAACATTCGATAAGGCGCAATTCTTTTTCCTTCCATTTTAAAATTCAAGTTCAAATTGAAATGAAATTTCATGGGTATGTTCTTGCTTTGAAGTGGTTTAGATAAGCATTGTGGAATTTTATAAGTTGCGTAATACAACCAACCATTATGGGTGAATATTATTCGACGATAGAGTTTGTTTATAGAGTTTAGGTGGAAAAACAAATGACTATAAGGTGGGAGGAAAAAACAAAGGGTTGACTAAGGTGAGGAAGATGAAAAATCAAATCACACAAACCGCATATTTAATAATATTATTAAAAATAACCCTTTTTTTTTCCATGAATTTCACGACAAAAGGCAGAGGAAGCGCGTTAGGGTGATTAAATGAGAATAATCCTAAATACGTTGAACAACCTTATCGAGGAAAAAAAAAAAAAAACATGAGAGCACGTCGTAGCAGTGGCGAGCGGCTCTTGGCATGGGAGGGACCGGTCCAGTCACATCGAACGCCTGCTCGCCAATATTCAACATTAGACTTGACTTTTGCTTCGATGGGAGATAATTATCCGCCGGGGACCCAAAGTGGGAACTCATCAAATTCCATCCCGGTTGCAATCATAGGGTCCAGTTCCAGCATTTGGCTCCTCAGCTTAAAATATCTTGCAGGGCAGTGGAACCGACATGTAGCGGGTGGAATCAGATGGATGGCACTTCTTGCCACGAAAAGTTTGCCGGCGTTCTGATACGCACACGGAAAAGGATTCTTCTTTGTTCGCTCTCGTTTTGTGGTACGGACTTGAAATTTCTTTTGCTTCTTTGCATTTGATGCGGCTCTGGTGGTGGTTGCTTTCAACGGCATAGCCGGGCTCTCGATATTGTGCAGGTAATTTTGCCTAAAAGAAATCTGTTGTTTTTCAAGGTTTTTTTTTGTTTTGACGAAAAACGCATGAATTTAAGCCTGAGAAATCTCTGTGTCACCTGGATATGTAAAGATTTAAGCGTTTGCGGTTGAAATCTTAGGTTTTCTAATTTTTGTTTGGAAATCTCGTTTTTTTATTCGGCATAGGCTGCAGTTGAGTTATAATATTAAATATTATGTTGAATAGTTGTTTCTTGCTTTACAGAGAGCCGAACTAGGCCCTGATTTGGCTCAATTTAGGTCTATTGACTTTCGTCTGAGTTTTTTCCTTTTTCAATACGAACTCTGCGATCTTTGTAGATGCTTTCGAGGAATTCCCGGCTGGCTATCGACATGGATTTGCTCCGGTTCATGTGTTTAGGTTTAAAGAATATACTTTCCGAGCCTGTACAAATCCGTAGTCATCGGCATGTTTTGTGTAAAACGGTACTGGATTTACTGGATGCCGATTTTTTTAACATATGGCTAGTTTGACCGTTAATCTGCGTTCATAGGGTTCGCATCACTGTCTTGCTGTCCATTTCCTCTCGTTCACGGCTACTGCGAATACCCGTGATTTGCTTTCCTCAATGCCTACAATGTCTGTCAAAAGTATGCATTTCGCCACGCCGATTCCATATTGTCAAATTTTCAGACGGATGTTATGACACGCTGATTCCATCTCGTCAATTGCTCAACAGAGTAGTTTTAATTTAGCCGTTTCTTGAGTGCCTTTTACTCCTTTAAATTTGACAAATTTTTAGGCTTTTCGGCAAAATAATTGGCATATTGCTTCTCTGTTGATATCAGATAAATCTTCTTTTACAGTGTTTTGCGGTCTCCAGGTCGTCCCTGCCACGGCCTCTTTCCTGAGCTAGTCTTTTGGAGGTTTAAACAGTTCATCCGTTATTTATGGCACGCCTGATGAACTTTAACGAATTCTTTTGCTTGCAGGTAGTCCTTCTACGGCATTTCTCTGCTCAAGCATAGTCGAAATTTGCTTTACGAGCTCTGATGCAATAAGAGAGATGAAAAGATCAAGGGTTCTTGTGATCTTAATTATGGTTACCTTTCATTTTAGCGTCTCCGAGGGTTCTGAATCATGTAATCGCACATGCCTTTCAAAAACTGTGCCATACCCGTTTGGTTTCGGGCCTGGTTGCCAAAACATGCTTAAATGCTCGAGCGACGGCAATATCTCATTAGACGGATACAAAGTAGCAAATATTACCGATGATGGAGTCCTCCTTCAGGATGAAGGGCAATGCAATCAGAGTTTATGGGCGGTTGATGTCCTCAGGGACAAATATGCTCTCACTTCACGGAATATTGTGCTGGTCAAAAACTGTAGCAAGGCAGATTCCAGTTGCGCCCTCAATGTTACGAAAATAGGAGATAAATATCCATATCACCATTGCAATTTCTCTAATTCTACCTGTCTGTCCCCAACCGGAGACTTCATACCCTGGAACAGCATGAAACCCGGCTGTAACATGATCCTAACAGGTATCGTAGTAGATTCGATCGCCGGTTTGGAACTAAAATTAGATTTGGGAAAATTTCAGCTTGGATGGTGGATTGAAGGTGATTGTTCAAACAAGTGCTCAACAAACGCGAATTGCACACAGTTCGTTTCTCCAAACAGTGGCAATCAAGTGCATAAATGCTCCTGTAATGACGGCTTCGTTGGAGATGGATATTTACAGGGCGATGGATGTCGCAAAAGTATGTTTGAATGTCCTTTAATAGAATGTCCTTGTAAATTTAGCTAACTTTAAGTGTGAATTTCTGAAGTGCGGATATTAATTGTTGATGTCTTTGTAAATATAACAATCTTTAGGGATATTAAATGTTCATGTCCTTGAAACTTTCACTATCTTTAATTGTAGAATTCTGAATTGCTGATATTAATTGTTCAGAGAAATGTAATCCTTCGACTGAACATAGCGGCGGGGCTACTGTTGTGGCTGTTCTTGTCGGAGGTAAGGAAAATATCCATTACAGAGCTTCGATCTTAATTATGCGTGTTAGCCTCTTAGATGCAAGTCTCATCTTTTTGTACCGTTCTACGGGGCTAGGGTTAATTGCAGGGGCGACATTGGTGGTGGTGATAGTCCTGCTATACTGCTTCTTCAAGAAGAAGGCTCTGGCAAACGAAAGGAGGAGAAGCCGAAAGAAACTCCTCTCAGCCAACGGTGGGTCCTTCAGAATCCCAATTTTCACATACAAGGAGCTAGAGAAGGCCACAAAGGGCTTCTCAGAGGAGGAAAGGTTAGGAAATGGCGCCTTTGGAACTGTCTACGCGGGGAAACTCAAAGGTGATTGTCCCGTGGCAGTAAAAAAGATCAGACATATCGACACCCATGGAATCGAACAGATGATGAACGAAATAAAACTTCTGTCATCTGTGGAACATCCCAACCTGGTGCGTCTGATGGGCTGCTGCCTTGAAAATGGAGAACCCATCCTCGTCTACGAGTACATGCCGAACGGAACTCTTGCTCAGCACCTACAGCACGAGAGGGGCGAGGGGCTATCCTGGGCGCAGAGAATCAGGCTGGCATCCGAGACAGCAGACGCCCTGGCTTACCTTCACTCAGCCATAAACCCTCCAATTTATCACAGGGATGTAAAATCCAGCAATATTTTACTGGACTACAGCTTCAATTCAAAGGTAGCGGATTTCGGGCTCTCAAGGATTGTTTTAACAGAATCCTCGCACATATCCACGGTCCCGCAGGGAACCCCGGGTTACCTGGATCCTCAATACCACCAGAACTTCCATCTCTCAGACAAGAGTGACGTCTACAGCTTCGGCGTGGTTCTAGTAGAGATCATAACGGCGATGAAAGTCGTAGATTTCTCCCGCGGCAAGAGTGAAATCAACCTCGCGTCCATGGCAATTAACAGAATCGGCAGCGGCTGCGTCGACGAGATTATCGACCCCTTTCTGGAACCCGAAAAAGACTCTTGGGTTCGCGCCACGGTGCACAGAGTGGCCGAGCTTGCCTTCAGATGTCTGGCATTTGACAGAGACGCTAGGCCGAGCATGCTGGAGGTTACCGAAGAACTGGAATATATCAAAGACACCATACAAACCAGAAACCCCAGCTTCCGGAACGATGCTATTTTAGCCGATGGTGATTCCGGCAACATATCGAATCGTCAGTCGACCGACAGCGCCAAGCGACCGATAAGGAGAAGCTCTTCCGGCAGCAGAAGGATTACCATTCAGCCGCCCGTAATCACAGAGCTAAAGACCGCTGCAATTCTCCAGAACACAGAGACTGCTTCGCCGGTGTCTGTACAGGACCCCTGGCTCAGCGCCCAGAGCTCTCCGTCCACTAGTTGTCTGTTGGAGAACGTTATCGAATGACCCTGTGTTTTCACGTTAAATGACGTACAAATTAGGGAGCCTGCATCAAAATCCGCGTTGTAAATATTTTTTTTTTCCCGAATGGCTGTTGCATCCAAGAAAAGTAAAGATGCTTGCGGTAAACTAAAAATTCCCAAAATAACTAAAAAAAAATGGTCCCTGTGGTACCAGATGTGACGATACCTATTGACATTTACTGACTTAACCTGAAAGGAACCGATCCTGTGTTGACGGGCAGCGCCCGAATATCATTGTGGAATAAGTTTTTCCGTGTGATGTGATATTACAGGACTAGTCAGGTCAGTTTGAATTGCAGTTTGGAAGTAATCGAAGCATTATGATAGCTATTAAAATACAAATACCATATTGGAATTTGGATGCACCACCACAAACGTGCATCAATGTGTGGGTCAAACAGTCTGCGTTGCTGTCTCAAGAACTGCAAAATGTTTCAGTAAGTACCTGGCCTTTATGGCTGCCATACTTTCAGGTACTATTTATCCCACATCTGTAACTCCTTCTTTATCGGGGGGAATTTTCTGTCAGCATAATCCCTATGCTTTTTCTCTCGGTTATTTAATATACTCAAAGCTGCAAGTGGTATTTATTATATATAATAACTGACCTCTGAAAAAAATTCTAAGCGAACAACCTGAGTTAATGGAAAACAATGCAGCGCTGACTTCCACATTAATGAATTAATGAGCAACTTCAATCACTTTAGTGTAAGTGACATACTGGTAGAGTTGTTCAGTTTTTCACTCTCCTCTGAACTTTTCATTTAAGCAAGACCTTTTCTGGTTAAATGTTCCTTTAAGTTGTACGAGTTTTCACTTAGGAGGAATTGTTACAGTTCTCTGTTTGTTTGAGATGTTTAAGTTTTCACTTAATAGAATTGTGTCAGTTACCTGTTTCGTTTCATTTGTTGAGTCTTCACATTGTTAAAATTGGGTTGTTCAAGTCTTTCACTCTTCTCTAACTTTCCATTTAAGAAAGAGTTGTTATGGTTATGGTTTCCTTTTATTTATAGAGTTTTCAAATTATAAAAATTGAGTTATTGCCTCATTTTTCGTTTCAGAAAGAGTTATTATGGTTAACTGTTTCTTTGAGTTGTTCAAGTTTTTCAGCTACAGAGTGGTCATTATTTCTTTAATGTGTCCACCTTTCAAATTATTAAAAATTAAAAAAAGGTTAGACCTTGATCTAAATTTAAAATAGAAACAGAACCATGACTAAAATTAATTTGACCTTGAGTTAAATTTGTTTGGGTGTTTCGCAATGCCCATGTGCACCATGAGTCATGGACGGGGCCGCCTAAGAGCATTGACACGGAACCTATATTTTACTTTTGTTGGAAGGGGAACACAACCAGAAGTCAATATTGGAATCAAAGTTGCCAGAATTTTTGTTATAACATCATCGAGTGTATTTCTTTGACTTCAGAAATAATTACTTTATGTTTGATGCTGAATTGTTGATTCGCAGTTTTGTTTTGACTTGCAAAGTATTGTGTTGATATTTCAAGCATTTTTGGATGTGTGTGAATTATATAAAAGATGAATTTTTTAAAGTTTTAATATGGTTTTTAATTGGTTAAGAGCGTTGTTTAATATTAAAAAAATATATACGCTGGTTAGTTAAAATGGAAAAGTATAAAATGAAAATCTAATTTATTATGGATTATTAATGAGTTATTTTGGATGATATGATTTTATTTTAATAATAATGATAAAGCAATCTATATTTTCTAAGTAATATTAATGGTTGTGTTCATTCTAACTGACAAATGAATTATAATAAATTTAACCACCTTAAAAAATTATATAAATTATTTAAATAAATTTTTATAATTTATGATTGTTGTTAATTTATTTTATTTTTTTAATAAATTTTACTATTTTTGCGCCGAGAGGCGCATCTACAGCCCAATATGATCCCGATGTCAGGTATGTCACGTCCTCATAAAAAATGTTGGCTTAAGTTTTAAATTAAAAAAAATAAGAAATAAAAATCGCATTGTACTAGAACATATATCAATTTCTAATACAATTATGTATTATTTATATAATTTGACTGGATATTAAATTATATACGTGAATTTGAATGGATCATAAATTTACCTTTAACAAAAAAAATTACCACATTCGAATTTCCAAATTAAGTAAAATTTTAAACATATTTACTCTTTACTAAAGTCAATACCATTTCCTAAATCAAAGGAAAAGAGTTAATTCAACACAAACAATCAAAATCCAAAATCTTTTAATATTTCTTTTAATTAAATATCTGTAAAATGAATTTATACTTACTCCAGAGCTATGGTAAATAAATAAATAAAATATATAAACTAGATGTATGGTAAATAAATAAAAATTATTTTTATATTTATTCCATAAACCTTTTTATATTTAAAAAAAAACTTTAAAAAGAGGTTTTATTTAGATGAAGCCTATGGGACGAATACCATGGGACAAATTAATATTGATACCATGGGCCAAATACCATGGGTAAATAAATAAATATAAAAGAGGTATAAAAAAGAATGATAAACAAATAAATAAATATAAAATATATATAAAGAGGTATGGTAAATAAATAAATATAAAAGAGGCATAAAGAGGTAAGGTAAATAAATAACAATATATCAAATAGGATTATAAATAAAATTGTAATTATATAACAAGCCTATGGGCCATATACCATAGTAAAGAAAAGGGGTATGGTAAATAAAGAAAAATATAAATAAACGAGAGGTATGTTAAGTAAATAAAACATCTTTTCATATTTACTCCATAATCTACTTTATATTTACAAATATTTATGTTCATTAGTTTACATAACTAAGAAGAAAGAGAGAGAGAGAGTTATAAGGGAGAGATGGAGAGAGAGTGTGTATGTTTAGGGGTGGAATAAAGAGACAAAGTAAGATGTATGGAAAGAAGGGGGAGAGAAGAAGTGAGAAGGAGAGAGGGAGGGATATAGTAATGTAGTTGGAGAGAGAGAGGGGTGGAAAGAGAGAGAGAAAGAAAGGGATGGGGAAGAGAGAGGATTAGAGAGAGAGAGAGAGATATGGGGGAAGAGAGAGGATTGGAGGGAAAAGAGAGAGAGAGAGGTGGGAGAGAAAGGGAGAGAGAGGAAGGATGAGAGAGAGGAGGAGAGTGATGGGGGAAGAGAGAGTATTGGAGAGAGAGAGAGAGAGAGAGAGAGATCAGGGAAGAGAAAGGGATTTAGGGGAGAGAGAGAGAGGAAGGACGAGAGAGAGGACTTGAGAGAGAGGAGGAGAGAAGGATCGATAAGAGAGATGGAGTTGGAGGGGGAGAGATGTAGGAAATAATAAATATAGAGAGTGAGAAGTGTAGAGAGAGAAGGAGTGACAAGGGAGAGACAGAGAGAGAGTGTGTATGTTTGGGGCTGAGATAAAGAGACAAATAAGGAGAGATGGAGATAAGGGGGGAGAAGGAGATATAGGGAGAGAGGGAGGGATATAGTAACATAGTTGGTGGGTGAAGAGAGAGAGAGAGAGAGAGAGAGAGAGAGAGATATGGGAGAGAAAGGGAAAGAGAGGAAGGAAGAGAGAGGATGTGAGAGAGTGGAGAGAGGGAGGGAAAAAGAGATGGACTTGGAGGGGGAGGAGGAGAGAGGTAAGAAGAAAGAAATAGAGAGAGAAAGGTGGAGAGAGAGAGAGAGAGAGAGAGAAAGTGATAAGGAAGATGGAGAGAGAGGGAGAGAGGGGGAAGATAGAGATATAGATGGAAGGTGAAAAGAGGGAATAAGAGAGAGATGGGGAGAGGAGGGGATTGACAAAGAGATTGATATATGTGTGTTTTTAGGAGGGTGAGATAGAGAGACAAAAGATAAGAGATGGAGGGGGATATAGATATGGATGGAGGGTGGAGAGAGGGAAGAATATTTCTCACACTAGATGGATTGATATAAGTGGAGATGGTGATTTATAATCCTATTTGATTATTTGCACTATATTCATCGATTTTAGTGTAGATATTTATTTCTAATGATATTTGATTACTTGCACTAGATGCATTGATTTCAGTGTAGGTGGTGATTTCTAATACAATTTGATTTCTTGCACTGAATTTTTTTATTTCAATTTAGATGTCGATTTATAATTATATTTGATTACTTGCACTAGATGAATTGGTTTCAATGTAGATGATTTCTAATCCTATTTGATTGTTTGCACTAAATGCATTGATTTCAGTGTAGATGGAAATTTCTAATCCTATTGGATTTATTTGAGTAAATGCATTGATTTCAGTGTAGATGTTGGTTTCTAGAGAGAGAGAGAGAGAGAGAGTGATAAGGAAGATGGAGAGAGAGGGAGATAGGACAAAAGGAGGAAAGAGTGATATTAATGGGGGAGAGGGAGAGAAGGGGAAGATAGAGATATAGATGGAAGGTGAAGAGAGGGAAGAAGAGAGAGATGGGGAGAGGGGGTGATTGAAAAAGAGATTGATATATATGGTGTACGAGAGCGAGTGTGTTTAGGGGGGTGAGATAGAGAGACAAAAAAGAATATATGGAGGGGGATATAGATATGGATGGAGGGTGGACAGAGGGAGGAATATATCTCGCACTAGATGGATTGATATAAGTGGAGATGGTGATTTCTAATCCTATTTGATTATTTGCACTAGATGCATCGATTTTAGTGTAGATATTTATTTCTAATGATATTTGATTACTTGCACTAGATGCATTGATTTCAGTGTAGGTGGTGATTTCTAATACAATTTGATTGCTTGCACTAAATGTTTTGATTTCAATGTAGATGTCAATTTATAATTATATTTGATTACTTGCACTGGATGACTTAATTTCAATGTAGATGATTTCTAATCCTATTTGATTGTTTGCACTAAATTCATTGATTTCAGTGTAGATGGCGATTTCTAATCCTATTTGATTTCTTTGAGTAAATGCATTGATTTCAGTGTATATGTTGGTTCCTAGAGAGAGAGAGAGTGAGTGATAAGGAAGAGAGAGAGAGAGAGAGGACAAACGGAGGAAAGAGAGATATTAGCGGGGGAGAGGGAGAGAAGGGGAAGAGAGGGAAGAAGAGAGAGATGGGGAGAGAGGGTGATCGACAAAGAGAATGATATATATGGAGTGCGAGAGCGTGTGTGTTTAGGGGGTGAGATAGAGACAAAAAAAAAGAGATGGATGGGGATATAGATATGGATGGAGGGTGGAAAGAGGGAAGAATATTTCTTGCACTAGATGGATTGATTTAAGTGGAGATGATGATTTATAATCCTATTTGATTATTTTCACTAGATGCATCGATTTTAGTGTAGATATTTATTTCTATTGATATATGATTACTTGCACTAGATGCATTGATTTCAGTGTAGGTGATGATTCCTAATACTATTTGATTGCTTGCACTGGATGTGTTGATTTCAATTTAGACATCGATTTATAATTATATTTTATTGCTTGCACTAGATGCATTGATTTCAATATAGATTATTCCTAATACTATTTGATTATTTGCGCTAAATGCATTGATTTCAGTGTAGATGGCGATTTCTAATCCTATTTGATTGCTTTGAGTAAATGCATTGATTTCAGTGTAGATGTTGGTTTCTAGTCTTATTTGATTGATTGCATTAGGTGCATTGATTTCAATGTAGAAGTTATTTTCTAATCTTATTTGATTGCTTGCATTAAATGCATTGATTTCAATGTATATGTTGATTTATGAATTGATGTAATTGGATATATGACGGTACATTAATATTAAAGTGATTGGATTAACAATATGCATTGATTTTAGTGTAAGCACAAATTTTTTTTAACAATGTAGATTGATTTTGTGTTATAGTAATTTAAGCTATTAATATTGGAGAGCAAGAGAGACAAGGTATCATGTTTACTACAACAGATCGAGCTAAAGATTTAAATGTTTTACGATTTAAATTTTCTTTTTCATATAATCGATATGAAAAGATAACAAAACTAACAAGGGAGGAAATAAGAATAGTAGAAGAAAATAGTTTGAGATTGATTGTAACATGAGTACGTTCTTATTCTTCACATTTTCTATCTTTCAACACTATTATTATCACTTTGCATTTAAAAAAAATATTTCATCATTTTTCATCATTATAGTTATTAACAATAATTATCATCTCAACGAACTGAGGTAACTAAGAAAATTATAAATTAAACCAAGTTAATCTCAGAAATATTTAGCATATTTAAAATGATTATATTAATATTTTATATATTTACATATTACTAATAAAATAAATCATACATTTGATAGATTTTCCTTGGCATCACACGACTGAAACCAACCTAGATCCATCTTACATCTCAAAAATATACAAAAATTTTAATAATCTGAAAAATGTGACGTTGATGCCTCCGACTGGAACCAGCCTAGATCCATCTAACTCTGGATCTATCATCTTGTGAGAGGGATCAAATCTCTCGAGGTGCAAACCTTTCCTGAAGTTTTTCACTCAAAAAATAGGTTTGCACCTCGAGAGATTTGATCCCTCTCGGCGCATGATAGATCCAGAGTTAGATGGATCTAGGCTGGTTATGATTAAATTTCTGGGCCTAATGGTTAAGAACATGTGTTTCCTCTTAAAAGGACATAGGTCCAAAACCAGAGGGGGTAGGTCAAATAGCGAATCAGTCACTTGTCCCACAAACAAGAGGATCTGATACACCAATTTGGTGTCTGGCTTGGTCATGACCTGAAAATTGGATAATAATAATAATAATATCAAAATTCATAAATTTGCAATTTATTTAATTTTTATTTGGATTTGTAATTTTATTTATGTTTCTCTTTCTTTTAGAATTAAATTTTGTAAATTTTTTTTCCATATTTTTCATTTACAATTTATCTATAATTTGTTTTGTACCACATTTACAAATTGTATTTTTTTCATTTTTTTGTTTTATTTCATAATTTTCACTTCTATAAGTATTTGATTTAATAGCTTCTTTAAAACAACATGCAACCATTTTATCATTGATAACAACAATACTATGTAGTCTCTTCCTCTTTCATTGATACTAATTGGAAGATTTTATTTTCCTTGTAAAAAATGTAAATTTTGTAACTCGTCATTTATAGATCTTTGGTTGTCATGGTTTTCCCATTAAAATGGAATAGGCTTCTCTAGAAATGATATCAGAGATTATTTTTTCTTAATAATTCCATATTTAAATGAGATTGTGGATGTTTCATTAACCATTAACTTATACTTTTGTTAAAATTTAAATATTGTTTGCTTTCGATATGAACTTGTATTTAACTTATTTATGCTTTGTAATAACCATGTTTTTAGTATTTTCATTTTAAGTAGTATGCATATTTTTAAAGTTGCATTTTGTTAGGAATCTTTAACAAATGTTTATGTTTTTATGCTTGATTTTATTTTGTATGGATTACCATGGTATTTGTCGTTATTAAATTTATCTTTCTTCAATAAATGTGATTGATATTGTTGATGTTTTTCCTTAGATTATGTTTTTCATAAATTAATGTTTCATTTGTTTCATATCTCTAGTTAATCATTCAAAAAAATCATAACCTTTATTTCACATGTGAAACAAGAAAAGTTTCCCTTAAACCCTTAAAATATATTCCATTTATTTTTCCAATAAGATACTCCACCTATTCCTTTTGGAGGAATTCTCCTCTTCATAATTCTTTTATTTCTCATTCTATGTGACCTTTGATTTATCTCTTCATCTCTTCATTTGTTTAAGTAACACTTTTCTCCTTTTCAAATGATGCCTTGTTTGTATTCCTTAACAAGTTTTCCCTCAATTTCAACACAAGTTCCTATGACTTTTATATCTAACTTAATTTATGTAGACTTGGTTCCTCTTTTACGTAGACTTGGTTCATCTTGGTAATTTCACGCCATTTACATATCAAGAAATTTCTTGTGGTTAATATTTGTCATGGCTAACTCAAATAGAATACCATAATTGCAAGTTACAACATCAATACAAACATGGATAGCAATTCAACATTCTAAACCAACATCAATGCACATATGAATAGCAATTCAACATTCTAAACAAACATTTTTATATAAATATGCCTTAAATGATTGATACAAATGATATATGGTACAATATCCTATTTTCTCATGCAAATTCATTCCCAACATCTAACCCCCACTATTAAGTAGACTTAATTCTACATCATTAATTTTACCTCAATGGTCTTTAGACCTTATATTTCTTACACTAACTTTTCTCAAATATGCTCACTCCCTACATATTTTTTCAACCTTTTTGTAATTTCATTTTAATTGAATTTTCATAATCCATTTTCTATTTGATTTCTCTCACCCAATATCTCTCTCAAATTCATGCCTTTCTCAAATCCATGGTTTCATAAAATCTATATTTTCCTCATTGTTTGCAAAACTACAATTTTCATTTACAAATTTTAAAAACTTCATCATTTCTATAACCAAATATTTTGAAATTATGATTTGAATTTTTTTTATCCATCCACAATTTTTTGCAAATAGTTTATATTAACATTATTGGATAGAGAGATAATTTCAAATAACAATATAATACTTTGTGATAACTTTTTTGTATTCTACTTATACATTATAGTTTTTTAAATGGGCATTTTAAGTTTTGAAAGTGGTAACTTCAAACATGGCATATTATGAAGAAGTTTATATGTCTCACAAGGAGATTATACTTAGCTAATATGGGACAATTAGGTGTATTTATTTTTCCAAATTCATCCAGTCTTTCACTTGGTCCTTAACAACAAGAATATATTTACAAAATTAAGGTGTTACAAATTGAACCTTGCTATAAAGAACAAGAACACAATCAATCAATGCCTTATTAGCCACACATTATAATTTGAGAGATAACATGATATGCTTATACATAAGGTTGATGATATTAATCCTTATCCATTCATATCAACTATAGTGGGAAATGACATGTAAATAGAGGGATAGCCACTACTCCAACATTATTGTACAACTTCACGGACATAAATAGATCTAGGTAGATTAAACACCACTTGGTGGGCAGATGAACCAACTTTGATCACATTGAATCCATATTTTCACCTCACTTTGAATGCGAAGCGTGCATCAAATTGACCTTTTAAGCTTATTTGGCTAATGACTAAGTTGGTTGAGCCTTACACGCTTTCCCACTTCTAGATCACCTTAGAGTTATTTGTAAGAAACTATTAGTCATCAAAAAAAGATAAACTCTCATGGAGTCGTAATAACAATAAAATTTATCTTACTCACTCCTTTTATTAAAAAGTCTATAATCATCTCTACATAATTACATTTTACCTATGACCATGTTTTTTTGAAATCAATCATCTTGTTAATATAGTTATGTTAAATGTCTATATAATTTAATATTACATAATAAATTAGATTATTTCCAAATACTACACATTGATTATTATAATATATTTTTATGAATATTCTCATATTCAATGATAACTCCCTGCACAATCATTCAAGAGAAACTACCTTTTACATGCTTGTGTCAAATTATGTGCACAAATTTAAAGCTAGATGGTGTTAGGATCACTAAGCATTGACTTCTCTAATATTAGTTTTACCACTCAAATTAAATATATAATTAATAGTTGATATTTTATTATCAATATTGTTTGTTTTTAAATTGACCTATTAGATAAGGTTGGTTAGCTTTTTTATGATTTTCATAAGAAATAATAACCTATATAATTAGTTCACTTATATAATTTAAATGGTTAGTGAATATTAATATGTTGAAAATATGATGCAAGCAAAAAAGATAGTTGTTGAAATAAGTTTTACAATACTTTAAAGTTTAGGGTTGAAAATCAATTATGTAACTAAAAAATTTCTAATAACATAAATAATCACAATTTCTATTTATAAAGTGAAACTTAAAAATTTTACTCAAATTTTTTTATTAAATAGTAACTATAAAGAATATATATATTTTTTAATCTTAAACATATATTTAAAAAAAAAAAACTACCCTCTTTCTAATATAGCTATATCTCTCTACATAATGAAATTTTTTTTTAATAATAATTTATTGTAATATATTAAATTTTTTCTTAACTTTAAGTGGTTTCTAATTTAATTTTCCCTTAATTGAATTAGAAGGAAATTGTAATTCCACGTCACATGACAACTTGTACGAGTTAACTAAGTTAGGAAGACTTAGTTGGCGAGTCAACTAAGTTAGGAAGACTTATTTGGTTCAGTGAAATCGAATTGAGGGTCAAACTAGAGGCATATAGAGTGTCTCCTATTTTTTATCAGCCCTGGTTGAGTTTATTTTGAGTTGTAATTAATTAACTTAATTTATTTGAGTTAAAATCAGTTTAACTAGTTATAATTGATGGAGGAACTAATGAGAGGTCAAGTGAATTAAATTAGATTTAATTCACATAAAGTGATCAATCAGATAATTGATAATTCACTCAGAAATAACTCACGCATTTCATTTCTAAGAAAGACCCAGTTGAGATTGGAGTTAAAGGGAAGTGTACTATCAGTTGTATAATCATCAAATTGTACAGGTGGTGCATGGAATCAAAAGAAGAGCCTTTATGTATTGCACAATCATTATTGGGGAATTTCCTTATTAATAGGGGCCTAATTCCCTAGGAAACCGCACAAGGAAATAGGGATTCTTGAGGCCAAGAAATTGGTTAAGTATTGAACCAAGCTTGCCCAAAAATGAATGAGACAAACATAGATGGTGCAGAGAACTCTCAAGCCTAAGAGAAGCATTGTATTGTTCTCATATTTTCTGACTTATGCAATATACAGATAGCATGGTTTTTAGCTTGGGCTTTCTCGAGATAAATCTTTGTTTTGTGCGATTGAAATTCTTTCCCTTTCTTGTTCATGTGATTGTGTGATCATAATTGGTTTTCACAATTTGTAGAGTAGATTCAAGTATTTTGTTTTAATAGCATATTAAAAATATTAGTTGGAATCTACATGGATTTTATATATGGTATAAGAGCGAGAATCACTATAGAAGAGAAGAATACTAGTTTGTTTTGAACAGGTGAATCGAATTTTCAGATCTACTCTTCGGGACCAGTAACAGGATCAAGATGTCTTTATGTGGATTGAGACTCGAAGATGTCCTCGAGGGTAGTTCGAATTACATAGATTGAAAGGACAGAATGGAAGCAATGTTGGAAGACAACGGGCTGAAGGAGTTCATAGAAAATGATATTCCTGAGCTCGTGACAACAGATGCTCAAAATCTAGAAGCATGGAAGAAGAGTATAGCAAAAGAAAGAAGGATTCTATTGGAAGGAGTTCGAGATCATATTGTCTTGAATCTCCATGGAAAGGAAACTCCATATGCTATGTGGAAAGCTGATTTGAGATTGATTGTTAGTTAATGTTGTGCTAATATCAATTTCAGATTTAATATGAAAATTCTTTGGTTTGCTTCTTGTACAAGGGTTTATACATGTGCTTATGATTGACAATTCAATAAACTTGATGAAATTAAGTGTATTTCATGAAATTAAAAGCATGGAAACTAAATGCTGAATAAAAACATATAAAAACATAGCAAAAACAACCAACTGAGCCAAATACACATGTTTTTGATGAAGGAGTTCACCCCTCCAGGGCTACATCTCATTGGTCCAGCTTCATAGCTTGGGCCTTTGTATTAGCTTCAATTGTACAAAAGTGTTGTTTAAATTCTCCTGTTTCCTTTGCAACCTACTCCAATGGATCAAAAACATAAAAATATGCCAAGAATGACTCTTCCTAAGCCAAAATTGGTCGAAAATTCCCTCAGTTATGGCAAAACCAATTTTTCCTACATTTTCTCCACTAAAACTGGAAGTCCACCAATTAACTCCACTAAAAGTGAAGCTTCCGCCGCATTTGACGAGTTCGCCAAATCCTCTGCTAGGATAAAACTACACTTATGTTAAGATAAGTGTGATTTAATTGTGATTAAAGAGTAGCTTAGGGCGCATTTAGTGCTAAGCGCTTTTAATGCTAAAACTGCATATTATGGTGATTAACCACGGATTAGTGGTAATAAACATGTTTAATAACATTAATTCTCTGCTGATGAATAGTTCTTGGCCCATGGTCGTGGCGCTTTGGACACTCTGGACCCCCAACTCTCGCGCTGACACAATTCAAATATGTGCGAGCGACTATGGTTTACAAGGATCATGTGAATGGTATAACAGTTGGTGTAGGCACTAGTCTAAGGGAGGTCGCGGGGTCGACCCCAACCTCCGCCCCTCCTCGGTCATTAACATTTTTGTTGAACGAACCATTGTCCTGGACTTTGGTTTAAAAAAACATGTTGCTCATCCGACCTTTGATATGAACTTTGAATAAAATATATGTATGCGCCCCATTCAACCTTGGATTTTGACCTTCATTAAAATAAATATGCCATCCAAAATTGCCATGGGGGAAGGCACGTGGCAGCCTCTGGCTGTGCCACGTGGCCCTTCTCCATTGGCCCAAAAATTCACCATAAAAATTAATAGTCCACCATGTATAAAAATTTCAACCTTAGGATTAAGAGGAAATTTTTCAACTTCCCAAGAAACATTGGCGAATCCGATTGTGACACTTGTCACAGTGTCATTAGCTGAAAATTGGATAATATTCCCTGAAGATTCCTTAGGTGCTGACTGGACTGCCAAGTCATAAGTTTGTCACTGTTCTGCACATTTTTTACCTGTTTGAGAAAACGAACAACAAACCATAACTTACTCATACGAACTCAGATTTTGATTGTGTTGGAATCCTGGTGACGAGCTCTATCTGGTCGTTCTAGTTTGGAGTATTTTTTATCACTTTCATTTTTGAGCTGAATATTGAGCCTATAATCAAAGGCCTTAACATATTTGTTTCAGAACTTTCGCGACTACAGGAAGATGACGCTGAAGGACAAGCTCAAAAAAATCAAGATGGAGAAGGGCAACTCAATACCAAAATACTTGACAAAGTCCAGTCAATGTCGAGGTGAGCTTAGAAGTGTTGGTGTTACTTTTTCAGAGGATGATCTTGTGAGCCTAGAAATTTTAGGCCTTCTCAAGAGCTAACACAACTACCAGGATTCGGTGAATGGGAGGGAGAAGCTACCATAGTGGGAGTGATTGTGGTTCAACTTGGTACAAGAAGAGATTTGAAAAAATACCAGAGATGGATCCTCATCAAAGACTGATGATGAGGAGAATTCTACCTTTGCTGGAAATGAAAAGAAAGGAAAACGAAAGGCATCCCATTCCAAATCAGAATCTAGTAAGGAAGACAAGAATGAGGACTTTTCGAACATTAAATTTTTTCATTGTCATGATCTGGGACACTATGACACAAAGTGTCCGCATAAGAAGGCCGACAAGAAGCCCTCATGAGGAGAAGCAGGTGAAGCTCTTGCTTCATAATTCGAGTTGGATTTCACTTTCATCACATGCATGGTCTCATTAGTGATGGCATTAGGGGAATTTTGAGGTCTAAAACGGGCCTCCTAAGGAAATTATCAAATAATAGTGGAAATAATAAAATAAGATTTGATTACATCATCGAATTTTTGAGGGAAAAAATTAAAAACTGCTTTTTCAACTTGTATTTTCAACATATCTCCCAAATTTTTTAATCAAATTTCGAGCGAGAGTACTCGTTGGATGCAAAATTTAATTCATCATCAAAGGAGTATCCATGTTGCATACTTTATATGGACCCTGCTACACGAAAAATGAGAAATATATGAAAAACATGATTGTAATCACATTTTTTGATGTATTTATCATTTTTTGTGTAGTAGGGTCCATCAAAAGTATGCAACATGGGTTCTCCTTGGATTATGAATTAAATTTTTCATCCAATGAGTACTCCCGCTTGAAATTTGAGTAAAAACTTTGGGATATAAGCTGAAAATAAGAGTTGAAAAAGTAGTTTTATTATTTTATTATTTTTTAATATTTTTACCCTTTTACTTAAAAAATGGTGAATAATCCCCCATGGTTGACATCATCATCTTGAATCCTATTGGTTCTTATAAAGTTTATTTTGGTTGTACATTTTTCTGAGGAGGCCCAGTTTAGACCTAAAAATTCTCCTAATAGTTCTGTGTGGTACCTGGATAGTGGAGATTCATTCCATATGACCAGCAATAAGGAATTCTTCAACAACTTGGAGGAGAAGGATCTCCACATGCACATCGATATGGGAGATGACAGGAGGTATAGTACAACCGAGATAGGTACTGTTACCTTTTAGAGGGAGTCTGGTACTCCTCTCACATTAAAATATGTCATGTATGTTCCTGGTTTAAAGAAGAATTTAGTTTCAATTGCCATGTTAGAAGATTGTGGCTATGCTGTGATATTTAGCAAAGGAAATGTGTTCCTTCATCACAAAGCCACAATATAGGTGAAGAAGATTGGGGTTCGGGTAAAGAAACTCTACAAATTGGATGTAGAATAATGTGCTTCCTTGAGCACGAAATCAGAGAAGGTGCAGAGTTGAGACATCATTGAGTTATGGCAAAGAATATTGGGCCATCTACACCATGGCACTTTGAATATCATACAACAGATTTCTATAGGACATCCCAAGGGTGCACTTGAGCAGCGAGATACATGCAAAGGGTTTACATTGGGTAATTACTTTAAAGCCACCTTTCATGATAAGGACAATTGACTGAAGGAAATCCTTGAAAGAGTTCACTCAGATGTGTGTGGAGCATTTTTTACAGCCTCCACAAAAAAACACATGTCTTATGTGATTTTTGTAGATTATTTTTCATGCAAATGTTGGATATTCTTCATGCAGAAGAAAGATAAAGTGTTCTCAATATTTTATGAGTTCAAATAACTTGTCGAGAAATATACATGGAAGAAGGTGAAGGCTCTCAGGAGCGACAACAATGGATAACATGTGTCGAATGAATTCAAGAACTTTTGTGCTTCAGAAGACATTCGATGGGAATTGATAGCACCTCATAACCCACAGTAGAATGGGGTTGCAAAAATGAGGAACATAACTATTGTGGGAGCAACACGAGCGATGTTGCATGATCATGGCCTACCTTTGCACTTATGGGTTGAAGCATGTAACACAAAAATATTTGTGCAAAACAGAAGTCCTCATTATATTCTCGGGAAGAGTACACCAGAGGAAGATTTTTCAGGAAAGAAACCAGATGTGGCGCACTTTAAATTGTTTTGTTCATCAGTTTATTTTCATGTAACCAAAGATGCCATAAAAAATCTCGAACCAACAACCGAGTTTGGAATATTTGTGGGGTACATCGATACACCTCACAACTATCAGGTGTACATTACATCTCACAGGATGATAGTTGACATGAAAGATGTGAAATTTGATGAAGGCCATGCGAATTTCCCTTGAGAATGAGCTTCAGTTGCATTTAATTAAGGAGTTCTTAGCTCCAAAAGAAGAACCTCAACATGTGGAGCAACCACAAGAAGAGGAGCAGAGAGTGGAATCACCCACTCATGCAGAGACATCTAGAGATGTAAGGAAGCACACCAGATCGGCTAACGGTTGATGCTTTATGCTAGAGAGAATGTGGGAGCACCCACATCACAGCGTAGGAAGATGAGGTCCCCATAACGATACATTAGTTATATGGCTCTTATAAGTGAGAGTGTAGAGATTGATCCATCCTCATTCGAGGAAGTAGTGTAACAACTAGTATGGGTTGATGCCATGGTAGAGGAGTATGAATCCATCATCAGACATAGTGCATGGGAGGTTGTCCCAAGACCAGAGGGAAATTTAGTTGTAGGATCAAGGTGGATCTACACGGTGAAGCAGGTAGAAGATGGGAGTGTTGAGAAACAAAAGGCAAGATTTGTGGCCAGAGGGTTCTCATATGTGGAGGGAATTGATTACAAGGATACATTTTCTCCATTTGGAAGGTACTTGTTAATCAGATATATTCTTTCACTTTCAACACGAGATGGGATGGAATTACATCATATGGATGTAAAGAAAAATTCCTCAATAAAGTGATTGAGGAAGAGGTGTACATATAGCATCCAAAAGGATTTGAGACCTTCGATAGAGAGTCACATGTGTGCAAACTAAAGCGAGCGCTATATGGACTAAAACAAGCACCTCGTGCTTCCTACACCAGGATCGAAAACTATTTCATGAGGTTGGGCTTCACCAAAAGTGAAGTAGATGTGAACCTTTACCATATTGTGGTAGAAGGTAAATTATTGATTATAGTATATATGTCGATGATTTTATTATGACAGGTGATGAGAAATTGATCAAATATTGCAAAGAGGATCTTGCAAGAGAATTTGAGATGAAGGCCGATCTGGGGCTCTTGTATTATTTCCTTGGTTTGGAACTTTGACAAAGAGATGGGGAACTTTTTCTATCTCAGGGAAAGTATGCCAACGCGATTCTGAAGAAGTTTCACATGGAGAGCAGCAAACCCATGGAGACTCCTCTAAGAGGGAATTGGAGGAAGGAAGATGGTACTTCAGGCGAAGTGGTAAAAGCTACCATCTACATTAAGCTTGTGGGTTCACGCATGTACTTGGTGAACACATGACCAGAAATGGTTATGTGGTTAACCAGCTTAGTCAAGCTATGGTTAACCATACCAAGCTCTATTAGAATGTAACCAAAAATGTGTTGAGATACCTTAGAGGCACCACTCAATTTGGTATTTGATATAGGAAGACAGAGGAAGTCCATCCAACATAAAGAGCACATCAGGGGGCATCTTTAGTATTGGGTCAACAATAGTTTCCTGGTACAACAAGAAGCAGTGATAAGTTGCACTCTGTTCAAAAAAAGCAGAGTACATGGCTATTAGTCAAGCATCTTGTGAGCCTATCTCGATGAGGAAGATCCTTGTTGGATTGTTTGGTCATCAGATGGATCCGATGGTGATTTATTGTGATAACCAAATTTGCATCAAACTCTCGGTTAATCCAGTTTTTCATGACAGGTCCAAGCATATTGAGGTCTAGTATCACCATCTTAGAGATTGTGTGCAGAGGAGGATTATGTCATTAGAGTACATTCCTATAAAGGAGTGGGATGCATAAATATTGATGAAGGCATTTTCAAGAGGAAAATTCGAGTTCCATAGAGGCAGGATCGGGGTAGAAGATAATCCCTTTCTTGCTGAGAGGGAGTCTTGAAAATGGCAACAGGAAGAGGCTTCTAATTTAATTTTACCTTAATTAAAATAGAAATAAATTGTAATTCCACATCACATGACAACTTGTATGATTTAAATAAGTTATGAAGACTTAGTTGGTTCAGTTAAATCAAATTGAGGGTCAAACTAGAGGCATGTAGAGTGTCTCCTACTTTTAAGGAGCCCTGGTTGAGTTTATTTTTAGTTTTAATTAATTAACTTAATTTATTTGAGTTAAAATCAGTTTAACTAGTTCTAGCTGATGGAGGAACTCGTGACGGATCAAGTGAATTAAATTATATTCAATTCAGATGCAGTGATCAATCATATAGCTAACAATTCACTCAAAAATAACTCATGCATGTCAGTTTTTAGAAAGACCCAATTGAGATTGGAGTTAAAAGGAAGTGTACTATCAATTGTATAATCATAAAATTTTACAAGTGGTGCATGGAGTCAGAGGAAGAGCCTTGATGTATTACACAATCATTATGGGGGAATTTCCTTGTTAATAGGGGCCTAATTGCCTAGGAAACTACGCAAGGAAATAGGGATTCCTGAGGCCAAGAAATTGGTTAAGTATTGAACCAAGCTTTCCTAAAAATCAATGAGATAGACAGAGATTGTGCAAAGAGCTCTCAAGCTTGAGAGAAGCATTTTATTGTTCTCATGGTTTCTAACTTATGCAATATAAAGATAGCGAGGTTTTTAGCTGAGGCTTTCCCCAGATAAATATTTGTGTCGTTCAATTGAAATTATTTCTCTTTCTTTTCATGTGATTGTGCTGATGTAATCGGTTTCCACAATTTGTAGAGTAGATTCAATTATTTTGTTTTAACATATTACAAATCCCACATTGAATCTACATGGACTTTCTACACATGTAATGTAAAAATACTATACTTTTATTATTATAATATATTTTCACTATCATTCCCATATTCAATGATAAATCCATACAAAATCACTCAAGAGAAACTACCTTTTACATGCTTGTGTCAAATTATGTGCACAACTTTAAAACCAGATGGTGCCACAATCACCTAACTTTGACTTCTCTAATTGTTATCCTTACCACTCAAATTTAATATATAATTAATGGTTGATATCTTATTCTCAATATTATTTTACTAAATTGACATATTAAATATGGTTAGGTGTTTTTTATGATTTTCATAAGAAATGATAACCTATATAATTAATTCAGTCTAAAAACTTTTTAATAACAAAAATAACAGAAAATTTCCATTTATAAAATACAAATTATTTAATAAATTTACTAACATTATTTTAATTAAATAATAGCTAAAAAAATATTTATTTTTATTAAATATTAAACATATATCTAATATTCTAATAAAAAATAACATTAAAATCTAATACCCTCTTTTTTTAATATAAATATACTTTTCTTTTTTTAAATAATAATCTGATATAATATATTTAAAAATAAATAAATCTAAAAACTACTCCAAATTAATGTCTAAATTATTATAATATATTTTCATTAACATCCCCATATTCAATGGTAACTCAGTGCACAATCATTCCAGAGAAACCCCTTTTACATTCCTGTGTCAAATTGTGTGCACAACTTTAAAGCTAGATGGTGCCATGATCACCTACCTTTGATTTCTTTGATTGTTAGCGTTACTGCTCAAATTAAATATATAATCAATGGTTGACATTCTATTATCATTACTTTTTTTCTTTCTTTTTTAGGAAATCAACGTATTAAATAAGGAGGGGTTATTTTTTATGATTTTTATAAGAAATAAACCTATATAATTAGTTCAATTATATAATTTAAGTGTTTAATATAAGTGTTTAATAAATATTAATAGGTTAATGATATGATGCAAGCAGCAACAACAAAAAAAAAAAAAATAGTCTTTACAATAAGTTTGACAATATTTTAAATTTGGAATTGAAAATCAATTATGTAGCTAAAAACATTTTAATAACACAAAATAATTACAATTTTCCATTTATAAAATAAAAATACTCACAATATTTTATTAAATAGTGACAAGAAAGAATATATATAGTTTCATAAAATATTAAACATATACCTAATATTTATAATAAAAAATAAAATAAAGTATAATGCTTAAATTCCCTCTATAATTATACCTCTCTACATAGTTGAAGTTTTCTTTAATAATAATCTAATGTAATATATTAATTTTTTTCTTAAATTTAAGAGCTACTACAATTATTCCATTATTTATGTAATGTTCAAATACGAGACATTGATTATTATAATATATTTTTATGAAAATTCACATATTCAACGTATGTCTCTTTAGAATTATTTAAGACAAACCACCTTTTACAGGTTCGAATCAAATTATGTGCCAAACTTTAAAGCTAGATAGTGTCACTATCACCTACCTTTGACTTCTCTCACTTTAGCTTTATCGCTCAAATTAAATATATAATTAACGGTTGATATTCTGTTATTAATATGTTTTTTTGCTAAATTGACATATTAAATAAGGTTAGGTCATTTCTTATGATTTTTATAAGAAATGATAACTTATCAGTTATATGTTTAAATGGTTAGTGAATATTAATAAACTGAAGATATCATGCAAGCAAGCAAGATAGTTATTGCAATTTAAAGTTTGAAAATATTTTAAAATTTAGAGTTGAAAATTGATTATGTAGCTAAAAAAATTTTAATAACATAAATAATTATGAATTTGTAAATTATTTAATAACTTTACTCACATTTTTTTATTAAATAGTAACTACCAAAAATATTTATTTCTATAAAACCTAATAGAGTAGACCTTCTTCCTTATTCTGCTCCTTGTAAATATGATGACAAAAAACATAGTCAAAAGTTGATTTTAAGCGTTGAACCTCTTCAAAAATAGGTAGCAAAATATGATTGTGGCAATTTTGGACAGCGTTGAACCATTTTATCACATTTAGAGAATCCCCAAAGAGTTGTAGGGAATGGCATCCCAACTCCAGTGCCTAGCATAAGAGAAGTTTTAAGGATAGTAGCTCTGCAAATTTATTTGTTCCTCTTCCTAGTCTGATTTTGGATTTTAAAGATCGGTGAGAGTAAAGGTGAATGATAAGTCCTCCCCCATAGATACCATGTTCGTCAAATGTACCGTCAAAATAATTCCACATGATCTGGTGGTTGATTTCCTCCACTTCAACTATCTTGTTAACTGGAAGTGTTCTTTTTCGAGATATGAGAGAATATATGGCTTCTATTTTGGATGCTATGATTACAAGGGCTGAAGGGATGTCCCTAAATATCTCTTTGTTTCTTACAAGCCATATTCCACACCAGAAAATAGGTGGTATATTCTTATGCATCTTGTCTTGGGTTGAATCCCACCATAGTTTCCATGCCTTCTAAAAGGATTAACACTGCTATTCAAGGTTACATATAAGACCCTTTTTTATAAGCTCCATTACACCGAGGATGAAAGGACAATTGAGAAGCATATGCCTAACTGATTCCTCTGCGTTTTTTCACAAACTGCACCAACCCAACCCTGTTTTCCGTCTCTTTTGTAGGTTATCCCAAGTCAATATTTTGTTCCTAACTACACACTAGAAGAAAAGTACTCCTTTGGTTGAGAAACTCAATTTCCATAGTTTGGACCACCACCAATCTGAATCTACTTGAAGTTGTGATTCTATCAAAAAACTGTACCTGAATTTGAGGGAGTAGTAACCTAAAGGTGCATGAACCCATCTAAGGATATCTTCTCTATCTATAATTAAAATGTGTGTTCTCCTTAAAGTTATTGTGTACTCTTCCCATATGTCAATAAAATCATTGTTTAAATGGATCTACTCTACATTCAACCATCCCTGATACCATAAAGTAGATCTTCTATTATCTATTATCTGGCTCAAATACATTTTCCCTTGCTCATTTAAAACTGTAACTAATTCTTGAGGGAGGATGAAGTTTTCTAGCCTGCCTACCAAGGGGTCCACGCTGATTCTAAATATTTCCACGTTTCGTATGCATCATGTTAGTCCTGCAACTATCAGGTTAAAATAATCCACTGTTGCTTTCCATATTTCCGACGAATTGGGGATCATTTTCACAGGTTTTCTTATCCATTCATCCATACGGAGAGGAAAACTATATATCCTCCAAACCACTATAATTCATAGGTTTTCAACTAGTATAAGCCTCCAAATATATTTTACCCATAATGATTTTACGAAGCAGGGAAGGTCCTTAAACCCCCAACCTCCCCAAGATTTTGGAAATGTTATTTTATTCCATGCGATCCAAGGGAAAGTGATTATTATTAATTTCCTTCCCATACAAATCTCCCACACATTTTCCTAACTTCTTGTAGGATACCTTTCGGAACCTAGGTCAGAGAAACCCAATACACCAGTATAGCTTCGATCACTGCTTCAATATGTACTAGTATCCCTGCTCTTAACAATCACTTAAAGCTCCAGTGTCTGATTCTTTTCTCCACTTTAGCCATTAGCCACCTCTAGCCAGCTTTCCTATAGGAATTTTCCTTCAGATGAAAACCTAGGTATTTGAAACTTTCCTTGATAGGTTTTTGATGCAGTGAATATATGACTACTGCAAACGAAGACTTGGCACAAGAATGGACTTAACACCCTCTTTATAAAGCTGATGAAATGAAACATTAATTTGTTTATTGCATTTATGAACCACTGTGTTTTTAAATAAACACACACACACACACACACATATATATAGTGTGTGTGTGTGTGTGGATTTTCTTTTTTTACAGTCCTTCCAACTGGTCACATGATAACCAGCGGAACTCTTTGTATATGGATTCAACACCACTATTGATCAGAGAACATTACAACTGCAATGTGCCCTTTCAAATGGTTCTCACGTTACATAGGCTCCATTCGTGTGCATCCGCCATACCGTTCACCATGCGTTCACCATACAGTTCATCATCTCACGCGGACCCAGCTCTTGCTTTTGTGTTCAGACCCGCACCATCACTTACACTCCACGCTAACTCCAATGGTATTCATGTTCATTCCCAATCCCAATGCTCACTTCCAAAACCATCCGTTTAGCATTTCACAGTCTCTGCACTCGCCCTTATGTCCAAGTCAGAGAATCCGCTTGTCATTTCCCATGACAATCCAGGATTAACTGTTGATGCGTGGAGATTTTAAACTGAAGAAACTTCCATTCGTGACTTACTGGGGTTGACTTCTTCGATCGGAATTAGTTCCAATTGCACCTTAGTTCCTGCACTTCAACAACACTCATCCATGCATATATATGATGTGTCACAGATTCAAATAAACAAAAAAAAAATTAGAACTGAGAGTGAGTACATGGAACAATTTCAGAACTACAGTAGTAATGACTGTATCCAATTCTCATGAGTGGAATATTACATTTGTTGCCCCTTTTCTCTTAGCATTCTTCGCACTCACTATCCCTCTCTGCGCTCTTGTTTTTTTTCTCTCTTATTTCCCTATTATTTATACTTTAATGTGAAACTGTTCTCTTTAAAATATATTTCTTCTCGAACTACTCCAATAGACCAATGCCTCCCTATTCTTAAGTTCTTATCCTTACTTGACCCTATTTCCACGCAGGGAGGAAAACCAATTTCTAATTTTATTCCTACTTAATTAAAAAAATACACAACAACTAAATACTCTCATAAATAAATAAATAATAAAATATTAATGCTAATGTTTATTCCTCTTGAATTAGCCACAACATGTGAACATATAATCACATTGTTGGCTAAGTCCAGATGCTCCTGCATCAGACTCCCGGGGAAAGAAAAAATTGATTCCTCAACGCTTCAGGATCTACCCCAAACTTTTGTAGCTCTGCTGCAATCATCCAAATGGCATCTTCCACCGGTTGTCTTTTCCATTTGACTAAATACTGATAATAGGTCTGTCCCCTGGTTTCCTTTGATACTCTTTTCTCCAAAATGTCTTCGACTTCCTTCTTTTCTGTTTTTGGCATCTGCTCTTCCCAATTTATGGCTCTTCTTTTGGTTCTTGGTATAGATACAAATCTGCAACATTAAAGGTTGGCGATATTCCAATTCTTGTTGGCAATTCAATTTCATATGAATTTGAAGGAAATTTCCTTACAATTTTGCATGGCCCTATCTTCTTCATTTTTAATTTGTTATACGTTTTAACAGGAAATCTTTCTTTTCTTAGATATACCATGACTAAGTCACCCACTTGGATTTCCTTTTCTCGCCTCCTCATACCTGCTCTCTGCTTGTATCTGCTATTGCTTTCCTGCATTCTTTTTTTGACGTCTTCCTGTAGTTTATGCATCTGTTCTGCAAAATCTTCAGCCTTTGCGCTCCTTAACTCTTGTTTCCCCAGATCTCTGAGTTCATACACACCTCTTGGTTGCATTCCAAAAACAATATGGAATGGACTCATACCAGTACTTCGATTTGGAGTATCATTATAAGCAAACTCAGCCTGAGCAAGGGCTAAATCCCACTACTTAGGATTTTTATACACCAAGCTTCTCAATATGTTTCCCAAACTTCTATTCACTACCTCGGTCTGTCCATCCATTTGAGGATGATATGTTGAACTGAAACTAAGGTTGGTACCTAGTTTCTCCCATAGATTTCTCTAGAAATGTCCCACAAACTTGGTATCCCTATTACACACAATACTTACAGGAAATCCATGTAATCTCACGACTTCTAAAAGAAACAGATTAGCAATATGTGTTGCATCACTTGTTTTCTTGCATGCAATAAAATCAACCATTTTAGAAAATCTATCCACAAAAACATAAATGGAGTCATTTCCCCTTTGATTTTTTTGCAAATCCAAAATAAATTCCATACTAACTGCATCCCATGGCCGGTCGAGTATTGGTAATGGCTGATACAATCCTGTATTCTGATTTTTCCTTTTAGCATGCTAACAAATCCTGCATTGTTCCACGAATCATTTAACATCATTTTGCATCTTTGGCCAGTAATAAAAATTATTTCCCTGAGCAAAGGTCTTATCTTGTCCAAAATGTCCGAATAGGCCTCCACTATGTTTCTCCTTAATTATGTTTTCCCTCATAGAACATTTGGGAATGCATAATTCATTACTTTTGAATAGCAATCCTCCTTGGATAATATAATCCAACCATTGGCTTCTATTATGAACTGCTGGATTTTTTACAGCTACATAAATTTCTTTAAACTCTGCATCATCTTTATACATGTCAACCATTTCCTCAAATCCTACAACACCAACTTGTAATTCCTGCATAATTAAGTTCACTCTGCTCAAAGCATCAACAAATTTATTCAATTTACCACTCGTATGCTTGATTACAAAAGTAAAACTTTGCAAATATTCTACCCATTTGGCATGTTTCTGATTCAATTTTGGCTGGTTATTTATGAACTGTAATGCATGATTATCAGAATATAGCACAAACTCTTTTGGCAACAAATAAGGTCTCCATTTTTTTAAGGCTTGTACAACAGCATAAAACTCTTTGTCATAAGATGAATATTTCTTCTTTACTTCATTCAATTTTTCATTAAAGTATGCTATTGGTTTCTGCTCTTGACTTAGAACTGCTCCAATCGCAATTCCACTAGCATCAGTTTCAACTTGGAAAACTTTTTCAAACTTTGGTAAAGCTAAAACTGGTTTTTTGGTAATTTTTTTCTTCAACAATTTAAAGTTTCGATCTACTGCTTCTGTCCATATGAACGGCTAATTAGTTTCCTTGATTGTTTCAATAATGGGTGCACAAATCTCACTAAAGCTTCGAATAAATCTGCTATAGAACTGGCAAGACCATGAAATCTTCTTACCCCAAATATGTTTCTAGGAGTTGGCCAAGTCACGATTTCTTGGATTTTTTCCGGATCCATTTTCAACCCTTCCTTATAGACTACGAATCCCAAATAAATTATTTCTTCCTTCATAAAACTGCATTTATTCAAATTTATTAGCAGTTTTTCTTCCTACAAAGTTTTAAGAACTTATTTAAGGTGTTCCATATGATCTTCTTTACTCCGACTGAAAATTAGAATATCATCAAGATAAACAATTAAAAACTTGCCTGCATATTCCTTGAAAGACTCATTAATTAATCTCATGAATGTACTGGGTGCATTAGTAAGTCCAAAAGGCATTACTAACCATTCATATAATCCAGTGTTTGTTTTGAATGCATTTTTCCACTCATGCCCTTCTCTAATTCTTATCTAATGATAACCACTCTTCAAATCTATCTTAGAAAAATATTTCGATCCACTCAAACAATCCATTAAATCATCCATTCATGGTAAAGGAAAACGATACTTGATGATGATTTTATTTATGGCTCTAGAATCTGTGCACATGCGCCATTCACCCCCTTTTTTGGACTGAGTACTTTTGGTACAGCACATGGAATGAGGCTTTATTTGATTAATCCTTTATCCATTAACGCTTGCACTTGTCTTCCAACTTTGGCATTTTCCTGCGGCGTTAACCTGTATGCTACTTTATTCAGTAAACTTGCTCCAGGGACTAGATCAATGTGGTGACTGATACTCCTGATTGGCGGTAACGCATTTGGCAACTCATCCACAATAATATAAGCAAAATCATTCAACAAATTTTGTATTTCTTTAGGTAAATCTTCTAAATTTGTAGAAGTTAAAATTACCTTGGGTCTCCCTACAATAGAAAAATGCATCTCCTTGCCTTTCTTGATTTCTTGCAACAGGGCTTTACCACTCATCAACATAACGTTGTTTCCAGGTGCTTCCTTGTCAGCTCCAGCTTTCAATAGTAGCAGTGTATGCTTGTTTCCATCTTTCTCGAGAGTATACGTGTTTCTTCTGCCATCATTTATGGTTTTCCGATCAAACTTCCAGGGTCTTCCCAACAATATGTAACATACATCCATCGGCATTACATCACATAAAATAACATCCTTGTAAGTACCAATTTGGATTTCGACCTTACATTGTTCAGTTATAATAATTTGATAGCATTTTTGGAGCCATGATACTTTATAAGGAGTAGGGTGTATTGTTTTCTCTAACTTCAATTTGTCCACCATTTCTTTAGAAACAAGGTTATCAGTACCTCCACTATCAATTACCAATTTGCAACATTTACCTTTTGACTTACATATAGTTCTGAACAGATTCTTTCGTTGAGCTGGTTCTCTAGCTTCCTTGGCTTCTTTAAGTAATATCCTTTTCAACAACAAGGATTCTCTGGCTTCAGGTGGTTCCTCTTTGGCTGCAGTCTGATGAATTTCTTCTTTTGTTTCAGCAACATTCACATTTTGTTGGGTTTTTGATCTATTATGAGGACAATCCCATGATCCATGTCCCCACTCACCACATGTAAAGCACTGAATATCTCTTCTTTGGCCTCTACCTCTGGGCACAAACCTTCCACGACCAGAGTCTCCTCTTTGTGGTGATCTATTACTCGAACCTCCTGCTTCATTCTGGGAGTGTTGAAATCTGGACTTAAATTTTCCTCTTCCTCTTGCCAGACTCTTGCCTCTATTCCTCTTTTTTTTTTGTGCAACATTTTCTCCTCTGCTTTCAAAGCTGCTTGATAGGCATCCTCAATCATCTTCAAATTTAATAAGCTAATTCCATCCTATATTTCATATCTTAAACCATTTATATATATATAGATACCTTTTCTATGACATCTTCAACATGTCCCGCTCTAATACTCAGCTTATAAAATTCTTCAGTATATTGTTTGATAGTCATTCCTTTCTGCTTTAAGTTTTGCAATTGTCTAAAAAGATTTAATTGATAATCATTCGGCATGAAATTACCTTTCATTTTACTCACCATCCTATCCCATTACCTGATTTTGGGCTTCCCTTTTCTCCCTTTAGACAATTGTAGTTCATCCCACCACATCGCTACATGACCCTTCAATCTCGTGGCTGCAAACTTCACTTTCTTATTGTCATCAATTTCTTCATAGTCAAAATATTTATATAATGAGTTGATCTAGTCCATTAGTACTTCCACACTAAGGTTTTCATCATATAAAGGTACTTCTACCTTTGGTCTGCCACTAGCCTTTGCTAGCATCTTAATAACTTTAGTTGCCTCACTTTCTTCCTCTATTTCTTCTTCGGTGGTTTCTTCTTCATCTGCACTGTCAATCCCATCATTTGTTGCCCTCCTCTAAGTAGTTTCTATTGTCTCCATCCTTGTACACAGGTGTCAGATTTCCTCTAGTAGAACTGCATTTGCTATAGGTCTCCCTCGACCTATTCCAGCTCTTCTTTTGGGCGACATTCTCTGGAACTTTCAAGAGCAAACTTAACTAGCTCTAATACCAAAAACTGTTGCAGTGAGTATATGAGTGCTGCAAACCAAGACTTGGCACAAGAATGGACTTAACACCCTCTTTATAAAGTTGAGGAAATAAAACATTAATTTCGTTATCACATTTATGAACCACAGTGTTTTTAAATAAAAACATATAATATATATATATATATGGATTTTCTTTTTTTATAGTCCTTCCAACCGGTCACATGATAACCAGCGGAACTCCTTTTATAAGGATTAAACACCACTATTGATTAGAGAACATTACAAACGCAGTGTGCCCTTTCAAATGGTTCTCACGTTACATAGGCTCCATTCCTGTGTGTCTACCGTACCGTTCACCATGTGTCCACTATACAGTTCATCATCACACGCAGACCCAGCTCTTTCTTTTGCGTTCAGACCCGCACCATCACTTACGCTCCACGCTAACTCCAATGGTATTCACGTTCATTCCCAATCCCAGCGCTCACTTCCAAAACAGTCCGTTTAGCATTTCACAGTCTCTGCACTCACCCTTACGTCCAAGTCAGATAATCTGCTTGTCATTTCCCATGAAAATACAGGATTAACTATTGATGTGTGGAGATTTTAAACGGAAGCAGCTTCCATTTGTGGCTTACTGGGCTCGACTTCTTCATTCAGAATTAGTTCCAATCGCACCTTATTTCCTGCACTTCAACAACACTCATCCACACATATATATGATGTGTCACAGATTCAAATAAACAAAAAAAAAAAAATTGAACCGAGAGAAAGTACATGGAACAGAACTACAGTAGTAATGATTGTATCCAATTCTCATGGGCAGAATATTACATTTGTTGCCCCTTTGCTCTTGGTATTATTCACACTCACTATCCCTCTCTGCGCTCTTGTTTTTTTTCTCTCTTATTTCCCTATTATTTATACTTTAATGTGAAACTGTTCTCTTTAAAATAGTTTCTTCTTGAACTACTCCAATAGACCAATGCCTCCCTATTCTTAAGTTCTTATCCTTACTTGGCCCTATTTCCACGCAGGGAGAGAAACCAATTTCTAATTTTTTTCCTACTTAATTAAAAAAATACACAACAAATAACTACTCTCATAAATAAATAAATAATAAAATATTAATGCTAATGTTTATTCCTCTCGAATTAGCCGCAACATGTGAACATATAATCACATTGTTGGCTAAGTCCAAATGCTCTTGCATTAGTTTTTCTTCAAAAGGTAAATAGGATTGAGATGAGTTAATTTCCTCCTGAGAGAGACCTTCATGTGGAAGAGATGATTTTCTTTCATTTAGTATCATTCATGTAGTCTTCTGAAAAAATAGTAGAGCATCCTTTAAGCACTCCAAGTCCCTTCTGGATTAGTTACTGAAGAGTAAAATTTCATTAACGAAGAGAAGGTGGGTATTGAATAGGTTGGTTGCAACTTCTATACCCTATAGTTTCCCCTTCTCTTGGCTTCTATTAAGACTCTACTAAGCCCTTCAACTACTAAGAGGAACATGAGAGGTGATAATGAGCACCCTTTCCTCAAACCTCTCTAAGAATGAAAAAAGAGAGAAGCAGAGGCGTTTATTAAAACTGTAAATGATACATTAGAAATAAATTCCATAACCCAATTGATAAGTGGAATTTCAAAAACCAAATGAGTCAAAAACATCCACAGATAGATCCAACTAATTCTATCATATGCTTTAGAGAGATAATTTTTTTCTATAATACTTTTCATATTTTGGGTTTTAATGTTGTGGAGACCTTCCTATCCAACCCCTATGGCCTCATGAATTTGGAATACATCTAAGAAATCAAAATATTCTTTGGAAATATTCCTAAAAAGGACAGACTTGAGTAGTCGAACAACAATAATTTTAGCAATAATATTGTAAATACAATTGCAAAGGGTGATCAACCTGTACTCTTCAAATGATTGGGGATCATCAACTTTGGGAATGAAGGGAAAATAGGTTGTGTTGAGGGGATCATGGATATGGACCCTTTGTTGAGATTCTTCAATCACTAAGAGGAGGTCATCCCCAATATTTTCAAAAAATCGTTGGTATAATTCCACAGTCCATCCATTCAGGCCTTAACTTTTATATTTTTGCATGGAATTTAGTATAGCCTTTACTTCCTTCCTAGTAATTTGGGACATCATATCCTAGTTGTCTTCCTCCTTTGAAAATATAAGGAAAATAAGGCAATTTTGATCACTTCTACTATAGATTCTTCATGTGGAGCCTTGCAAAGGTTTCTAAAGAAATCCTTGCCTAGCGCTGCAATATATTCAAAGGATTTTTCCTTGGTACCATTTGCATTCTGAATTTCCCAAATGGTGTTGATGTTTTTCCATCCTCTAGCAAAATTTTGGAAGAATTTTAAGTTTTTGTCACCGCTATTCAACCAAATTACCCTGCTCTTAAGTCTCCATTGTTCCTCTTGGTATATAAGAATCCTTCTTTTCCTTGCTTCTAGTTCTCGAATTTTGTCCTTAGTATTCTTTGAATTGTAACCCCCTCCTTCCAGGTCCTCCAACCTTTCTAGATCATCCTCAATTAGTTTAAGGTCTTCCTCATCCTACAACTTATTCTATTTTTCACATTGTATAGAAATATGTTTTTCCCTCTTCATATTTTCCACAAATTTATGAGTGGTTGATTTCGGATTAACAGGATTGTAAGGAATCCAAATATTTTTTATGAGATTAACATAACTCTCCTCATTTAGCCATGAAGAATTGAATTGGAGGTACTTCCTAGTTTCCGACTTCCCATTTTATTTCAAAAAACAATGGGTGATTATCAGAATCACCACCTACTCTGATCCATTAGCAAAAAATATGAATTATTCCCTCCAATTCTTCCGCCATTAGAAATCTATCTTACCTTTTTTCACCATCCCATTCCTTGTATAATTATTTCTCCAAGTTGGCTTTTATTTGATCAAGTTTATGTTGAGGATATTTCCATCAACCAACTTTATGGAGAAGAAATCGTCTAGAGGATCTTCATGTGCTTGAGGACACCAATCCTCCAAGGCCCCTAGTGAAAAATTCAAATACCCCCAGATCAACAGATTTTCATCTTTCATAAAATAATTTGAGAACAGGGAGGTCCAAAAATATTCCTTGTTTTGATAGGGCCATAAATGTTAAGGATACCATTAATTCCAAGCCAAGATCATTCGAGAAAACATATGCTCTTAGGAACATATGAGAGCTCCAAAAGTTTGCAATTCTGAATTTACTAAGATTTAAACCCATGGCAATGCCACCCAACCACCCCCTAGCATTTAAAGTAAACAAGAACCACCCCAAAACATCATAGATAACACATCCCTAATATTTTCTCTGGGACCAAGAGTTTCTTTAATCATAAATATGTGTGGATAGGAAGAAAGGATGTCTTTTTAGTGCTAGTTTTTTATAGGTGCTAGCAAGACCCCTACAATCAAAGGATATGGCTATAATTTATGAACCTTCTTAGGGGCATACACCACTCTAAGAGCCCCATCTAGATATTTTTATTACCATCTGCTATATCTAGCCAACCCTTTAACTGAGCTTTTTAAACGCTTGACTTCCTACCCCCGACTTTAGTAGTGCCAGTTTGGGCTAAGAGTTCCCCTAAACCTCCCGAACGAACTACATAGGAATCCATTTGTGAATGAGGTTGAATATGATAAGGGTTGGTTGAAGAAGAGGTTAGAACATATGTTATCAAAGAAGTAGAGGGAGGGGCTGAGAGAGGATATATTAGTAACAATGTTGTCTAGAGGGTTTCCATAGTCATTCAAAGATGATTTTACGAAAGTAAGAGGACTGGAAGGACAGGGCCCTGAGACTGGAAATAACTCAAAAATTAAATGAGAAACGTGACAGGAAGACATTAAAGAACTTGTACTTTGATGCAAAAGTCTAAGTCCATTGCTAGTACCATTTGAAGGAGCCTCTTCAATATGGTTCTCCTTTTGTCCTCTCTCATCAATTTCCATTTTCTTCTTAGTACGGTTCTAATTTCCCCTTATATCCACTTGGTTTGTAATAGGAGTTCCCATACGTTCCTAAACCTTAACCCAACAATCCTCTTCTATTCGACAAGATCTTTTTTTTCCTTCTCTTTCCTCTGAACCTTAGAGGGAAATATCTAACCATATGCCCGATCCTGTGACACCATCTACATCAAAATGATAGATCTTCATAATCTAGATTTTTCACATGTGTATTCTTGTCAAAAGAGAATTTGATATTTTCAAAGAGACCTTAAAGAGGGTCGATATTACTAGGATTCTGGATACTCTTCTGGTTCTGGTAGCAATGAAGGACATGTAAGCCTCTAATTATTCCCCAATTTTACCCCCAATTGCCTTGAAAAATTCCTTGGTCCACATTTGTGGAGGAAGGGTAGTTAACCTTGCCCACACTAGGAATTCCTCCAGTTTCTCCCTACTTGCATAAAATAATGGAGTCCATCTCTTGAGTAATACTGGTGAAGAAGAAATACTCCAATTCCTTCCTAAAATCCATGATCCATCTTTCACTAAATTGAAGCACAACATGAACCACTAGCAAGAACTATCACCTATAATTCCCTTGTTAAAGATTTACCCCAAGTCCGCTTAACCCATCCACTAATTTCCTGCATTGTGAATAACTTCCTTTTTTATCATCCCACTAATATGTGTTGATAGGCATTCATGTTTGTATCAAAATGAATTTCTTCCCCAAAAACCAGATTGTTGTCCTCTTATTTCATACGAATTCCCTTTACCTTATTTCGCTTTGATCTAGTCTTATGAACCTCTTCTTCTTCTGATTCTGAGGCTTGATCTATCAATATTTGTCTCTGACAAGAGAGGAATTATATATCAAGTTCAATATTCCCTCCATCTCGTGAAGAACCAGCTCCCTGAGCCCTAGTTTCCTTCATTGCAACATTTTCATTGGTTCCATCTTCCTGTTGACCCAAGGTCTGTGAAGAGGCTCCATTTTGATAGGTTAAAATCCCCCCTGAGCCTAAAATGTGGACACCTTCACCGAGAAAATCACTAGTACCAGTCTAGTACTAAGGATGCTTTTTACCACGTTCTCGATCCTTTTCTATTTCATGAATATTTCAATTGAAACCCTTATCCCCTTCTCCAATCAAAATACCTTCCAAAAGGCTATGGCCTCCTTCGATAGTACTAAGACATTAATGCAGGGGCATTGGACACTAGCCAGTAATGTGAGAGAATTGTCCACATGTTGTGGCTAGAAGAGTTCGAAAATGTTCAAGGAATGTACCAGCCAAGGTGTCAATATCTTAACTGTCAGTTATACTTAGGGTAGATAGGATTAGTTAATAACTGAAGAAGCTGAATAGTTTCATTCATGTCAGTCTATTTCATTTTTGTTGATAGAATGTAATTAGGATTTTTTTTTATTTAAGAATAAAATGGTACTTGAGAAGGAACTGAAGAGTCATGTAATAATCTATAAAAATGTAACCCCTGATATAGAGTAGAGGGGGGATTTGGCAGTGAAAGACTGAATTGAGAAGCATTGTTCTCTGTTGAATAAATTTTAGGCTCATTGTCTATCTGTGTGTTGGATGAATTGTAATTAACGTACTCAGTCTTTGTGTAAAGGCGCATATTTCCTGTATGCTATTGAATCTACACTTTCTGTGTATAACCTAAATGAGAGCCAATTCTGTGTTTATCTCTGTCTTCCCTTGAATTCATGTTCTCGGTGAAGGAATTGACTGTGTTCGTTCTGCATAGGAAGTTTGGGAAGGTTGAATAAGGGCTCTATTAGAAGAGCAAAACTATAGCCATACTCAGTTTATTTAAAGAATAGCGAAACTCTGTCTAAAGCGTTAATCCCTTGTTTCTTAGAGCACCTCGTTGTGATAGAAGTTCTGTTGGTGGAGCGATATAGTAGAGACCGAACCATAGTATTAATGCGGGGAAGACGAAGTGAAGAAACAAACTAAAATGTTGTGAAATTCCAAACCGAACATTGTTCAAAAACCGGATTGTCAGCTGGGTGGTTTTGAAAACCCATACCACTTGTTTCACACTGATTTTGGGGCTAGGAGTGGTTTCCAAAATAAAAACCCAATCCAGTTAGAAATTGCCATGTCGATGATGCAATACCGCCCATTTCACATTTTTTTTGGGCTTTAAAGTTTTGTTCGCAAAAAAATGCGATTAGCGTCCGATTCTGAGGGAGGAAGATCAAACGGAAATTGCAATCAAAGTTTCAAGGTCGTTAATTGAGGTATGGCCAGCATTTTTGCATTGATAAATAGTTATTTAATAAGCGAGAGTTGAATATTTGTGGTGGGGCCGAAAGAAATAAGCCACTAGTGTTTTGTGTCGGGAATAATGGGTTTATTATCTTAAGTTAAGACTTTGATAAAAATATTTAAAACGTCAGCTCTAATACCTTTAATACCATATTCCAAAAAGGGTTCAAGTTATAGTTAAACACTTTCAAAGGGAGATATAGTTTCGAGTACTTTATTTAAAATACCAAAGGTCTTATTATTCGGGTGTTTGTATAAGATATAACTAAGGTATTCATTAATCAATTTCCATGAAATTGATAAATGAATTTGAAAGAAGAAATTAAAGAAGACTCCCTTGGTGAATGAAATTATTGAGAGAAGATAACCAGCTCTCCTTAGCACCTGCATCCCAATTTTGCTATCATTTGTGGTATTAGAGCAGATTTTAAGACATTTTGTAGAGACTGAACCAACTTCCAAAGCCAGAAGAAGAATTCCAGCATGGCTGTCTGAGTTGCCAGAGGTGCTGCTAGGAGAAGAGGCAGGCCAGTTGCGAACGTAGAAGTATTGGAGACCATGCAGCGGGTCCAAGCCAGATTGGAAGCAATGGAATTAGGACACCCAAGAGATCCTGAAGATGTTAGTGAACCTAAAACTGAAGAAGATGTAGGAGAGAATTTTGAGATTCCTCCTGAGCTGAGACTCCTTATATCAGTTATGGGGTGTACAACCAAGCCTAGACTTGAAGTGTCGAGCTTTGCAGGAGGATTGAATCCAGAAGCGCTGATAGACTGGATTAATGAGATGAACAAGTGTTTGCATTATGAAGAAATGGGTGAAGACAAAAGGGTCAAGTTTGCAGTGAAAAAATTGAAGGGACATGCTGCACTTTGGTGGGATGGAGTGCAAGCAGAGAGAAGGAGAGCTAGTAAACAACCAATCAAGAGTTGGACCAGAATGGTGGCAAAGCTAAGAGGTGATTTTTTGCCTAGTGATTATCAGCTTACATTATTTAGACAAATGCAGAACCTTAGACAGAGATTGATGACAGTGAAAGAATACACATAAGAGTTTTATAAAGTGAGTATAAGAGCTGGACAAATCCAGGACACAACAGAGAAGGTTTCCAAGTATGTGAATGGTCTCAAGTTGGAGATCTAAGATGAGATATGTCTTTTGTCTCCTAAGACAGTAGAAGAGGCTTATCAAATGGCCTTGAAAGCTGAAGAAAAACTCCTGAGAAAGCAGTTTGCCAAAGGAAGAGGTACTTTCCAAGGAAAGGGAAGTCAGGGTGGTAGAGGAAGGTCTACAGCACCAAGGGATGGAGCTAGCAGTAGCTCACCTCAGAATGCATCCATAGAGGGTGATGCAAGGGGCAGAAGGAGTTCCTACAGAGGAAGAGCAGGTAGAGGCAGAGGAAGAGAGGTAAGGTGTTACAGATGTCACCAATTGGGACATAAACACTATGAGTGCCCAGAGAATATGGGTACCAGTCGAAGAAATGCAATTGTTGCTCAAGTTGGAGTGGAGGCAGCAAGGTTGTCTGAAACAAAAGAAGCAATTTTTCCAGAGAAGGGAGAGTCTTTGGTGGTCAATAAATTTTTTCTGAAGCAAACAAAAGAAGTTGCTGAACCAGCACAAAGGAAGACTTTGTTCAGGAGTGTGTGCAAATTCCAAGGGAAATGTTGTCAGTTGGTCATTGATAGTGGCAGCATAGACAATTTGGTCTCTACAGAGGTGATAGAGAAATTAAAGTTGAAGACAAGGGAACACCCAACTCCCTACAAGGTGTCATGGCTTCAGAAAGGGCATCAGCTGATTGTGAAGGAGCAATGTGAGATAGAATTGCAGATGGACAGCTACAAAGACAAGGTCATTTGTGATGTGATGCCTATGGATGTGTGTCACATACTGCTGGGTAGACCTTGGCAGTATGACAGAGCAGCAGTACATGATGGTAAGAATAACACTTACAAGTTATTTAAGGATGGAGTGTATCACACATTGATACCTATGGAGGAAGGAGAAACATCAAGCAAAAAGTCTGATCCAAAGACTTTATTGCTGAGTGGAAAAGAGTACTTACAACAGATTGAAGAGGAAGAGGTAAATTTTGCTTTAGTTTTCAAACCTAAAGTAGTGCTTACTTCCACAAAAATTTCCGATTTACCAATTGAAATCCAGGAAATGCTGGACAATTATTGTGATATTGTTGTGGATGATTTTCCTGATGAATTACCACCTGTAAGAAAAATCAGCCACCGGATAGATTTGATTCCAGGATCAAATCTTCCAAACAAAGCAACCTACAAAAGGACTCCCACAGAGAATGAAGAAATCAAAAAACAAGTGCAAGAATTGGTTGACAAAGGTCTAATTAGAGAAAGCTTGAGTCCATGTGCAGTACCTGCAGTGCTGAGCCCAAAGAAAGATGGAGGTTGGAGAATGTGCACTAATTCAAGAGCCATCAACAAGATAACAATCAGGTATATATTTCCTTTACCTAGGATTGAAGATTTAATGGACTGTGTGAGTGGTGCAAAATATTTTTCAAAATTGGATTTGAAAAGTGGATATCATCATATTAGGATAAAAGAGGATGATGAATGGAAAACAACCTTTAAAACAAATGAAGGACTGTACGAGTGGTTGGTAATGCCTTTTGGGTTATCAAATGCACCTAGTACTTTTATGAGGCTCATGAATGGAGTGTTAAGGGAATTTATTGGTAAATTTGTAATAGTATATTTGGATGACATATTAGTTTTCAGCAAAAGAAAGGAAGAACATTTAAGGCATCTTAATTATGTCTTGAAGAAGTTACATCAAGAGAATCTGCTGATAAATTTAAAGAAGTGTTCATTCATGAAAGAAGAGCTGGTATATCTAGGTTTTGTTGTTTCTGCTGAAGGACTGAAGATGGATCCAGAAAAGGTCAAGGAAATTATGGAGTGGCCTTCACCAAGAAGTGTTTTTGAGGTAAGAATTTTCCATGGACTTGCCAGTTTCTACAGAAAATTCATAAGGAATTTTAGCAAGATTAATGCACCCATTATTGAAACTATAAAGAAGGACAAACAACCATTCAAATGGACTGTTGAAGCAGAAAATAATTTTAAACTTTTGAAACAGAAGATAACTAAAAAGTCTGTTCTAGTTTTGCCTGATTTTAACAAGCCATTTCAAGTGAAGTGTGATGCCAGTGGAGGAGCTATTTGAGTTGTGTTGAGTCAAGACGATAGGCCTGTAGCCTACTTCAGTGAGAAACTGAATGAGACGAGAAGAAAGTATTCCTCTTATGAAAAAGAATTTTATGCAATTGTGCAGGCATTGAAGAAGTGGAGGCATTATTTAATGTCTAAGGAATTTGTGTTATACTCATATAATCATGCTTTACAATATATTATGCAACAGCCTAAATTGAATCATAAACATGCCAAATGGATTGAATATCTCCAAAGTTTTAATTTTTTTTTGAAGCATACAATGGCCAAGCAAATAAGGTAGATGAAGCTTTGAGTAGGAGAAACATGCTTGTTCAAGAAAACCAATTTGAAGTGGTAGGATTTGATTTTCTTAAGGAAATTTATAAGACATATTCAAATTTCAAAGAAGCATTTGAATCATGCTGTATTCCTGTTTTGACAGATAGGATTCAGTGGTTGGATTATTTCTTTCAAGAGGGCTTATTGTTTAGAAGAAATCAATTGTGTGTACCAAATTGTTCCATGAGGGAGAATTTAATCAAAGAAAAGCATAGTGGTGGACTTGCTGGACATTTTGGTACTGATAAAACTTATGAACCACTGAGTCATTTTTATTATTGGCCAAAGATGAGAACTGAAGTGGAAAAGTTTGTGAAGAATTGAAAAATTTGTCAATATGCAAAAGGGAGAAGCCAGAATGCAGGATTGTACATTCCATTGCCTATTCGAGACAGGCCTTGGGATATGGTGAGTATGGATTTTGTTTTAGGATTTCCCAAGACACAGAGAGGGAATGATGCAATTTTGGTTGTAGTTGATAGATTTTCCAAGATGGCACATTTTATTCCATGTTATAAAACCAATGATGCTACTCATGTTGCTAATTTGTTTTTCAAAGAAGTTGTTCGATTACATGGGTTGCCCAAGAGTATTTTTTCTAATAGAGATACTAGATTTGTGGGCCATTTTTGGAGGACATTGTGGAAGAAACTTGGTACTATACTAAATTTCAGCTCAACTTATCATCCTCAGACTAATGGGAAAACCGAGGTAGTAAATAGAAGTTTGGGTAACCTTTTGATAATTCTTGCAGGAGAGCATCCCAAACAGTGGGACCATATTTTTCCATAGGCAGAATATGTATACAATGACTCACCAAACAGAATTACAGGACAGAATCCATTCCATATTGTCTATGGAATGCACCCCAGAGGAATATCTGAATTGAGAAACTTGGGAAAGGCAGAGTTGAGGAGTGCTGATGGAGAAGAATTTGATTCAGAGATTCAAGCAATACATGAGCAGGTAAAATAGCAGCTACAAGGCAGCAGCATCAAATACAAGGGCAGAGTAGATTTGAGAAGAAGAGAAGTCAATTTTGAAGTTGGAGATTTGGTTTTGGCACACTTGAGGAAGGAAAGATTTCCAAAGAAGCAGTATAACAAATTGAAGTTCAAGAAGATTTGACCATGCAAGATACTGAGAAAATTTTCTGCTAATGCTTATGAAATTGAATTGCCTCCTGATGTTGGGATATCTCCCATATTTAATGTTGCATATTTGTACAGGTATGAAGATGGTGGCACAAATTAAGGACTAGCAGTTAAAGATCAGATTGAGTGGGCAAAACAGTTACCTCCAGCACAACCATTACAACCAGAGAAGATCTTAGACAAGAAGGTGTTCAAAAGGACTAGAGGACAAGAGTATTTCCAGTATTTGATCAAGTGGAAGGACTAGCCAGATGAAGATGCTACTTGGATGACAGAAGCTATGTTGCAAAAGTTAGGCAGTTTTGTGAAAGAGCTCATGGACAGGAGTCCATGAAGAAAATTGCCCTCAGGAGTCTAATGCAAGGGCATTGGACACTAGCCAGCAATGTGAGAGAATTTTCCACAAGGAATGTACTAGACAAGGTGTCAATACCTTAGCTGTCAGTTATACTCAGGGTAGATAGGATTAGTTAATAACTAAAGAAGCTGAATAGTTTCATTCATGTCAGTCTGTTTGATTTCTGTTGATAGAATGTAATTAGGCTTTTATTTTATTTAAGAATAAAACGGTCCTTGAGAAGGAACCGAAGAGTCATGTAAAAATCTATAAAAATGTAACCCCTGATACAGAGTAGAGGGGGGATTTGGTAGTAAAAGACTGAATTGAGAAGCATTGTTCTCTGTTGAATAAATTTTAGGCTCATTGGCTATCTGTGTGTTGGATGAATTGTAATTAACGTACTCAGTCTCTGTGTAAAGGTGCATATTTCCTGTATGCTGTTGAATCTACACTTTCTATGTATAACCTGAATGAGAGCCAATTTTGTGTTTATCTCTATCTGCCCTTGAATTCATATTCTCGATGAAGGAATTGACTGTGTTCGTTCTATATAGGAAGTTTGGGAAGGTTGAATAGGGGCTCTATTAGAAGAGCGAAACTATAGCCATACTCTGTTTATTTAAATAATAGTGAAACTTTGTCTAAATCGTTAATCCCTGGTTGCTTAGAGCATCTCGTCGTGATAGAATTTTTGTTGGTGGAGCGATATAGTAGAGACTGAACCATAGTATTAATGCAGGGAAGACAAAGTGAAGAAATAAACTAAAATGTTGTGAAATTCCGAACCGAACATTGTTAAAAAACCGGATTGTCAGCTGGGTGGTTTTGAAAACCCATACCACTTGTTTCGCACCACTTTTGGGGCTAGGAGTGGTTTCCGAAATAAAAACCCGATCCAGTTAGAAATTGCCACGTCGATGATGCAATACCGCCCACTTCGCATTTTTTTGGGCTTTAAAGTTCTGTTTGCAAAAAAATGCGATTAGCGTCTGATCCTGAGGGAGGAAGATCAAAAGGCAATCGCAATCAAAGTTGCAAGGTCGTTAATTGAGGTATGAATGGCATTTTTGCATTGATAAATAGTTATTTTATAAGTGAGAGTTGAATATTTATGGTGGGGCCGAAAGAAATAAGGCACTGCTTAAGTGTTTTATGTCGGTAGTAATGGGTTTATTATCTTAAGTTAAGACTTTGATAAAAAGATTTAAAACGTTGGTTCTAATACCTTTAATACCATATTCCAAAAAGGGTTCAAGTTATAGTTAAACGCTTTCAAAGGGAGATATAGTTTCGGGTAATTTATTTAAAATACCAAAGGTCTTATTATTCGGTTGTTTGTATAAGATCTGACTAAGGTATTCATTAATCAATTTCCATGAAATTGATAAATGAATTTGAAAGAAGAAATTAAAGAAGACTCCCTTGGTGAATGAAATTATTGAGAGAAGATAACCGGCTCTCCTTGGCGCCTGCATCCCAATTTTGCTGTCATACATTCCCCTAAAATAAAACACCTCTCCATGCCAAGGGTTTCCTGCAACAATATTGAGCCTTCTAGCCTCTTCTAAGGGCCCCCTTTACCTCCATACTTTGAAACCCTAGATCTAGTCAGACCTTGTGGTCCATTGTTAACCCACAACCCACAGCTCTTGAAAATGTCCTCTAAGCCACACGTAAAAAAAAAATTATTTAGAGGTTCCTATGCATGGAAAATAAGGACTAGATCTACTTACCAGTTCCTTCTTAGAAGCTTGGTCCCTTGCTATTTTGAAACCCAAATAATAAGCTCCTCTTTCCAGGGGTTTCTTAGTTTGACTATTTGTTGTTCCCACATTATCTCCCGTTTCGTTTTTTTCTTTAACTACTTGCCATCCCAATACCAGAAAAACTTGTTGCACTTGCATGGTAGTAGGTGGATAGATAGCCAAAATGTTTATCTTTGTTAGGTTTTGTTTATTGGGTTCCAAACCAAAAACCGTGATGATATCCAATGGGTATGGCTCCAAGCCAATCCTATCCTCCATATTTACCATTTTACTACTCAGTAAATGCTTTTCAACTCACAACATAAGCCACTAACCTCTAACTGGATATGTCCTCTCCGCATAGGAAAACAATTTCAAGCATCCTTCACAATTTAACAATAGGAAAAAAGGAAAACATGTTTTGGGAAAAGGCCAAGGCTAGGAATATGATGTCTAGCTTTCCAAATTCTAACACACACCAATCGTACTGACATTATTTCTAACTCCTTCCAGTTGTACATTGACCTGTAGTGCCTGAAATCCCCGCTTCAAACCCTCGTCATTCAAAGAAAACAAATTATTAAAAATGTTAAACATATACCTAATATTTATAATAAAGAATACTTTAAAATCTAATACCCTCTTTCTAATATAAGTATACCTCTTTACATAATTACAATTTTCTTTAATAATAATCTAATGTAATATATTAATTTTTTTTTTCAATCTAAGATCTACTCCCATTACTTATGTAATGTCCAAATACTAGGAATTAATTATTATATTATATTTTCATGAATATTATGATAAGTCCCTACACATCATTCAAGAGAAACTACCTTTTACATGCTTGTGTCAAATTATGTCCACAACTTTAAAGCTACATGGTGTCACAATCACCTAACTTTGACTTCTCTAATTGTTAGCTTTACCACTCAAATTAAATATATTAGTAATGGTTGGTACTTGATTATCAATACTTTTCTTACGATATAGACATATTAAATAAGGTTGGGTCGTTTTTTATGATTTTCATAAGAAATAATTACCTATATAATTAGTTCAAACATATAATTTAAAAGGTTAGTGAATATTATTAGGTTGAAGATATGATGCAGCAAGAAAGATAAAGATAAAGATAGTTGTTACAATAAGTTTGACAATACTTTAATGTTTAAAGTTGAAAATCAATTATGTAATTAAAAAAATTTTAATAACACAAATAATTACAAATTTTCATTTATAAAATACAAATGTCTTGAGGATGAACCACATTAGATGGTTCAAAACATCGACCAAATCCTAATAATGTGATTAATCCGAAAGATATTTATCTAAATTTCATTCACATTAATCCTAATATTTTCTATGGGACCAAGAGTTTCTTGAATCATAATAATGTGTAGATAGGAAGAAAGGATATATTTTTAGTGCTATTTTTTTATAGGTGCTAGCAAGACCCCTGTAATTAAATGAGATGGATATCATTTATGAACCTTATGAGGGGCCTGCGCCACTCTAAGTGCCCCATCTAGATATTTTTTCTTACCATTTGCTCTATCTAGCCAACCTTTTAATTGAAATTTTGAAAGGCTTGACTTCCTACCCCTAAATTTAGTAGTGATAGGTTGGGCCAAGAGTTCCCCTAAACCTCCCAAACGAACTACATAGGAACCCCTTTGTGAACAAGGTTGAATATTATAAGGGTTGGTTGAAGAAGAGGTTAGAACATAGGTTATCAAAGAAACAGAGGGAGGGTTGAGAGGGGAGATATTAGTAACAATGTTGTCTAGAGGATTTCCATAGTCATTCAAAGATGATTTTACAAAATAAAGATGCCTGGAAGTACCAGGCCCCGTGACTGGAAAGAACTCAAAAATTAAAGGAGAAAGGTGACAGGAAGACAGTAAAGAACTTGTACTTGGATAGAGAAGTATAAGTCCATCTCCAATACCATTAGAAGGAGCCTCTTCGATTTGATGCTTCTGTTTTCCTCTCTCATCAATGTCCATTTTCTCCTGAGTATTGTTCTAATTTCCTCTTATATCCACTTGGTCTGCAATAGGAGTTCCCATATGTTCCTAAACCTTAACCCAACAAGCCTCTTGTCTTTGAAAATACCCTATTTTTCCTTCTCTTTCCTCTGAACCTTAGAGGTAAATCTCTAACCATATGCTTGAGCCTTTGACACTGTCTACATCAAAATCACAAATCTTCGTAATCTATCTTTTGCACTTGTGTATGTTTGTCAAAAGAGAATATGATACTTTCAAAGATACCTTCAAGCAGGTCGAGATGTACTAGGATTTGGGATACTCTTCTGGTTCTGGTAGAAATGAAGGACATGTCAACCTCTCATTATTCCCCAATTTTACCCCCAATTTCCTTCAAAACATCCTTGGTCCACATTTGTGGAGGAAGGGCAGGTAACTTTACCCACACTAGGAATTCCTCCAATTTCTTTCTACTTGCATCAAATAATGGAGTCCATCTCTTGAGTAATACCGGTGAAGAAGAAATACTCCAATTCCTTCCTAAAACCAATGATCCATCTTTCGCTAAATTGAAGCACAACATGAACCATGAGCAAGAACTATCACCTCTGCTTCCCCTGCTGAAGAGTTAGCCCAAGTCCACTTAACCCATCCACTAATTTCCTGCGTTGTGAAGAACTTCCCTTTTTCTCATCCCACTAGTATGTGTTCAGAGGCATTCATGGTTGTATCAAAATGAATTTCTTCCCCCAAAACCATATTTTTTTCCTCTTATTTCCCACGAATTCCCTTCACTTTATTTCGATTTGATCTAGTCTTATGAATCTCTTCTTCTTCTTATTTTGAGGCTTGATCTGTCAATATTTGTCTCTAACAAGAGAGGAATTAAAAAACAAGTTCAATATTCTCTCCATCTCATGAAGAACCAAGTCCCTGAGCCCCAGTTTCCTTCATTGCAACATTTTCATTGGTTCCATATTTATGTTGAACCAAGGTCTGTGAAGAGGCTCCATTTTGATAGGTAAAATTCCCCCCTCTGAGCCTAAAATGTGGACACCTTCACCGAGAAAATCATTGCTACCAGCCTAGGACTAAGGATGTTTTTTACCACATTCTCCTTCCTTTTCTATTTCATGAATATTTCTATTGAAACCCTGCTCCCCTTCTCCAATCGAAATACCTCCCAAAAGGCTATGGCCTCCTTCCATAGTACTGAGACATTCCCCTAAAATAAAACACCTCTCCTTACCAAGGGATTCCTGTAACAATATTGATCCTTCTAGCCTCTTCTAAGGACCCCCTTTACCTCCATACTCTGAAACCCTAGATCTAGTCAGACCTTGCGGTCCGTTGTTAATCCACAACCCACAGCTCTTGACAATGTCCTCAAAGCCACCAATAAAAACAATTTCTTTAGAGGTTCCTATGCATGGAAAAAAAGGATAAATATAATTACTAGTGCCTTCTCAGAAACTTGGTCCCTTGTTGTTTTGAAACCCAAATAATACCCTCCTCTTTCCAGGGATTTCCTAGTTTTACTATTTTTTTTTCCCACACTAGCTCCCATTCTGTTTTTTGCTTTAACTACTTACCATCCCAGTACCAGAACAACATGTTGAACATGCATGGTAGTAGGTGGAGAGGCAACCATATTTTTTTTTTATCTTTGTTAGGTTTTGTTTATTGGGTTCCAAACCCCAAACCGTGAGTAAATCCAATGGGTATGGCTCCAAGACAATCCTATCCTCCAGATTTAACATTTTACTGCTCAATAAATTCTTTTCAACTCACAACATAAGCCATTACCCTCTGACCGTATATGTCCTCTCCGCATAGGAAAACAATTTCAAGCCTCTTGGGTGCTTTAACAATAGGAAAAAAGGAAAACATGTTTTGGGAAAATGCCAAGGCTAGGAATACGATGTCTAGCTTTCCAAAGTCTAACACGCACCAGTTGTACTGACACCATTTCTAACTCCTTCCGGTTGTACATCGACCTGTAGCGCCTGAAATCCCCACTTCAAATCCTCGTCATTAAAAAAAACAAATTATTAAAAATTTTAAACATATACCTAATATTTATAATAAAGAATACTTTAAAATCTAATACCTCTTTCTAATATAAGTATACCTCTTTACATAATTAAAATTTTCTTTAATAATAATCTAATGTAATATATTAATTTTTTTCTTAAATCTAAGAGCTACTCCTATTACTTATGTAATGTCCAAAAATTAGCCATTGATTATTATACACACCGAAGGAAATATATATTATATAAAGGAATATTTAAAAAAAAATTAAGAAAACACTATTTTCAACTTTTCAAAAACTACAAAATTTGCAGAATAATTTAAAAATACCTAAAAAAAAGATATTTATATTATACATAATATATATATATATATATATATATATATATATATATATATATATATATATATATAAAACAAAATTAGCATAGGGAAAAAAACAATTAAAAGGCCAAAAGCGCATACATAAACAAACCTACACATTACAAAAAGAAAAAAAATCATTAATATCCTTTGCATTTCAAAAAGATCTCTATATTTCAAAAAGAATTCCCTGTACTATTTTATATTATACAGTGCTAAATAAACAATCAAACAATCAGACATTAATATTTAAATTTTAAATAAATAAAACAAATATACTTTAACGTACAATATACTATATACAAATCAAATGAAACTATTATTTTTTATCTTTTAACTATAAATTTTTTCATTAATTACTATTATATTTTTCTTTACTATATTATAATAAGAAAATTGCTATTTTTTAATATAAAATATTACTAATTTTTAAATACTATTTTTTTTAATATAAAAATTTTCTTAATTTAGAAACTATTAATTTTTATCTTTTAACTATAATTTTTTTCATTAATTAAAATTTCATACCGAACTATCAACAAATTGTTAAGTGAATGAATAGAATTCAAGAATTCACGAACTTTCTCACCAAAATAATAGATATATGTGAAAATTTCATACCGAAGAATCAACGAAATATTAAGCGAACGAATAGGAATGAATAGAATTCACGAATTCATGAAGTTTCTAACCAAAATAATAGATATATGTGATATTTGGCGTTGTATATAAGGTAATAATGATTGAAGAAGTATTCTACCGTGCTTCTCTTACCATACCCTAAGAGAATATCTTCATATGCCGACACCAATAATAAGTGAACATGTTTATGAAATTAATCAATAAGGAAAGAGGTATGTTTGTCCCACCTATGGTCCATACCTTACCTTTGGTCTCTCTCACCCAACCATTCTCACTTTCTAGCTGATGCTACCTGCCTCTTTACGCTATCCCGAATAGTAATGACCTATAAAAAATATAATTCCTATCATTCCAATAAAAGACAAAGAAAAATGAAATGAATATTGAGAAAAGTCACTAGTAAATCTAGACACGATAGTCTACCAGTGGTTATACGGCCATAGTCGACTGAAATGCCATTATACGTAATACTGCTTAAGTCGAGATTCTTTAACCACTTTTGTATATAACCAACCTTGTAAAGTCTTCAATCTGACTTCATAAACATGTTTGGATGGAACCACTAAAAATGGAAAAAAATAGCTATGAATTTTTTTCTAAATGAAGTTAAACTTGCGGGGAAAATTCAACATAGGAATCTTGTGAACTTACTAGGCTGTTGTGTAGAGGTCTGAGAAAGGTTGCTAGTTGAGTACTTATTCAAAAACATGAGTAGCAGCTCTACAATGCCCGGATGGTGTGCCTTTTGAATTTTATTGGAATCTTCACTTCCTAGGTCGTTATCCAAAGGAGAAACCAAGTAAATGTATAGCCGCTCATTGTCTTCCTCTATTCAATTTCTTGGAGTTCTTGGAGTTTATGGTAAATTGCCTTTGTATCATTCGTCAATTTGATTTAGGGTCTCTTTGTTTTTTTTATCCGCCACCCACAGTTATATATGGTTGAACCGAGACCGAAAACCAAGCCATTTACCTTTCCATAAATCCTCTTTGCATTTCATATGCAGCGGCGACCTCATGAATTCTCTGTTGGAAATACTGAGAGGGGGGGTGAATCAGTCAGTATTCCTTCCAATTAGAGCGAAAATGCCACGATGACCTGTTTCAGATGGCCGAATCCCTTGCATAAAGAGGAAATGAGGATCACAATTTATATAAATGCTTAAGTTGAGAGGGGCTTAAACAAGTGAACGTGGGAGGGATTTTAGGAGCTTAAAAAATATTAATTATGACTTTTCAATGACCCATGCCCCAACCCCATGGGGTTTTAGCCCACTAACTGGGGGTACAACTTTAAACATGAATATCTCTCAAACCGTGAAGAATTACATGGCGTGCCATATATCAACGGAAACATCTCGACAAGTAGAAACCATCAAAAGCATTATTGACCTAGAATATATTAATTTGGTAGGTCAAAATTCCCATGCAATATTGGGTTAGCCCCTGGTGCTGCTTGGGTTGACATCAATGACAACCGCTGATCAACAATCTCCCCTTTGGCATTAATGGCAACACAAGTACTCCCCCTGAGATCATGACACCTCTTCCTACAACATTCTCTCCCCCTTTGACATCAATGGAAAAGGGTAACTTCCCCTAAAACACAACCATCATGCGGACATGTACACACTTCCACTCCCCCTGACATACAAGCGTCATGTAGACCTGTAATATACTTCCACTCCCCCTTTATATTCTGAAAAAGGAAAATCTAATGAGAACTTGGGATAATCCCAAGCTTCTAGCGAAGATATTCCAATGCTGGTGAATATTTAATATGTGATTCTTTTGGTGCTGCTTGGAATCTTGCTACTTGTCCAACTGCTTGCATAACATCTAGTCGGGAGGCTGTTACATATAGAAGACTACTAATCATAGATCTGTACAACCTTTGATCCACATCCTTAGATGAGTCGTCTATGCTCAATTTCCAACCTGTTACCATTGGAGTAAGGATGGGTTTGCAATATTCTATTTTAAATTTCTTGAGCATTTCCTTGATGTACTTGGATTGACATATAAATGTTCCTTTCTCTTGCTAAGATATTTAAAGCCCTAAGAAGTATGTTAGCTCACCAAGTAAAGACATCTCGAAATCACTTTGCACCTTTGTAGCAAACTTCTTACTTAGTTGATCATCATTGATACCAATTATTGTATCATCCTCTTTAGCTATTAGACATGCTTTAGTTGCTTCATCCAGAACATATATGTCGTTTGGAGCTCGACTTGCTGTAGCCACAATTTCACCATACACGCCTTTCATGATTTCATATTTCGTGGAGTTGAATAATATTGTGTGTCCTTGATCACACATTTGTCCAACACTGAGCAGATTGTGATTCATGTTTTCAACCAATAGAAAATTCTTGGCTAGAGCATATTTTCTTCCGAGAGTGGCAGTGCTTGATCCTATAACATTTGAAGATCCACCATTTCCAAAGGACACGATTCCGTCCTTCTTCTCTTTCAGAGATACAAATTTATTTCTATATCCAATCATATGCGTTGAGAAACCGCTATCAACATACCACACATCTTTGTTCTTTTGAGCCTTGAAAGTGAGAGCACAATTATCATTCTTCTTCTTCTTCCATGTTCATTCGTTCTGTGGCTTCGAAGATTCTTCTGGAGGATTTTCAAGTCTGCAGTCTTTGGCCATGTGTCCAAAGTTTCGACATTTGTAACATTCAATATTATTTCTTAAATGTTCAAATCTATTGATGTTTCGTTGAGCCCTGGGAGGTTCATATTTGACAGATCTCCTGGAATTGTATTCGTTCCTAGGGTACGTGCGACATTCTACAGCTTTATGACCAAATTTTCCATATGAATAACAGTAGCCATAAAAATTATGTTGGTACCTGGATGGAAATTTTCGTCGAGGAATTTTCTTCCAAGGCTGTTCTTGCAAATCTTGTCCAATGAAGTCTACATGCATGTCAGATCTCATAGGTTCATTGTATTTTGTTGTAGAAGGTCCTGCTTCTTCTTCTTTGTAACCGATGCCAGTTTCGTCGTTGTAAGATCGTTGATTTTTGATGAGTTCTTCCAATGCCCTTGAGCTGTTGGCATAGTTTTGGATAGTTTTTCCTTTCTTCGCTTCCTCAGGCAGCGAGACTACTTCGGCTTCTAATTCTTCCCTTTCTTGGTTGCTTTCTTCCAACTTCTTTTGAAGTGACTCTTCAATGCATTTGTGTTCTTCAACTTCAAATTTGAGACCTTGAACTTGTTCTTCAAGAGTTTTGGAACGGATTTTCTCCGCCTTGAGATCTTTTATAAGCTTGATTGCTTCCTCATAAAATTCTTCTATGGTCCATCCTTCTTCTTCGTTGTTTGATACCTCTTGTTTATTGTGCTTGGGTTTGTTTTGTTTGGCCATAAACAATACTCTCTCATTGGCTTCTTCTTCACTGTCATTGTGTTCATTGGATGATGAGCTATCTTCTTTAGAGAGAAAGTTCCTTTTGGATCCTTGCTTGTTGAATTTATTAAAGCCTTTCTTTCCTTTTGAGTTGCCATTACTTCTGTTTGGAAATTTTGCTGCAAAATTCCCAACCTCATTACAACCCAAACATATCAATGGAAGTTTACCTTTGAATTTTCCCTTACCAGTTTTTAGTTTTCTCGTAAAGTAAGCATATTCTTCATCTGAAAGACCTTCTCGATCATCTCCCTTTTCTTCACACTTGCAGGTGCATGTCATTTCAATTGAAGGTTGTTTTTCCTTATTAGTTTGCTTAGATGCAACGAACGCAGCTTCTAGATTTGAAGTACCCTTTTCTTCATCAAGTCTCATTTCATATGCTATGAGAACTCCATGTAATTCTTCCTTGCTGAGTTTTTCCAGATTTGAACTATATATTAAGACCGATACCTTTGGGTTGAATCTCCATGGTAACGTTCTAAGAATCTTCTGTATAATAGTCTTCTCGTCAACTAGCTCTCCCAATCCTTCCAGAGTATTGGTTATTTCATCAACGTATTGGAAGTATGCAGCAATGTTGCAATCTTATTTCATTATGAGTTGCTCAAATTTTGCTCTATAGATTTGAAGCTTTGCTTCTTTGACATTTGAGTCACCTGCATATATATTCTCAAGCTTGTCCCATACATTTTTGGTGGTTTTACAACCCAACACCTTATGATAAGCAGATTCAATAAGTCCACTGATAATAATATTCTTTGCTTTTGCATAATTTACCAATTATTCTTACCTTATTCATTCGCGGTTGATGTAAATCCATTTTGAACAGTGTCCCATACTTCGTAACCTTGCGCCAAGAGATAGACCTCTATTCTTCCTTTCCATAGTGCATAATTATTTTCATTGAATAGAGGTACACCATTCTTGGTATGCTCCATGACCTCCTTCCAACTGTTAAACTGCTATTGAAGGAACCAAGCTTTGATACCAATTGTTGGAAATATTGAGAGGGGGGTGAATCAGTATTCCTTCCAATTAGAGAGAAAATTCCACGATGACCTATTTCATATGGCCGAATCCCTTGCATAAAGAGGAAATGAGGATCACAATTTATATAAATGCTTAATTTGAGAGGGGCTTAAACAAGTGAACGTGGGAGGGATTTTAGGAGCTTAAAAAATATTAATTATGACTTTTCAATGACCCATGCCCCAACCCCATGGGGTTTTAGCCCACTGACTGGGGTACAAACTTCAAACATGAATATCTCTCAAACCGTGAAGAATTACATGGCGTGCCATATATCAACGGAAACATCTCGACAAGTAGAAACCATAAAAAGCATTATTGACCCAGAATATATTAATTTGGTAGGTCAAAATTCCCAATCAATATTGGGTTAGCCCCTGGTGCTGCTTGGGTTGACATCAATGACAACTACTGATCAACATTCTCTTGAGATTATGATGTGTTCATCCCCACAGTTGATAAAGGAACTGAGCTTTTCAAATCCCGTCTGAATACCCATGCACTAAGTGATTCATGAAGTTTTTGGTATGGATCGATTGATATATTGAACATGCACCCTCTTAGAGATATTAAATGAGCTAGACGGGAGAGGGGTTCGAATTGACGAAGAAGGTTCTTGATTTAGTGAAGCTTGCGAGAAATCGGTTACAAAAGGATGCTCTTCTCAAAACAGCCTCCAACAACCCTCAAACGTTTTTAGGAGATCTCCAGTCCAACATAAATATTACGTATGTAATAGATTTACTTACAATGACTGGCTGGTTGGATAAAATATGGGTACCTTGCATTCAAAGATTCAAGTTATTAAAGAATATGACGAGAAAGCTTGTATCTGGTGGCAGAAGCAAGATGCATGTGCTTGCATGCAGTGGCAGTGGCAAGGGCAAGCTGTACATAAGATTCGAAAAAATAAATAAGATGACGAGCAAGCTTGAAAGCAATTTGTCCTCCCCATTTATGTTTTTCTGTTGGATTTTTTTGGCACAACTATGCTCCACTTTCTTTGCCATGGACGCTAGAGCCAAGAGTGGCACAACATAGGTTCATTTATTTCTCTGCCATGGACCTTAGAGCCGAGAGTGGCACAACGTATGTTCATTTCATGCTTGAAGAGCTTCCCCTTTACGTTGTTCTGCTGGATATTTTGGCACAACGATGCTCCATTTTCTCTGCCATGGACACTGGAGCCGAGAGTGGCACTGTGTATTCTCATTTCATGCTTGAAGAGTGTCCACTGGGGATGTTGAGGATGCAGTGCGAGCGAGCATTTGATGAAATTCTTCAGATTAAAATTCTACGTCATCATCTCCATCGATCCATTGTTGACATCCACCACCGACTAATCAATTGAGTGGCACACGTTTCGACAGATAATCCTCTTCAATCACCATGGGCCACGGTATTCAAAGTTATCAAGCCAGTGCTATATAGTCTTCACGTGTTAATTTGTTACTGGAAGGAGGGAACACCTGTTTAGATTATGTAAGGAACGACGAATCTGAACAGTGTCCCAAACATAAAAGTCATAATAAAAATGCCTTCGGCGTAAATATATTTTCATGAACATTATGATAAGCCCCTACACATCATTCAAGAGAAACTACCTTTTACATGCTTGTGTCAAATTATATGCACAAATTTAAAACTACATGGTGTCACAATCGCCTACCTTTGACTTCTCTAATTGTTAGCTTTACCACTCAAATTAAATATATAAGCAATGGTTAATACTTTATTATCAATATTTTTTTTTTATGGTAGACATATTAAATAAGGTTGGGTCATTTTTTATGATTTTCATAAGAAATAATTACCTATATAATTAGTTCAAACATATAATTTAAAAGGTTAGTGAATATTATTAAATTGAAAATATGATGCAAGTAAAAAAGATAAAGATAAAGATAGTCATTACAATAAGTTTGACAATATTTTAAAGTTTAAAGTTGAAAATCAATTATGTAATCAAAAACTTTTAATAAAACAAATAATTATAATTTTTCATTTATAAAATACAAATAACATAACGATGAAACACACTTGAGGAAATCATCATAGACATCGAATTTTGAACTTTTGTAATCCTTTTGTTTTCTGTGGTCAGTAAAGGTTTTCTTTCCCTCCTCATCCTAGCCATTAACAACGAAAAAAATTTCCATCTCAAGTTGAAGATGATAGTTAAAAGCAAGATTTTCCATCTCAAATCGAAGATGATAGTTAAAGCAATGTATGCTCAATTATTCTTTTGAATAATTTAGCACAAATACATCATGGGCATATATGGTGATACTTATACATGTTTTCTCTTGACATAGCTCTTGCCAAACTCTAAAATAAAAACGTCAAACTTCAAAGATGGTGTGAGATTGTATAATATTCCTTTAATTACAAAAATAATGCTTATTTTTATATTTAATTATATTGAAATTTGATAATTAAATTTTAAAGTTGGTGTGAGATTGTATAATATCTTTTTAATTAATTAAATTAATATTTATTATATATTGAAAATTTCATTATAATATTTATATTTTATATAGGTGTAATATTATAATGGAGATGTAAGATTATAGTCATGTTATTAATAGGGAATTAATTTGTATAGAAAATAATTGATAAATAGCAAATGTAGTTGAATAAAAAATTATATTAGTTATATAAATAAAGTTAAGAAATTGCTAGATAAATAAATATAAAATTAATGAAAGATAAGAAATAAGAAATAATAAATTAATAATAATAAATAAAAAAACATAATTTTATGTTGAGTTATTAAGCAAATCTTTTCAAAATAATTATATAGACCTTTTATTATATAATTGATATCTTATATTCATGCATTTATATTGTCATATTCTTATTTCTTATATTGAGTAAGTTTATTGTGGTATTTAATGCCTTATTAGTACTAAATCTAGTGAGAACATAGATTTATTGGGCATTTAATGAGTAACCTTGTATGCCTCATATACTCTTTTAGTTGTACAAAAGTATGTTTGGTACCACAACTACCCCATGTAATTAGCATATTGTCATTCATACCACAAAAAAAAAACAAATAGTTATGATAATTAAAAAGAAATTCTAAGATAGTTAAAATTGATCACAGGATTTTTCCTTAAAAATTAGGAAAATGGAAAGTAGAGTGGATATTAATTCTATATTGGAGAAGCTAGAAAAATAATGCAAGAAAATTAGCAAGATTTACATAGAACTAAAGGAAAAGAGTAAGAAAAATCATGAAGAGATGAAGGATGACATTGAACAAAAATACAATAGGCTTAAACAAAATATGAAGCAAAGTGGGGATGCACTAAAAAAACTAACAAAAGACCAAGATGCACTAGAGTAATTGAAATAAGGACTGGCAATGCTAGAAAACTCATTAGAGACAATATGACCAATAGAAATCCAACAAAATCAAATACGGATAATACACAACCAAGCATGTCCATAATTTATATAACTAGTACATGTGGTGGAAGAATAATTCTTATTTATATAATTAAAATTATTTAAAATAGTTCCTTAAAATATTCGAAGGTATCTCAAAGGAAAATATTTGCAATACTCACCAAAATACAACAAAAAGGTGATGTGGAGGAATTCTTACATGTTGGAAAGCAATAGCAATGCAAGAATCTATGTTATTAGAAGAAAAACACATCCAATCATATGTTCATGAATTAAAGGAACACATCCAAAATAAGTTAAAAATACATAAAATTACCATACATGGAAAAGTTGAAATGTTAGTAAAAAGCTACCTAATCTAAATTCAATATGTCTTTTCAAAAACTTGAAAAGATTTATTTAAGAAGCAATTGATCCTAAATAGAAATACTAAAAGTATCTTCCACCACATCTATGAGAAGATAATAAACATAGTTTGGAAGCCCAAGACTAAAGGAAGGAAATTGTGAATCTTTTAGGTGAAAATGAAATCCCAAACATACTTGTTACAAAAAGATAACTCAAACAAGTTAGATACTTGTAAGACCAAAAAAAATGATATCATAGATATTAAAGAGTGAGAAGAAAAATAAACAAAGTACTTTCAAAATGTCACATTAAAAATTAAAGGATTAAAACACATCAAAGATATCACTAGCGACGATAACATTTATCACCCAACCAAAAACCTTCAAGTTAAAAAAGGATATAAAAAAGAAAAATGTTACAATTCCAATATATAAAAAACAAACTGATAACTTTATAAACATTAATGTCATGAGGAGACTAAATCTTTTTTTTTGTAACATGTGTCTAATACGAAGGTAATGGTTTCAAATGGAAGAAACAAAATCAAAGTTGTGAGAAATGGCACAAGGTAAAGCTGTAAATGCAATATTATAAATACGAATCATAAATTTACACTATAGCCTTAAGGGAGGAAATCTATTATCAGAATCCTAGTTGTTACAAACATTAGGAACTTACTCTATTAATCACCAAAAACATTTTATTAAATTTAAGTGGCAAGGGGAAAAGTACAAGTTATATCGTTTCCAACTCTTGTACCCAAATTTTGTCATTGTAAGTTTATGGAGAAGATAATATGTAAGGGACCGTTGATATATATGGTGTAATCCCATAAAATGTAGGTACCGATTTTAGAATTAGTTGACTCCAGACAACTAGAGATCTGGGAATTAATTCAAAAACGCCAAAAGGTATTCCAAGACCTACTCATTAAGACACCACCAAAAAGGAAATGAAACACATAATTGAAGTGAAGCTACTATCAATACATGTAAATGTAAAACCCTATTGGTATTTTCGTCACCATAAAACAAAAATAGAAAGATTAATCATAGATATAGAGATATGTGATGTTATTATGAAAAATAGAAGTTTGTACATAGGTACATGGGTGTTAGTGTGAGAAATGGATGAAAATATGGGTACTTCAGGTTATGGTATAGATTGTTGTAGATTAAATTAAGTAATGATCAAAACCAAATTTCTCATTCCCATCACAACTCAAATGTTGGACAAACTTCATGGACCCAAGGATTTCTCAACATTAGATTTGAGATCAAGATACTATTTAATTAGGGTGATATTAAAAGATGTGAGAAAGACCACCTTCTGAACTCATGAAGGACACTACAAATTCAAGATGATCCTTTTTGGGTTAACTAAATTCTAACCACTTTTTACATTGCAATAACTACATTAGAGGAAATTTGAGCCTAAAAGTACTCATGAAAATTTATTTTTTTAAATTGTATTTTTGGCTTATATCCTTATAGTTTTACTCAAATTTCAAGTGTAAATACTCGTTGGATACGAAATTAAATTCCACAGTGGTCAAATACCCATTATGCATGCTTTTGAGAAGACCCACTTTGATAAAAATTGAATATACATTAAAAATTGTTCACCAAGCTTTTCTAACGTATGTTAAATTTTTATCAATGTGGGTCTTCTCAAAAGTATGCATAATGGGTACTCATTGGATGTGGAATTTAATTTTGCATGAAATAAGTGTCTACACTTAAAATTTGAAAAAACTTATAAAGAGATAAGCTAAAAATACAATTAAAAAAATAGTTTTCTTCTTTTCCCTCCAAAATTCATAACAATTATTTTATTAGCTTAACTATTATTTTATTATTTTTCCTTAGGAGACCACTTTTAAGCTGAAATTTCCTTTAATGTTCCAACCATAGATAAGTAAGTTTATACCATTCTTTTCTCATGGCATTCTTATATACAAAAAAAAAAACATGGAAGGAACATGTCAAGTGCTTCATATATGCATTCTCTCTTTTGGAACAAAATCAATATTATGTTAAAATTTCAAAATGTAATTTTGTAAGGAAGAAGTAGATTATCTTGAATATGTTGTAATAAAGGAGAGGGTCAATATATATCCAAGTAAAATCAAAGCAATCATATAGTGGCCCAAGCCGAATAATATATCCAAATTAAGGGGAGTTTTAATTAATATTTCATAAGCACACTTAATTAATTTACATCAAATATTGTCATTAGAGGAAACTTCAGCCTAAAAGTGACCTCCTAAGGAAAATTAATAAAATAATAGTTAAAATAATAAAATAAGAGTTGTGAATTTTGGAAGGAAAAGAAGAAAACTACTTTTTCTTTAATTGTATTTTTGGCTTTTATCCTTATAGGTTTACTCAAATTTCAAGTGTATATACTCGTTGGATGCAGAATTAAATTCCACATGCAACGAGTACCCATTATTCATACTCTTGAGAAGACCCACATTGATAAAAATCACAGATACATTAAAAAAACATGTTAATGTATACTCAAATTTCAAGTGTATGTACTCATTGGATGCGGAATTAAATTCCACATCCAACGAGTACCTATTATTCATACTCTTGAGAAGACCCACATGCATAAAATCACAGATACATTAAAAAAACATGTTAATGTATACTCAAATTTCAAGTGTATGTACTCATTGGATACGGAATTAAATTCCACATCCAATGAGTATCCATTATTCATACTTTTGAGAAGACCCACATTGATAAAAATCGCAGATACATTAAAAAATGTGTTTAACATGTTTTTTTAATGTATCTATATTTTTGATCAATGTGGGTCTTCTCAAAAGTATGATTAATGGGTACTCGTTGGATGAGGAATTTAATTCCACATCCAATGAATGTCTACACTTGAAATTCGAGTAAACATATAAGGAGATAAACCAAAAATACAATTAAAAAAAAATAAATTCTTCTTTTCCCTCCAAATTATTTACATGTATCTCTTTTTAAATTTAAAGTATTTTAATTGGTTTACATACTATAACATGGAAAATACATGAAAATCGCATGGGCACTTTTAGACTGAAATTTCCTATAATGTAAAGATCAACTAGGGCCTAATTTCCCTTCCTATAAGCCTTATATATATATATATATATATATATATATATATATATATATATATTAGGTAATAATTATTGTTGAATAGGCACATCTCTAAGGACATGACCATTTGTTGAAAATAGCTCATAACCACGTAATAACATATTTATCATAAGTTACTACCCATTATAATTTAAGCAAATATTTGCGTAAAAGATGAGATAAGGAAAAATATGTAAATAAATATACTTACTAGGAGTTACTCACCACCGTTATTTATGGGTTCTTCAATACTTTAACAAATATGGGTAAAATTTTTAATGTGCAAACTTACTAGATCCAATTTACAAAGAGACATGTCTCTTGGTTATCTTTAGTATAAAATTCACTTGAAACTTTTCTTTTTATACAATTCACTCATCATCTCATATATTCGTATACATATTTTCGGAGTATTGCGAACAATTAATGTCTATAATGACCCAGAATATTAATGAAATTTAAATGTGATTTCTATTGGAATCCGAAGTAAAGTTCTGATTGGGCTAATGAGAAATTGAAGTAATCGTTGCAAGCACGTAACATACCATAAAATTTAACATGATATCAGAGCCTAAGTGAGGACAAGCCCAAGGAACAAAAGGATAAATCGTTATTGAATAATTGTTGTTGTTGAACAAAGTCTATTGGAACAATCTTCATGGCTAATTACTCTTATTTCAAGATACTAGAGGATAAACTCAATGACAAATCAAATTATGATGCTTGGAATATGGATCTTGATTTGACCTTGGAGGAACATGTGGTGTTGGATTATGTGTAAGGGAAAGTGGTGGAGCCTCCTTCAAATGAACCTACTGGTGGTAGAACAAAGTATAGAAAATTCGATAGGGATGTTCAAAGTCAACAATGCAAATCAAATTATCTTTCTCAAGAACAAGTTGAATGATATCAAAATGGAAAAATGAGAAACTATAAAAGCATATTTCATGAGAATAATTCAATCAAAAAGTGATTTGTATCTATTGGATGATCCATTACTACACTTGGAGGTCTTTCAAGGCTATGGGAAACATTTTTCAACATCATTCTCAACAATGACATGATACCTGTTTTTGATGAGCTATTGGCTAGATGCACTTAATAGGAAATAAGGATGATGGAGAGATATAAGTTTGTTAATGTAAGTGAACCTGCCTCTTTCTCTACACATTCTAAATGGAGAAATGATTTTTCTCCATCAGATTCAAGAAGGAAGGGTTTTGGATCTAAGAAGGGATTCAAAGGAAAAAGGCAAAGGAAGATGCTTCAATTAAAACAAGTTTGACCACTATGCTAGAGAATTTCCTAACAAGAATAATCCTCCAAGGGACATCAATAAAAATAAAAGAAACAACAGGTCTAACTACAAAGGAAAATAGAATTCTCTTGTTACTCGAGAAGGAAATAATTGACCTCCAAAGAGGACAAGAAATGACATATATGATGAAAACAATGTTGTTGAAAAACAAGATGAGTATTATCTCATTTCTTCTTTATCTATTCCCTCTCCTTTGTACACCTTATATTAGTGGTTAAGTACTAGTGGTGCTTCAAGGCATTTCACTGGATAAAAGGAGGTTCTCTCAAATTTAGTTTAAAGGAAGACTAATCTAAATATTATTCTTGGAGATAATGTCACATATCCCATGAAAGGAATATGAACTATTACTCTTCACTTGAAATATGTTCAAGCCATACATCTTCAAGATTTTTTATATGTGCCTGATTTGAAGAAGAGTTTGGTATCTATTTCTGCAATGGAGAATAAAGGATTCAAGGTAGCTTTTACTAATGGAAATGTATGCACATATAATAAGAACTTTAGAGACTCTTTTACTCTTGGGTTTAGGGTTGATGGTCTTTATCATTTTGGTGGAAGTCCTTTGGGAGCTTCAGAAAATGACACCTCTATTTAATGTGAGTTATGACATCGAATATTTTCTTATTTACATTACAAATGCTTATCGAATGTAAGGAGGATGGTCAGAGGGATGCCTAAATTTCATATGAAACATGAAGTAGTTTGTCAAAGTTTTGAAACATGAAAACATACAAAGGGACCATTCTCTTCTAGTGAGATCAAGACAACTAATATTATTCAATTGGTCCATTCTGACATGGTTGGTCTTTTTCTCGTGTCTTTATTGGGAGGATACTTATACTATGTGATATTTGTGGATTAATTCTCCCACAAAACTTGGATTTATTTCTTGAAGAAGAAGGATGGAGTATTTAATTTTTTTTTCTCTCTTTTAAAGCAGTGGAGGAGAGCCATACACGTAAGAAGATCAAGATACTGAGAACTAATCATCGAACCGATTATTAATCTCATGAATTCAATGAATTTTGCAAAGAGGAAGGTATTAAAAGGGAGCTAACTATTCCATACAATCAACAACAAAATGGATTTGTTGAGAGAAATAATCATACAATTATGGAAGCCACCCATGCCATGATTCATTATCGAGGCCTACCAATGTTTTAATGGGGAGAAGATGTGAACATTGTTGTGTACATTCAAAATAGGAGTCCTCATAAAATCTTGAATTTCAAGACACCCTAAGAAATCTTCACTAGTAAGAAACCTGATGTTGCATATTTTAAAATCTTTGGTTGTCTTGTATATCTTCATGTACCAAAGGAGAAAAGTAACAAGTTAAAAGCATATGGGAAGAAAGGTATATTTTTTGGATATAGTGAAGATTCAAAGGCATATCATACTTATGTACCTCATCAAGGAAATGTAGTAATAAGTAAATATTTTACCTTTTATGAAGGTTGTACCCTTAGAAAAGGAAGGTATCTCCCCATCGCAAGGAAGGATGATGATGTAGCTAAAATTAAAGAAGATCATTTGATGGATGAACCTATGCCTGATGTTTATGGCCTGATGGATCCACTTCATCCACCTCCCTATGATACCTCTATCTTCAAGAAAATACCACTATGGCTTATAGATACACTTCAAGATGCAGAAAATCATGTTGTCCCAAAAGGAAATTTTAGAGAAAGTAAGAAGCCTACCAAGTATCAAATATACTTGGCTACCATGAGTACTATCATTCAAATTGAACCTTGCAATTTTGAAGAATTTTTGAAGCACTAAGTATGGAAATATGCTATCAATGAGGAATATGAGTCAATCATGAATAATAATGGCTGGGAAGTGGTTCATAGACCTAAGGATAAGTTCGTAGTCACATTGAAATGGATTCTTACATGGATCACTTAAGGAGGAATTATACTTGGAAAACCCTTAGGGGTTGGAAGAGAAGGATAGAAAAACTCATGTATGTAGGTTGAATAAATCCCTCTATGAGTTAAAGCAATCACATAGGGTTTTGTATGAGAGGATTGATAGTTATCTCATGAAGCTGGGATTTACAGGGAGTTATGTTGATCCAAACTTATAGTTCAAGTTTGAAAAGGAAATGCCACTTATTTTGGTCTTATATGTTGATGATCTATTTCTAACTCCTGCAAAACCTCTCATTTATCAATGTAAGAGGCAGTTAAATTTTGAATTCAAGATAAAGGACCTAGGATTGATTGATTACTTCAGGTCTGGAAAAAGCCAGGTGAGGTTTTCCTTTCTCAAAGAAAATATATTGTGAAGCTGTTAGAAATATGTGGCACGGTGGATTGCAAGTTTGTGACCTCACCGATGGGACTAAATTTCAAGAAGCTATGTGGAAGTGTTGTTGGACTAGTTTTGCCAAATCCTACCAAATATAGACAAATTGTGGGAACGTTGATGTTCTTGGTGAAAAAGCGACCAAAAATATGCTTTGTTGTTCATACATTGATTCAACATATGGTTGAGCGTCATCATATACATTGGGTTACTACGAATAATCTTCTAAAATATCTTCATGGTACTATCAACCATGGACCGAGGTACATTGTCGAGGATCTGAGATTACAAGGATATCTAGTGATGTTGATTGGGATGGTAGTGTGGTGGATAGAAAACACACATTTGGATGTTCTTACTCTTTGGGATACACTTCCATCTCATGGATGAGCCAAAAACAAAAGTATGTTGCACTAAGAACCACTGAGGTTGAATATATTGTAGCTAGTATGGCTTTTCGTGAAGCCATTTTGTTGAGGAAGCTCTTCAATGAGATATTTGAGCATGTGCTCAATACCACCATCATTTATTTTGATAATCAAAGTGGGAATCACCTTTCGAAGAATCCCTTGTTCCATGATTGATCCAAGCATATTCATATTAGGTACCATTTTATCTGAGATATGGTACAACAAGGAATGGTAAGGCTACAACACATCAGGACGGATGAATAGGTTGTTGAAATCCTCACAAAGCCTTTAGAAAAAATCAAAATTATTAGCATTCAATGAGAGACTTGGAGCCATGGAAAGATCATCCCATAAGGGTCCCAATTGAGTTGGACATTGGGCTTTGGGATATCCTGGGGGCCCGGTGTACTTCTTGAGCATAGGGTGAGTAGTTCACCTTCCCATGTGGAGTACATACCCCAGCATGTGAGCAAAGGGTGAGTGGTTTACCTTCCCCTATGGAGTACATTATACAAAAATAGGATGAGTCGTTCACCTTCCCTTGTGGAAACCCCAACATACATCCTACCCTTGTAGTCTGGAACTCTTGGGAAGTACCTATGACTTGGCCAATGAGTTGGGAAAAGAGGTTAGGGTTAATTAGTACTACTGATGGACGCACCAGGTACTACTGTATTCCCTATGACTAGGATGCATGATGTTCAAAAACTTTATCACTAAGGATTAATCCTGATAGGGGTTCTATCCATGGACATGAGGACTTTCCTCTGTCATTTTGGTAAGAGTGGTGGGGTCTTGTGACTCACCCTCTTTCAATCCTTTCATATTGTACTATGATATCAATCTTCAGAATGGATGAGACAAGTTTTAGAGATGGCACATGATGGACACGATAACATAGACATGGATTAATGTTCACGTGGAATTCCTCCCTAGTTGAGAGGGAGTGTTAAAGAGTGAATCTAGAGGCCATTCTTCCTCTAAATTTTTTATATATATATATATGTGTGTGTATGTGTGTGTGTGTGTGTGTGTGTGTATGTAACAATCATAAATAATGAATAATTAACTAATAATTAGTGTTGAAGAGTCATGTATCTAGGGACATGACCATTCATTGAAAATAGCTCATACTCATGTAAATAACATATTTACCATAAATTTCTACCCACCATAGTTTAAGCAAGTATTTGCGTAAAATATGGGCTAAGGAAGAAAAATGTAAATAAATATAATTAAGTTACTTCCCACCATTATTTATGGGTTCTTGGGTACCTTGAGTATAAAATTCACTTGAAACTTTTCATTTTACACAATTCACTTATCATCTCATATATTCTTGTACATATTGTTGATGTTTTATCTACAATTATTATCAATTATGATCTAAAGTGAATGCCACTGAATTTTTAATGTGATTGTTATTGGAATTCGAAGTAAAGTTCTTATTGTGCTAATAAAGCATTGAAGTAATTGTTGCAAGCATAAAACATACCATAAAATTTAACAAATATGATACACTATAAATAGAAGAATGAGTTCTCAAGATTGAGAAACTATCTTGATCACACAATAAACTTGGTTGAGAAAATTTCTCAACCGCAAACCAATATAGGAAGCTAGTTAGTGGAGAATATTTCTCAACCTAATTATATCCAACAACCTCCTAAATATTGTAACATCCCATAGTTTATTTTCATGTGAATAAAATAATACTAAGGTCACAAGACATGTATTCCAAGTTGAATGTTGGGCAAAACATAGTGATGGTTATCACTGGTTATTAATTAATGGCTATGGAAATTGGCAAAGACATTGGCAAAGGCAAAGAGGAAATAATTCACATTTTATCTATGAAAATAAAGTAAAATAGTATAAAATGGAGATGAAGGGTCACATATTTGCATGAGATGGAAATTGAAGGAAAATAAAGAAAATAGAGTAATGATAAAAATTCTTATGAGGATCAGTTCACAACCTTTTTTCAGTTCAGTTTTGGAGTTCTCATCTATTCTATAATTCTCTCATGTTGTTGCACACTTACATAATTCTTGGAGCATGATTGGAGAACTCTAGTATTCACTTGGATTTGGATAAATAATGGAAAGGAAAGTAGGAAAGCATAGGGGGATAGTTGGATCATCCACTACAATCAAATTTCTTTGCAGGTAATAGGTTGCATGTGTGATTATTTGGTTATGTGTTGTCATTGGAATGGAGGATTTCTTGGATTTACAGTGGCTTAAGCCTTGCCTTTCCATTTCCTGGATAGCCATGGTGTTTTTAGTTTTCCCATTTGACTATTTTCTAGTTGGTGCTCATAATTCCTTATGGTTCTGGATTGGAACAAACAAAATGGAAGCCCTGGAACAACTTGGGATGAGTTACTAGTACTGGAGCCTAGGTTGGGACAAATGCTATGGAGCCCTTGGTGGGTTGAGTTACTAGTCCCTGGAGTTGGGTTGGAAAAATTCTTTGGAGCCCTAGAAGAATTTTGGGTTGAGTTACTAGTTATTGGAGCCCTTAATAGCTTGGGTAGAGACTGATATGGTTGGTGTTAGTGATGTCCAACCATGAGGTGGAACCACTAGTCGAGGGTTGAAGTGGTTTGGCCTTTGGAAGCCCTAGTTTGGTTTGGTTTTCTTTATTCCATGAGATCATGCATTCATGCTTGGACTATGGTGTGGGGCTGATTAGATGAAACAGATATTTGGTTCAACTCAATTTATGGTTGAGTGGTATCTGGAAGTCCCTGACTTGGTTGGTATTTTCATATAGTAATAAGAGCTATTCTTCTATTTGTAGCAATTATGTTGGTGATATTACAGCTGATTTTCCATGGTTCCTATACTACTTATTTACTGGTTATTTATTGATTATATGATGTATGTTATTTATGGATCATGTCATGAATGGTTTAGTTATATATTGGTTGATGAATGGATGGACTAATAACTAGTGTTGCAACAACGTGGATAGGGCATAGGGCCTTTTTGGTGATTCTTATATGAATCGCAGACTTTTGGGATCATATATGCATTCAGGACTTTTAGGTTTTAACCCTGTACAGAAATTACCTGTAAAAAAATTCTTAAGACAGAAAAATAAACAATGGTGAGAACATAAAAAATATACACAAATATTTTCCCCCTGGATCCAAAAACCGGGACTACTAGATTGTTTTTTCATTATATTCCTTTGAATGCTACAATACTTATATATACACGCCGAAGCATTCATAAACCTCAATCCACTAACCCTGGATTAGAGCATAACCATAGTTCCCTTAGCCAGATATACAAAATACCATGGGCATAAAATCATCATGCCAAAAACCATGTGCGAAACCCATGCACAAAACCATAGGTAGGTTCACCCACCATCTTTGGGTCCACCCCCCATCCTTGGGTCCGCCCAACTATTATTGGGTTCACATAAAAATAAAAAACCCAGGGCACTGCCCCTTGAAACTTTCATGTGATGTCCGCCCCCTTGCTATCTCTCATCAAACAGGCTCACAAACTATAATGCATGGAACTAGTTGTGGAAATAATATAACACACACCCAAAATTCTCCCACTTTTTATTTTCTTTCCACACATGGGGTCAGAGGAGAGCTTAGTAATTGGTCTAGGCTTGCAACGCCCATTTTTTTTCAACACCAAGAAAAATTCTTAGTGCCCACAGACTTCATCAATTCATCTGCAACACTATTCAAAGTGTGCACCTTTACTAGCAACACCTTTTTGTCCCAAACCATATCCCTCACAAAGTGACACTGGACATAAATTTCCTTTGTATTTGAATGATATGTAGGGTTTTATTCCAAGACCCTACTTATACCCATATACCCATATACCCTAATATCTGTGTAATCCTCAAATAGATACCAGTCTCCTACCCTAGTGTCTTTTCTCAGCTGAAGGATTTATTTTTAGTAAGGGAGGATTCTTGGAGGAGAAACATTGTGGATAATTTTATAAGAAATGGCCATATAGGATGAAATGAACCGAGAAAAGACATCATTATCTGGTATTTTCCTAACAACAATATCCTAGTCAAAAAATAACTTCCTATGTTTGTTGGTAGTCATGAGACTAAGACCCATACACTCAAACACATCCACATGAGTGTACACAAACAAGTATAACAATATGGAATAATGATTTGTAGGAAGTGGTAGGAAAATGGTGTAGTTGGAATTTTACGTCCCCAGTTAGTTAAGGAGGGATGCCAAAGAAATGGCTAGGCTGCATCATCTCCCTTAGAAACCCCAGGGAGGCTTTAGTTTCCGTATTGGCATTGTCATCCCCAAACATATGAGCAATTAGGGTCAGAATTGGTTAAATAGGCTCTGCAAAGATGGTTATAGGGAAGCTATAAGCAATGGGAAGATATTGTAGGCTAGGGGCCAGGACCTTTTATAGAAAGGATTGGTGCTCATCAGATGAAAGGGTAGTGTACTAGTAGAACAACGTGGTTTCTGTAAATTGTTGGGGTTCAGGGGAGATTGGGTAAATTATGAATTTTTGAATTAGTTTTGGAGTCACCTCAAGGATTTTTGCCTTGGTGGAGGAGACACAACAACTCTTCTCTTCTATGTAAGTGGTTGTTAACCAGCATATAAAGTCACGAAAATAGTGTACTGAGGGTACAATTTGGTAGTACAGGCCTGAGTTGGCCACCCGAAATGGGTTTTCTCCTCTGACATAGTCACCATGTAGGTTGAATCGAAGGTTTGCAAGGTGGTAGGTTCAAGAGGGGTCTACAATTTCTGCCTCCATGTCCATGAGAGGTTCGACACTAGAGGAGTGTTTTACCTCCCGAGATTTAGGGGTCTTGGGGGAAGCTTTCTTCATTTTTTTAACAAATATTCAATAATTTGCAGGTGAAGGGGACCCACTGGTTACATGGTTTTCATGGCGATAACTGAAAACGACGTTGGAGGGGAGTTCTAAACGAGCTAAGTAATTGAACAATGTTACAGAGGAGATGAATGGAAGGATCTTTTGCATCGGGAAGCAATAAAAAACTTTAAATTTTGGAGGGAGAAGGGTTTTTATAGGCATAGAGAGGGAAACGATCATCTGATGTGGTATGACATCAAGGGGGGTGGGAATGTGGCAGAAGGGGATTGGAAAGTGACAGATGATAGGTGGATGGGAGTGAGGCTAGAGAAATCACCGTTTACCTTTTAATTTCATCGCTCGCTTGAAAATGGCATTAGCATATTTATGACGAGGTGGGTGGTCCCCACCATCCTCTAGCAGGTAAGAGAATAAGAGGCCGGATCCAACGACAACCCCCCGAAATCAGTTTGAGTCGTTGGATCGCCTGCCCTTTTGAATTTTCAACCCGGGGGGTAGTGCTAGTCTATCACCCATGCAAGTCACCCCCCTAAAATGCTTCCTGGGGTTGGTTAGATGAAGGTAAACGATGCTCTGCCACTAAACCTACTCAAAACTTAAACAAAAACGTGTGATTATTCAAATTTCCTCCTTGAGCTCGTTGCATTTGCCTCGTGGAGGGTTCCATGGGTACGAGATTTAACATTATAGATTTTTTCATGGCACCAGGGATTTATAGTATCTCCTATCATTGATTTGATTAATTTTTAAGCCAAAAGTCTTGAATTCAACCTCTTAGCCTTCTTACAAAAGTGATGAAGGGAAATAACAGAATTGATTCTTTAGATCTATGCAGTAAACCATAGATCCTTCGCACTGTACCACAAAATAAATACCTCAGAAACACGTACAATATTTGACCATTTTGATTGCTAGAGAGAGAAATTACTTTCCTTTTGATTTTTTTTCCTTGAACTCCTTTTCTTCTTTACACAAAACATAGATATATTTTATGATCTAAAGTCTACCTTTGGAGGAGATTGAATAGGCTTAATATATATTATTTCAACCATGTTAAGGGGTGTGTTTCATGGGCAGGTCGACTTGTCACTTGGAGGGATGACCTAGTCACTTGTGGTGGAAGATACAAGATTTTAAATCTTCAATTTTCCAAGTTTTCGTAATTTTCTTTTGCATGGGTCATGAAGAACATGCCCTTCATCATTTTTCTTTAAATACAAAAAATAAAATAAATATTTTCTTTTACAAATATAATATGCATTACATCATTGCAAATATAAATGATACACTATTAAGACTACAAAATTCAACAGTAATAACATATTTTATTGATCACATATGCGACTACAAAAGGTTTAGTAGTGTATTGATGGAACAATAGGGTTTATCATTAATGTAATGGTAATGAGAGGTTGTAAAATATATTTTAAAGAGAAAAAATAGGTAAATTTTTTAAATCATATATTTTTGGATTAAATCTCATTGTTTTATGATCACTTTACTTTTCTTTCTTAGGTATAATGGAAGATAGATGCTAGGAGTCTTTCTTAGTGATGATGGAAGATGTGATTCAAAAGTGCAACCACTTTCACATGGAAAAGTATAGAAATCTTGGAAAAGCATGTATAAAGGATATTTTTTGAAAACTTTAGTCTCTTTTAACTTAATTACTCCACTTAATTATGGATCAGTTCTCTTCAAATCGTCCTGTATATTTAAATCTCTTATATTGCAGTCGGATTTCCGCATGGAAGTGGTGACCAACTTTGAATTTTAGTTCCAAATGTTCAACCTAAACTTCACCTGAACGTGTAAAATCCTATCCCTTGTGCAATATGGAATAAGGAGATTTCGATATCCCTTTATTTGCTTACATCATGCGTTACTTTTGAGCCATATTTGTTGTTCCAACCATTTCCTCAATTTGTTTATTCAGATACTTCTTTCATTCTGGATATACAACCAATATAAATACATTCTTTAACCCAAATATCTCTCATGTGTAGATATTTCCTTTAATTTGAATTATTCACTTGATTCGAGATGTAGTTAATAAGTGGTTGTTCAAACTTTTATTATGTCAGATACTTTTGCCATTTCGAATTAACAGTAATTTGCAATGAACATCTTTTTCTTTCTAGCAACTAACATACTTTTGGAAATGTGATAGATATGATAATTTGGGGATTTGGATTAAACTTGAAACTTGTGATTGTGTTCAAATCGGATGGTTGGATACCAGGTTTAGACTATTTTGGCTTCTAGTCTGGATGGTGTTTTGCAAATTTTAATTAAATCGTTGACGGGGAATTGGGAATTTGATCTACAATTTCTCAAAATAGGACAATTTCAACTTGCAATAAAAAATCCTTCCTGCAATAGATAAGAAAGATGATTTGGCTCTATGTTCAATCACAACATGAATTCAACTACACAGAGGGTAAAAACAATAAACACATAGATTCATATATTCAACAACAAAATGGAAGATTGAAGATAGACTATTTATATTCTTCCTCTCGTGCACATCATTGACTCTCTCAAACTTCCCTAATCACTTGATTACATGGAAATCATTTTTCATAGAACTTTTGTACAAATAAAAAACCTTAATCTATTTTTCTAGATTTTCTAACATATTCCTAATTTATCTAAGTCTATCCATTTACATTGAAACTAAATGACACTCATCTAACTTCCTAATAACATATATACCTTCTAGATTCACAACTTGAAAAATATTACCATTTAAATAAAATTAAGGAAACCATGTCCTTTGGTAAATGGATTTTAAGTTGTAAATTCTCGTGTATCAAACTCCTAGAGAAAAAAATAATTTTTCATAAGATTTTTAATTCTTGTACCATACTTGGAAATTTCTATTGCTATCATCCAAGTGGCATATTTTGCTATTTGATACTTCCATTTGACTACATACTGAAAATATTATTTACCGCTAGTTCTCTTGGTTATAGTTTGATCCCACACTACTTCTATTTCTTTTTGAATTACTTTAGGTAGTTGTTTCTTCCATCCACGGGTATGATCTTACATCACTTATAGGTTCATCTATTGTAACACTTTATATTTCCTTGAATGGATACAAATATGCAACATTGAAAATTCGAGAAATCTCAATATCACTTAGGAGCTCTAATTCATAAGAAGTAGAAGAAAAATTTATTAAAATATTACATGGACCAATTTTTTTAAGTTTTAATTTATTGTACGTCCCTATAAGAAGCCTATCATTCCTGACATATGTTATCACTAATTCACCAACTTCAAAGTCCAATGGTCTTTTTCTCATATGAACTCTCTATTTATACTTGTTGTTGTTGTCTTTCCTACAACTCTTGCATGCTTGGTGCAAAGTCTTTACCATCAACACTCCTTAATTCTTGCTTTCCAAAATTTCTCAATTCATAAATTCCTCTTGGATGCATTAATTATAATATTTGAAATTAACTCATTCTGATGTTTTTGTTGGGTGAATAATTATATGAAAACTTGGTATGAGCAAGTATTTGATCCCATTGCTTGGGATTCTCACTTACCAAACTTCTTAAGATATTTCCTAAGATCATGTTTACAACCTATGTTTTCCCATCAGTTTGTGGTTGATGTGTTGAACTACAATTCAAGTTAATGCCTAGTTTCTTCCACAAACTTCTCCGAAAAAGGCCTACAAATCTTGTATATCTATCTAAGACCGTCCTTCTAGGAAAAACATGCAACCTTACCCCTCTCTAAAGAATAAATTATTAAAATTGGTTGCAAAAATGGTCTTTGTACATGCTATGAAATGTGTCATCTTTGAAAAAAAAATTCACAACAATATAAATAGAATTGTTACCTCTTTGAGTTCGAGGCAACCCAATACAAAATACATACTTACAGAGTTCCATGATTTGTTTGGAATCAACAATGGATAATCTTAACCTGCATCTTGACTCCTTCCTTTAGTATGTTGACATGCTCTACATATTTCAACAAATCTCTTCACATCATATTGCATATCTGGAAAAAAGAAAGTTATTCAATAAAGCATGTTTTATCCCATCCAAGGTGTCATGATATTTCTCCATTATGATTTTCCTTTATCAAATTGTCTTTGATTGTGAATTTTGGTATGCAAATATTACTATCCTTGAACAACAATCCTTCTTTAATAATATAACTCAACCACTCAATGTTTCCATACTAACTAGATTTTCACATGTTGCATATGCATCCTTAAAATATGTGTTGATATTTGTGTAGCTTGGGAGGTACTCCAAGCCCTAGTGTTCAAGGGTTGGAGGTTAAAGTGACACAAGTAGGCTTGTGGGCTTGAAACCCAAGGTTGGGGATTTTTCACCCACCGATGTTTGGGCCAAAACCACAACGAGTTTTCAACATGTGATGGATGGGAATGATAGTGCCCATCGAGACGACTCTAACGCAACGAGATTCATCTGATTCCAAGTTGTTGTGGACAAATGTATCTTTTAAGTTGATAAGTAATTATTGGTTTTCAAGTCACGTAGGATTGAAGTAAAATTCGTTCAATAGATGTGTATCTTCATTTATTCGTGGGAGCCCCTCATTTGGCTATAAAAGGAGGGTGAATTAGAGTTGTTTTGGAATCCAACAAGCGAAAATTCCTCTCAAGAATAGGAGCTATGAAATTTCCCTAGCCGCAGCAAGGAGAGAGGCCCTAGACAGCATGGGGGAGGGTCTATATTCTGTGATGAAGGCCGAGTAGTTGAGGTGGTAGCAGATTCTCTTTGGGCTGAAAGTTGTACCAAGGTTGTTTTTCTAGAAGATGAGTAGGGTTGTTGTTGGGTCAGCTAGTAAGGGTCAAAAACGTTGTTTTTGGAGTGTGTTTGGGCACCAAATTAGGGGATTGTCTCATGGTTTTAGGGCTTTTATGTTAAGCCGTTTGCCTTAGCACATAGCTGGGCTTGTTTATGGGTTTTCAAGGGTTGACTAGTGCCTTAATCATGCAACGTGCGTGAGGAGGATACCTTTGAGGGTATGACACAACCATTAAAAGGATTATTTTTGGACTGTCAAGAGGGTTTAGGGCTGCAACACGTGCCCTAACTAGGGCTGTCACAAATAGCAGGAGAAAACACCATTACAACCGTGTTTTGGAGGGATGTTGGGTTCTTGATTTGTGGACTAGAGTGTGGATTAGTTGATGAGATTCTTGTAGGTGGCCTTAGGATTTGTTTGGAGGAGCCCACATGGAATGTTGGGAATCCTACCAAGCAACCAAGGTGACAATAGGAGCATCAGATTGGAAGGCAAGAAGAAAAAACCAAGGAGAGTTGTAGATGTTCCCTTTATTTTGACAGTGTCCTAAGTAAGGACTAAAGTGAACAAAGTTCCTTCTCAAGTTAAATACTCCAGAAGACTTGGAATATGAAAATATCCATGAGGGTACAAATATTATATTAAAATTTATGAATTATGATTGATTGATGATGTTACAAATTAGGCCTGCTTATATACCTAGGCAGGTGCCTATTCACGAAAGGTCGTGTCTCATCAGACATGCCCTTTCAACCTAGTTACTAATTAACTAATTAATCATTATTTATATTATTTTATTCATTACATTTCCTTCCTCCTCAAAAAGCTTTGTCCTCAAAGCTTGTTAATGAAAAAGGCTTGATTCTTTTTTTCCTGCTACAAATGTCTTCTCGTCTCGGAGCAGTCATCTTTGTCGATACAAGTTGATATGATCCTCTAAGTGAAAAAAAAAATTGTCGCACTGAGAATGGATCAGACCATCCTAGATCAATCTTCCGTGGAATCTTGTAGCGACTTGAAATTCGTGATGAATTATCACATGAGTGGATTGCATCGACATTAGTATTCTTCAAAATATCAACTTGTTGTTTCTGTTATAAATACATATCTTGGTTGAGTTGTTTGCTCTCGTGATTTGGATGTCGATAGGGAACCTTTTTGGTTTGAATTTCCCTTCTTAGGTAAGTGGTATTTTTTTTATATTCATCTGATGAGGATGTTGTTGATTTGGTTATAGAACCTTCACATGGGAAGTTCATCATCTGAACTACAACATCTAATTTTGTATTTTTTTCAACTTGTTTGTCTTCATCTTTAGTTGTGACCTTTACTGGAATACTGTTCATTTTTTCTTCAACTTGAATGTCTACATTCGATGCTTTATTGTCGACAAGTTATTGCACCTTGTTTTCTAATGACTTCTTGTCCTTCTTCAGCTTCTTAATTTGCATTAGTAATTTTTCATTGTGGTCCTTGAGGCGAGCAACTTCTTCATTCTTGTTAGTGGTGATTTTTTCAATTTCCTTTTGCATATTTTGTATCACCTTTTTACCTTCTTGAAAAATTACTTTTGAAATTTCTTGTATGTCTTCAAGCGTCACTGAATTTGGCTTTAAATTAATGTCCTGTAGAGTTATTTTCTTCTTTTTGTTTGAGAATGTCAAAAACTTCTTTTTAGTATTTAGGATAAATGAACCTAGGGTTTCCATCCAGGGTGAACCCAATACAATGTCACTATCATTAAAAGGTAAGGATTGAACAAAGAATTTTGATATGAATGTATAATCCCCAATGTTTAACTGTAAACTAGTTATGTCATATATTTTGTTGCCAAAACAATCTAATTTTTCGATTATATTTGACTCTGGGATCATTAATTGTTTTGCGATTTTAGGTGCTATATAATTTGTACCTTCAGCTGGAGAGATAGAAATAGTAATATCTTTTCCAACAAGAATTCCTTTAAATTTAAATAGAACTTTAGCGTTGATGGGGAAGGTTTCTAAAAATATCTCTTTCTTCAATTCTGATTTAGACTCCATTTTGCTTCTTGAATATTAAATACTTTTGGGATGAACTTAGGGTTTTTAAAAAGTAGATACTTCTAATCTTTATAATAAAATATTACTCACTTTTTTTTTCCTTTTAATAAACCTCTAGAATTTTATTATTCCTAATTTTTTTTTTTGGTTTAATTTTAAATTTATTTCTCCTTATTTTATATATATACGCTCTTTCTAATTTTTAATTACTATATTTTTTTTTAAAAGTCAACTTTTGAAATCCCCTTATTTTATATATATACCCTCTTTCTAATTTTTAATTACTATATTTTTTTTTAAAGTCAACTTTTGAATCCCGCTCTTCAATAGTAAAATGTCTTTCTCACTTTTCTTCTAAATATATAAAAGGCTTTATAATTGTCTCTTTAACTCCTTGTATAAATTTTGAACTTCATTTTTGGAACTGACCCTTTATATAGCCTTATAAAAAAACCTCATTCAAAAATTAATATTTTGGACTCTACATGTATGTACGGGTTAATTCCTTCTTGGGTAACCTTTCACTAAATAGAGTTTAATACTGGAATGATAATAATTATTATTATTATTTTTAACTACTAAGACCTTTAACCACAATATATTTCCTCAAAAATTAAAATTTACCAACGATGCGGCGTGACTGTAGGAATGGGTGGAATCACACTATACGGATGTTGTGTTTTAATTTCACGGCACAACAAATGGAATGAACAGTGGTCGGGTAAGGCAGAGGAGATAGGGACAGAGGGAAGATGGGATGGCGATAGCAAATTGCGTTCAATGAGGCACTCGGTGGTTGTAGACGGGAGAAACAATGGAGTAGTGGTGTGTTGAAGTGTCTCCAGTGATAGCGTGAATGGTCTCTGTGGAAATGGCACCACAATTGTTGTGGGGTAGACGTCAGTGATGGCAGTGGATAGTTCCGCAGGAGTAGAGAAGTGCGGGTTGAACGGTGGCAGAAAGCGAATGGTGGAAAGCGGTGGTGGCAGACAGAACTAGATGGTGTTGTAGATAGATCCGACGGGCGAGGGTTATGACAGTGTTGCAGCGATGTGGGGAAACTGTTAGAATGGTCTGGAAGCGCGAAAGGTGGCACCGATAATATGATAAAGGAGGGGATACACAGAGGAGGCACGAGCAATTTGCGGGCTGGTACTTTTAATTAGGTGTGTGGACAACGAAGGCAAAGTAGTCGGCTAGCGACACCATGTGGAAGAATGGCCGAATGGCGGATGGCCTAGTGGTTGCGGCTATCAATTTATTTTTTTATTTTTTTATACTTTGGTCTCCATTTTTTATATATATAATTTTTTAAATCATAATTTTTATATATGATTTTTATTTTTATTTTTTATCTCTCTTTCTTCTTAATTTTTTTTTTCCTAATATATTCTTGTTTCCTTTTTTCTTTTTTCTTTTTAATACGATTTTTTTTTTACTTTCCTTATATATATATATATATATATATATATATATATATATATATTCTCTTCTTCCTTAAAAAGATGGCCAAGGGCCTCTGATGAACTCGATAGCAGTAGCAGAGAAACTCCCAAGGTTTAGCGAAACGCTTTTCCAGCAACAACGTTGACGAATTTTCAATGACCAAGGGCCTGGATCGGAGAGCATGGCTCTGTGCAACGAGAGCGGCCAGAAGATCAAACTCCTCTAATACCAAATAAAGTGAACAAAGTTCCTTCTCAAGTTAAATACTCCAGAAGACTTGGAATATGAAAATATCCATGAGGATACAAATATTATATTAAAGTGTATGAAGAATGATTGATTTATGATGTTACAAATGAGGCCTTCTCATATACCTAGGCAGGTGCCTCTTCACCAAAGGCCATGTCTCATTAGACATGCCCTTTCAACCTAATTACTAATTAACTAATTATTCATTATTTATATTGTTTTATTCATTACTAGGACATTTTGGTGTGCCCATATTTGTGCAATAGATCTTATATTGTAGAATAAAAGGACAGATTTGTGGAGTCTTTCGGCAATCGTGTCTGAGGGTCTCCTAGGTGTGAGGATGCCCTAACTAGGTGCAGATGTTACAATGTGGACTTGGTCTCTCATGGAATATTGGAGGGTAGTGTGAGAGAGGACCAAGAGTGCACGATATTGGACAGTTATGGTCTATTAGAGGACAATGTGATAATGTCCAAGTTTGTGCCAAAGTTCAACACCTTGATGGAAAAAGGTGACAACTAGCTTGGCAGTTGTTGGAGCTCAAGGGTGTGACCAACCAAGAGCAGGATTGTGGAGCTCGGGACTTCTGTGTGGAGAAGGACTTCTACAACAGATGATGGGCAGTCCTCGTAGCCCATGTTGATTGTGGGAGATGGGCATCTTGCAGTGAAAGGTTGAATCCCTATGTGCCCTATGTTGGTCTTCATCGTTACAGCACAAGAAGGCCACCATAATGGGATGAAGTCCCTGAGTAGCTAAGGAGCAGTGGTAGGCAGATGGAGAGTTTTTAACAAGTGGAGTTGTAAACAACTCAACATGAGTCTTGATGTGTTGTTCCCTTGATGGATGAAGGGACATATAAAGATAAGATTGGATCACTGAGTTTTAGTGGCGAGATGGGCTTGTAGAATTGATAGAAGCGGGAGTTGTAGATTGGGAGCCGAAGGACCGGGAAGGTACATGGTACAACCGAGAGGGTTGAGAGATTGCACTACAACCATCTGGTTAGAGTATCTTATTTTTATATTGTACTATTGGATGTATGAGGGCCATTATCCCTGGTACAGGAGCCCTAGACCATTGTATTATATGCTGTTAATATAACGAATTTTGGTTGAAAAATTAAAAATTTGTCTATATTTTATGCATATGTGATTTACTATTGTTTATATTCCACTATGAAAAGTAGTTCTGATGAGATTCTTAGTTTGGTAGTGTAAGAGATTTTAAGAATTTATCCTATACCCAAGGTCATGGAAATTCAACATGGTATCAAAGTGTATTTGAGCTACTTTGAGGGTCAGTGAATCAAAGTGCGCAAAGAGAAGAAACTCAAAGGAAGTTGTGGGTGTCTAGATCATGGAGAAGAGGGTTTAGCTGAAGACATGGAAATGTGGTCTTGACATGTTACATGGCGAGATGGGCTGGGAGTTCTGGTGGATTGGTGGCGAGCCTCGTCAACAATAGTTTGTTGTAGCGCAAATTGTTGATCATGGACTTCCATTGATTTATCATGGATGGTTGGGACAACTCGAAGATTTGCTTGGCATGAACAAGATAAGGTTGATCAAGATCGATTCATGTGATGGAATTTATATTGGCAGGCTAGAGTCTTCATCAGATCATTGTGTTGCATATTTGAGATTGGTGGGATTTTCATGAGTGGTACTTGATCTAGGAGGATGAGTGCTTGCAGGACTGAGCCAATGAAGATCGTGTAGGCTTAGAGGGAGTCTAGCCTCAGAGGGAGCATCCCTATGGAGGTTTGGGATCTTTAGGTTCATATGTGATGAGGCAGAGGCACTACCGAGATTTTTGGGTTCATCTACAGGGTATGATATAGTGAAGGATGCCAGATGGGCTAGTGTCATCGTCAGATGATGATGGTTACTTACTAATCTTGGAAGTACCTCCCTTGCTAAGAGGGAGTGTTGATTTTTTTGTAGTGTGGGAAGTACTCCAAGCCCTAGTTTTCGAGGGTTAGAGGTCAAAGCGCCATAAGTAGGCTTGTGGACTTGAAACATAAGCTTGGGTATTTTGCACCCATCGATGTTTGGGACATAACCATGATGCGTTTTTGACATATGATGGATGAGGATGATAGTCATGCTCATCGAGATGATTCTAATGCAATGAGAATCACTTGATTCTGAGTTGGCGTTAAGCACAAATGAATTTTTGAAGTTGACAAGTAATTATTGGTTTTCAAGTCGTGTAGGCTTAAAGTAAAATTCATCCAATTGATGTGTCTCTTCATCTATTCGTGGGGGGCCCTCATTTTGCTATAAAAGGAAGGTAAATTAGAGTTGTTTTGGAATCCAACAAGTGCAACGTCCTCTCAAGAATAGGATCTCTGAAATTTCCCTAGCCGCAGCAAGGAGGAGAGACCCTAGACAGCATGGAGGAGGGTCTGAATTCTGTGATGAAGGGCGAGTAGCTGAGGTGGCATCATACTGACTTTGGGCTAGAAGGAGGACCACGATTGTTGTTCTAGAGGCAGAGTAGGCTTGTTGTTGGGTCAATCTAGTAAGGGTAAAAAATGTTATTGTTGGAGTGTGTTTGCATACCGAATTAGTGGACTATCTCACAGTTTTAGGGCTTCTATGTTATGCCAAAGACCTTAGCACATAGATGGGCTTGTTTATGGATCGTCAAGGGCTGACTAGTGCCCTAAGCAAGAAGCATGGGTGAGGAAGAGACCTTTGAGGTTATGACACAACCCTTATAGGGCTTGTTTGTGGATTGTCAAGAGGGTTTAGGGTTGCAACACGTGCCTTAACCGGGGTTGTCAAAAATAGTAGGAGAAAACACCATTACAAAAATGTTTTAGAGGGATCTTGGGTTATTGATTTTTGGACCAGAGTGTGGATCAGTTGATGAGATTCTTGTAGGAGGCCTTAGGATTTGTTTGGAGGATCCCACGTGTATTGTTGGGAGGCCTACCAAGAACCAAGGTGACAACAGGAACATTATATTGGAAGGCAAGAGGATGACACCAAGGAGAGTTTCAAATGTTCCCTTGATTTTGATGGTTTCCTAGGTAAGGATATTTTGATGTGCCGAGATTTTTGCAATAGCTCCTCTATTCTAGAAGCAAAGGGCAAATTGGTGGAGTTTATGGGCAGTCATGTGTGAGGGTCTCCTAGGTGTGGGGATGCCCTAACTAGGTGCAAATGCTATTGCGTGGACCTGGTCTCTCGTGGACTGTTAGAGGGAAGCGTGAGAGAGGAACAAGAGTGGAAGAGATTGAACACTTATGGTATGTTGGAGGACAACATGATAGTGTCCAAGTTGGTGCCGAAGTGTAGCACTTTGATGGAAAAAGGTGACTGCTAGCCTGCCAGTTGTTGGAGCTCAAGGGTTTGATCAACCAAGAGCAGGATTGTGGAGCCCGAGACTTGTGTGTGGAAAAGGAATTCTACAGTAAATGATGGGAAGTCCTCCTAGCCTGTGTTCATTGTGGAATATGGACATCTTGTAGTGATAGGTGGCATCCCTTTGTGCCATATATTTATCTTCATCGTTGTTGTGTAGGAAGACAATCATGGGTTGAAGTCCCTGAGTAGCTGAGGAGCAGTATTGGGAAGATGGAGAGTTGTTTACAAGTGGAGCTATGAACAAATCGACTGGAGTCTCGATGTGTTTTTCCCTTGATGGAAGAAGGTAAAACTAGAGAGAAGATTGGATCATCGAGGTTCAGTGGCTAGATGGACTTGGAGCATTTAAAGAAGAAGAAGCTACAGATCAGGAGACGAAGGACCGGGTAGGTACAGGGTATGACCGAGAGGGCTGAAAGATTGCACTACAGCCAAATGGTTAGAGTATCTTGTTTGTATCTTGTACTAGTGGATGTATGAGGGCCATTATCCCTGGTACGGGAGACCTAGACTGTTGTATTATATGCTTTTAATATAACAAAATTGGGTAGAAAATTTAAAAAGTTGTCTATATTTTGTGCATATGTGATTTGTTGTTTTTTATATTCTGGTGTGGAAATTATTTCTATTGAGATTCTTGGTTTAGTAGCATAAGATATTTTACGACTCTATCCTAGACCCAAGGTTGTGGAAATTTAACAATATGCAATAGTTTTGTACATCTCTTTTATCTCACCAAACCCCAAAACATTAACTTGAAATTCATGTAGAATTAAATTAATTCTAGTCAATGCATCAACTACCTTGTTTGATGTACCACTTGTGGGATTAATTACAAATGTATGATTTTGTAGAAATTATACCCACTTAGCATGTCTTTGGTTAGATTTTAGTTGATTGTTGATAAACTACAAAGAATTATTTTCAGTGTACAAAACACTCTCCTAGGGAATAAGCAAATGTTCCCACTTCATTAAGACTTAAACTATGACACATAATTCTTTATCAAAAGAGGAATATATCTATTTTGCTTCATTCAATGTTTCACTGAAATAGCCACTTGTTCTTCCCTCTTTGATCAAAATAACTCCAATAGTAGCTCCACTCATATCTGCTTCAAAATGGAAAATAATATTGAATTCTGGTAAAGCCATGATAGGCTATTTTGTTATTTTTTTTAAAGTAATTTTAAATTTCTATTAATCACTATAGCCCATTTAAATGGTTTTTTACTTTCTTTCACTATCTCTACAATAGAACCATAAATGCTACTAAAGTTTCTAATAAAATTTCAATAAAATCTTGCTAAGCAATGAAAACTTCTCACCTCAAAGGCATTACTTGGAATAGTATAATTCATAATAGCCTTAACTTTCTCTTGTTCTAGATTTTCAAACCATCATCAAAAGTCACAAAATCCAAGTATACCAATTCCTTATTCATAAAACCAAATTTCTTCAAATTAATTAATAATTTATCTCTCTATAAGGTTCTTATCTCTAACCTGAGATGTCTCAAATGCTACTTGGTTTGTTTGTGTACCAAGATATATTCTAAGTACACTGTAAAAAACCTTCCAGTAAATTCCTTTAAAACCTCATTCATTAGCCTCATAAAAGTTCTAGGGGCATCAGTAAGACCAAAAGGTATCACTAACAATTCATACAATCCATGATTTGTTTTAAAGCTTGTTTTCCATTCATCTCCTTCCCTAATTATAATCTAGTGATATCCACTCTTCATATCAATCTTGGAGAAATACTTGGCACTACTCAAGTAGTCAATTTGATCATCAACGCATGGTAGTGGAAATTTGTACGCGATTGCAATTTTATTGATGGCTTTGGAATCAATATAGATTATCCATCCTCCATCCTTCTTTGGGTTGAGTACTATAGGAACATCACATTGACTCAAATTTTCCTTGATGAGACCTTTATCCAACAACTCTTGAACTTGTCTCTTCACTGCTTCATTCTCTTGTGGGGTCATTTTGTATGTTGCTTTATTTGGAAGACTTGATCCAGGAATTAAGTCTATATGATGACTAATGCTTCTAATAGGAGGTAAATTTCTTGGAAAATCATTAGTAATTATATAAAAAAATTCATCCAACATAACTTTGACTTCTTTAGGTTAATCATCTAAAATTATATTAGTAATAATAACCTTGTGCTTCCACACATATAAAAGTGTAATTCTTCCTTTTTTACTTCTTGCACTAGCTCCTTTCCACTCATCAACAACACATTAGGACCAACTTCTTCCTTTACTCCTTCATCTTGCAAAGCTGACTATGTTTGTCTGTGACCATTATTCTAAAGTTTATAAGTGTTCCTTCTACCATCATGAATAACCTTTCTATCATACAACTATGGCCTTCCCAAGAAAATATGACAAACATCCATGGGAATTACATCACATAATACCTCATCCTTATAGCTACCAATCTGAAGTTTTACCTTTCACTATTCATTCATGAAAATTTGATGTTGTTTTTGCAATCATGACACTTTATAAGGAGTAAGTTGTGTTATTTTCATAAACTCTATTTTTTCTACCATTTTAGTATAAACCAAATTTTCCACGCTACCACTATCAAACATGAATTTTACCCTTTGAATTCCATACAATTCTATTCAAGTTTCTCCTTCGAGTCATCTCCTTAGCTTCCTTCTATAATTTGATTAAAACTCTCTTCATCAATACTGACTCTCCATCTTCAGGGTTTTATTCAATTTCTATTGAATTCACACTTCCTTCTTTTATGTCAGCCATATGTCTATTTCTCTAGCATGCTGGATTTTTCTTTAGACATCCCATGAAATATGTACCAATTTTCCACATTTGTAACATCTAGGTTAGTAATATTTGCCTTTGCCTTTGCCTATTGAGAAATATCTTCTACCTCTACATTCACCTCCTCTTGGAAACTCACTACTCAAACTTCCAGCTTCCTCTCTTAAGGATTGAATTCTTCCTCTATCAATTTGTTTTCCTTTTCCTCTTGCAGTATTTCTTCCTCTACTTTTTTAACTCTGTTTTTTGGTGATCTTCTCTTTTTCTTTCAAATCATCCTTATATGCATCTTCAATTGTTCTCAAATATAAGATATTAATCTCATCATTAATTTCATACCTCAAAGCATTAATGTACCTAGAAAACTTTTCATCATCTTATTCAATATGTCGAGCTCTAATGTTTAATTTACAAAAGTATTTAGTGTGTTCCCTTAGTGACAGATTTTTGTCTAATATTCTATAATTTCTTAAAAATATTTAACTATTTTTAGAATTTTTCATGTGATTATTACCGAAAGATATTTAAATATTTAACTACTGATTTTTAGGCATGAAATTACCTTTGAATTTAGCCACCATTTTGTCCCAAATCTTGAACTTGGACTCACCTTTCCTCCTTTTATTTGCTTTCACTTCATCGCACCATAGGGATACATGAATTTTCAATCTTGTCACTACATACTTCACTCCTTTCTCTTCATCAACACCTTCATAATCAAAATATTTGTTCATGGCATTAATCTAATCAATCATTTCATCAACGTTTAAATTAGCTTCATATATAGGAACCTCCATATTTGTTGTGGCACTCATCTTAGCTATTAACGGGTGTCCAAATTGGCACATTTTCAACAGCAACTTGTAACCAATTGATGTCATTCTTCCACATTCCATTCCTTATGAATTTTCATCCATTATTATCTATTTCTAGTGTAGGTATGAATAATCTCTTTTATGCCAATTTCACTCTTAATCTTATCCATCGTATTATGAAATTATCATATTTCATATTAACACTGATAGATAGGAGAAAAATTCTATGGTTGCAACTCCTTCGTGTAGTTGCAACACCTAATGCAACCCCACAACAAGTGTTGCAACTACTCAGACCAAGATAGACAAGTGTTACAACTCTCCTCCTTACCATTGTTGTAACTTCTTTGAATTTATAAAACATTGGCGTGGCCACATACAAAAGATAATGTTGCAACTTTCTTGTGACCAATGAAGCTGCTATAACTTAGGAATTCCATGTTACAAATGAAATCCTTAGACTTTGTGTTGTTGCAACTCTAGATTACCATGCCAACTCATCGATCAATGCTCTAGTTGTATTCTCAACACAAATATCTTATGATGGAAGAGGCAAGTGGGTGACTGATTAAGAAAGAAAACTCGATTGCCAATGATCCCCGGCTGGTATGAGTCAAATTTTGTTTAATTCATACTAGTTTCTAAATAGAGTATTGTAACAAGACAAGTCGTTTGATTCTCTCGAGTTGGTCATCTGATATTTCACTTTGTTTAGATATCAAGAAATTTTTTATAAATAGTGGGCTTCCTTCAAATATCGGAAGGAGCAAAAAAGAAAGGAAGAATTTATTGTTAACTTGTTGTGTAATTTCTTCATTTTATGCAACAAAAAAACTCTTCTATTACATTCACTTGATGTTGATTTTGAGATCGTGTTACTGAAGAATTCACAGTACCTTGTCTAAGGAGGTAGGGCCCCCTCATTAGATTAGTACTATTAGGTAGCATTAGTAGGTACTTAGTATTTATAATTTCATTAATTTACAATTCTTTCCTATTATTGAAATTTCATTTATTTTCCTTTGATGCAACTATGTTAGTTTTCTTTTGTTGCAATTTCAATATTTTCTTATGTTGTCGTCATGTTACTTACTTTTTTCTACAACTCTAGGTTATGTAATTAAAGCAGTAATCCTATATTCAATGATTGACTAATGAAATTCATATAGCTTTGCATGTTTATGGAAATATTGGTTGTTGTTGCAACTCACATGTAGCCTACTCTTACTATGTTTTCAGTAGAAATTTATGACTGATATTTTTGGGATGTTTGCATATTATTTCTAGGCTAATTTCTTATCATTCATTGCATCATAGGCATGTGCCATTGCATAATTGTTACAACAAATCAAGAACACGGTTATACTTGAACATGTCACTTCTAGCAGTTGGTGTGTTTACTTTTCTATAAGTTGTGTTTAATTTCATGAAAGGTCACGTAGTTTGAAGGCATTTTGCTTCTCCACCCATTGATATGAATCCTCTAAGGGACCCTCGTCCTATGCCATGTTACAAACATATTGGGAGCTAGCCCTGCTGTAGAATCCTTGCATTGATAGTAGTTCCACCTCCCAATACTCTCGCTCTGACCGAAGCCACTCCATCCTCTGAAATAAACGTCTGCTTTATGCAAGTGTAATTTTCAGTGTGACCTAATACCTTTCCAAGAACATTGACATTCTTGATGTCGGGCACTCCATAAGGAGATCCTACCCTCTCTACCAGCAAAATTGAATACTTGGTAGACAACGTTGTGGCTAAAGGGCAGCCAGTCATTCCTCCTCCAACTACAATGTAATCGTATCTTCTTGTTGTTTCTTTCTGCCCATCAACGATAAAAAACACAAACTGAAAACCTGTGAATCACCAAAACCCCACAAAAAACAAACAAAACTGACAATTCACATTCAGCAAAGTATTCATTTATAAAGTATTAATAAATAACCCAATCCAGTCACATCATAAGAATCTAGGACAATACAACATCCAAGCCATGGCATGGAACCAAGTTAACCATGGCCCCAAAAACCTTAAACCCCTAAAGTATTATAAATAATCACTTGGAAGTATCATGCATAGAATAGTGCAAGCCTTGCCATAATTCTATGAGTACATGTTGCCAAGAAGTGCAACAAATGTGTGTCCAGAGATGTCGACCTCCCCCATATCTACTCCCAGTTGATTGCAGCTATTGAGAGTCGATATACTCCCAAACCATACCAAAACATGAAACCACCCTGGATTACTCCATCATATTAAGAAAAATAAATTAATCACAATAGTTGAAAAAAGGAATGAATGGAAACACAAATAAATTGAATGCATACCCAATCTCACAACATTGAATCTCTGTAGGTTTCTGAAACAAAATTTGTAGGTTGTCGAAACATCCGCAGAAGCGCTCTGGCAGTAGAAGGAATTGTGATGCCAAAAACATGAAGGAGTTGAGTCTCTCCCTGTTTGTGCAAACCCTCAGTTGTAGGTAGTAAGGTTTAAGAAAACCGTGACACGAGCTCTATGTCATCATGAACCAAGGTTTTAGAAGTATGAAAGCCCATGACAAAGCTTGCAAAAACAACCACAGAAGCAACCTCAGGGCGTAAAGGAGATCTTTCAGTACCTCCAGAATTCTCAACATCAAGCTAACCAGAATAGTGCAAAATGCCAAAAGGAATGGCTGAGATGAAACCCTTGTCATTTGGTGGGCTCTCTGCATTATAGGGGAAGAGAGATTCGTAGAGGTGAGAGAGTTATTTAGGTAGTTAGCTTAAATGAAGGAGTTTGTAGATGAATGGTCTAAAACATTTTAATCATCTAACATTTTATATAAGGGTGTAGATAGGTACACCTTGGAAGTTAGGGGAGTTGTTTTCAAAGAGGAAAGCCTTACGGCGTAATTAATATTTAATTAAAATAATTATTAAATTTTAATATAAAAAAATTGCATTTATATTAAAAAAAGAAAATAACACCTATCTTTTTTTTTCCTATTATTTTATTTATAAAAGATATATATATATATATATAGATAGATATATATATCCATTCCTAAATTTAATTTATATTATAATATATAGTTGAATTGATATAAACAATATTTTATATTTTTATTATTTAAATTTTATGGATACAATTAATATATTAAATTATTAGCCTAATTTATTAATTTATAATTCAATTTACAATTATCCTTAAAATCCTATTTGAAAGTTTGAGCCACACCACACCACTAACCAACCAATATTATTAGTGCACATATGTCAACGTATTTAAACGATACTAATAGGAACAAAGAGGTAAACAAAATAATCGTGATTGAAGTATGGAATTTATTTACAACTCTATTACATGACATAACTTTACACTAATAAATATCTCATGGAAATGAACAACATTTGCAATGCCTTTATTAGTCCCTACCTTCATAGGACTATAGCGATCACTAGATCGTTTGACCACCTATTAATTCATCCATTGACTCATTTTTTTTAGTTTTCCCCATTTTAACCAAAGTTGAATGCTCCCAATTTTGTTCACCCAAAGTTTAAGAAAAGTTTTTGGGTCGGAAAACATCCCACCTCTTCTTACAAGCTTCACATGGCCTGAGGCACGAAGATTGGCAATATCATTTTATCCAAATTCTGGTGGTTTTATATACTTCTCTCAATTTATTTATATGCAAAGTTTATGCAGCTAATTATTTTAGAGGCCCTTTCCACATGTCTATCAAAGGCCTTTCCAAATGTCTATCAAGTCCCTTTCCACATGGCTATTAGAATGCAACTCAATTATAGTATCGTAAAAGATAGTCCTGCAGAAGGATCAAGCAGAAAATAGGGCCACTCCTTCACCATTCTGTAGCCGCCTACACATCATTTCGTCGCCCCCCTTCCCAAAGGAACATGGAATCTACAAGCATTCCACCCTTTGGATGTGCTCTGGTTCCTTTAGACGCGCTCTGGTTTCTGTTGAGATTTTGGGTAGCATCAAATGTGCTCTAGCTCTTAAAATTTGTGGATGGGCTAGAATACATGAGATCTCCAAGACCCAAAAATCGCTTGGAGAAATTCCACATGGTGTAAAATTTATTCAAATAATTAAAATTTTTAATGGGGACCCTAAGTCTAACTTAGGGACATTGAAAAATTAAAGTGAATTAATTTACACATGTGGTGAGAATGTTCTAAGTAATGTAGATCAAGATTTATCTAATCTTAGCCATTGATTAGTGATTAGATCACGACCGTTGATTTCTCGATGAGAAAATTATTAAAGGAAGGCCTTGGGTCAGTTGGAGAACACACACAAAGTAGCAGCACTTGAGCTAAGTCGAAATTTTGGGGCGTGGTTTGCTGACAATTTTCGAGCGAGCTTGCAGTGCTAGTGAGGGGTAGATCGACAAGGGATGTTTTGATCTAAGGCCGAGAATACATACATCAGAGAGGTATATCCGCATTAGGTAGTTCAAAGGCCAGTAGGAGGGATGCAACCCAGCCAGGTTGATGCACATACCATGCAGAGAGGGACGCAGACCCTTCTGGGTGACCCAGAGGCATCGCAGAGGCCTTCAGGGTGATGCAGGAGCAGCCTGTGCTGCACAGAGGTTGTGGCTGGTAGGAGAGGATGACGCGGAGGTTAGAATAGTTGCATGGAGGGTTCTAATGGGCCAAAAAGGGCTCATATTCAGTTATTCCTAAAGGGTTTGAATCAACCTTATTTTCTGTCTCTGAGTGATAAGGTACAACTGCCGTGAATTTATCTATAGGGAAAACCACTATTGTTTCCCATGATGTATTTAGATTCTGCTTAATAATAAAACCCTCAAAGAGCTGATGCACTGGTTTTCTCGCATTGAGTTTTTATAGGGACATTTATCCAAAAAAACATGTGTGTCCTTTGTCATACGTGCGTTATGTTTCAGTAAATTATTTGTATATGTGTAGGCCACAAATTGTGTTTAATTTGATTTTATTCTAAATATTTCAGTTAAATAACTTGTGAATAATAAAACAAGTAGGAGACTTAAATCAATATTCTGCAGTAGGGTTTCTGTGTTTAGAAATTTTCACATGGTATCATAGCGATTGCAGATCAAGTTGAAGCCATCAGCAAGAGGCTGAAGAATTTTTGTTGCTGGAAGGCAGTTGAAGCTCACAAATCCAAGAAGAAGGTAACACAGCACCAGGAGGGACGCAGACCTAGCAGAAGGGTGACGCAGTGCGAGCCCACTCACGCAGATCTAATGCAGACGTGACACATGCCCTAGTGGGTGATGTAGAGTCTGTCAAGCTCACATTGGGATGACGTAGTGGCTGACGTAGGACCTAGAGGGTGATGCAGTCCAATTTGGAGTGACGATGTGCCGATTGTCAGACCTGGAAGTGCAGCTTCTGATCTTCAAATTTGCTAGTGGGGAATCGGTTTCGTCAGTGCGGAACAGTGCCTAGTAAAGTTGAAAAAGTAAGGGGAAACCCCTCAGTAGATTTTATTGCCATGAAATCTGAGATTTGATCAGGATGGTGATCGTAGAGGGATGATTTGACAAAATTTCTGGAGAATTTCCGGGAGGGAAATCATATTTTAGAGGGAGCATATTCTCTAGAGGGTTTCTATTTCCAAGAAACCCAGATATGGTCTTCTATTGAGTGTAGTAGCAGTAGAAGGTAGAAGAGCACATGCTTCGACTTGTTTGAGCCTAGATGGCCCCATACGGACTAAGAGATCAGGATATGTTAGACGGTGTGTGTAACTTTGCTATCTGAAAAGCCAGAATACTGAAAGCCCTATAAGAGTACGGTATCAAAGGGCACGTAGATAATGTCTTGACTGTGCCAACCGATGTTGATGCTCTGAAGAATTTCAATGAAAAATAGGCGTGGGCTAAGTGCTTGATCATGGATGGAGTGAAATATGATGTGGTTCTGCACATTGCTGAGAAAAATACTGCAAACGAGGTGTGGACAACATTGACCACACTGTATCAAGGTAGCTCTATCCAAAGGAATATGCTTCTGGAGAATCATATGTGGATGCTCCAAATGCACAAGGGAGAGGTGATCGATCCATTCCTCTTCAGACTGTAGACTATCTGAGACCAACTGATTGCAATGGGGGAAAATCCAAATGATGGGATCATGGTGAATACTACCCTGAATGCAGTCACCAATGAGTGGGAGACCTTTGCCCAAAGTATCATGGGCAAAGAACAACTCCCAAATTGGGGAGACATGTGGGAAATCCTTCGACAGGAGGAGATCCGAAGAATAACCAAGAGGGAATTAAACAACAGAGGAGTCAAGATAAACAAAGAGGGGGAGGAAGATGCATCCCTAGCATATAAGGGACAACGACAACAGGGGAATAAGAATAAGGACCTATCCAAGGTCCAGTGCTTCAGATGTGGCAAACTGGGACACTTCACCAGTACTTGTCCCAATAGGAAGCACAAGGAAGCTTTGGATTCAAAGGAAGCAACATCAAAATGGGACGATAACATTGAAGATGATGCGGCCATGAGTGTTCATGTAGCTCGAGAGAAGAGGTGGGGCGGCATAGATCTGTAGATTAAACTACAGATGGGAGCAGTAGGATCCTTGAGGTGTCAAAACTCCTGGATCACATACGTGCTACGGGAGCCTAAAGACAATAGCAGGATGACTGGATTCAGTGGGTGCAAAAGATCACGGAGAAGCAAAAGCAGAGCTGGGACGTTGAAGACTGGAGTATCGCATAGGAGAGGCATCAACAGTGCAGAGGAAGTGTAGAGTAGCAGACAATGTAGTGCTTTAGAGAGACATCACAGAGCAGTAGGAGAGGGTGCTTCAGTAATGAGATGCAACCATATTGAATTGTCTATCAGTTGTTGGGTGATTTACCTTTAGTTACTTACTTCTCAGCAACTGAGTTACAGTGCAACAGTTAGCAGTGGCAGTGCTATAAGCAGCATGATGCAACAATTTGAGAGGGAGTTGCAGTACAGATGTGGTGGTGTAAGTGGCAGTGACATGGGCAACGGTGCAAAAATCAACAACACAGTAGATGGAGGGCAGCAGGCCAAGCATCAGCAACACAGGGGACCAATGCTAGAGATCAAGGTGATTCTTCAATGGTGAAGTGTTGCTAGAGCACATTCCTCACTAAGAGGGAGTGTTGAGATTTTGGGTAGCATCGAATGTGATTTAGCTCAGAAACTTTGTGAAGGTACTAGAAAACATGTGATCTCCAAGACCCAGAAATCGTTTGGAGAAATTCCACATGGTGTAAAAGTTATTCAAACAATTAAATTTTTTAATGGGGACTCTAAGTCTAACTTAGGGAAATTGAAAATTAAAGTGAATTAATTTACACATGTGGTGAGAATGTTCTAAGTGATGTGGATCAAGCTTTCTCTAATCTTAGTCATTGATTAATGATTAGATCACAACCATTAATTTATCAACAAGAAAAGTATTAAAGGAAGGCTTGGGGTCAATTGGAGAACACACAGAGTAACAACACTTGAGCTAAGTCGAAATTCTAGGGCACAGTTTGCCGAGAATTTTCGAGTGAGCTTGCAATGCTAGTGAGGGCAGATCGGCAAGGGATGTTCTGATCCGAGTCCAAGAATACATACATCAAAGAGGCATATATGTACCAGGCAGCGCAGAGGCCAGCAAGAGGGACGCAACCCAGCCAAGCTGACGCAGAGACCACGCAGAGAGGGATGCAGACCATTCTGGGTGACCCAGAGGCAACGCAAAGGCCGTCAGGGTGACGCAGAGGCAATCTGTGTTGCGCAAAGGCTGCGTTGGGCAGGAGAGGTTGACGCAGAGGATGGAAGAGTTACGCTGAGGGTTCCAAGTGGGCTAGAAAGGGCTTGTATTCAGTAATTCCTGAAGAGTTTGAATCAACCATATTTTTTGTCTCTGAGTGATAAGGTACAACTATCGTGAATTTATCTATAGGGAAAACCACTACTTTTGCCCATGATGTATTCAAAAAAACCCTCAAAGAGTTGTTGCATCGGTTTTCCCGCATTGGGTTTTTTAGGGGACATTTGTCTGAAAAATCATGTGTGTGCTTTGTCATATGTGCGCTATGTTTCAGTAAATGATACGTATATGAATAGGCTACAATTTTTGTTTACTTTGATTTTTTTTTTAATATTTCAATTAAATAACTTACGAATAATAAATCAAGCAAGAGAAGTAAATCAATATTTTGTAATAGGGTTTCTGTGTTTAGAAATTTTCATATTTTCTACGTGCTCTAGTATCTACTTAGCCAGAAGAACCTTATCGCGCATTATTATTATACTTTCCTCCATTTGCGAACAAGTCTTCCTTTGCGAGTTCCCTTAACTGCAAAAAAATATGTAGCTACACCATGCACAAATGTAACTGTGATTGTAACTATAACTGTGATGGTTTTATAGAAGGCAAAAAAGGGAAACTCACAAGGAAAATTTTAAGAAACCCCCCAAATTTATATTTATAATAAATGGGTGAATCCCCATGGTATGTAGAGAAATTTATAGGCTATTTATTCATTAAAATAATATACATATATAATTTTTTGGAGAATCTTTCACTAAATTATAATTTTTTCTTAAATATTGGCGAATTTTTCACTAGGTTATAAAGTATTGAAAATTATTGGTTAACCTTCTAAGAAATTAGAAAACATTGTAAAATATTAGTGATTTGTTACCAATGTATAGAAACATATTAAAAATAAGAAAAATATTTATTTAAAAACTATGATATACAATTTTCCATGCTTTGGAAAAGAAAAATAATGGGTAATGTTGCTCTAGGTTCTTATTATACACTATTGAAAATATTTTTGCATGTTTTGATTATGTTTTACCACAAATGTCTTATCAAATCCCAAGGGAAAATTAATTTGAAAGGCACCCCCAAAGGCATGTGATGTTGAACCAAATAAATTCTTTTGCTCAAACTTGGTCTTTACGAATCTAGATAACCCTACCATATTCTATGTAATTCATATTGTGAGTTTACTCAAACCCTACTCCAGATGAGGTCGCAAATATTGTGAGTTTACTCAAACCCTACAAATATGTGGAAGAAAAGAGTGTTTTTTATTGATTTCAAAACACTCACTACAACAAGAGATGGAAAGAACAAAAAATTTCCATGTAGGAGTCCTCTCAATATGAGAAGGAAATCACAGAGCTCTCTTTGGGGCCACCCTACACCCCTTCAACCCCTGGTAAACTCTACATTGTTTGTTTATGTTTTTCAATAATTTTAACTATTTTCCTAAAAAATTCTTATTTTGTGGCGTTGTCTGTGTTCAGCCCCAACCTGCAGCATTATTTGTGAGACTTTGATGAATATATCTACATTTTTATCTCAAGTAAGTAGATTATCGATTCTCAATTTCTATGATTTGGATATTAATAGGGAAATATTTTGTTAAATGCATAAGAAAGCGATCTAATTTATTTTCAAAGGGATTTGAGCATAACTCATTTAAGGTTTCGAAATGTTCTCGAAATTTTGATGGATATGCACAAAGTTAAACATTTAACAATTAACTTTGTTCATATCTATCGGATTACCAAAATGTTGAGAAAACTATAATTAAAATGAAAAGCCAAGTCAAATAATTGGCTAGGCTAGTTCTTCTTTATTAGATTTCCAACCTATTCAAGAATTGCAATGAGCCTTCAGTGTTAAAAGTTAAATCAAATATTTTCTTTTGTTACATACTTTTCTTCTTTAGCTGTCAGATATTACATTCACATCCAAATTCCTTCGCTTTCATTATTAATTTCAAACATATACGCACATGAATTTTCCCCATTCAGCAACCAATTTTCATTCAAATACGTTGTTCATATTCTAGTTTTCAAAGTTCTCAAATACGTTGTTCAAATTCTAATTTAAGTTACATTTTATTTAATGAGCAGGGACTAGCAATTTCAACAGAATATGAAAAGAGGGGAGAATCGCTCAAATTGTTACCTCTGCACCCAGATGGGAACCTAAGGCCTTTGAGTTATGCGTTAAAAGTATTATATATTTTCTTACAAATTTTATTGGAATTGGTTAAAATATTTTAATTTTTTTTTGAAATTTTTCAGATAATTTTATGTGTGGGATTGAGGTTATATTTTATTTGAATTAAAAGTAACACGTGTGTTAATTAGAACCCATAATTTTTTTTTTGTTTTTTTATTATTATTTATGATAAAATCACTTTTTAGTTTTTAGTAATTTTTTTGGAATTGTAGAATCTAGCTTTGTATTTATTTAAAGATACATTTCAAGAAATGAAAAATAGCTAGAATTGCATTTCATAATTTTCATAAAAAAATACATATGTAGAATCATTATTTCCTTACTTTCTAAGGAAATGTTTTCATAATTTTCATAAAAATAAATAAAATATATAAAATAATTAGAGATTATTTACTTACTTCTCAAAGAAAATGTTTTCATACATAATTAAAAGAAACTAAGAATAAAGTAAAAAAAAAGTTAATAACACCACTTAGACTTATTCCAAAATTGTGAAGGCTGTAAATTGTGAAGGTTTAAAATCCGTGGCTTCTGAGGTTAAATTTGACGGGTCCTCCTAACCATCATAGAAATTTTTTATGATGATCTCATTTTTAAACAACCCTTTATATCACTTTTAGTATTTCCTTTTACGAATTTCATCTAAGTTAAAAGTAAAAAAAAAAACACAATGTATACCTGCAAATATTGAAACCAATGCAGTTAAAATTTGAAGAGATTAGGGTGAAAAACAATATGCCATTACTAAAAATAAATTTCCAAAGTTTCATTTTTAATTAGATTTATTTTTCAGAAAATATAATATTTTAGTTTAAATTTCAATAAGATTTTGCTAAAATGATGTTTAACTTGTTGATATTAGATATTTTCAATAAAGGTATTCAAATGAAAATAAAGGTCAGCTGAACTTATTGAAGATAAGATGAATCCTTTCCCAGAGAAGAGTTGCTACTCATGAGGCTCAGTTAAAGGAGGAGTCCTGTCTTGCAGGAATTCCATGGAGGAGGGAAAATATTCCATGAAATCGAACATTCTGAGCAAATTACAAGATTATTTTGTTAAAACAATGTCTAGTGTGGAGATATCAGAATTAGGAATTCCATGGAGGAGGGAAAATATTCCATGAAATCAAACATTCTAAGAAAATTACAAGAAAATTTTGTTACATCATCTTCAAATTCACACAATCCATAATGTCAATTTCCCTATTATCTTTAAATATCTATCTTAATGGGGAAATAAATCTCTATCTTAATGGGGAAATAAATTTTTGACGGCTCGTAACAATATTTTAACATAAAAAACATACCCACTTCTAAAGCCTCATCTAGAAATGTATAACATAAAAAAAACATACCCACTTTTGAAGCATCATCTAGGCTTACAAAATGTGACCAGTGTAAATCTAGTTTAACTTTGGATCCACTAAACCTCAAAAGGGTTCAATTTGCCTCACAAGCTATTTGATATCTGATATCTCTCTCTCAGCCTGATAGATCCTAAGTTAATATCAATCTAGGTTGGTTTAATTTTACCCTTTGAATATGTTATGTTCTACATGAATACCATGGGTTCTCATACCATATGTCAATACCATGAAATTATTTTTATTTTAATGTTATTTATTTTATTTTATTTTGATAAGTAAAATTGTTTTCACATTGTGTGATTTTTATTTTTACCTAGATCCATATTAAATCCGGAGCTATCAAGGGCTTTAATTCCCCCTCTCCCTTAAAATAAGGTGGGCTAACATCTAGACCTAATTTTTTTATAAATTAAATTTGGGGTGATTTGAAATATAAATTTAGTTTTTTTACCCTCTCCCTTAAAATAAGGTGGGCTAACCTCGAGACCTAATTTTTTTATAAAATAAACTTGGGGCGAATCGAAATATAAATTTACTTTTTTTACCCTCTCCTTAAAATAAGGCGGGCTAACCTCTAGACGTAATTTTTTTATAAAATAAATTTGGGGCGATTTGAAATAATATACTATGATATAAAAAAAATCACCCAATAAAAATTTAAAACCCTTTAATTTCTCCCATGGGCGAAAATTTGTCTCTAAAATTTTCTATGGAAACTGATGATTAGATTTTTCTTCTCTAAGCCTAAAGGGAATAGTCCTGTTAGGGAAGAAGCAAAGTCTAGTTGGGCATAAGAAATGAAAAGGAAAGGTGCACTTTATAGTTACAGAATGAGGTGATCACATAGATCTACGTTGCTTACCTGAGCATAACGTAAGTGATATCCTTCCCAAAACGCTCTTCTCTCTTTGCTTACTCTTTTTCCTTTCCCATTGCTTCCATATTTGTTGCTTGTCATTGTTTCTAAGCCCTTTTCATAGCGAACCCGTGTATTTTTTTCAAATCCATCTTGTTTGAAAACCGTACTTCCATATTTGTTGCTTGTCATTGTTTCTAAGCTCTTTTCATAGCGAACCTGTGTATTTGTTCAAATCCATCTTCTTTGAAAACCGTACAGGGGTGGCCGATAAAACCAAACTTCCCAGAGACTGATAAAACCATATATGCCTTTCCCATTTCTTCCATCTTTGTTTGTTGTCACTGTTTCTAAACCCCTTTCATAGCGAACCCATGTATTTGTTCAAATCCATCTTCTTTGAAAACTGCACAAGGGTGGTCGATAAAACCAGACTTCCCACAGACTGATAAAACCATATGTAACGCGAAAAAACCTTTCCATTGAACAAAAATGGAACAACATCTAGTTACATTTCATCTCAAAATGCCTTCTTCTATCGTCAGTTATAGAAATTTGAATTGTCTCAAACTTCATGGCAGGCAGAATCCTAGGCACAGTAACAGTCAAAACCCCATCTAGAAATGCCCTCAATATTGGCATCCCTAGGCACTGTGAATTTGCTGGCAAACATAGGGCTTCTCTTTATTTCCATTTGCATATACTTGCAACCCTTCTCATCCTCGACTGCATCAGCCTTCCACTTTCTTCCCTGCCATTTTATCACCAACTCCTCCTCCTCTTCCACATAAACCTGAATTTCGGACTTTGTGAGGCCCAGAATGTCGGTGCAGAACATGTAATCCTTGGGAATTTCTTTAATTTCTGCCATTGCAGGTTCCACACCCTTCTTCTCCTCATATCGTTGGTCATATGACTGCCCGAACGAAATTGTGATCTTCTCCAACTGCTTTGGGAAGTGTAGTAGTGGGCTTATGGCCCGAGTGTGATCTTGGTAATTCTTCATCGCCAAAATCTCAATCTAAAATACCATTGTAAATAATAAATGTGCTAAGGCTATTTATGAAATCGAGGGAGATGGGAAACATAAGTAACACAAAGCAACAATAATTCACAATAAGGTAATCTATGAAATCGAGGGGATGGCAAGCGAAAGCAGCGCAAAGCCACAAGCATGCAAAATATATCAATGGCACCACTCCATTGGATAGAGGATAATAGTCCTTTGTTAAATAGTCCTGAAGCAACGGATTCCAGGAAATGGGTGCACATGAGTTGCATCTATGTCCACATGTCACACAAATTTGATTTGTTTTTTATTTCAATTAATTTTAGTCTAGAACTATAATTTTATTGCTTTATTTAAATAAATAAATAATATAAATTAAGTAATTAAAAGATAAAATACCAAACAAAAACTAATCATGCATTATATGCATGCAATGCACTTGTCCAAGCCATGAGGTAATATGAATAAATGTTGAAGTTTTTATTTTCATTAGAGATACCCCTCTACTAATGATTTCTTATTTTTTTTCATGGTTGTTGGTGGAATCGATGCATGGAATCCAATGCCTAATCTCAACACCTCTTTGAAAACCTGGGAAAAATAAAAGAACATGGGTTTGGGCACACGATGTCACCATTACAATTTGACAAAATGTAGACATAATTCGATGAATCAAATTGATGACACTGCTTACATTTTTGGTGAACGACATTGATTTATAGGAATCCCAGGATAGACTCTCGTTATTTCCTTTGCTCTATCTTATTGCTTCCTGCTCTTCCTCCACCATGTCAGTGGATGTCATAGATTATTTTATATAGAATTTCATTTATTTATAGTGGTACAAGTATCTATTTAAATTGGTTATCCGGTGCCAAACAAATACACTTTTACAGTAGAAGATATTAACCTCGAGTTCTTAAATGATGTGTGGATTTTCAGATAAAAACTTCACTTCCAAAGCAATGTTTTTTTTTGTAGCTTTAAAGACACTAAAGAGAAGACTCATAATGACATCTACAATCTGATCATCTTCCTTATTCAGCATTGGCGATAGTAGGTCGTCCGATGAATTGTAGGATGATATGTTTTCCTTCATCTCCTTAATAATGCTTTTGATCTGGTCGAAAAGCTCTTGCCTTTTCTGCAATTCCAAAAGTGAGTGTATGACAAGTCAATTACTTCACGAGAAAAATATATGAGCAAGTACTTTCACCATCATAATGAAGGGTCGAAATGAGGGAAGCCATTGAAGGTTATTCTTATGAAAGGTATTTGTCTTTTTACATCGAGATGAACAAATAACTAGCTAGGTTATTGAAATTTTGCTACTTTTACTGTAATTTCATGTTACTGTTAATTTAGCTTTTAATGGAAAATTATAACTTAATAAAATTTTAGGCATTGGATTGGGAAACATTTATCCTTATGAATCAGTATATCACTTTACAAAAACAAAACCAAAACCTAGCGGAAAAAATAAATCACAAGCAATATTCCCAACAAATTAAACTAAAACCACTTAATTATTATAAAGATTATTTTCCCAACAAATTAAACTAAAAAAACTTAACTATTATAAGGATCAGTATATCACTTTACTAAAAAAAAAAGTGGAAAAAATAAATTCACAAGCAATATTCCCAACAAATTAAACTAAAACCACTTAATTATTATAAAGACTATTTTCCCAACAAAATAAACTAAAACAACTTAATTATTATAAATATTGATTATTTACAAACAAGAAAAATTTAAAATATACAACAATGAAATCGTCTCTCTCGAAAATTTATGCGAAGAGAGTGACATTACTTGAAGTAGGAAGACTTACAAAATCATTATTTGAAATTATGTTTCATAAGAAGGAGATACATTACTCTAAATTTTTCACTTTTATTGAAGGTGAGGTGTACGAGGGGTCATTGCATAAATTAGTGTCGAAGACGATCCTATTTGAAGTCGATTTGAAAAAGAAATGTGATTATATTTCGTTAGAACAAAATTATACATTGAATTATTATCCTTTTAAATCTAGATTTCAAACCCATTAAACAACGAGCAATGCAGTATCTAGTATATTTTTAATTATATATTGAAAGTGGAAATCTCTCCCAACAATGGCACTAGTCCTTTTTTTGTCCCTCAGGTTGTTCCCCTCCTCGAGGAAGTACCCAAATTCGAAGGCACTATGTGCAGGAGAACTCACAACATAGTAGTTGATGAGGTGAGTAGCTCAAGAGCCAACAAACGGATAGTGGTAGGTGCACCAAGAGAGAAAAATTTATGCTTGCGGGTATATGTCGATAGAGGTTTTGTTGTATGCGAAGGTGGACTAATAGAGCGAGGGTCATAGCAAGAACTGCAGCAGCGTATCACTAGGCTTGATTGACCAATTGAGACATAACAGTCATAGCGGTGGACTGCCTTATGCTAATTAGTGGACTGCCTAATTTGTGGGTGGCACTGCCATAAGTACATTTGTTGTTGTGGATCATTGCCAGAGTTGCATTTAGCCTGTTAGGTACATCTATTCGAGCATTTTCTATATTTTGTTTCATGTGAATTTCGGCATTATGGAAGGAGCCTGTGCTAGAGGAATATCTTCTCTACCTTCAATCAATAAAATGGATAGAACACACATGGCCAGTGGAATAAGAATTTTTTCATATTTACATGCAATTCCTCGAGTTAGAAATTCCTCAAAAAATATATTTTGTTGCGCAAGATAGAAGTCGAAAGAATCTTTCTTGCATCATCCAGCTGGTTTGGGTTTTAGCCGGGGGTTTCTTGTTGGGGCCTTAAGGATGGCAACTATGGAAACTTCTAAGTTCTTGAAAACTATGAAAATTCAGAGGCATAATATTTTGAAGTGCTCAAAACTTTTGTCTATAAGAGGGGAAGCTGCTGCAACAGCGATTTCTAGTGGGAAAAGTGCACTGCAGTATTTTAGCCTTAGATAATGACTGATATGTTTACTTTTCTATATGGATATAACTATGTGTTTATTATGAAAAAGAATTCGGCAACGATCTGGATTTTTTTTCCTCAGTCGCCCAGTTTTCGAAAAACGCATAGGGTTTCCTCTACGAGGGGGTCTGGCGACCGCCTCGCCACTATGGCCCCTTCAACCTCCTCTGTGGCTTCTACCGTGGGCTCTCGTTGTACATCCTCATTGTGGATGGCGATGTTTTGAATGGTGTGAAGGGTTGTTATTTGTTGCAGCCGTGTGTGGACTAGTTTATTTTGGGTTTCCTCTGCGAGGGTTTGGAAACTATATGGTGACCATAGATGGTGCAGTGGGTTGTTTATCACTGCGGCCATTGGTGGAACATCTCCTGTTTTGTAGTGGTTTTGCTCGATGCGGTGGCCCCTCTTCTTTCCTGTGGCCCTGACATACCTGTTAGGGCCCTATAATAATAGGGTTCATAATTTTTTAATTGACTTTGATTACTCTTGTAGTATGTACATACATTACTTTCTGCAAGTTGTTTTCCCATATTAGAAAATAAAAAATGAAAAGAGGGTAAAAGTCCTAAAAGAAAAATCAAAGGAATTAAAAGACAAATATCAAAAAGAATAGAAAATTGGACCCCAAACAAAAAGAGATAATAATAAGACATGAAAGTGATGCAAGTCAAAATGCCACTACTAATTACTTTTTCACTGCAAATAAATGATTATGTGCAGCTTGTTCAAAATTCCATAATCCATGATGAGTTAAATAGTTTAATATTAACTTTTTCATGCTTTAAATTTCATGTTTATATATAGAGAATAAATATTTTGCCAAACATTATAATCTTGGCAAATCAATAGATAGTTATAGAATAAAAGAAGAGCTTGATATTTTAATTTGAGCCCTTGGATGAAATACGGTTAGAATTAGATAGTTTCTTATTTTAAAAGAAAAATGGATAAGGGTCTGCAAGCTCAAATGCACCCATGCAAATAAAGGAAAAAATGGTAAAATAAATGATGGGTAAACAGAAAGTAGTTTCACAAGGCATGGATAAACATCATATAGAATATTACTAATTTCCCTCCCCACAATGTATTCCAGTGCTAAATCCTTCAATCATAAAGACTTAGAGTATTTCTCTAACTTCTAGTGGGACCAGACCCACGTCTTAACGATTGATTGGTATAAAAGTATTGGATTCTACCTCATTAAAACTTTTCCCCTTCATAAAAAAAACCCTTTTCCTCAACATCACTCCCTTTTCCTAAGTTAAAACACCTTTTTTACTTAGGAAAAGTAAAAACCCCTTTAAATAATTTCCATTTCATTCAAAAAACCCACAAAATGCTATTTATAATAAGTATTAAGTGTGAAATGTTAAATATGGGGCCAACACTATAAAAATCCTGCCCAAAGACTTAAAATTACACTTTACTTGGTGTATTTATGCATTCCCGCTCATACACTTCTTCATTAACATTTAACTAGTGTATTAACTCCTTTATTAACCCTTCCATCCCGTATTATATTAATTCATTTATATTAAATAGCCCAACCCATATTTTATTGTCTATCCTATAGTATAATATACCCATGTGATAATTTCCCCACTCCCCATAGGTTTAATCTAACCCTTTTATATTAAACCTGCCCCAATCTTTACTTTACACATATATCCGCTATATTGGCTATGCAAAACATTTCAACCTGTTTATTCGCCTATCCCTTTAAACATTGGAAATTTTATGTTAAAACTATGTTTTAATGTATAAATCCGAAACCCACTGCATAAAAAGACTCCCGGGCCCCACGCCTAATACCCAGCAGCTAAGCCGAGTTATCCTGACCGTTCCCATCTCCCCGCTTGATCCAAAAACCCATAATCCATATCACAAATTCAATAGCGCGATCAATAAACGAATTTAGATTTGCGATAAAAGCAGTTTTGCTCTGCTCTCTCTCCTCCACGCGTCATAAATATATTGGATTGCATCCTTTTGAGCAATACCGTTTACCACCTTTTGTCAATGCGATAACTGCTCAACGGTAAATAACCTCCCCGTGCCTAAACCGCTTCCAAATTGAATTGTCTGTTATTAAATGCAAATACTATTCAAAACCAAATTCTTTATTAAACAATAGAATGTACGCGTTTAAACCTTTCTGTTGTGTTTTCTGCTCTTAAACCATTTTTGATTGAGAAAAAGATGTTTCCACCCATGTTTGGCAACAAAAACCAACAGAATTCAGTCAAAATTCAATGCTGCAACTGCTCAAAACCTCTAGATTGCATCCAAAAGACCTCAACAAGCTTTTGAAAGCTTCCAACTCCCAGAAAACCCTTTTTCGAGTCAAATTCCTAAATTTACAAGTATTTTTCAAGAAAAATACCCATCCATCATCTGAAAAGAAGCATACTCGTGAATTTAAGCCTTCTTAAAGCCTGTTTGCCTTAAAAACAACCTTGTTTCCTCCAAAATTCATATTTGCTGCAAACCCTGAGAAATTCACAGTTTCTAAAGACTATAATCTGTTTTTGAAGAAAATTGAAGAAAAAATAGGTATCTGCAGACCTTTAGAAACCCTCTAAATGATTCAAAGCCTTTTTATAGTGCTCAGAAGCCCTTTGTGCATGAATTTGATTGTTTTAGGGTTGTTTCATCAAAGAAGTTTGCAGTAAACCCTTGTTATCCTTTCCTGAAGTCTGTTTAAAGTTAAGAAATTGGTTTTTAGAGAAGAATTGACAATCTGAGGCAGAGAAATCCAAATTTTACCTATTGAAATCCATGAGAAGCCTCTATTATACTAAAAAGACCTTCTGTAAACAGTTTAATCTTACAGAAGTGTATTAAAAACGTAAAAAACAGAGTTTTTAAGATCAAAAGGGTTAAATTGTTAAAAACAAAATCAATCAATGGCATCTAAAATTACAATTGTCATCAATCCACTACAACCTCCTGTTGTAGATGTTGAGCATACCCCATTGGCTGATGTGGACTATAAAATCACTAATCTAGTAACTAAATTTAGCCTTCTTGAGCTCCACTACTGGAGCCAAGAGAAATATTTGGACCAAGTAGATGAAGTGCTCGTTTGGGAATCTAATTTGCCCAAATATGTATTTCCCCGCACACATCAATGCCTTAAGGTCATAAGATTGTGTCAAATCACTATTCCTCAGATCAAAGAGCAATTGTCAATGCTAAGAAAGAAGTATTATTTACTATCACTGTTGAATCCATAAACCAAATTCTTCAATTGCAACCAGAGCCTAATGCAGTCCCTTTGTCTATTGAGGCTCTTACAAAGTTATATGGATTTAGACTTTCCTAAAAGATTTAAAATCTTTCAAACATTCATGCCCTCTTGTGTTGAAATCCCCAAGCTTAACCCTCCATATTCATCCTCCAAATTCCTAGAAGGAACAAGACACATTATCTCAATGTTGTATTTTATCCTTGGTTACTTCACTGATGAATATATACTTGGTTTCCTGTCTATTTTTGTGCCTGGTTATCCCCCTGCAGTCATTTATAATTTTGTTGAGTATATAGCTGATAGTATCCATGAAAATCTTGTAAAACTTCCTACTAAAGGTGTATTTAAGTATACCTCATTCCGCTTTCATATGTTCCTCTACTTTCAGTCAGATAAATTCTCAATAAATCTTCAAAAGATGGATGTAGATGGAAATGAACAATCTATCATTTTTTGGACGTCCTTGATCAGAAAGGAGTCAACTGAGTTCACATATGCAGACTTCACAAATTGTTTCATTCATCCATTGGTAAATCTGCTTACAAACAGTGTGCAACCTAGGATAATTGATGAAATTAAAAAGGTTTTATAGTTATCATAGCAGAGCAGGACAAGTGATTGGTATTTATACCAAAATCACACTGAAGTTAGAGTTTATGGGTCAAATCTCCTTCCCTATAAGTTGCCAAAGTATTTACCAATGAGATTGTTTGCCTTAGAATATATTAGACAGATTATGAACTTAGATTTAGTAAATTTCTTGGTTGCTCAAAAGAAACCTAGTTTAAATTGAAAAACCAAGTGGGTCCCTTCATATGCAATAGCAGAGAAGCAGGTGCAGAGGCAGCAAAGCAGTGGTTGGAGTATAAGTTCAATGAAAGTTTCCTTTGGTACTATGATCCATATGGTATAATCAGCAAGATGAGGGTAAAAGGTAAATTAACCCCATATGTTCATGACAAGAAGCCTGACATTGAGACGTTTTCTAACCAATCTGAATGGTTAGAAAATACATTGGTGGAATTTATTCAGCAGAGTGATACTAGTCACATTTTGCAACCATCAGCTCAGGAAGAGAGAGGTATAAAAATGAAAAGGGAAGAAGGCTCATATACTGCTGAAACTACCATAGAAACTAGATTCAAACTCAGGTACAACAAGAAAACAAAGACAAATCTAGCAGATAAAGAAAAGGAAACAATTGAGGTTATAGATACAGAGGTTCCAGATAAAAACATTGTACCCCCCACAGAGATTGAAAATAAGCAGCAACCTGCTACTTCCAAAACACAAATGATTAAGAAACAACAAAGTGTGGAAGTATCTTCATCAAAACAAGCAGAGGATAAAGATATGGATATAAAGGAAAATTATAGAGAGATCAAAGCTAAGAATGAGGAAATCAAAAATTAAATCTATTCTCAATATTTGAAGCAGACTCCAGGGATTTAAAATAGGCTGCTTTCAGCCTTTAATTATACAAATAAGAAATTACTGATGTCAGTACTTCAACCTATAGTGCCAACACCTAAAACAATAGTAGATTATAAAAATTTGGATTTTGAAGTACCGGCACAAGACATTCATCCCTTGGACCAAATTGAATTCCACAAGAAAAGCTCAGAAATGCTATACTCTACCATGACCACAAAATAAATGAGTGTTCAAAAGCTCAAGAATGATTTAACAAATATATGAGATCAGCTCAGGGTTGGAAAAGCTTCATCATATGCTAAAGACACCATAATCAAATCATTAGAGGAGTTGGTGATTGAAGTAGGTTGTGACCCTTCTAATGTGAAAGCTCCAGAAGAACTAGTGAAGAAGAAAAATGATGATATTGCAGCACTGAGAAAGCAATTGAAATTACCTCCTATAGAGCATCCACAAGCTAAAGAAATTGTACAGGAGGCAAACCAAAAGGATGAGATGATGAATCTCATATTACAGATGACAGCACAAATCAAGGAAATGGAAATTGAAATGGACAAGCTAGTCCAAGAAAAGGAAGCTGCTAAGACAAAAGAAGTCCCTGCAACTGTAATTCCAATGGTGACCACAGCAATACCATCACCTTTAGCAGAAGAATTGGCTCCAAAGGTTCCATTGGCCACAGCAATACCATCACCTTTAGCAGAAGAATTGGCTCCAAAGGTTCCATTGGCCACAACAATTCCAATAACTTCCTCTACTACTTCTGCCACTGAGTCTTCTACTTCATCAGCTCAGCAGTCATATGAGGCCAGAAAACTCATTAAATCCATGGAAGAAATGTCCATACAAACTAATGAGATAAAAATATTGAAGGAGCAAATCAAGAATCTTGAAGATGCTAATAAGTTAGCACAGATAACTGCTAAAACAGAAGAACAAAATTTTAAGTGAACAACTTAAAAAGGTAGAAACAGATTTAACCTTGAAAGAACCCATGGCATACATCAAAAATCAACTATGGTACAAGATCATTGAATCAGTCAATGATACTTGGTCATCCATTCAAGTAATTTATGGACAGAAGGACTTACTCAAGGCGGCTAAAGAAGAAATATTGAAAACCAAATAAGAACTAGGTGCCAAGCCTGAAGAAGCCTTGGAAATTATTAAGTTTCTCAATAATAAAAACATGCAAGAATTGGATTAAATAGGAATAATTGACAAGACAGAAACAATTCTTGAGGTAAGAAAAGTACTTTCCAAGAAGAACATGATGAAACAGTTGGAAGAAAAGTGCCAAAATATGAACATGGCCATCACTAGATTCATGGTAAAATTTGACACTTTAAGGCAAAAAGGACTTCCAAACCTTCTAGTTATTAATGATAAATTGATGAAACACGAAGATTACAGTAAAAAGATAAGGGAATTTTCCAAAGAATAGGTGAGCAAGTCAGATTGGCAAAGGATTCCAATAGGTAAAGTTTTTCACAAAAGCATTGAAAATTTGTTTTATTTACAACATGAAATAAAACACCTTTTTGTAGTCAAGCCAACTTTTGCAAGGTACACTAAAGTTGATGAGAGCTTTAGGAAACTCACAAAGATTAAATTACCAGAGGCATAATTTTGGGAAAAGCTCACAGATTTATTGTAAAATCAATTTACAGTGAGAAAAGATGAAAACAGAGTTATTATTTTTACACAGTAAAACAGATTTTTAGGTAGTAAATCAGTCAAAATCAGCAGGTTAAAGTTTATCAGGATAAAGAGTATCAGATGAAAGATGAAGTTCTAAAACAGATTAAAGATCAATTGCCAGCGTGATGGACACCTCAACTATCCAGCTGCAGCCTAAATCCAACAACATACTATTTAATTTCAATAAATAGGATAGCTAGCAATTTGTTAAACAACTGTCACTATCTTTTTGTAAAAAGATATTTTATTTTCCAAGAAACATTCCTAAAACTGTTCTAGGATATTTTGTACCAATTTTTGTATAAATACTTCATCATTTGAAGTATTAGTGTGGATTAATTGTTGAAGATTTCTATAGCTATAACATTCTGAACCTAAGGGTTTTTGTAATCAAGTTCAAGTCAGAACACTGGGTCTCAAGCAATAAAGCATCATATTACTGGATTCATGTGTTGGTCCACTGAAGTGAAATATTTTCTTACGTTATTTGTCAAATTTCTTATGTCTTTCATCCATTCATAAATGTGTTCTAAATTTTAATGTGAAATCAGGAATTGTTATATTAGAATTTGTTAAAAACACTCTGTTATTGATTGGTTTTCATTTAAATGTTTTCTACTGATATCCAGACTAGGGGACCCTTAATTGCTCCCTAATTTCGATTGAAATCTCCCTTTTCACTCCTTATTTGGATCAAAGAATTCTTAATTGCTCTTTATCTCGATTAAAACCATTTCACCATCAACCTTTGAAGATATGAAGTGACTATACTATCTTGCCCAGTGAAAATTTGACTTTAGACCTTGATCTTGATCTATCTGCTTGACACATTGAATCCATATGCCTAATGGATTACAGATTCACAACTATCCATCTAATTAAGTGATTTTCTCACCAAAACAAATCAAAACCCAAAAACCAATTTTCCCTATATAACTAGCCTAAAATCAGATATAAAAAAGAAGTTAAATCTTATAGAGAGAGCCCTCTCTGAGCCTTAGGAAGGTTAGATCCTAAAGCTTAAAATAGGTTTGTGGTTACCTCTAATATTCTTTAAACTATAAATCAAAATCTCACAACTTTGGGAATTATTAGAGTGATAACAATACCTATTTTGCAGTGGGTTTGTGGCCCCTCTTCTTTATAGGGTCTTTTTTTGTGGATGTGGTCGATGGGTCTGCGTAGATGTTGTCAATGCCAACTTATTGCCACTGTTTTGGGTTGTTTGCTGGTATAATTTTCATTCGCTGACAGTGGCTTTTGGGGTTCGAAGCTATGCTTGCGGTTCACTGGCACCGGCTTTTGGGGCTGCTGATGTCTCCATCCATCTGGTTCCTGGTTTTGTGCCTTGCATGGTTTCGCCAGTTCTTGGGCTTTATGTTTTGATCCCTTATGGGTTTTTTGTGGGCCTGTGTGCCTTGTTTATATTGGTTTATTCCAGGGATAATTTTAAGGATGGAAAATTATCTTGAAGTTTAAAAAATTGGCGAATCTCACTAGTCCCTAATATGTAAACTATAAAATGTTTATTGATGTATTTGTAAAATTATTCAAATTTATAATGATATTATATATATTTCCTATATAATGTGGGCAATTTTTAATGTAAAATAATTTTATATTGTAAAATTTGGGCGAATAATTTTTATAAAAAAAAGGAAATTGGCGATTCTTTTTTTTGGAAAAACCATTGAAAATTAGCCCACTTGCGAATATTACCCCCTAAAATTTTCCATGGTTTATTCTCAGCCATTGTGTAGATGTATGTGCCCACAAGGTTTGGGTTATACATTGTGAGACTGATTGTCGGTATTTTGATCAATGGAGTTTTTACTCTAAACCATATGTTATATGCATGATTATGTAAACATATTTTTATCTAATAGAAAGTTGTTGTTTTTTTCTTCTTAAAAAAAACTATGTGTTGATTACGATAATTATATATAAATAGGATTTCCAATTCTATATTATTTATTAATAAAGATGAGTTTATAGTTTGCTACCACTATTATATAAATATGGTATATTATATCAACATTAAAATTGATAAGCAAATTAATTTTGCTTGATAGAAAGATTTTAAAGCCATATGATTTTGATAAAAAGATCTCGGAAAGATTTAAAAACCATAAACATTGTATATCATATAAACTTTAAAAACTTAAAATTGATAAGCAAATCAATTTTGTTTGATAAAAATATTTAAAAACCATATGATTTGATAAAAAGATCTAATTTTTTTTTAAAACCATATGATTTGATAAATAGATCTAAAATACAAGTAAGAAAGTAGTCTCATATGGGCAGGGACTACTATTGCCAAGTTCCTCTTGTTAAAGAATGAAACTTCTTTACAACTCTAATACATGACCTTCCTTTACAGTTGGAAATGAACAACACCAGCAATGCCTTAATTAATTTTGGTGAGCTTGATTTGATGAGATACATCATTGAATATTCCCCGCAAAAGGAAATGCATAATTAAGTTGCACCTGAAGTCCAAAGAACTTATGAGCATGAGGTATTCTACGTCAATCCCATCCCTCCCTCAAATGCAGCAATCTTGTTGTAGCAAAGTAGGTCAACGAATAAATAGGCTATTTATGACTCAGATTCCAAAGTCACTTACTCAAGTTATTAAAAATATGTTTCTTGGAATTAAATGTGAGGAAATGAAAGAACAAATCATGTTCTTAATCAAGTAAGTTTTTTAGTTTTTAAATTTATTTTGAAAAGTTAGGAGAAAAAGATTTTAAAAAAACCAAAAAATTTAACTGGTAGATATATAAGTTAATCATATAAATTTTAATGATTATTTGTAAATAATTAATTTTAATTTAGTTGATAGAAGATAAACAATCTTCTTTTTAGCTCAGCAAAGATTTGTTTCTCTTTATGACGAAGGAATTGTCCCCTAAGGATGACCTATTATATTTCAACAATTTTATTTTTCAAGGATTGTCTATCAATTGCCACTAAATTAATTAGTTACTTATACTTTTGTTTGGTAACTTTGGAATTTTTTAAGATCAAAATTGTGGTGAATCCCCAAGCAATATGAACATCTTTCACTTAATCACAAATATGTTATGTCTAAGTATTGAATGCCATTGTCTATATATTGTAATATGCTAATTTTAAAAAAATTGACACTCATGTATCTGCATAAAATTTAAAATGATACCCCTGATTGGGGTGCCAACATGCAACGAACAGACAAAGGTCGGTGCCACGCGGAGGCGTGCACCTGACCGTCCATCATAATGAGTAAATGCAAAAGGATGGCGTGTGTACATGGCTACACGATCAAACATAATGAAAGCCTACGAAAATATAATGAAAGCCTGCGAAAAATACGGTGGCCAGCGAATTTTGTCTGGAGGAGTTAGGAAATTGTGCCTTCGAGCGGAGATAAATCAGGGAAGAGAACCTCAGAGAGGTAAGTTCCTCAGCGGGAGTTCTCCACAGCAATCCGAGGTAACCAAGGTCAAGTTACGGTGTTGCTTGGATAATTGGTATGTAATGGCAGCTGCCACCCTCCTTCGTCAATTTCTTGTTACTGGTAGTGAAGATGATACTAATTTAGAAGATGACTGCAAGGACATAAAGGATTTTCCTCATTCTTGTAATGAGTCTATCTGTAATTATGGTTTTTACTGTCGTTTTTTTCTCTTCCAAGGCTAATGTAGAGGTCCTAGTTATAGAACCTCGCTTTAGAAGCCCGCCCCCTAGTATTGTGAATGCTCAGACCAGGCAAAACCCCTATGAAAGTACCAATATCAAATCCAATGTAACTCACTGCCATATTCATACAGTTCTGGGTCAAAATTCAACACAGAGACACATGCATGCTCCTTTTAATTACCCTCGGCAAGAGACTAATCCCAACCCTCGGGATCATATCATCAATGCCAACAATGTGATTTGCCAAGAGTATGAGCAAGATCGCATGCACAGAAACGATAAACACCTAACCTATATTAGCCCATATCATCAAATGTCTCTGTTATGTGAAGTTAGGATTCTCAATTTCCAGTTTCGCTGTTTAAAAACCCGTAGAAGCAACTTAGAATTCAACTGGTGCAATTATATGTTAAATGTATGTCTTTTTTAGTAATACCAAAGATAAAGAAATCTTCTCTGCAACGCCCGACACTCCATCGAATTATCAGGACGCTATGAATTCCACCATAATTCACATGCAAACTTTTACTCACTGTATGTTGCCTTACACAGGCCAGCTCCAAAGCATTACAGGGTTACCAAAGGAACAGACGACCTCTACCCGTCATACCAACATAATGGCAAAGAGACAATATGGAAAACGTAAAGGAACTGGCAAAGGAAAACTAAACCAGTCTGTCTAGAATGAGGGACCTAGCAAGAGAGGAAGGAAAACCACAAAAGAAGTTATGGAAAACATCTATGATCTTTATGAAACTGGAAATCCAACCCAGATCCGAAACATCATCCATGGATGGGAAAGAGAAAGTAACCATGAAGATGAAGATATCAAGCAGCAAGAGGCCATCCTAGATTTCATCTACGACCCGGGGAATACCAGAGGAAGGCTATCCCTCTTCCATCAACCTGTCAACACATATTGGAAGATCAAGTGTGTTTTAGCCAAGGCAATGACCAGCATTCAGGAAAAAGAAGGAAACCATTCAGTGGTATTAGAGTTGCAGCAAATTAAGAAAGAAATCTGAGATATTGATGTGTCCCAGCACCATGCAGTAGCAAGAATCAGAAGAATTGAAAAACAACTACAAGCAATGCAGCAAGTAGAGATGCCGGGGTCTACTACAAAATATCGGGCACCTATTGACTCCTTTGATGGGTGACATCTACTCTTTTAATGTTTTAGTCTTTTATGTTTTTTGCGGCAAGTTTTTACAACCAATGGCGAAACTATAATTATTTTGGACATATTAAAGTAGATATAGGGGCAAGTAGAAGGAAGAAAAAAAAAATCAATACTGGTTAGCTTTTAATTCCTTCCAGTAGCCAACAGACTTGGTTTCCCTCGGGCAGGTTGAGGCCACAGAATGCAACAATATATGTATTGCAATCTGCTTTTATGAAATATAGAAAATGATAAGGATCTACGAAATTAACAAAAAAAAATTAAAAATTAAAATGATAGATATAAAAAAGCTAATAACTGTTATCAAATTTTGACTTGATAGGCTAAACAAATTTGAAAATCCATACATGCTTCCAACCACTCAATCTACTAACCTGAAATTAAATACAACAGAAATATCATCATTCATTATAATTATAATGTAGCAGTTAAACATTAGACTTTTTTTACTTTTTAGGACAAATTCAATAATGCAATTTTTGTTGAAATCATAAATATAAGTTGTTTAAAATGCATTTTTGAGTATATAAATGGATTCAGCACCATGAAAAACCTCTCGGACACTAATTTCTGCAGATTAAATAATTCACTACCTAATTTGAGCGAAAAATAATCCGAATAATTATTAAAAAAAACATAAACATATAAACATCTAATGTTTAGACTACATCTAATATAAATTACGAGAGATAAAACCATTGTCATTCTAGTGTAGAGATCTAGTCTCACGATGCAATCCCAGACAAGACGCCATGCTAGTGTAGAGATTTAGTCTCACAAGTCTCACGATCCAATCCCAAACAAAAAGCCATTTTAGTATAGAGATTTAGTCCCACAAGTATCACCATCCAATCCCAGACAAAACTATCTATGCCTCAAAGCTGCTCTGCTCAGGCTGGATTTAGAAAAGATTATCGCTGCCATCTTCCAAAACAAGCTTCTCCGGTTTCGGTACAGAACCCGTGCCTCAGCGGCCACAGCTCTCCGACCACCACTTTTCTGTTGGAGAACGTAATCGAGTGACCCTGCATTTTCACGTTAAGTACGTGCAAATTTGGTGTCAGCCACAGGCATCAAAAGTTGCGCTTGCAAGTGCAAAGCAAGATACGCTGGGAAAAGGTAGAATCTTCAAATATAAAAATTGACTCTATCCATGGTACCCCATGGCGATGTAGCTGGAGCGATTTTGACAGTTACTTAGTTGACCAAAAAGTACATCGATCTTGGACTTTAATGGCCCTCACCACCACAATATGCCCATATGCCCAATATTATTGTGGAATACGTTTAAGTCAGGTCCAAGTCAGGTCCAATCGGTTATATATATATATAGGAGTTGTCTACCGAGGCCGCGTTTTGGTCTGGACGGCAGAAATCCGCCGGAATCTGGTCAACTAAATTTGCAAAAATCAGGTAGTTGCAGTGCTTGGAATCCATTTTTGATAGTGAAAATGGATTCAGCACTATCAAAAACCCCTGGGGCACTCAAAATACTAATGTTTAACAACTATAAACAAGTTTCTGGCAAATCTTTGCCGGATTTTCTGAAAATCGTGACCGGATTTTGGGTCAAAACGCGGCCTCTTTAGACTACACTTATATATATATATATATATATATCTTTTACCTTGTTTTTCACTCATAATTATGGAAATTTTTAATGATTTTAATAAAATTAGACTGAATTTTTGGAAGTCTAATTTACAATTATGGAGCTTTAATATTTTTAGTATCTTTAACATTTATTTTTATGATTCTAACAATTTTAACAGTGCAAACAAAATTTACACCTCATAGACTACAACGCTTATATATAAATCACAACAAAAACCTCATAGACTACAACACTTATATATAAATCACAACACAAACATGCACACCTCATAAGCAACGCTTACATGCATTGCTATGCGGTTCAAAGAGCATGCGTTGTAGTTTCATTAACCTCAAATTGTTCGGAACATGGGCTTATGGTTGCCATAGTTACCATCGCTAGCTTTTTTTTTTTGAAAATTGAAATTGTGATTTTATTTTATTTTTTATTTAAAATATAATATTGTCATAATTATAGATTTAAATAAAATTGATAAAAAAAAAAAACTATCTAGATTAAACTTGTCACATCTTTTAATATCATCTACATTATTAACAATAAGTTTTGATTACAAACACATTCTCTAATCACATAATCCTAAATCTCACTTTATAATAGCATGATTTATAAATACAATTTATATACATTAATTTCATATTACAGAGGTTGGGTAGATCTAGAGATGCAACCAGATCTGAAAAAGGAAATATGGCTAGATTCAGAAAACGTAAAGAGGCACTTGCGCACTACAAGCTGCCTATGTGAAGGTGGATAGGTAATACCATAAGGCATGCATGATATATTGTTTTAATGGTATGATTTAGCTACAACATTGGATGGCTAGGTAAGCTCTTCGGTATATTGAGAATGTCTATTTATCGGATGGCTCATGCATGCTCATATAAGAGTGATTGGGATTTATGTTGATGAAATAGTGCACCTTGTATTAATGGTTTGATCATGATGATCTGTTTGATTCTACGAGAGTACTTGATGTGATTTCCGATCATGGATATAGTGGCATAACCTAATGTGTGGATAACATCTATTGTTTTTAGATCTTGACTCTGATTTTAGTGGATGGTACTCTTCATTCTTGATACGCATAAGATTTGTTGGATTTCTTATGGAAGTTTACCTCATTGATATGATATTGATAATACTCGTGATCAGCATGATGATATTGATAATACTCGTAATTGCACCTTGTTGGTTTATCGATTAACCTAAATTGATCCTATTGATTATGATATGCATGGTATTGGAAACCGTGATGATAAAGGGATATCTATGGAATTAATGTTTTAGATTTGTGACTATCTGCAGTTATAGCATGTGATGAAATACGATTGTGTTATCACATCAACGTGCCACCCTGATCCTTCCAGTCTAGCCTTTGATGAAATATTAATGACATGATATTGATGATCATGATAGATATGTGTTTCTAATAGATCTGATATTGCTTGATCTTTGCAAAGACAAGTTGATGATATGAATGAAGTGGATTCTCATTTAGAGGAAGAATCGATTCTTAATCATGATTGCTATTGAAATATGATTTTATGAATGTTTGATGTTGGTTAATCCACAGTAGAGGGTTGAGCCTCATTCACGCAAAGGAAGAATCATAAATGTGACCATATTTGAGAGACACATAATTGAAGTTTTATACTGTAAATTTGGTTTATAATCTGAATCCATGGATCTATGATTTGTCTTGTCGTTATGAACTGATTTCTGGAATTGCAGGAATTGAGCATGAAATCATATGGTCACTTGGAAGATGTTAGATCTTCAAGTGTACTGCAAATTCCAGTGAGATATTTTTATTGGGAAAGTTTGTATGTTTGAACCGAACTTGTGTGTGCATGTGACTGAGACATTCATATGGATATATCCTTATGTTTGAGGATTTCACATCATGTTTTTGCTGATTAATATTGATTAATTGTGTTTTGTACTTTTGACATCATTCTTATGATCGAGACATGTCTAGTATTATAGATCATACCATGATTGCACATTTGGATTTGACATGATTTGATATGGTGATAGTTGATTTTCCCAGATGACTATGTTATGTAGACATATTGGCCTTAAGTGTCGTATGTGAGTATACAGACGTATGGTTCTGTATTGGCCTACTTGTTCCTAGCACAGTGGTTGTTGTGACATAGTATGAACATGCATGACTTAACTGTGATGTGAATGCACCTACATATAATGATGGAAATGGTTTTTAATAACAAGTTAAATTAAAAACATGTTATTAATTTAACATGTGACATAATACCTTTCCAAGAACATTGACATTCTTGATGTCGGGCACTCCATAAGGAGATCCTACCCTCTCTACCAGCAAAACTGAATACTTGGTAGACAACGTTGCGGCTAAAGGGCAGCCAGTCGTTCCTCCTCCAACTACAATGTAATCGTATCTTCTTGTTGTTTCTTTCTGCCCATCAATGGTCAAAAACACAAACTGAAAACCTGTGAATCACCAAAACCCCACAAAAAACAAACAAAACTAACAATTCACATTCAGAAAAGTATTCATTTACAAAGTATTAATAAATAACCCAATCCAATCACATCATAAGAATCTAGGACAATACAACATCCAAGCCATGGCATGGAACCAAGTTAACCATGGCCCCAAAAACTTTAAACCCCTAAAGTATTATAAATAATCACTTGGAAGTATCATGCATAGAATAGTGCAAACCTTGCCGTAATTCTATGAGTACATGTTCCCAGGAAGTGCAACAAATGCGTGTCCAGAGATGTCGACCTCCCCCATATCTACTCCGAGTTGATTGCAGCTATTGAGAGTCGATATACTCCCAAACCATACCAAAACATGAAACCACCCTGGATTACTCCATCATATTAAGAAAAATAAATTAATCACAACAGTTGAAAAAAGGAATGAATGGAAACACAGATAAATTGAATGCATACCCAATCTCACAACAGTGAATCTTTGTAGGTTTCTGAAACAAACTCTGTAGGTTGTCGAAACAGCCGTATAAGCGCTCTGGCAGTAGAAGGAACTGTGATGCCAAAAACGTGAAGGAGTCGAGTCTCTCCCTGTTTGTGCAAACCCTCAATTGTAGGTAGTAAGGTTGAAGAAAATTGTGACATGGGCTCTATGTCATCATGAACCAAGGTTTCAGAAGTATGAAAGCCCATGACAAAGCTTGCAAAAACAGCCACAGAAGCAACCTCAGGGCGTAAAGGAGATCTTTCAGTACCTCCAGAATTCTCAACATCAAGCTAACCAGAATAGTGCAAAATGCCAAAAGGAATGGCTGAGATGAAACCCTTGTCATTTGGTGGGCTCTCTGCATTATAGGGGAAGAGAGATTCGTAGAGGTGAGAGAGTTATTTAGGTAGTTAGCTTAAATGAAGGAGTTTGTAGATGAATGGTCTAAAACATTTTAATCATCTAACATTTTATCTAAGGGTGTAGACAGGTACACCTTGGCAGCTAGGGGAGTTGTTTTCAAAGAGGAAAGCCTTACGGTGTAATTAATATTTAATTAAAATAATTATTAAATTTTAATATAAAAAAATTGCATTTATATAAAAAAAAATAACACCTATCTTTTTTTTTCCTATTATTTTATTTATAATATATATATATCCATTCCTAAATTTAATTTATATTATAATATATAGTTGAATTGATATAAACAATATTTTATATTTTTATTATTTAAATTTTATGGATACAATTAATCTATTAAATTATTAACCTAATTTATTAATTTATAATTCAATTTACAATTATCCTTAAAATCCTATTTGAAAGTTTGAGCCACACCACATCACTAACCAACCAATAATATTAGTGCACATATGTCAACGTAGTTAAACGATACTAATAGGAACAAAGAGGTAAACAAAATAATCGTGATTGAAGTATGGAATTTCTTTACAACTCTATTACATGACATAACTTTACACTAATAAATATCTCGTGGAAATGAACAACATTTGTAATGCCTTTATTAGTCCGTGCCTTCATAGGACTATAGCGATCACTAGATCGTTTGGCCATCTATTAATTCATCCATTGACTCATTTTTTTTAGTTTCCCCATTTTAACCAAAGTTGAATGCTCCCAATTTTGTCCACCCAAATTTTAAGAAAAGTTTTTGGGTCGGAAAACATCCCACCTCTTCTTACAAGCTTCACATGGCCTGAGGCACGAAGATTGGCAATATCATTTTATCCAAATTTTGGCGGTTCTATATACTGTTGTCAATTTATTTATATGCAAAGTTTATGCAGCTAATTCTTTTGGAGGCCCTTTCCACATGTCTATTAAAGGCCTTTCCAAATGTCTATCAAGTCCTTTTGCACATGGCTATTAGCATGCAACTCAATTATAGTATCGTAAAAGATAGTCATGTAGAAGGATCAAGTAGAAAATAGGGCCACTGCTTCACCATTCTGTAGCCGCCTACACATCATTTCGTCGCCCCCCTTCCCAAAGGAACATGGAATCTACAAGAATTCCACCCTTTGGACATGAAAATTCTGCAAGCATTCCACCCTTTGGATGTGCTCCAGTTCCTTTAGACACGCTCTGGTTTCTATTGAGATTTTGGGTAGCATCGAATGTGCTCTAGCTCTAAAAATTTGTGATGGGCTAGAATACATGAGATCTCCAAGACCCAGAAATCGTTTGGAGAAATTCCACATGGTGTAAAATTTATTCAAATAATTAAAAGTTTTAATGGGGACCCTAAGTCTAACTTAGGGACATTGAAAAATTAAAGTGAATTAATTTACACATGTGGTGAGAATGTTCTAAGTAACGTAGATCAAGCTTTATCTAATCTTAGCCATTGATTAGTGATTAGATCAGAACCGTTGATTTCTCGATGAGAAAATTATTAAAGGAAGGCCTTGGGTCAGTTGGAGAACACACACAAAGTAGCAGCACTTGAGCTAAGTCGAAATTTTGGGGCGTGGTTTCCTGACAATTTTTGAGCGAGCTTGCAGTGCTAGTGAGTGGTATATCGACAAGGGATGTTCTGATCTGAGGCCAAGAATACATACATCAGAGAGGTATATCCGCATTAGGCGGTGCAGAGGCCAGCAGGAGGGACGCAACCCAGCCAGGCTGATGCACATACCACGCAGAGAGGGACGCAGACCCTTCTGGGTGACCTAGAGGCATTGCAGAGGCCTTCAGGGTGATGCAGGAGCAGCCTGTGATGCACAGAGGTTGTGCTGGGTAGGAGAGGATGACACGGAGGTTAGAAGAGTTGCATGGAGGGCTCTAATGGGCCAGAAAGGGCTTATATTCAGTAATTCCTAAAGGGTTTGAATCAACCTTATTCTCTGGCTCTGAGTGATAAGGTACAACTGCCGTGAATTTATCTATAGGGAAAACCACTATTGTTTCCCATGATGTATTTAGATTCTGCTTAATAATAAAACCCTCAAAGAGCTGATGCACTGGTTTTCTCGCATTGAGTTTTTCTAGGGACATTTATCCGAAAAATCATGTGTGTCCTTTGTCATACGTGTGTTATGTTTCAATAAATGATTTGTATATGTGTAGGCCGCAAATTGTGTTTACTTTGATTTTATTTTGAATATTTCAGTTAAATAACTTGTGAATAATAAAACAAGTAGGAGACTTAAATCAATATTCTGCAGTAGGGGTTCTGTGTTTAGAAATTTTCACATGGTATCATAGCGATTGTAGATCAAGTTGAAGCCATCAGCAAGAGGCTGAAGAATTTTTGTTGCTGGAAGGCAGTTGAAGCTCACAAATCCAAGAAGAAGGTAACACAACACCAGGAGGGACGCGGACCCAGCAGAAGGGTGACGCAGAGTGAGCCCACTCATGCAGATCTAATGCAGAGGTGACACAGGCCCTAGTGGGTGATGCAGAGTCTGTCAAGCTCACATGGGGCTGACGTAGTGGCTGACGTAGGACCTAGAGGGTGATGCAGTCCAAGTTGGAGTGACGTTGTGCTGATTGTCAGACCTGGAAGTGCAGCTTCTGATCTTCAAATTTGCTAGTGGGGAATCGGTTTCGTCAGTGCGGAACAGTGCCTAGTAAAGTTGAAAAAGTAAGGGGAAACCCCTCAGTAGATTTTATTGCCATGAAATCTGAGATTTGATCAGGATGGTGATCGTAGAGGGATGATTCGACATAATTGCTGGAGAATTTCCAGGAGGGAAATCATATTTTAGATGGAGCATATTCTCTAGAGGGTTTCTATTTCCAAAAAACCCAGATATGGTCTTCTATTGAGTGTAATAGCAGTAGAAGGTAGAAGAGCACATGCTTCGACTTGTTTGAGCCTAGATGGCCCCATACGGACTAAGAGATCAGGATATGTTAGACGGTGTGTGTAACTTTGTTATCTGAAAAGCTAGAACCCTGAAATTCCTATAGGAGTATGATATCAAAGAGCACGCAGATAATGTCCTGACTATGCCAACCGATACTGATGCTCTGAAGAATTTCAATGAAAATTAGGCACGGGCTAAGTGCTTGATCATGGATGGAGTGAAATATGATGTGGTTCTGCACATTGCTGAGAAAAATACTGCAAACGAGGTGTGGACAACATTGACCACAATGTATCAAGGTAGCTCTGTCCAAAGGAATATACTTCTGGAGAATCATATGTGGATGCTCCAAATGCACAAGGGAGAGGTGATCGATCCATTCCTCTTCAGACTGCAAACAATCTGAGACCAACTGATTGCAATGGGGGAAACTCTAGATGATGGGATCATGGTGAAGACTACCCTGAATGCAGTCACCAATGAGTGGGAGACCTTTGCCCAAAGTATCATGGGCAAAGAAAAATTCCAAATTGGGGAGACATGTGGGAAATCCTTCGACAGGAGGAGATCCAAAGAATAACCAAGAGGGAATTAAACAACGGAGGAGTCAATATAAACAAAGAGGGGGAGGAAGATGCAGCCCTAGCATCTAAGTGACAACGACAATAGGGGAATAATAATAAGTACCTATCCAAGGTCTGGTGCTTCATATGTGGCAAATTGGGACACTTCGCCAGTACTTGTCCCAATAGGAAGCACAATGAAGCTTTGGATTCAAAGGAAGCAACATCAAAAGGGGACGATAACATTGAAGATGATGCGGCCATGAGTGTTCATGTAGCTCGAGAGAAGAGGTGGGGCGGTATAGATCTGTAGATTAAACTACATATGGGAGCGGTAGGATCCTTCAGGTGTCAAAACTCTTGGATCACATACGTGCTATGGGAGCCTAAAGACAGTAGCAAGATGACTGGATTTAGTGGGTGCAGAAGATCACGGAGAAGCAAAGGCAGAGCTGGGACGTTGAAGACTGGAGTATCGCATAGGAGAGGCAGCAACAGTGCAGAGGAAGTGCAGAGTAACAGACAACGTAGTGCTTTAGAGAGACATCACAGAGCAGTAGGAGAGGGTGCTTCAGTAATGAGATGCAACCATATTGACTTTTCTACCAGTTGTTGGGTGATTTCCCTTTAGTTACTTACTTCTCAGCAACTGAGTTGCAGTGCAACAGTTAGCAGTGGCAGTGCTATAGGCAGCATGATGCAACGATTTGAGAGGGATTTGCAGTACAGATGTGGTAGTGTAAGTGGCAGTGACATGGGAAACGGTGCATAAATCAACAACATAGTAGATGGAGGGCAACAGGACAAGCATCAGCAACATAGGGGACCAATGCTAGAGATCAGGGTGATGCTTCAATGGTGAAGTGTTGTTAGAGCACATTCCTCACTAAGAGGGAGTGTTGAGATTTTGGGTAGCATCGAATGTGATCTAGCTCAGAAACTTTGTGAAGGTACTAGAAAACATGCGATCTCCAAGACCCAAAAATAGTTTGGAGAAATTCCACATGGTGTAAAAGTTATTCAAACAATTGAATTTTTTAATGGGGACTCTAAGTCTAACTTAGGCAAATTGAAAATTAAAGTGAATTAATTTACACATGTGGTGAGAATGTTCTAAGTGATGTGGATCAAGCTTTCTCTAATCTTAGTCATTGATTAATGATTAGATCACAACCATTAATTTATCAACAAGAAAAGTATTAAAGGAAGGCTTGGTGTCAATTGGAGAACACACAGAGTAACAACACTTGAGCTAAGTCAAAATTCTAGGGCGCGATTTACCGAGAATTTTCGAGTGAGCTTGCAGTGCTAGTGAGGGGTAGATCGACAAGGGATGTTATGATCCAAGTCCAAGAATACATACATCAAAGAGGCATATATGTACTAGGCAACACAGAGGCTAGCAAGAGGAACGCAACCCAGCCAAGCTGACGCAAAGACCACGCAGAGAGGGATGCAGACCATTTTGGGTGACCCAGAGGCAATGCAAAGGTCGTCAGGGTGACGCAGAGGCAGTATGTGATGCGCAGAGGCTACGTTGGGCAAGAGAGGTTGACGTAGAGGACGGACGAGCTACGCTGAGGGTTCCAAGTGGGCTAGAAAGGGCTTGTATTCAGAAACTCCTGAAGAGTTTGAATCAACCATATTTTCTGTCTCTGAGTGATAAGGTACAACTATCATGAATTTATCTATAGGGAAAACCACTACTTTTGCCCATGATGTATTCAATTTTTTCTTCATAAAAAAACCCTCAAAGAGTTGTTGCATCGGTTTTCCCGCATTAGGTTTTTTAGGGGACATTTGTCTGAAAAATCATGTGTGTGCTTTGTCATATGTGCACTATGTTTCAATAAATGATACGTATATGAATAGGCTGCAATTTTTGTTTAATTTGATTTTTTTTTTAATATTTCAATTAAATAACTTATGAATAATAAATCAAGCAATAGAAGTAAATCAATATTCTGTAATAGGGTTTCTGTGTTTAGAAATTTTGATATTTTCTACATGCTCTGGTATCTACTTAGCCAGAAGAACCTTATAGCGCATTATTATTATACTTTCCTCCATTTGCGAACAAGTCTTCCTTTGCAAGTTCCCTTAACTGCAAAAAAATATGTAGCTACACCATGCACAAATGTAACTGTGATGGTAACTATAACTGTGATGGTTTTATAGAAGGCAAAAAAGGGAAACTCACAAGGAAAATTTTAAGAAACCCCCCAAATTTATATTTATAATAAATGGGTGAATCCCCATGGTATGTAGAGAAATTTATAGGCTATTTATTCATTAAAATAATATACATATATAATTTTTTGGCGAATCTTTCACTAAATTATAATTTTCTCTTAAATATTGGCGAATTTTTCACTAGGTTACAAAGTATTGAAAATTATTGGTTAACCTTCTAAAAAATTAGAAAACATTGTAAAATATTAGTGATTCGTTACCAATGTATAGAAACATATTAAAAATAAGAAAAATATTTATTTAAAAACTATGATATACAATTTTCCATGCTTTGGAAAAGAAAAATCATGGGTAATGTTGCTCTAGGTTCTTATTATACACTATTGAAAATATTTTTGCATGTTTTTATTATGTTTTGCCACGAATGTATTATCACATCCCAAGGGAAAATTAATTTGAAAGGCACCCTCAAAGGCATGTGATTTTGAACTAAATAAATTCTTTTGCTCAAACTTGGTCTTTACAAATCTAGATAACCCTACCATATTCTATGTAATTCATATTGTGAGTTTACTCAAACCCTACTCCAAATGAGGTCGCAGATATTGTGAGTTTACTCAAACCCTACAAATATGTGGAAGAAAAGAGTGTTTTTTATTGATTTCAAAACACTCACTACAACAAGAGACGGAAAGAACAAAAAATTTCCATGCAGGAGTCCTCTCAATATGAGAAGGAAATCACAGAGCTCTCTTTGGGGCCACCCTACACCCCTTCAACCCCGGGTAAACTCTACATTGTTTGTTTATGTTTTTCAATAGTTTTAACTATTTTCCTAAAAAATTCTTATTTTGTGGCATTGTCTATGTTCAGCCCCAACCTACAACATTATTTGTGAGACTTTGATGAATATAGCTACATTTTTATCTCAAGTAAGTAGATTATCGATTCTCAATTTCTATGATTTGGATATTAATAGGGAAATATTTTGTTAAATGCATAAGAAAGCGATCTAATTTATTTTCAAAGGGATTTGAGCATAACTCATTTAAGGTTTCGAAATGTTCTCGAAATTTTGATGGATATGCACAAAGTTAAACATTTAATAATTAAATTTTTTCATATCTATCGGATTACCAAAATATTGAGAAAACTATAATTAAAATGAAAAGCCAAGTCAAATAATTGGCTAGGCTAGTTCTTCTTTATTAGATTTTCAACCTATTCAAGAATTTCAATGAGCCTTCAGTGTTAAAAGTTAAATCAAATATTTTCTTTTGTTACATACTTTTCTTCTTTAGCTGTCAGATATTACATTTACATCCAAATTCCTTCGCTTTTATTATTAATTTCAAACATATACGCACATGAATTTTCCCCATTCGGCAACCAATTTTCATTCAAATACGTTGTTCATATTCTAGTTTTCAAAGTTCTCAAATACGTTGTTAAATTCTAATTTAAGTTACATTTTATTTAATGAGCAGGAACTAGCAATTTCAACAGAATATGAAAAGAGGGGAGAATCGCTCAAATTGTTACCTCTGCACCCAGATGGGAACCTAAGGCCTTTGAGTTATGCGTTAAAAGTATTATATATTTTCTTACAAATTTTATTGGAATTGGTTAAAATATTTTAAATTTTTTTTGAAATTTTTCAGATAACTTTCTTTGTGGGATTGAGGTTATATTTTATTTGAATTGAAAGTAACACGTGTGTTAATTAGAACCCATAATTTTTTTTTGTTTTTTTATTTAGTTATGATAAAATCACTTTTTAGTTTTTAGTAATTTTTTTGGAATTGTAGAATCTAGCTTTGTATGTATTTAAAGATACATTTCAAGAAATGAAAAATAGCTAGAATTGCATTTCATAATTTTCATAAAAAAAAATACATATGTAGAATCATTATTTCCTTACTTTCTAAGGAAATGTTTTCATATTTTTCATAAAAATAAATAAAAATATAAAATAATTAGAGATTATTTACTTACTTCTCAAAGAAAATGTTTTCATACATAATTAAAAGAAACTAAGAATAAAGTAAAAAAAAAAAGTTAATAACACCACCTAGACTTATTCCAAAATTGTGAAGGCTGTAAATTGTGAAGGTTTAAAATCCGTGGCTTCCGGGGTTAAATTTGACGGGTCCTCCTAACCATCATAGAACTTTTTTATGATGATCTCATTTTTAAACAACCCTTTATATCACTTTTAGTATTTCCTTTTACGAATTTCATCTAAGTTAAAAGTAAAAAAAAAAACACAATGTATACCTGCAAATATTGAAGCCAATGAAGTTAAACTTTGAAGAGATTAGGGAGAAAAACAACATGCCATTACTAAAAATAAATTTCCAAAGTTTCATTTTTAATTAGATTTATTTTTCAGAAAATATAATATTTTAGTTTAAATTTCAATAAGATTTTGCTAAAATGATGTTTAACTTGTTGATATTAGATATTGTCAATAAAGGTATTCAAATGAAAATAAAGGTCAGCTGAACTTATTGAAGATAAGATGAGTCCTTTCCTAGAGAAGAGTTGCTACTCATGAGGCTCAGTTAAAGGAGGAGTCCTGTCTTGCAGGAATTCCATGGACGAGGAAAATATTCCATGAAATCGAACATTTTGAGCAAATTACAAGATTATTTTGTTAAAACAATATCTACCATGGAGATATCAGAATTAGGAATTCCATGGAGGAGGGAAAATATTCCATGAAATAGAACATTCTAAGAAAATTACAAGAAAATTTTGTTACATCATCTTCAAATTCACACAATCCATAATGTCAATTTCTCTATTATCTTTAAATCTCTATCTTAATGGGGAAATAAATCTCTATCTTAATGGGGAAATAAATTTTTTACCGCTCCTAACAATATTTTAACATAAAAAACATACCCACTTCTAAAGCCTCATCTAGGAATGTATAACATAAAAAAAACATACCCACTTCTGAAGCATCACCTAGGCTTACAAAATGTGACCAGTGTAAATCCAGTGTAACTTTGGATCCACTAAACCCCAAAAGGGTTCAATTTTATTTTCACTCGGTGAAAATAGGTTTGCCTCACAAGCTATTTGATATCTGATATCTCTCTCTCAGCTTGGTAGATCCTAAGTTAATATGGATCTAGGTTGTTTTAATTTTACCCTTTAAATATGTTATGTTCTACATGAATACCATGGGTTCTCATACCATGTGTCAATACCATGAAATTATTTTTATTTTAATGTTATTTATTTTAATTTATTTTGATCAAGTAAAATTGTTTTCACATTGTGTGATTTTTATTTTTACTTAGATCCATCTTAAATCTGGAGCTATCAAGGGCTTTAATTCCCCCTCTCCTTTAAAATAAGGTGGGCTAACCTCTAGACCTAATTTTTTATAAAATAAATTTGGGGTGATTTGAAATATAAATTTAGTTTTTTTACCCTCTCCCTTAAAATAAGGTGGGCTAACCTCGAGACCTAATTTTTTTATAAAATAAATTTGGGGCGATTTGAAATATAAATTTACTTTTTTTACCCTCTCCCTTAAAATAAGGTGGGCTAACCTCTAGACATAATTTTTTTATAAAATAAATTTGGGGCGATTTGAAATAATATACTATGATACAAAAAATTCACCTAATAAAAATTTAAAACCCTTTAATTTTGCCCATGGACGAAAATTCGTCTCTAAAATTTTCTATGGAAACTGATGATTAGATTTTTCTTCTATAAGCCTAAAGCGAATAGCCCTATTAGGGAAGAAGCAAAGTCTAGTTCGGCATAAGAAATGAAAAGGAAAGGTGCACTTTATAGTTACAGAATGAGGTGATCACATAGATCTACATTGCTTACCTGAGCATAACGTAAGTGATATCCTTCCCAAAACGCTCTGCTCTCTTTGCTTACTTTTTTCCTTTCCCATTGCTTCCATATTTGTTGCTTGTCATTGTTTCTAAGCCCTTTTCATAGCGAACCCGTGTATTTTTTTCAAATCCATCTTGTTTGAAAACCGTACTTCCATATTTGTTGCTTGTCATTGTTTCTAAGCTCTTTTCATAGCAAACTTGTGTATTTGTTAAAATCCATCTTCTTTGAAAACCGTACAGGGGTGGCCGATAAAACCAAACTTCCCAGAGACTGATAAAACCATATATACCTCTCCCATTTCTTCCATCTTTGTTTCTTGTCGCTGTTTCTAAACCCCTTTCATAGCGAACCCATGTATTTGTTCAAATCCATCTTCTTTGAAAACTACACAAGGGTGGTTGATAAAACCAGACTTCCCACAGACTGATAAAACCATATCCAGCGTGAAAAAACCTTTCCATTGAACAAAAATGGAACAACGTCTAGTTACAATTCATCTCAAAATACCTTCTTCTATCATGAGTTATAGAAATTTGAATTGTCTCAAACTTCATGGCAGGCAGAATCCTAGGCACAGTAATAGGAAAAACCCCATCTAGAAATGCCCTCAATATTGGCATCCCTAGGCACTGTGAATTTGCTGGAAAACATAGGGCTTCTCTTTATTTCCATTTGCATATACTTGCATCCCTTCTCATCCGCGACTGCATCAGCCTTCCGCTTTCTTCCCTGCCATTTTATCACCAACTCCTCCTCCTCTTCCACATAAACCTGAATTTTGGACTTTGTGAGGCCTAGAATGTCAGTGCAGAACATGTAATTTTTTGGAATTTCTTTAATTTCTGCCATTGCAGGTTCCACACCCTTCTTCTCCTCATGTCGTTGGTCATATTACTGGCCGAATGAAATTGTGATCTTCTCCAACTCCTCTGGGAAGTGCACTAGTGGGCTTATGGCCCGAGTGTGATCTTGGTAATTCTTCATCGCCAAAATCTCAATCTAAAATACCATTGTAAATAATAAAATGCGCTAAGGATATTTATGAAATCGAGGGAGATGGGAAACATAAGTAACACAAAGCAACAATAATTCACAATAAGGAAATCTATGAAATCAAGGGGATCGCAAGAGAAAGCAGCGCAAAGCCACAAGCATGCAAAATATATCAATGGCACCACTCCACTGGATAGAGGATAATAGTCCTTTGTTAAATAGTCCTAAAGCAACGGATTCCAGGAAATGGGTGCACATGAGTTGTATCTATGTCCACATGTCACACAAATTTGATTTGTTTTTTATTTCAATTAATTTTAGTCTAGAACTATAATTTTATTGCTTTATTTACATAAATAATATAATATAAATTAAGTAATTAAAAGATAAAATACCAAACAAAAACTAATCATGCATTTGTAGAAATTTGAATAATAGCTGAATTATTCACCGAGATTATCCTGATTACACACTATTTAAGCTTCATGCATAATACATAACCTCTTCTACAATTGATCATCAATTTGCGGAAATAGAAGCAGTCGCATGCGCACATTAAAACATAATCAAGCACACATATAACACAATATGTAATGGGGAAAGCATCTAGCTGAAAACCCCCAACTATCTGTATATTATAATGATAGAGAACATGTAACAATACATAGCACAAAGCTCCTCACAGCTCTTAGCACTATCTCACATGCTACACACAAACTAGCAAGGAAGATGAACAAGTCACGGGTTCAAATCTCCTCCACAAGTCTCCCTGCCTCTACTGCGCAATCCAAGATGAATAATGGTAAGATCCAAGTTCGAATCCACCTGGCTTGTACTGCGCAATCCTCATTGGAAATCTCAATCCATGTGTGTGCAAATCTCATGCACAGCCATAGTCACAATTGATAGTAGACTCACCCTTTCACCCACCTCTAACACTGGTCTCCACTGAACTGTCCATGCATTGCAGTTAACTGATGTGTTCTTTAGTTGATTTATGAGTTAATAATTAGTGAATTAATTAATAATTAATTCACACCACTCATCACTAGTGTATTTGTCAGTTAGACTAAAATACAACTAGTTCAACTAGTTTAAACAGAACACAACTCCACCAACTGTCTCATCAACTCCACCAAACTCTGCCACATGAGTTCTAACTGAAGTCAACCATGCAATAGCTCAACTAACCCTTAGGAAAAGCGTATTTCCTTCTGTCAGCTCCATGTGCCACATCCAAGCATCAAACTGAAGTGCTCCAAGAGGATAAGATAATGTTTATAGTCTAAATATTATTAAGGGTTAATAATATTTTACTGTTCTATTTTTAGCTCGGCAATCTAAAAATAGATTCCACCCAATGTCTAAAAATAGAGGTCCATATATTTTTACCAACTTGACCAATCATCCATAAATAGCATCCTGCAACTCATAGACCATGATCCATATGTCTAAAAATAGACATAGTCTAAAATTAGACTTTGCACCAAAAATAGCCTTCGGGCCCACTTAGTGAAGGCGACTTCATTTCACTAAGCTCCATCATCTTGTTGCATTTTCAACACCCCCTCTCAAAAATATATGGATAATCTGCAACCCCTATCCTGCCTTTGTGGTATTCGAATTTTCTCCTGGTGAGCGCCTTCGTCAAGATATCAGCATCCTGATCCTCCGTGGGAATATATGAAAGTAACATGATTCTCCGCTGCACACAATCTCTGATATGATGGTACCTGATGTCGATGTGTTTGGATCTATCATGAAATACTGGATTAGCCGAGAGTTTAATGCAACTCTGGTTATCACAATAAATCACAGTAGGCTCCAAGTGCGACCCGAACAATCCGACCAGGATCTTCCTCATCCATATGGCCTCGCATGCAGCCAAGCTTACTGCCATATACTCAGCCTCTGCTGAACTGAGTGCCACGGATCTCTACTTACTGCTGTACCAAGAAACTGTTGTCGACCTGATACTGAAGATTCCTCCAGATGTGCTCTTTCGGTCCGTTGGGCTCCCTGCCCAATCTGCATCCGTGAAGCCACATAGCTTCACCTCATCCTCCTGTCTGTACCACAAGCCATATCCTGATGTGCCTCTAAGATAACGCAATACATGCTTGCTTGCCTTCCAGAAGAGCTTGGTAGGCTTAACCATAGCTTACGAAAGCTGGTTAACATCATAGCATATATCGGGTCGTGTATTGACCAGATACATAAGCGACCCCACCAACTGTCGAAAAACAGTGGCATCCACTACCTCTGCTGAAGTAGCATCCTCCTTCCTCCAACCTCCAGGAAGATCAGTATCAACAGGCTTGCAGTCATGCATGTTGAACTTCTCCAGTATCTCTCGGGCATACTTACCCTGAGAAACAAATAGTCCATCACTGCGCTGCCAAATTTCCAATCCCAGGAAATAATGAAGGAGGCCCAAGTCCTTCATTTCAAACTCTCTAGCAAGATCCTCCTTGCATGAAAGTATCAACAGCTCATCACCCGTCAAAATCATATCATCTACATACAGTACAATGATCAGCAACTTCCCCTCCACCACAATCTGGTACAGGTTAGGATCCGCCTCACTCTTGGAGAATCCAAGTTCGGTGAAATAACTGTCTATCCGTGTGTACCAAGCACGAGGTGCTTGTTTCAACCCATACAGTGCTCTCTTGAGTCTGCACACATGCGACTCACTGCTGAAGATCTCGAAACCTTTGGGTTGCTCTATGTACACCTCCTCCTCAATGACTCCATTGAGGAACGCAGTCTTCACATCCATCTGATGGATGTGCCACCCCATCTGCGCTGAGAGAGCTAGGATCGTCCGTATGGAAGAGTACCTTGCGACAGGTGCAAAGGTCTCCTCATAATCGATCCCCTCTATCTGTGAGAAGCCTCGGGCAACAAATCTTGCCTTGTACTTCTCCACACTCCCGTCAGCTGCCTGCTTCACTTTGTAGATGCATCTCGAACCCACCACTGATCTCCCTTCCGGTCGCGGGACAATCTCCCATGCACTGTTTCTGAAAATCGAATCATACTCTTTCACCATGGCATCTACCCGTGCGGGGTCCTCCACAGCTTCCTCGAAAGAGGATGGCTCTGTCACGACACATTTTCTCACAAGAGCCATGTATCCAGTGTATCGGTCCGATGACTGTCTCTGTCTACGATGTGCTATAGGTGGTCCTACAACCTTCTCTACATATTGAGCCAGTCGCTCAGCTTCTATAGTGCGCTTGTGCCCTCTGATGGTTGGCGCTGCATGAGTGGTCTCTTCCACTCCATGAACTTCCTCATGTGGCTGATCCACATCCTGAAGCTCATCCTTAGGAACTAATAGCTCCTCATCTGCATGCAAGTGTGACTCCCTCTCAAGTGAACATTGCATGGCTTTCTCCTCCTGAAATTTGATATCCCGTCGCACAACAGTCTTACGACTGTATGACAAATACACACAATAGTTGTGGGGCGTATCAATGTACCCCACAAATATCCCAACCTTTGCGGTTGGCTCCAGCTTCTTTCTGGCGTCCTTCGTCACATGAATGTAGACAGGTGAACCAAAGATCCTCAAATGGGAAATATCAGGCCTCTTGCCAAAAAACGCCTCCTCCGGTGTACTCATGCCAAGTATCTTGTGAGGACAATGGTTTTGCACATATACTGCAGTATTGCATGCCTTCGCCCACAAGTGAATGGGTAGGCCTTGATCATGCAACATCGCCCGTGCAGCACCCACGATCGTTCTGTTCTTCCACTCAGCAACCCCGTTCTGTTGTGGGTTATGGGGTGCTATGAGCTCTCTCTGAATTCCTTCTGCGCTGCAAAAGTCCTTGAATTCGGGCGGAGATGAATTCACCACCATTGTCGCTCCTAAGAGCCTTCACATGCTCCCTTGATTCCTTCTCAACCAGCGCCTTGAACTCAAAGAACTTTGAGTATGTCTCGCTCTTCTTCTGCATGAAGAAGATCTAGCACTTCCGAGAAAAACCATCAACCAAGATCACAGTACCTCGTGGTTACTGCCGAAGCTACCGAGAAAGGTCCACACATGTCTCAGATTCTCTCATGATCGTCGTGGCGCAACTATCCTTCTCGTGAAAGGTGGCTTTTCACAAATTTTCCCGCGTACTCTTTCAAGACCGATCCGACCGCGCAAGAGTGCCCTTAGGAAGCCCGCAGAGGAACTGGCCGCGTATCTTCAAAGATCCATGGTGAAGGTGGCCCAATCTCCGGTGCCACAGCTCGCCATCATCCCGGCTCACCACTCCTTCTGCCTTGCATGCCATTGCTGCGCAACCATCTACTTGCAACTGATAAAGGTTCTTGACTCGAACCCCTATCTTCCGGGTTTCTCCAGTTGTCTTACTGCGCAGGAAAGCCTTTCCCTCGCTGAAGACAACATCGTACCCTTTGTCTTCTAACATCGCCACAGTGACCGTATTCTTCAACTCGGAACATGCATCACTTCCTTCAATACGAAGGGTTTAGCCGTACTCCTCTCAAAGGAAATGCAGGTACCGATACCGGTCGCATCGTATCTACCATCATCACCCATCTCGATGTGCACTCCAAGATCTTTCCTCATCCATATCTCGAAAACAAATCCCGATCTCCGTCATGTGAAAAGACGCACCACTGCCCAAGAACCATACCGATCCCATCACACTTTGAGACCAAGCATGCGATCAACAAAAAATCCAGCTCAAACTGCGAGGCTAAGGCCTCTCCAGCTGCAGTCCCAGCAGCCTGCTTATTTTTCTTCTTCTGTGGACAACTAGTGGCGTAATGTCCGTGTTGGTGACAGTGAAAGCACTTCACCTTGGACATGTCCTGCTTCTTGCCTTTTGCACCGGAATGAGAAGCTTTCTTTCTCTTCCCCTTCTTTGATTTGGCAGCCAAAGTGCAATTCTCTTCATTAGAGTTCTTTGATGAAGATTCGTCCCTGGTACTCCGCCTTATCTCCTCTTACACAAGAGCTGACCAAAGTTGCTCCCATCCTGGCAATTTCTCCCAACTTGACAGAGCCCTGATAGGAATGCCAACTCTTTGGAAGACCAAGGAGAGCCAGGTCCACCAAGTCCTCATCATCGACAGTCACCCCCACACTTCCCAGCTCATCCCTGCATTGGGTGAACTTCGTTAGGTACTTGGCGATACTGTCGCCTTTTTCCATCTTAATGTTTCTGAGTTTATCTTTGAGCGCCAACTTCCTCTGGTCACTCTTGCTTTGGAATAGATCTGTCAATGCTTTCCACATCAAGTATAGAGAATATTTTTCATGCAGGCTGGATACAATGTGATCCTTCACGCCCTCCAACAATATCCTTCGACATTTCGCGATCTTCTTTTTCCAAGCATCAACTTGAGCAGCATCAGTAGGCTTTGGGACCTCAGCATCTATGAACTCCTTCAGCCCGTTATCATCTAATACCACCTCCATCCTGTCCTTCCATGCAACATAATTCGAGCTGCCCTCAAGGGCATACTCTAGTCGCAATCCGTTGAAAGACATTTCAACTCCGGCACCAAGAAAACAAATTGATGAAAAATTCGAATTCCACCAGCTCAAACTCAACCGCTTCTGGATCTGTGAGAAAAAAGTATTTCTAGTACAGAGATCGACTGTAGGGGCGTTTACTGGATATATCACCTTTCAAAGGAAAGGATGGATCCAGAGGCTACCTGGCCCGCTTACAGACTCTGTCTACCGAAATAAATTGTAATCACTGTAATAAATCTGATGATCAATTCTCGCTCCAATACCATGTAGAAATTTGAATAATAGCTGAATTACTCACCGAGATTATCTTGATTACACACTATTTAAGCTTCATTCATAATACATAACCTCTTCTACAATTGATCATCAATATGCGGAAATAGAAGCAGTCGCATGCGCACATTAAAACATAGTCAAGCACACATATAATGCAGTATGTAATGGGGAAAGCCTACAGTTGAAAACCCCCAACTATCTGTGTATTATAATGATAGAGAAAATGTAGCAATACATAGCACAAAGCTCCTCACAGCTCTCAGCACTATCTCACATGCTACACACAAACTAGCACGGAAGATGAACAAGTCACAGGTTCAAATCTCCTCCTCAAGTCTGCCTGCCTCTACTGCGCAATCCAAGATGAATAATGGTAAGATGCAAGTTCGAATCCACTCCGGATTATATCGCGTAACTTTCGTCATAATCCTTTAACCATGTGTGTGAAAATCATGTACCATACCACAACCGATAGTAGACTCACCTTCACCCACCTCTAACACTGGTCTCCACCGAACCGTCCATGCACTGTAGTTTAATCAAGGTATTATTTAGTTGATTTATGAGTTAATAATTAGTGAATTAATTATTAATTAATTCACACCATCAATAGTGTATTTGTTGGCCAGACTAAATACTTTGTCTTCAACTAAGTTAAACCGAACACAACTCCACCAACTGTCTCATCAACTCCACCAAACTCTGCCACATGAGTTATAACTGAAGTCAACCATGCAATAGCTCAACTAACCCTTAGGAAAAGCGTATTTCCTTCTGTCAACTTCATGTGCCACATCCAAGCATCAAACTCAAGTGCTCCAAGAGGATAAGATAATGTTTATAGTCTAAATATTATTAAGGGTTAATAATATTCGACTGTTCTATTTTTAGCCCGGCATTCTAAAAATAGAAACCGCCCAATGTCTAAAAATAGAGGTCCATCTATTTTTACCAACTTGACCAATCATCCATAAATAGCATCCTGCAACTCATAGACCATGATCCATATGTCTAAAAATATACATAGTCTAAAAATAGACTTTGCGCCAAAAATAACCTGCGGGCCCACTTAGTGAAGGCGACTTCATTTCACTAAGCTCCATCATCTTGTTGCATTTTCAACAGAATTATATGCATGAAATGGACTTGTTCGAGCCATGAGGTAATATGAATAAATGTTGAAGTTTTTATTTTCATTAGAGATACCCCTCTGCTAATGATTTCTTATTTTTTGTCACAGTTGTTGGTGGAATCGATGCATGGAATCCAATGCCTAATCTCAACACCTCTTTGAAAACCTGGGAAAAATAAAAGAACATGGGTTTGGGCACATGATGTCACCATTACAATTGACAAAATTTAGACATAAGTCGATGAATCAAATTGATGGCACTGCTTACATTTTGGGTGAACGACATTGATTTATAGGCATCCCAGGATAGACTCTCGTTATTTCCTTTGCTCTATCTTATTACTTCATGCTCTTCCTCCACCATGTAAGTGGATGTCATAGATTATTTTATATAGAATTTCATTTATTTATAGTGGTACCAGTATCTATTTAAATTGGTTATCCGGTGCCAAACAAATACACTTTTACAGTAGAAGATATTAACCCCGAGTTCTTAAATGATGTGTGGATTTTCAGATAAAAGCTTCACTTCCAAAGCAATGTTTTTTGTTGTAGCATTAAAGACACCAAAGAGAAGACTCAAAATGACATCTACAATCTGATCATCTTCCTCATTCAGCATTGGCGATAGTAGGTCGTCCGATGAATTGTAGGATGATATGTTTTCCTTCATCTCCTTAATAATGCTTTTGATCTGGTCGGAAAGCTCTTGCCTTTTCTGCAATTCCAAAAGTGAGTGTATGACAAGTCAATTACTTCACGAGAAAAATATATGAGCAAGTACTTTCACCATCATAATGAAGGTTCGAAATGAGGGAAGCCATTGAAGGTTATTCTTATGAAAGGTATTTGTATTTTTACATCGAGATGAACAAATAACTAGCTAGGTTATTGAAATTTTGCTACTTTTACTGTAATTTCATGTTACTGTTAATTTATCTTTTAATGGAAAATTATAAATTAATAAAATTTTAGGCATTGGATTGCGAAACATTTATCCTTATGAATCATTATATCACTTTACAAAAACAAAACCAAAACCCAGTGGAAAAAATAAATCACAAGAAATATTCCCAACAAATTAAACTAAAACCACTTAATTATTATAAATATTATTTTCCCAACAAATTAAACTAAAAAAACTTAATTATTATAAGGATCGGTATATCACTTTACTAAAAAAAAAAAAGTGGAAAAAATAAATTCACAAGCAATATTCCCAACAAATTAAACTAAAACCGCTTAATTATTATAAAGACTATTTTCCCAACAAACTAAACTAAAACAACTTAATTATTATAAATATTGATTATTTACAAAAAAGAAAATTTTAAAATATACAACAATGAAATCATCTCTCTCGAAAATTTCTGCGAAGAGAGTGACATTGCTTGAAGTAAGAAGGCTTACAAAATTGTTATTTGAAATTATGTTTCATAAGAAGGAGATACATTACTCTAAACTTTTCACTATTATTGAAGGTGAGGTGTACGAGGGGTCATTGCATAAAGTAGTGTCGAAGACGATCCTGTTTGAATTCGATTTGAAAAAGAAATGTGATTCTATTTCGTTAGAACAAAATTATACATTCAATTATTATCCTTTTAAATCTAGATTTCAAACCCATTAAACAACGAGAAATGCAGTATCTAGTAGATTTTTAATTACATATTGAAAGGGGAAATCTCTCCAAACAATGGCACTAGTCCTTTTTTTGTCCCTCAGGTTGTTCCCCTCCTCGAGGAAGTACCCAAATTCCAAGGCACTATGTGCAGGAGAACTCACAACATAGTAGTTGATGAGGTGAGTAGCTCAAGAGCCAACGAACGGATAGTGGTAGGTGCACCAAGAGAGAAAAATGTATGCTTGTCGGTATATGTCGATAGAGGTTTTGTTGTATGCGAAGGTGGACTAATAGAGCGAGGGTCATAGCAAGAACTGCAACAACGTATCACTAGGCTTGATTGAATAATTGAGACATAACAGTCATAGCGGTGGATTGCCTTATGCTAATTAGTGGACTACCTAATTTGTGGGTGGCACTGCCATAAGTGCATTTGTTGTTGTGGGTCATTGCCAGAGTTGCATTTAGCCTGTTAGGTACATCTATTCGAGCATTTTCTATATTTTTTTCATGTGAATTTAGGCATTATGGAAGGAGCCTGTGCTAGAGGAATATATTCTCTACCTTCAATCAATAAAATGGATAGAACACACATGGCCAGTGGAATAATAATTTTTTCATATTTACATGCAATTCCTTGAGTTAGAAATTCCTCAAAAAAAATATATTTTTTGCGCAAGACAGAAGTCGAAAGAATCTTTCTTGCATCATCCGGTTGGTTTGGGTTTTAGCTGGGGGTTTCTTGTTGGGGCCTTAAGGATGGCAACTATGGAAACTTCTAAGTTCTTGAAAACTATGACAATTCAGAGGCAGAATAATTTGAAGTGCTCAAAACGTTTGTCTATAAGAGGAAAAGTTGCTGCTGCAGCAGCGAATTCTAGTGGGAAAAGTGCACTGCAGTATTTTAGCCTTAGATAATGACTGAGATGTTTACTTTTCTATCTAGATATAACTATGTGTTGATTATGAAAAAGAATTCGACAACGATCTGGATTTTTTTTCCTCAGCCGCCTAGTTTTCGGAAAACGCATAGGGTTTCCTCTGCGAGGGGGTCTAGCGACCACCTCGCCACTGTGGCCCCTTCAACCTCCTCTGTGGCTTCTACCGCGGGCTCTCAGTGTACATCCTCATTGTGGATGGCGATGTTTTGAATGGTGTGAAGGGTTGTTATTTTTTGCGGCCATGTGTGGACTAGTTTATTTTGGGTTTCCTCTGCGAGGGTTTGGCAACTATATGGTGACCATAGATGGTGCAGTGGGTTGTTTATCGTTGCAGCCGTTGGTGGAACAACTCCTATTTTGTAGTGGGTTTGCTCGATGCGGTGGCCCCTCTTATTTCCTGAGGCCCTGACATACCTGTTAGGGCCCTATAATAATAGGGTTCATAATTTTTTAATTGACTTTAATTAGTCTTGTAGTATGTACATACATTGCTTTCTGCAAGTTGTTTTCCCATATTAGAAAATAAAAAATGAAAAGAGGGTAAAAGTCCTAAAAGAAAAATCAAAGGAATTAAAAGAAAAATATCAAAAAGAATAGAAAAATGGACCCCAAACAAAAAGAGATAAGAATAAGACATGAAAGTGATACAAGTCAAAATGCCACTACTAGATACTTTTTCACTGCAAATAAATGATTATGTGCAGCTTGTTCAAAATTCCATAATCCATGATGAGTTAAATAGTTTAATATTAACTTTGTCATGCTTTAAATTTCATGTTTATATATAGAGAATAAATATTTTGTCATACAGTATAATGTTGGAAAATCAATAGATAGTTAGAGAATAAAAGAAGAGCTCAATAGTTTAATTTGAGCCCTTGGATGAAATAAGGTTAGAATTAGATAGTTTCTTATTTTAAAAGAAAAATGGATAAGGGTCTGCAAGCTCAAATGCACCCATGCAAATAAAGGAAAAAAATGGTAAAATAAATGATGGGTAAGCAGAAAGTAGTTTCACAAGGCATGGATAAACATCATATAGCATATTACTAATTTCCCTCCCCACAATGTATTCCAATGCTAAATCCTTCAATCATAAAGACTTAGAGTATTTTCTGACTTCTAGTGGGACCAGACCCACGTCTTAACGATTGATTGGCATAAAAGTATTGGATTCTACCTCATTAAAACTTTTCCCCTTCATAAAAAAACCCTTTTCCTCAACATCACTCCCTTTTCCTAAGTTAAAACACCTTTTTTACTTAGGAAAAGTAAAAACCCCTTTAAATAATTTCCATTTCATTCAAAAAACCCACAAAATGCTATTTATAATAAGTATTAAGTGTGAAATGTTAAATATGGGGCCAACACTATAAAAATCCTGCCCAAAGACTTAAAATTACACTTTACTTGGTGTATTTATGCATTCCCGCTCATACACTTCTTCATTAACATTTAACTAGTGTATTAACTCCTTTATTAACCCTTCCATCCCGTATTATATTAATTCATTTATATTAAATAGCCCAACCCATATTTTATTGTTTATCCTATAGTATAATATACCCATGTGATAATTTCCCCGCTCCCCATAGGTTTAATCTAACCCTTTTATATTAAACCTGCCCCGATGTTTACTTTACACATATATTCGCTATATTGGCTATGCAAAACATTTCAACCCATTTATTCGCCTATCCCTTTAAACATTGGAAATTTTATGTTAAAACTATGTTTTAATGTATAAATCCGAAACCCGCTGCATAAAAAGACTCTCGAGCCCCACGCCTAATACCCAGCAACTAAGACGAGTAATCTTGACCGTTCACATCTCCCCGCTTGATCCAACAACCCATAATCCATATCGCAAATTCAATAGCGCGATTAATAAATGAATTTAGATTTGCGATAAAAGCAGTTTTGCTCTGCTCTCTCTCCTCCACGCGTCATAAATATATTGGATTGCATCCTTTTGAGCAATATCGTTTACCACCTTTTGTCAATGTGATAACTGCTCAGCGGTAAATAACCTCCCCGTGCCTAAACTGCTTCCAAATTTAATTGACTGTTATTAAATGTGAATACTATTCAAATCCAAATTCTTTATAAAACAACAGAATGTACACGTTTAAACCTTTCTGTTGTGTTTTCTGCTCTTAAAACATTTCTGATTGAGAAAAAGATGTTGCCGCCCATGTTTGAAAACAAAAACCAAAAAAATTCAGTCAAAATTCAATGCTGAAACTGCTCAAAGCCTCTTGATTGCATCCAAAAGACCTCAACAAGCTTTTGAAAGCTTCCAACTCCCAGAAAACCCTTTTTCAAGTCAAATTCCTAAATTTACAAGTATTTTTCAAGAAAAATACCCATCCATCATCTGAAAAGAAGCATACTCATGAATTTAAGCCTTCTTAAAGCCTGTTTGCCTTAAAAACAACCTTATTTCCTCCAAAATTCATATTTGCTGCAAACCCTGAGAAATTCACAGTTTCTGAAGACTATAATCAGTTTTTGAAGAAAATTGAAGAAAAGATAGGTATCTGCAGACCTTTAGAAACCCTCTAAATGATTCAAAGCCTTTTTATAGTGCTCATAATCCCTTTGTGCATGAATTTGATTGTTTTAGGGTTTTTTCATCAAAGAAGTTTGCAGTAAACCCTTGTTATCCTTTCTTGAAGTCTGTTTAAAGTTAAGAAATTAGTTTTTAGAGAAGAATTGACAGTCTGAGGTAGAGAAATCCAAATTTTACCTATTTAACTCTAAGAGAAGCCTCTGTTATACTAAAAAGACCTTCTGTAAACAGTTTAATCTTACAGAAGTGTATTAAAAACGTAAAAAACGGAGTTTTTAAGATCAAAAGGGTTAAATTGTTAAAAACAAAATCAATCAATGGCATCTAAAAGTACAATTGTCATCAATTCACTACAACCTCATGTTGTAGATGTTGAACATACCCCATTGGCCGATGTGGACTATAAAATCACTAATCTAGTAACTAAATTTAGCCTTCTTGAGCTCCACTGCTGAAGCCAAGAAAAATCTTTGGACCAAGTAGATGAAGTGCTTTTTTGGGAATCTAATTTGCCCAAATATGTAGTTCTCCACACACATCAATGCCTTGAGGTCATAAGATTGTGTCAAATCACTATTCCCCAGATCAAAGAGCAATTCTCAATGCTAAGAAAGAAGTATTATTTACTATCACTGTTGAATCCATAAACCAAATGCTTCAGTTGCAACCAGAGCCTAATGCAGTCCCTTTGTCTATTGAGGCTCTTACAAAGTTTTATCTAGATTTAGACTTTCCTAAAAGATTTAAAATCTTTCAAACATTCATGCCCTCTTGTGTTGAAAACCCAAAGCTTAACCCTCCATATTCATCCTCCAAATTCCCAGAAGGAACAAGACACATTATCTCAATGTTGTATTTTATCCTTGGTTACTTCACTGATGAACATACTGATGAATCTGTACTTGGTTTCCTGTCTATTTTTGTGCCTAGTCAGCCCCCTATAGTCATTTATAATTTTGTTGAGTATATAGCTGTTAGTATCCATGAAAAGCTTGTAAAAATTCCTAGTAAAGGTGTATTTACGTATACCTCGTTCCGCTTTCATATGTTCCTCTACTTTCAGTCAGATAAATTCTCAATAACTCTTCAAAAGATGGATGTAGATGGAAATGAACAATCTATCATTTTCTAGACGTCTTTGATCAGAAAGGAGTCAACTGAGTTCACATATGAAGACTTCACAGATTGTTTCATTCATCCATTGGTAAATCTGCTTACAAATAGTGTGCAACCTAGGATAATTGATGAAATTAAAAAGGTTTTATAGTTATCATAGCAGAGCAGGACAAGTGATTGGTATTTATACCAAAATCACACTGAAGTTAGAGTTTATGGGTCAAATCTCCTTCCCTATAAGTTGCCAAAGTATTTACCAATGAGATTGTTTGCCTTAGAATATATTAGACAGATTATGAACTTAGATTTAGTAAATTTCTTGGTTGCTCAAAAGAAACCTAGTTTAAATTGAAAAACCAAGTGGTCCCTTCATATGCAATAGCAGAGAAGCAGGTGCAAAGGCAGCAAAACAGTGGTTAGAGTATAAGTTCAATGAAAATTTCCTTTGTTACTATGATCCATATGGTATAATCAGCAAGATGAGGGTAAAAGGTAAAGTAACCCCATATGTTCATGACAAGAAGCCTGACATTGAGAAGTATTCTAACCAATCTGAATGGTTAGAAAATACATTGGTAGACGTTATTCAGTAGAGTGATACTAGTCACATTCTGCAACCATTAGCTCAAGAAGAGAGAGGTATAAAAATGAAAAGGGAAGAAGGCTCATATATTGCTGAAACTACCATAGAAACTAGATTTAAACTCAGGTACAACAAGAAAACAAAGACAAATCTAGCAGATAAAGAAAATGAAACAATTGAGGTTATAGATACAGAGGTTCCAGATAAAAACACTGTACCCCCCACAGAGATTGAAAATAAGCAGCTACCTACTACTTCCAACACACAAATTATTAAGAAACAACAAAGTGTGGAAGTATCTTCATCAAAACAGGCAGAGGATAAAGATATGGATATAAAGAAAAATTATAAAGAGATCAAAGCTAAGAATGAGGAAATCAAAAATTAAATCTATTCTCAATATTTGAAGCAGACTCCAGGGATTTAAAATAGGCTACTTTCGGCCTTTAATTATACAAATAAGAAATTACTGATGTCAGTACTTCAACCTACAGTGCCAACACCTAAAACAATAGCAGATTATAAAAAGTTGGATTTTGAAGTATCGGTACAAGACATTCATCCCTTGGACCAGATTGAATTCCACAAGCAAAGCTCAGAAATGCTATATTCTACCATGACCACAAAAGAAATGAGTGTTCAAAAGCTCCAGAATGATTTTAAAAATATATGATATCAGCTCAGGGTTGAAAAAGCTTCATCATATGCTAAAGACACCATAATCAAATCATTAGAGGAGTTGGTGATTGAAGTAGGTTGTGACCCTTCTAATGTGAAAGTTGTAGAAGAACTAGTGAAGAAGAAAAATGATGATATTGCAGCACTGAGAAAGCAATTGAAATTACCTCCTATAGAGCATCCACAGGCTAAAGAAATTGTACGGGAGGCAAACCAAAAGGATGAGATGATGAATCTCATATTACAAATGACAGCACAAATCAAGGAAATGGAAATTGAAATGGACAAGCTAGTCCAAGAAAAGGAAGCTGCTAAGACAAAAGAAGTCCCTGCAACTATAATTCCAATGGTGACCACAACAATACCATCACCTTTAGCAGAAGAATTGGCTCCAAAGGTTCCATTGGCCACAGCAATTCCAATAACTTCCTCTACTACTTCTGCCACTGAGTTTTCTACTTCAACAGTTCAGCAGTCATATGAGGCCAGAAAACTCATTAAAGCCATGGAAGAAATGTCCATACAAACTAATGATGTAAAAATATTGAAGGAGCAAATCAAGAATCATGAAGATGCCAATAAGTTAGCACAGGTAAATGCTAAAACAGAAGAACAAAAGGTTAAGTGAACAACTTAAAAAGGTAGAAACAGATTTAACCTTGAAAGAACCCATGGCATACATCAAAAATCAACTATGGTCCAAGATCATTGAATGAGTAAATGATACTTAGTCATCCATTCAAGTAATTTATGGACAGAAGGACTTACTCAAGGCAGCTAAAGAAGAAATATTGAAAACCATATAAGAACTAGGTGCCAAGCCTGAAGAAGCCTTGGAAATTATTAAGTTTCTCAATAATAAAAACATGCAAGAATTGGATTAAATAGGAATAAATGACAAGATAGAAACAATTCTTGAGGTAAGAAAAGTACTTTCCAAGAAGAACATGATGAAACAGTTGGAAGAAAAGTGCCAAAATATGGACATGGCCATCACTAGATTCATGGTAAAATTTGACACTTTAACGCAAAAAGGACTTCCAAATCTTCTAGTTATTAATGATTAAATTGATGAAACAAGAAGATTACAGTAAAAAGATAAGGGAATTTTCCAAAGAATAGGTGAGCAAGTCAGATTGGCAAAGGATTCCAACAGGTAGAGTTTTGCATAAAAGCATTGAAAATTTGTATTATTTACAACATGAAATAAAACACCTTTTTGTAGTCAAGCCAACTTTTGCAAGGTACACTGAAGTTGATGAGAACTTTAGGAAACTCACAAATATTAAATTACCAGAGGCATAATTTTGGGAAAAGCTCACAGATTTATTGTAAAATCAATTTACAATGAGAAAAGATGAAAACAGAGTTATTGTTTTTACACAGTAAAACAGATTTTTAGGCAGTAAATCAATCAAAATCAGCAGGTTAAAGTGTATCAGGATAAAGAGTATCAGATGAAAGATGAAGTTCTAAAACAGATTAAAGATCAATTTCCAGTGTGATGGACACCTCAACTAGCCAACTGCAGCCTAAATCCAACAACATACTATTTAATTTCAATAAATAGGATAGCTAGCAATTTGTTAAGAAACTGCCACTATCTTTTTGTAAAAATATATTTTATTTTCCAAGAAACATTCCTAAAACTGCTCTAGGATATTTTGTACTACTTTTTGTATAAATACTTCATCATTTGAAGTATTAGTGTGGATTAATTGTTGAATATTTCTATAGCTATAACATTTTGAACCTAAGGGTTTTTGTAATCAAGTTCAAGTCAGAAGACTAGCTCTCAAGCAATAAAGCATCATATTACTAGATTCATGTGTTGGTCCACTGAAGTGAAATATTTTCTTATGTTATTTGTCAAATTTCTTATGTCTTTCATCCATTCATAAATGTGTTCTAATTTTTAATGTGAAATCAGGAATTGTTATATTAAAATTTGTTAAAAGCACTCTGTTATTGACTGGTTTTCATTTAAATGTTTTTTGTTGATATCCAGACTAGGGGACCCTTAATTGCTCCCTAATTTCGATTGAACTCTCCCTTTTCACTCCTTATCCGGATCAAAGAATTCTTAATTGCTCTTTATCTCTATTAAAACCATTTCACTATCAACCTTTGAAGATATGAAGTGACTCTACTATCTTGCCTAGTGAAAATTTGACTTTAGACCTTGATCCTGATCTATCTGCTTGACACATTGATTCCATATGCCCAATGGATTACAGATTCACAACTATCCATCTCATTAAGTGATTTTCCCACCAAAACAAATCAAAATCCAAAAACCAATTTTCCCTATATAACTAGCCTAAGATCGGATATAAAAAAAAAAAAAAAAGTTCAATCTTATAGAGAGAGCCCTCTGTGAGCCTTAGGAAGGTTAGATCCTAAAGCTTAAAATTAGGTTTGTGGTTACCTCTAATATTCTTTAAACTATAAATAAAAATCTCACAACTTTGGGAATTATTAGAGTGATAACAATACCTATTTTGCAGTGGGTTTGCGGCCCCTCTTCTTTATAGGGTCTTTTTTTGTGTATGTGGTCGATGGGTCTGCGTAGATGTTGTTGATGCCAACTTATTGCCACTGGTTTGGGTTGTTTGCTGATATAATTTTCATTCGCTGACAGTGGCTTTTGGGGTTCAAAGCTATGCTTGCGGTTCACTGGCACTGGCTTTTGGGGCTGCTGATGTCTCCATCCATCTGGTTCCTGGTTTTGTGCCTTGCATGGTTTCGCCAGTTCTTGGGCTTTATGTTTTGATCCCTTATGGGTTTTTTGTGGGGCTGTGTGCCTTGTTTATATTGGCTTATTCTCAGCCATTGTGTAGATGTATGTGCCCACAAGGTTTGGGTTATACATTGTGAGACTGATTCCCGATATTTTGATCAATGGAGTTTTTACTCTGAACCATATGCTATATGCATGTTATGTAAACATCTTTTTATCTAATAGAAAGTTGTTGTTTTTTTCTTCTTGAAAAAAAAAACTATGTGTTGATTACGATAATTATATATAAATAGGATTTCCAATTCTATATTATTTATTAATAAAGATGAGTTTATAGTTTGCTACCACTATTATATAAATATGGTATATTATATAAACATTAAAATTGATAAGAAAATTAATTTTGCTTGATAGAAAGATTTTAAAACCATATGATTTTGATAGAAAGATCTCAGAAAGATTTAAAAACCATAAAAATTGTATATTATATAGACTTTAAAAACTTAAAATTGATAAGAAAATCATTTTTTTTTGATAAAAATATTTAAAAACCATATGATTTGATAAAAAGATCTATTTTTTTTTTTAAACCATATGATTTGATAAATAGATCTAAAAAATATAAGTAAAAAAGTAGTCTCATATGGGCAGGGACTACTATTGCCAAGTTCCTCTTGTTAAAGAATGAAATTTCTTTACAACTCTAATACATGACCTTCCTTTACAGTTGGAAATGAACAACACCAGCAATGCCTTAATTAATTTTGGTGAGCTTGATTTGATGAGATACATCATTGAATATTCCCTGCAAAAGGAAATGCATAATTAAGTTGCACCTGAAGTCCAAAGAACTTATGAGCATGAGGTATTCTACGTCAATCCCATCCCTCCCTCACATGCAGCAATCTTGCCGTAGCAAAGTAGGTCAATGAATAAATAGGTTATTTATGACTCAGATTCCAAAGTCACTTACTCAAGTTATTACAAGGGGTGAAATATGTTTCTTGGATTATTAAATGTGAGTAAATGAAAGAAAAAATCATGTTCTTAATCAAGTAAGTTTTTTGGTTTTTAAATTTAGTTTGAAAAGTTAACTGAAAAAGATTTAAAAAAACCAAAAAATTTAACTGGTAGATATATAAGTTAATCATATAAATTTTAATAATTATTTGTAAATAATTAATTTTAATTTAGTTGATAGAAGATAAACAATCTTCTTTTTAGCTCAGCAAAGATTTGTTTCTCTTTATGACGAAGGAATTGTCCCCTAAGGATGACCTATTATATTTCAACAATGTTATTTTTCAAGGATTGTCCATCAATTGCCACTAAATTAATTAGTTACTTATACTTTTGCTTGGTAACTTTGGAATTTTTTAAGATCAAAATTTTGGTGAATCCCCAAGCAATATGAACATCTTTCACTTAATAAAAAATATGTTATGTCTAAGTATTGAATGCCATTGTCTATATATTGTAATATGCTAATTTTAAAAAAATTGACACTCATGTATCTGCATAAAATTTAAAATGATGCCCCTGATTGGGGTGCCAACATGCAGCGAACGGACAAAGGTCGGTGCCACGTGGAAGTGTGCACCTGACCGTCCATCATAATGAGTAAATGAAAAAGTTCGGCGTGTGTACATGGCTCTATGATAAAATATAATGAAAGCCCATGAAAATATAGTGAAAGCCTGCGAAAAATACGGTGGCCAGCGAATTCTGTCAGGAGGAGTTAGGAAATTGTGCCTTCGAGCGGAGATAAATCAGGTAAGAGAACCTCAAAGAGGTAAGTTCCTCAGCAGGAGTTCTCCACAACAATCTGAGGTAACCAAGGTCAAGTTACGGTGTTGCTTGGATAATTGGTATGTAATGGCAGCTGCCACCCTCCTTCGTCAATTTCTTGTTACTGGTAGTGAAGATGATACTAATTTAGAAGATGACTGCAAGGACATGAAGGATTTTCCTCATTATTGTAATGAGTCTATCTGTAATTATGGTTTTTACTGTCGTTTTTTTCTCTTCCAAGGCTAATGTAGAGGTCCTAGTTATAGAACCTCGCTTTAGAAGCCCGCCCCCTAGTATTGTGAATGCTCAGACCAGGCAAAACCCCTATGAAAGTACCAATACCAAATCTAATGTAACTCACTGCCATATTCATACAGTTCTGGGTCAAAATTCGACACAGAGACACATGCATGCTCCTTTTAATTACCCTCTGCAAGAGACTAATCCCAACCCTCGGGATCATATTATCAATGCCAACAATGCGATTTGCCAAGAGTATGAGCAAGATCGCATGCACAGAAACGATAAACACCTAACCTATATTAGCCCATATCATCAAATGTCTCTGTTATGTGAATTTAGGATTCTCAATTTCTAGTTTCACTATTTAAAAACTCGTAGAAGCAACTTAGAATTCAACTGGTGCAATTATATGTTAAATGTCTCTATCTTTTTTAGTAATACCAAAGTTAAAGAAATCTTCTCTGCAACGCCCGACACTCCATCGAATTATCAGGACGCTATGAATTCCACCACAATTCACATGCAAACTTTTACTCACTGTATGTTGCCTTACACAGGCCAGCTCCAAAGCATTACAGGGTTACCAGAGGAACAAACGACCTCTACCCGTCATACCAACATAATGGCAAAGAGACAGTATGGAAAACGTAAAGGAACTGGCAAAGGAAAACTAAACCAGCCTGTCCAGAATGAGGGACCTAGCAAGCGAGGAATGAAAACCACAAAAGAAGTTATGGAAAACATCTATGATCTTTATGAAACTAGAAATCCAACCCAGATCCGAAACATCATCCATGGATGGGAAAAATAAAGTAACCATGAAGATGAAGATATCAAGCAGCAAGAGGCCATCCTGGATTTCATCTACGACCCGGGGAATACCAGAGGAAGGCTATCTCTCTTCCATCAATCTGTCAACACATATTGGAAGATCAAGTGTGTCTTAGTCAAGGCCATGACCAGCATTCAAGAAAAAGAAGGAAACCATTCAGTGGTATTAGAGCTGCAGCAAATTAAGAAAGAAATCTGAGATATTGCAGTGTCCCAGCACCATGCAGCAGCAAGAATCAGAAGAATTGAAAAACAACTACAAGCAATGCAGCAAGTAGAGATTCCGGGGTCTATTGCAAAAGACCGGGCACCTATTGACTCCTTTGATGGGTGACATCTACTCTTTTAATGTTTTAGTCTTTTATGTTTTTTGCGGCAAGTTTTTACAACCAATGGAAAAACTATAATTATTTTGGACATATTAAAGTAGATATAGGGGCAAGTAGAAGGAAAAAAAAAATTTCAATACTGGTTAGCTTCTAATTCCCTCCAGTGGCCAACAAACCTGGTTTCCCTCAAGCAGGTTGAGGCCACAGAATGCAACAATATATGTATTGCAATCTGCTTTTATGAAATATAGAAAATGATAAGGATCTGCCAAATTAACAAAAAAAATTAAAAATTAAAATGATAGATATAAAAAAGCTAATAACTGTTATCAAATTTTGACTTGATAGGCTAAACAAATTTGAAAATCCATACATGCTTCCAACCACTCAATCTACTAACCTGAAATTAAATACAACAGAAATATCATCATTCATTATAATTATAATGTAGCAGTTAAACATTAGACTTTTTTTACTTTTTAGGGCAAATTCAATAATGCATTTTTTGTTGAAATCATAAATATAAGTTGTTTAAAATACATTTTTAAGTATATAAATGGATTCAACACCATGAAAAACCTCTCGGACACTAATTTCTGCAGATTAAACCAATAAATTTAATATTCTAATAATTCACTACCTAATTTGAGCGAAAAATAATCCGAATAATTATTAAAAAAAACATAAACATATAAACATCTAATGTTTAGACTACATCTAATATGAATTACGAGAGATAAGAACATTGTCATTCTAGTGTAGAGATCTAGTCTCACGATGCAATCCCAGACAAGACGCTATTCTAGTGTAGAGATTTAGTCTCACAAGTCTCACGATCCAATCCCAAACAAAAAGCCATTTTAGTATAGAGATTTAGTCCCACAAGTCTCACCATCCAATCCCAGACAAAACTATCTATGCCTAATAGCTGCTATGCCCAGGCTAGGTTTAGAAAAGATTATCGCTGCCATCTTCCAAAACAAGCTTCTCCGGTTTCGGTACAGAACCTATGCCTCAGCGGCCACAGCTCTCCGACCACCACTTTTCTGTTGGAGAACGTAATCGAGTGACCCTACATTTTCACGTTAAGTACGTGCAAATTTGGTGTCTGCCACAGGCATCAAAAGTTGCGCTTGCAAGTGCAATGCAAGATACGCTGGGAAAAGGTAGAATCTTCAAATATAAAAATTGACTATATCCATGGTACCCCATGGCGATGGGAAGTGTCTTTCGTTCGACGAATTGCAAGCTGATGGGATGGCTCCGAGACAGTTCTCACCGGCGACTCCCGCAGCTTTCCGGCAACTCGCGAATCGTGGACCCCTGCCTCCACCACTCGCTCCTCCGCGCCGCTCCTCCTGGCCGAGCATGATGCGTCCATCTCATACCATGGCCGAGCATGATGCGTCCATCTCATACCATCAGCGACATCCATCATCATCCATTTTGAATTTGTAATTGGGCGCGATTTGAATTTCAATTAATTTATAGTTTTGCAGTGTTTCAAGAGAGTGAAGGAGTGCGAAGATGGGTATATTCGTCATCTCCAGAATGCCATTAGAGTCCCCGTGCTCTCCGTCGGCCCTCTAATGCCCGCCGTGAAATCCATTGCCGGCGACAGCGAGGGCTCCGATCTGCTGGAATGGCTGGACAGGCAAAGGGAAACCTCGGTGGTGTTTGCGTGCTGTTATATTGACCCTGACCCTCTCCATTGTTCACAGACCGCCATTGCAGCAGCTGTCATTAATGGGAAGATACACGCGCCTTTACAACAACAGGGTGCACACAGAGCAACCATTAAGCAACAGAGGGTCATGTGACACTACAGATCAGGCTGAGGAGGTGAAGTACCGCCATGTAGGAGGCAACAGTGGCACGGGCTATAATATAGAGTGTCGGCGTAGAGCCTGTTCCCCAACCAAAAATAAAAGAAAAAAGGAAAAAGTCTCCTGCGCCACACAGGCCGGATAATTGTTCTACTGGCGGAATAGATTTACACTGCCATTACCAGTCATAACCATGTTGTTGTGAAGAACCAATCAATCGCTCAAACTCACTGTATTTAAATCAAATAGGAGAGAGGGTCGAGTTCCATTGGATTTAATTTATGAAATGGTTGAGTATTTTTTTTTTTTTTAGATTTGGATCTTTTCAATACCTTAGATTTATTTTTTAAGATTGGGATCTTTTCAATACCCTTGAAGTTTCTCCAAAATTATGTTATTTACCATTCAAAAATCATAATCATGTTGTATATATGTTATGTGAATCCACAACCCAAATGAATCTAGAATCAATGAAAATGTAATGGCTATGGTTGTGCTCCCAGTTTTTTTTTTTAAGATTTGGATCTTTTCCATACTATTGATTTATTTTTTAAGATTTGGATCTTTTTAATACCCTTAAATCAGTGTCTCCAAAATTATGTTATTTATCATTCAAATACTCTTGCAACAAACCAGGACGGATAAGGAAGCATGGTTCAGCAGCCCTGTCCATTATAGTTCATCATCAGAACGGAATGGCAGCAGTTCAATCTCTCTCGCATTACTCTTTCAAAAGTGCATTAAGGTATTTAATGCAACTAATAGTGGTTTTGTTTTTCACACATCTTTGCTTGTGAAAGTTTATCACATGAGTAATTTGTGAATCATGGTGCTTGATAAAGCAACCCATGCAAATTTCTCATGGTTGTATTGCTTACAAAGAGATTTCATAATTGTTTTCTTTTTTGGGGTTTGTGTTTCCCAACTATTTAAAACTTTAATTTTATTTTCATTTTTTTGTTTTTTTAAAGTGTTAAGGTTTTTTTCCAATGCATCTTTCATTATACTTTTATATCTAATTCTCCATTCAAATTATAATTATAATTACGCTACTTTTATTATGTAGTGAAATTAATAAATACGCATCTTTCATTATACCTTTATATCTAATTCTCCATTAACCATTAAAATTTTAATTATAATTATAGTTCTCTTTATTATGTAGTGAAATTAATAATTGTTTAATGCAACTAATAGTAGTTTTGTTTTTCACACATCTTTGCTTGTGAAAGTTTATCACATGAGTAATTTGTGAATCATGTGGCTTGATAAAGCAACCCATGCAAATTTCTCATGGTTTTATTGCTATGTGAGCAATGTTTTAGGTAGAGATTTCATAATTGTTTGTTTTTTTGGGGTTTGTTTTTTTAACAATTTAATTTTCACTTTTATTTTTTATTTTTTTTAAATGTTAAGTCTTTTTTCAACACATCTTTCATTATACCTTTATATCTAATTCTCAATTTTTTTTGTTTTTTTAAATGTTAAAGTCCTCTTTTCAACACATTTTTCATTATTCCTTTATATCTAATTCTCTTTTCAAATTATAATTATGCTATTCTTATTATGTGGTGAAAGTAATTATAATTATGTACTCTTTATTATGCTGTGGGAACTTGTGATATAGTAATTTATGTCTATTTTTTATTTTATTTTTTTTCTTTTAAAATATTATTTTAGTATTCTATATAATAAAAAGTTGAAAGTAATTAGATATTGAATAAAATATTTTTGAATTCATTTCTCACAGTACTTCTCCATTAACCATTAAAATTCTAATTATAATTATGCTACTCTTTATTATGTAGTGAAATTAATAATTTTTTAATGAAACTAACAGTAGTTTTGTTTTTCACACATCTTTGCTTGTGAAAGTTTATAGCATGAGTAATTTGTGAATCATGTGGCTTGATAAAACAACCCATGCAAATTTCTCATGGTTTTATTGCTATGTGAGCAATGTTTCAGATAGAGATTTCATAATTGTTTTTTTTTAGGGTTTGTTTTTTTAACAATTTTATTTTCATTTTATTTTTGTTTTTTTTTTAAATGTTTTGTCTTTTTTCAACACATCTTTCATTATACCTTTATATCTAATTCTCCATTTTCTTTGTTTTTTTAAATGTTAAAGTCCTTTTTTCAACATATCTTTCATTATACCTTTATATCTAATTCTCTTTTCAAATTATAATTATGTTATTCTTATTATGTGGTGAAATTAATTATAATTATGTACTTTTTATTATGCGGTGGGAACTTGTGATATAGTAATTTATGTCTATTTTTTATTTTATTTTTTTATTTTAAAATATTATTTTAGTATTCTATATAATAAAAAGTTGAAAGTAATTAGATATTGAATAAAATATTTTTGATTTCATTTCTCACAGTACCATAAAATTTATAAAGTCATATAAGAAAATCAAAAGAAAACAAACCCATATTTAGAACATAGTAGTGCCACCTTCCAAAATGGTCACTCTTAAAGAAGGGAAAAACCACGACTGATGAGAAAATATCATTGCCTCCAACCAAAATGGTCACTCTTAAAGAAGGGAAACATTTTTCATGATATTCGAGAGGATAAGGTCAATCCAAAACCTACCTAGATTAGTCATATTCAATCCAAAACCTACCTAGATTAGTCATATTCACGTGGAGGTATCTAAAGAAAGTATGCATGACAACATATTAAAGCATACTTATTAAAACATTATTAATTAATTGAGCATATACATTAAAAAGAAACTTTCATAAATAAAATAAAATTTATATTATTTATATTATAAAATAGTAATAAAGAAAAAATTATCATCATGCATTACAATTATATAAAAAATTCAAACAAATTTTTATGCTCCACATCTTTATTTTAATTATGATTGAAATTTTCAAAATGCTTTTTCAATGAGAAAAATTTAAAATAGAACTATATACCAATTTGTTGATAACGAAGAATCTCATACTCAAATTATTAGTTTGAATTATGGAGCATTATGAGGTTACAGACCATTAGGTACTTCATTTGATCACTGGTGTAGTAATGCATTAAGATCTCAAATTCTATGGCAAAAACGAAAGCTCTAAAAGCATCAAGCTATTTTATCAAAAAAAAATTGATAAAGCAAGTGATCAATTAAACGAATTTCCAGGTCTTTCTCCATGGCATAGGGACACGTTATTGTCCTCTAATACTAATAAAACTAAATAATTCTATTCTCCAATGAGAATTTGGAAGAATCAAAGCAAATGTGCATGCCCGCCTCACTAGTGATTATGTATTATCCCTTAGTCATAACATGAAATCTTGGCATCAATAGATGCCAAGCATGTACAAAATGCTTGTTAGCCAATCATGGGTAACCTATCAAAGATAAACGTTATTCTCATTCAGCACAAGAGATGAAAGTTGAATTGAATCAAGTTGTATCAGTGGGCCAGTGTTATTTGAATTCAATGCAACAAAGATTCATAACTGTAAAATGGGATTACGTGCTATATGTTTTTTATTTGCACAGATTATTGCTTTGAAATGAAGACCCGCATACTCCTAAAGCTCCCAGTGAATGTAGTCACAGTAGGCATAAATCTGCTTACCACAACAAAAGCTTAAAACCCTTTAAAGGTTACAACTCCATGAAGGCAGAGTATGAACATAAGAAGGCAGATTCCCAGATTCAAATCTTAAGTTACAACTCCAAGAAGTTTATTTGTGTCTCTTCCATGAGAATCTAGGGGATTTCCCTGCAAAATTGGTCCCAAAAATACATAAATCAAATTCCCTCTTAAGCTTTGAAACCCATATACAGTTCTTATAATCTTATCACTAGGAAAATAAAAATAGGAAGCCTATCTGCTATTCCCAAAGATAGTGCACTCACTAATGACTCGAGGCTCTGTTATTATACAATTTAAGCAGTGTTCAGAAACTTCCTTTCTTTTTCCATGAAACATGGTTCTAGTGATTGAAAATGATGAAATAAACACAGGTAATCAAAATTTCAAACACATGGCTCCATTGTTTGTTCCCAAAGTTCCTTAAATAGAATGAATCCAGAAAAAGAAACTGATCAAAACAAACTTGAAAAATAAAAAAACTACTCTCGAAACTTCTACACTAGACTGCTAACAAATGCATAGAGAATTTATAATAAATTTGGTACTGAAAACTAAGAGCCAAAAAGAATCATGTTGCAGAGGAAACATACATGTGTATACATTGAATAAACCAAAGAATTTTCAAGTCCGTCTGATTGTTCTCGCACAATATAGCATGTACAATGACCAACATCACGCTGAAGTGGCCTGCATAGAAAGGACCTGCAACAGAAAAAGGCGTCTTCACTCTCTTGAAACACTGCAAAACTATAACTTAATTAAAATTCAAATCACGCCCAATTACAAATTCAAAATTGATGATGCATAAATGGGGCTGATGGTATGAGATGGACGCATCATGCTCGGCCAGGAGGAGCAGCGCGGAGGGAGTGAGGTGGTGGAGGCAGGGGTCCACCATTCGCGAGTTTCCAAAAAGCTATGGGAGTCGCCGACGAGAGATGTCTCGGAGCTGTCCCATCAACTTCCAATTCTTCAATGATAAAAGAGGGTCTATATGAATAGAACTCCATGAGAGGCAAAGGGGCTAAGGGATTAAGGAAAGGGGATAAGTCAAGGGAGCTTAAGCTAATGAATAGATTAATATATTTCTAAGTCATAAGTTATGATTTTATCCTAAGTTCCTTAGTAGTGGGAAAGGGACCCCATTGACGCCTTGTGCCAAAAAAGGGCCATGCATACATAAAATTTGGGGCTCAGTGAGTAAGGGATTCATTATTTCCATTCTTTCCATTGCTACAATTGTATATTGAGGGTAACCTAAGGAGACACTAGAATTTTATATTGAGGGTAAGGTAAGGAGCCACTAGAACCCTATATCTTTATGAATTTTGTGGATTTGGGTAAAAAACACTCCCTGGGTTGCCTTGAGGAAGGATAGAGCCCATAAGGAGGAATTGTGTCTGAGAGGTTTCCCTAGGTGTGAGGTCAGGATGGTACTTAGAGACTCAATGAGAGTAGCTAGAGTTCCTAGAGCCATATTTTTTAGGATTCCCACCTAGCTTGTGTTTCCCTTGGAAGGGAAGTGGGATAACTTGAGGGATTGTAGAGTATAGAGGGGGTACACTTGGATTGTGCATACTAATGAGGACAATAGTTGTGTTGGAATTACCACTGGATTTTGGTGCCTTGGACTAGATATTGTTTGTGCTAACTATTATATCTAGTTGGCTTAGGTAGCCTTTTCCCAGGTGGAGTATATCCCTAGCTCAAGGTTGACCTTCTATAGTGAGAGAACTAGAACAACAATGTCTATGGCTAGTGTGAATATCTAAGGTTTGTAACTGGTTGGTATGATTTTATATGATGTGTATAATGTGTTTTTATGTGCTTAATCCTGTTATTTTTTGAAAGTTATCAATTATGTATGTATATGTTAGTATGCATGGTATTGCATGTTATTGTGCTTGCATATTGTTTCATATGCAAGGTGTTTCAATATTTAGTATCAGATTGTGCAATTAATGGAGAAGATGACCTAGGTTGAAAAGAAATCTTAAAAATTTATTATTTATAGAATTTGAAGTTGTGTGGCATATGCCTAGAAGTGAATCTAGGGTATATTACAAACATGTATCAAATATTTCCATTGCCCCTCATCAAAACCAAAAGAATAACAACTTAGGTTGGAATGAGTTATTTGCACATTTTGACAGAACTGCAATCATCTAAAGCCAAAGATGCATAAAATAGATGATTCACTAAGGACTATTTTTCCCTCACAATAGAATACACCATAAATTTCAAGCCACATTGGTTCCATATAAGATTAAAAATAGAGGTTTAGTAAGAAAAATATAAGATCATCACATACACATATACCCATATAAACATGAGCAAAACTTTGCATATCCACAAAAAAAAAAAAAAAAAGAAGAAGAAGAAGCTTTTACCATAGCTTCACTGAGCCAAATTAACTATTGAAGATATGTCTTCATAACTTCTCACAAAAAAAAATACAATCCAAATGAATAGTGCCTATGGTTATTGAATTTTCATATGTAAAATAATGGAATACAATTTAACTAAGAATATTTTGGCTAAGCGAAATTGGCTTTTATTCATACTATGTATTAGGGATGATGTTAGTGAACAAATGATTGCCTTTGATATGTGCTAGGGTTTGAAATGTATAAAATAAAATGCCATGAGATATTGTAAGACTTCAAAGATGTATTCCATTTCTTAATATTCTATTTATTGAATAAATGTTACATGTTATGATTGACTAGTCCTAAGATGAAACTTTCACCTTTTTTTTTTCATATTCACAAAAGCACATTATAATCCATTATCCATTGTGAATAAAGTTTTTTAACATTGAAATCATCCTATAAGTGATCCATTGTGCATAAATTCTTGGATAATAAAATCTTTTAACATTGGAGTGATCCTATGAGTGATCCATTGTGCATAAAGTCTCTTTAACATTGGAATGATCCTATGAGTTGCAAAAAACATTCAACAACCATAAAAATGCATTTTTTGAAAATGTCACAATCGAACTTCATTTTGATATATATCTTATTTTGAATAATTATATATGGCATTGCATTAAAAATAATTATTAAGTTATACATAAATATGCTGCAAAATTAATATATGGCATTGCATTAAAAATAATTATTAAGTTATACATAAATATGCTGCAAAAGTAATGATAAACATTTTGTTTTGATTGAGTGGAAAGCACCTTCCAGAACAGATCAATTGCAGACTACTGTATCCTGATATCATTGAAATTAAGATTTTTTACAAAACAAAGTTCAACAAACCTTCATGTATGGTCTCGGCTTAAAGGCTATGATACGCAGATAAAAGAATCGAATCCGAATCCAACGCGGAAATGATATATAACTAATAATTTAGTATAAACTTGCAAAGTATGACTTATACAACAATCAGTAATAATAAAAGAAGCATTGCTTAGTTATCAATAAAACTTCGTTTAGAAATTGCAACAGCTAATGATGGATGTTTCACCAATCAAATTTATATCTACCATTCCTCCCTCCCTCCCAATCAAATCGAATCTTCCATCTTTACTGTAAATAATTAATCTTTGATGGTGTATTTAGAGATGATGCCAGGGTTTACAGTGTCATCTTCGTCTTCTTGTTCATCTACTGCAGCGGCATGTAAGAAACCTCGCCTCAATGGTCTCGGATTTGATATCAGAGGCGAATCCAACTCCATCACCATGGGACGAGAAGCTGGATCCAATGGAACCCGACGCTCTCTCCTATTTGATTTAAATACAGTGAGTTTGAGTGATTGATTGGTTCTTCACAACATGGTTATGACTGGTAATGGTAGTGTAAATCCATACGGCTAGCAGAACAATTATCCGGCCTGTGTGGCGCAGGAGACTTTTTCGTTTTTTCTTTTATTTTTGGTTGGGGAACAGGCTCTACGCCGACACTCTGTATTATAGCCCATGCCACTGTTGCCTCCTACATGGCGGTACTTCGCCTCCTCAGCCTGATCTGCAGTGTCACATGACCCTCTGTTGCTTGATGGTTGCTATGTGTGCACCTGTTGTTGTAAAGGCGCGTGTATCTTCCCATTAATGGCAGCGGCTGCAATGGCGGTCTGTGAACAATGGAGAGGGTCAGGGTCAATATAACAGCACACAAACACCACCGAGGTTGCCCTCTGCCTGTCCAGCCATTCCAGCGGATCGGAGCCCTCGCTGTCGCCGGCAATGGATTTCACGGCGGGCATTAGAGGGCCGACGGAGAGCACGGGGACTCCAATGGAATTCTGGAGATGACGAATATACCCATCTTCGCACTCCTTCACTCTCTTGAAACACTGCAAAATTATAACTTAATTGAAATTCAAATCGCGCCCAATTACAAATTCAAAAACCTATAACTTAATTGAAATTCAAATCGCGCCCAATTACAAATTCAAAATTACAAATTCAAAATGGATGATGCATGGATGTCGCTGATGGTATGAGATGGACGCATCATGCTCGGCCAGGAGGAGCGGCGCGGAGGAGCGAGTGGCAGAGACAGGGGTCCACGATTCGCGAGTTGCCGGAAAGCTGCGGGAGTCGCCGGCGAGAACTGTCTCGGAGCTGTCCCATCAGCTTGCAATTCCTCGAACGAAAGACACTTCCATGGCGATGTAACTGGAGCAATTTTGACAGTTACTTACATCGATCTTGGACTTTAATGGCCCTCACCACCACAATATGCCCAACAAGTCCAATCGGTTATATATATATATATATATATATATCTATAACCTTGTTTTTCACTCATAATTATGGAAATTTTTAATGATTTTAATAAAATTATACTGAATTTTTGGAAGTCTAATTTACAATTATGAAACTTTAATATTTTTGGTATCTTTAACATTTTTTTTTTATGATTCTAACAATTTTAACAGTGCAAACAAAATTTACACCTCATAGACTACAACGCTTATATATAAATCACAACACAAACCTCATAGACTACAATGCTTATATATAAATCACAACACAAACATGCACACCTCATAAGCAATGCTTGCATGCATTGCTATGCGGTTCAAAGAGCATGCGTTGTAGTTTCATGAACCTCAAATTGTTCGGAACATGGGCTTATGGTTGCCATACTTGGTTGCCATAGTTACCATCGGTAGCTTTTTTTTTTTAAATTGAAATTGTGATTTTATTTTATTTTTTATTTAAAAAATAATATTGTCATAATTATAGATTGAAATAAAATTTAATATATATATATATATATATATATATATATATATATATATATTATCTAGGTTAAACTTGGCACATCTTTTAATATCATCTAGATTATTAACAATAAGTTTTGATTACAAACACATTCTCTAATCACATAATCCTAAATCTCACTTTATAATAGCATGATTTATAAATATAATTTATATACATTAATTTCATATTACAGAGGTTGGGTAGATCTAGAGATGCAACCAGATCTGAAAAAGGAAATATGGCTAGATTCGGAAAAGGTAAAGAGGCACTTGCGCACTACAAGCTACCTATGTGAAGGTGGATAGGTAATACCATAAGGCATGCATGATATATTGTTTTAATGTTATGATTTAGCTACAACATTGGATGGCTAGGTAAGCTCTTTGGTATATTAAGAATGTCTATTTCTCGGATGGCTCATGCATGCTCATATAAGAGTGATTGGGATTTATGTTGATGAAATAGTGCACCTTGTATTAATGGTTTTATCATGATGATCTGTTTGATTCTATGAGAGCACTTGATGTGATTTCCGATCATGGATATAGTGGCATAACCTAATGTGTGGATAACATCTATTATTTTTAGATCTTGACTCTGATTTTAGTGGATGGTACTCTTCATTCTTGATATGCATAAGATTTGTTGGATTTCTTATGGAAGTTTACCTCATTGATATGATATTGATAATACTCGTGATCAGCATGATGAAAGCTCATAGAAAAGAGTAATTGCACCTTGTTGGTTTATAGATTAACCTAACTTGATCCTATTGATTATGATATACATGATATTGGAAACCGTGATGATAAAGGGATATCTATGGAATTAATGTTTTAGATTTGTGACTATTTGCAGTTATAGCATGTGGTGAAATACGATTGTGTTATCACATCAACGTGCCACCCGGATCCTTCCGGTCTAGCCTTTGATGAAATATTAATGACACGATATTGATGATCATGATAGATATGTGTTTCTGATAGATCTGATATTGCTTGATCCTTGTAAAGACAAGTTGATGATATGAATGAAGTGGATTCTCATTTAGAGGAAGAATCGATTGTTAATCATGTTTGCTATTGAAATATGATTTTATGAATTTTTGATGTTGTTTAATCCACAGTAGAGGGTTGAGCCTCATTCACGCAAAGGAAGACTCATAAATGTGACCATATTTGAGAGACACATAATTGAAGTTTTATACTGTAAATTTGGTTTATAATTTGAATCCATGGATCTATGATTTGTCTTGTCGTTATGAACTGATTTCTGGAATTGCAGGAATTGAGCATGAAATCATATGGTCACTTGGAAGATGTCAGATATTCAAGTGTACTGCAAATTCCAGTGAGATATTTTTATTGGGAAAGTTTGTATGTTTGAACCGAACTTGGGTGTGCATGTGACTGAGACATTCATATGGATATATCCTTATGTTCGAGGATTTCACATCATGTTTTGGCTGATTAATATTGATTAATCGTGTTTGGTACTTTTTACATCATTCTTATCATCGAGACATGTCTATATTTATAGATCATACCATGATTGCACATTTGGATTTGACATGATTTGATATGGTGATAGTTGATTTTCCCAGATGACTATGTTATGTAGACATATTGACCTTAAGTGTCGTATGTGAGTACACAGACGTATGGTTCTGTATTGGCCTACTTGTTCCTAGCACAGTGGTTGTTGTGACATAGTATGAACATGCATGACTTAACTGTGATGTGAGTGCACCTACATATAATGATGGAAATGGTTTGTAATAACATGTTAAATTAAAAACATGTAATGGTATGATTGACCTGTTGACTTGACGGTCTATGTATTCAAGACTTGATATTTGTGCTACTTGACTATGGTTGAAAGAATTGATGACTTTGATAATAGTTGGACTGACTTCTAAGCTTGGATGATCTGATTGTGTTAACACAACATTGTGTATGGTTGGTTATGTTGGCCTCATAAGCCTTTATGTTTGTAGAGAGTGTTGCATGATGAAAACTCCTTGATTCAGATTTGACATATCTGGTGAAGTTAGGATAATGAGTTCCAAGGTATGGCCTTCATGTTGATTATGGCTTTGGTTATGCATCCTTGATAAGTGATAAGCCTCCGAAAATCTATGTAAGAGGGAGATTTTTTTTTTAAAATATCGTATTGATGTTTCATGGCATGCTGAATTGATTTTGGAATTTGAGAAATAAATTCCATAGTACAAGACTAGTGAAATGTCTTTATGTAATTTACATCCTTGGAAATTATGATTTAAAGTTGAAATGTTGATTGAATGTGATATGGCATATGTTAGTTGCTTAAAGCATTAATATTCCATTTTAAACATCCATCCGTAAATGATGTATATAGAACATGATTGAATTCATGATTGAGTTGCTTCTTTTAGGATTGCCACCAAACATCTTTTATTTGGTTGAGATATTTCTCCCATGATATGTAGTTGCAAAGATGCACTGATGATGTTTGTGATTAGTATTGATGAGCACATTTGGATGCTGCCCTAGTATGATATATACCACGATATCTTGGACAAGAGGTCCATAGCACAAAAAAAGGTCGTATACAATGCCGCTAGCATGGCTAGTTGTGAGGCATGATGCGGAAGCTTCTTTAAAGATTTGATCAAGCATGATCAAGATAAGACATGGATACACTATGATGATAGAGAATCCCAAATATGTATAGTTGGGATCGTGATCTCTCCATTTATAGAGACAGTGCAGTTGTTCGAGACAAGTTGAAGCTTGTGATTAACTCCTCCGTGAAAAGGAGAATGGTGTTAAATTTAGATAACCATGGTATATTCTATGCTTAAATCAGTTTACTTCAATATTTATTATATGCCCAATTCAGATTAGCAATCACATAATCATTGAAGGTAAATGATGATAGAACATAATAATAGATCGACAGAAAACAAGCCAATATAATAAATCAGAATTTACAATTCTTCTTGTCCAACAAAGATAGAGAGAAATGGTTGTTACAATAGCCAACAAGATGCCCTAGCCAGCAAATACTTTGGTTGGTCAAACCAGCTCTTCCAACCTCCTAGAGGTTTAGTAAAACACATAAAAGATCAACCTTCCTTCAATGTTACACATACCTCATGAGACAACTCCCAAAACATTCAATGCAAGTCAACAAAATGATCCCTCATCCAGATATCCGGCATCCAGATTTCCTGCATCTAGATTTCTGAATCCATATTTTTCGACATCCATTTCTGTCATCCATTTCCGGCATCATCCATATTTTTGGCATCCATATTTTCGACATCCATTTTCAGTATCCATATTTCCGCCATCTAGATTTTCGACATAGATATTTCCGACATCCATTTCCGACATCACATCCATTTCTGACATCCATATTTCCGGCATCCTAATTTCCACTTGGGAGAGAGAGAAGCCTCTAAAGGCTTTACGAACCAATCAAAAGAGGGAAAATGTTTGTGATGAGATGATGATGAAATGAGCATCATCTCTCTCCTATTTATATCCATCAATGAGGGTGTGTGACACATCTATTGCGCTTGTGAGCCTACATTACAATTATGTCTAACCTTGACAATTTGCACATGAGTGGAAAATAAATTCAAAATATAAGTTCTTCTCATCCAAAGAAGATGATATTTAGATCAATATTGCACCTCTCCGAAAGAAAAATCCAACAAAAATATTATCATCAACATCTGAGCAATGCCACATGGATTTTGGAACTATTTTCCAAATATTAACACTCCCTCTCAACTAGGGAGAACTCCATCTGTCCACTTGTTCCATCCTATCATCTAGTACCATAGTGTACTATCATATATCATCATGCACTCCTGCATCATCCTGATGTAACATGATTTACTGGATCTTCTTCACACAACGAGAGTGAGTCACAAAGACATCACACTATGCTAACCTGAAGTCAGCTTAGAGGTTAAAACCTAAATCGGAATCAAGATAGTCACATACTAACTTGAAGTTAGTTTACTGACCCTAATTCATTTTATAGGTAAGAAGCTCATGCAGACTTGATCCTATATCAAGTGGTTGGAAACGTCCCATCCTAGACATAGAGAGTACGACAATCCCCGATGCGTCCATCAATCATGCTATTAATCTCTATCCATATTTCCCACCTCATTGCCCAAATTAGAGGTACTTCTTATGAGTCTGAAACTCCATGGGTAGGATGCATGTGGGGCATAGATCAAAGAGAGGGTGAATCAGCTCAATATCATAATGGTGGGGAAGTAGGACACCAACAAGGCTCAACGAACCTATCCCTATGGCTTCTTATAGCTCCAAGAAGCTATCCCCAAGCCCCCTGGAGCTCCCAGAGCTCATTGTCCAACTCAAGTGGGACCCTCACAATAGGGTTTGTCCACGATTCGAAGCTTCTCACGGAAGGTTAATAATTTGACCTTCCCTAGGGGATTTATGAGAATATCTACGACCTGTTCATCAGTCCCAATGTGATCGAGCCTTATGGCACCTCGTTGTACCATGTCTCGGACATAGTGGTACCTAATATCAATATGCTTGGATAAATCATGGAATACGAGATTCTCAGAAAGACGAATCCCACTCTGGTTATTATAAAGGATAATGGTGGTATCTAGCACATGCCCAAACAATTCACTGAATAGCTTTCTCAACCAAACGGCTTCACAACATGCCATACTCTCTGCAATGTATTCGGCCTCAGTGGTGCTCAAAGCAACCGATTTCTGCTTCCTAGTCATACAAGAGATCAAAGTAGAACCCAGGGTGATGCAACATCCAGATGTGCTCTTATGATCTACCACACTGCCTGCCCAATTTTCATCAGTATATCCAAGGAGCCTCATACTCTCGACAGTGTATCTTAGCCCATGGTTGATTATGCCCCGAAGATATCTCAATAGATTCTTGGCACCAATCTAGTGAATGTGATGAGGATCAACCATATGTTGACTCAAAGTGTTCACTACAAAACATACTTCCGGACATCACTAAGAAGATCAAGGCCCCTACGAGTTGTTGATACTCGGTGGGATTTCCTAGCTCAGGCCCAACAGCGCTTCCACACAACTTCTTAAAGTTGAGTTCCATCAGTGTCAATATGGACTTACAATCCACCATTCCAAATCTCTCCAACAACTTCACAACATATTTTCCTTGAGAAAGGAAAATCTCACCTGGCTTTTTTCTAGACTTACAAGCCTAGGAAATAGTGCATCAGTCCTAGGTCCTTCATATCGAACTCAGAAGTCGGTTGCCTCTTACATTGATGAATAAGAGGGTCAGCCCCTATCAGGAAGAGATTTTCCACATAGAGAACCAAAATGAGAGGCCTATCTTTATCAACCTTAAAATAAAGGTTTTAATCAGAATCACTTTGAGTCAAGCCTAACGTCATCAAGTAGCTATCGATCCTGTCATACCAAGCCCTGGGGGCGTGCTTCAACCCATAGAGGGATTTATTCAACCTGCATACATATGTGTCTCTATCTTGGACTTTGAACCCCAGAGGTTGCTCCACATAAACCTCTTCCTTGATTTAACCATGTAAGAAAGCAATCTTCACATCCATCTGATGGAGACTCCATCCTTGTGTTGTAGCAAGGGAAATAATCGATCAGATGGTGGTGTAACAGGTGAAAATATATCATTATAATCTATGCCTTTATTTTGAGAGAAGCCACGAGAAACAAATATTTCCTTGTACTTTTCAACAATTCCATCGGCTCCCTGCTTGATCTTGTAGAGCCATTTCGAGGTGATAACAATTTTTTCCTTTGGTCTTAGGACCACATCTTAGACATCATTCTTCATAGTAGACTCATATTCTTCATGCATAGCATCCTTCCAAACTTTATGCTTTACGGCTTCTTCAAATGTTCCAACCTCAGATTATACAATAATGCTCATGGCTACTAGGTACCCTTGGTACCAATTCGGCTCCTTACTTTCACGGAATGTTCCTCTCGAACAAATATGTATCTCGACATCTTGGAGAGTGTCTCTAAGCCATGAGGGTATCCTTTTATTTGAAGGAGTTGGATCAATAGGATCCATCAAGCCTTCAACATCAGGCATTAATTCATCCTTCAGTTCTTCCAGCTTCCTTGCTTCTTCTTCTTCTTCTTCTTTGTCTTCCTTTGAGCTAGGAAGATCCTTGACTTTTCTGAGGGAAACATCTTCATCGAAGGTTATATCATGGCATATCTCCACTTCTCTTTGACTAGGCACATAGATTCTATATGCCTTCGAAGTTTCACTATAGCTCGCAAACATTCCTTTATTCCCAGAAGCATCCAACTTGCTTCTCTTTTCCTTCGACACATGAAAATAAATGGGACTTCCAAAAACTCTAAAGTGAGAAACATCAGGTTTCTTACCAGAGAAGACTTCTTCGAGATTTTTAGAGTCCAATGCAGAATGTGAGCATCTATTTTGAACGTACACAACATTTTTGGCAGCTTCTCCCGATAGAAACTTCAGAGGACGTTGGTCATAAAGCATGGCATGTGCAACTTCCAAAATGGTTCTATTTTTCAATTCAACAACACCATTTTGTTTGGGACTATACACAGTAGTGGTCTCCCTCTTAATGCCAACTTCCCTGCAAAATTCATTGAATTCAGTCGACTCATACTCGGTGCCATTATCGGTCCTCAAAATCTTGATCTTCTTCTATGTTTCATTTTTCCAACAAGGTCTTGAAGGTACGAAACCAATTGAATGATTCACCCTTATTTTTCAACAAGTATATCCAAGCCTTCCAAGAGAAATCATCTATAAAAGTGATATAATACAAGCATCATCTCAAGGATGTTACGGGCATCATACCAGATAGATCAGAATGAACCAATTGCAAAATATCAAATGTATTTGTGACACTTGAGGGGAATGGTCCCCTTGTATGCTTTCCTTTAGCACGCACCTAACAAACACCTTCATCATAATTTTTGAACTTGGGCATCCTTGTCACTGCCTTCCTTGCTTCGAGAAGGGCCTTGTAGTGAAGGTGTGCAAGCGTCTGGTGCCATAGCTCGGTTTGAAGAGCTGTATCACATGTCATGGCCCCTAATGGACTTCCACCAACTTGATAAAGCATATCAACTCTAAAACCAATAGTAAGATCTTCATTGAATTTCTTCTTCCAAATGCGTACCTTTCCATTGATGAATGCCACCTTGAATCCTTTGTCTTCCATTATCGAAATGGAAACTAGATTCTTCTTCAAATCATGTACGTAAAACACATCTTGCAAGAAGAAGCATTGACCTTGAGTTAGATGAAGGGTAATAGTCCCTGTCCCTTTCACGGGATAGGTGTCATTGTCTCCAAGGATATTCTACAAATTAGTATCCTTCTCAATCAAATCAGAAAGGGCTTCTTTATATCCAATGAGGTGCCTTGAAGCACCACTATCAATCAACCAAACATCTAGGGTGTTGAGAGTAGATACAACAAAGAGGGAAGATATAAGAATATATTCATTTTTCTTATTATCAACAACATTAGATGCATCATACCTGGAATTCTTTCACCTCTTGATAGTTTGACCATTTCCACTTCGATCAGAGGGAGCCTTCCTCTTCTTTGCATGAGTGGTAAAGGAGGTAGAGTCACCTCCATTCCCATTTGAGGGATGGTCTCTCTCCATCATTCTTGTCTCCTCTTGAGTGCATCTTGTCAACAATTCATCAAAATCAGGAATCACACTATTATTAAGAATAGTAGTATTGAATACATACAAATCACAGGGGAGTCCTCCAAGAGAAATGAGAGCAAGCTCTCGATCAACTACTTCTTCTCCAATAGCTAAGAGATCATTCCTGATTTTTGTGAGCATCATAAAATAGGATTGAATGGATTATTCTTTGCCCTTCTTGATATTCTTCAACTTGTTCTTGAAGAAAAAAAATTGATTAGCATTGGTAGGCCTGAACATGCTAAATAACTTATCGCACATCTCTTTAGATGTACCCAGCTCAGAGATATAAGCAACGAAGTGCTTATGAATATAATCCCCAATGATCATATTTGCCTTGACTTCCACTTCTCTATACCTCATCTTTGTGGCAGCGAGTGCATTTAATGGAGGCTCATTTATCTTCCCCTGCACATAGTCCATGACTTGTTGACCTTTCAATACCAAATCTAAAGACATCTTCCAGGCATGATAATCAGACTTATTAGACATCTTATCATCACTCTTGAAACCCTTGTATGTGGAGGCCATTAGTCCTTGATAGGATGACTTCTTCGGTGATTTATTTTCACACTATCTTGGGCCTTGTCTTCACCTTAGCTTTGATTCCATGTTAAATTTAGATAACCATGGTATGTTATATGCTTAAACCAATTTACTCAATCTTTCTTATAGGCACAATTCATATTAGCAATCACATAATCATTGAAAGTAAATGCTGATAGAACATAATAATAGGTCGATAGAATATAAGCCAATATAATAAATCAGAATTTACAATTCCTCTTGTCCAGCAAAGATAGAGAGAAGTGTTTGTTACAATAGTCAACAGGATGCCCTAGCCAGGAAAGACTTTGGTTGGTCAAACCTGCTCTTCCATCCTCCCAGAGGTTCAATCAAACACATACAAGATCAACCTTCCTTCAATGTCACACACAGCTCATGGGACAACTTCCAAAATATTCAACGCAATTCAACAAAAGGATCCCTCATCCAGATTTCTGACATCCATATTTTTGACATCCATATTTCCAGCATCCATATTTTTGACATCTATTTCTGGCATCCATTTCCGGTATTATCCATATATCTGGCATCCATTTCCGACATCCATATTTCCAACATCCATATTTTGGCATCCATATTTCCATCATCCATATTTCATGCATCCATTTCCCGCATCACATCCATTTCTGGCATCCATTTCCGACATCCAGATTTCATGCATTCATTCTCGGCATCGCATCCATTTCTGACATTCATTTCCGGCATCCATATTTCCAGCATCTAGATTTCCGGCATCCATTTCTAACATCCATATTTATGGCATCTAGATTTCCATCATCTATTTCTGGCATCCAAATTTACACATGGGAGAGAGAGAAGCCTCTAAAGGTTGCACAAACCAATCAAAAGAGGAATATTATGTGTGGTGAGATGATGATTAAATGAGCATCATCTCTCTCCTATTTATATCCATCAATGAGGGTGTGTGACACATCTATTGGGCTTGTGAGTCTACATTAAAATTCTGGCCGACCTTGAAAATTTGCACATGTGTGGAAAATAAATTCAAAATATAAGTTCTACTCATCCAAACAATTAGATGGTCTTTAGATCAATCTTGCACCTCTCTGAAAGAGGAATCCAACAAAAATTACATAATCGTGATATGAGCCATGCAACATGGAGTTTGGACCTAGTTGCCCAAAATTAACAAATGGTTATAGTATCCATGTAGCCTCCGTGAGAGGGAAGATGATTATAGTATCCATACATGTTTTGACATCTCCATGAGAGGGAGGATTGTTATGATATCTTGTTTTTATTGGTATCTTGCTGTGATTTACACGATTATGTATGTTATAACATAATGTTTGATTTGATTTCATGTAGGAACATGAATCAACAGATACTATATGAGAGCAGCATTGATCGAGAACACTGAGTGCTCTTCCTACCCCTCTTGAGCTCGTGGGGTGAGGAATTGAGGTGAAGTACTCCTGGGGATGAGGGAACTCTAGAAAATAAGGCATATTCCCTATATTTCACTTGTGGGTATGTTTGTGATCCTTGTCTGTTTTTACAATTCAAGTATCTCCTCCATCGTTGAGTCGTTGCAGATTTACCCCAGTTGACATCATACCCACAAGCTAGGCTGACTTCATGTCGAGAATATCGCTCCTCATTTGGAAAATGAGTTGAGAGTGTACTTTGGGTGTAAAACCCAAGTGGATTATGATGCAAATGTTCTATCACATGACTATTAAGGGTCATCGATGGGAAGATCAATAGGCAATATGATGGGTCGAGGTGATCCTATGTGATTCTGAGTTGAGAGTAAGCTCCCCGATGTGAAATAAACCTATTTTCGAGCTAAGAGTGAGCTCCCTGATGTGACACTAGGGTCGAGATAATCTCCCCTGCATGGATGGGTATCCTATTTTCTAGATATGGGGTTGTAGAGGTATAAATCCCCCATTAGATTCTGGAAGATGTGCTTCGTGATGTGGTTACAGGACGAGATGTGCTCCTTGTCGATATGCTCTCCATTGATGATACTCCAAGTAGTAGCCCGATGGAAAAGACTCCAGAATGAAAACATGAAGAATGAAGGGTGGTAGCCCAAGCTCCCATCTAGTAACAAATTCTTCTTCTAGATCTGAGAATGTTCAGCATATAAGCATAAATAATTAAGAGATAAGAAAGAGTAAGCATGAAGAGTACATTGCTGATTTATAATGAGAGAGGTTCTCATCATGACAACTACAAGACAAATATGTTCAATGATGACATGATGATGCATGAATATCAGAAGGCATATTTATCATTGATCAGATATCATCAAATTGAGTTGAGTCGTGATGGCACCCTAATGCAGAGAACTATAAGCGGAGACTGCAAAGTGGAATTCTTCCTAGTTGAGAGGGAGTGTTAATTTTTTCAACTAGGGTCAAATTCCACATTGGAAAAATTGGATGATTAAGATAATTATTTAATTAGATTCCTCTTTTCAAGAGGATGAAAACCAACCTATAGATCACCCCAATCGATTAAGCAGAAGTTAAGTTATGAATTAATTTAATATTTTATGAGTTGGCCTAACCACATGTTGATATGGTCAAAGCCCCAAGCGGTCACTCACAAATTTATAAATACAGGTGACCTCAAGTTCGTTTGCACACATTTCCTCATGAGATATTCTCCATACTATTTTTTTTGTTGTATTTTTGGTAGTATTTTTTATTTCTTGGCTCTTACAGGTACGTTGGAAGGAGCTCGAGTGGCACACAGTGGATCAGGATCAAGGTCTGAGACACTTTTAATATCTGGATCTATTGGGCCAAATTTGCGAGCAAGAAAGGCGTAGGTAGTGGCCTAGGTCAGCAAGGCCGCAGACAGGGTGTGTTGCTCCCGTTGCCAAGATGCCTAGAGCCACTAGGATAGCATGGGGAGGTCACAGCCAAGATTCAGGGATAATATGAAGTAGAGCCATGGGCATAGTGAGTCCTGGTAGCGAACAAGGACCCTAGAGTCGCGAGAAGAGATTGCTAAGGTCGTGACCAAGAGAGTTTCTAAGAAAAATAGATTTGGTTCATCTTCAGTTGATTGCGCAGTGCCTTAAGAGATCAATAGTTAAGTCACAGTTGCATTAGAGTAGTCGATAACAGTGTCCACGATTAATATCTAGGACATTTGAGATGAGATAACTTGGTGATCTATCAGATTCAAGTTTTGGTATTATAGATATGCTAGTTTGAATATCATATCTATTTGTTTCAGCTACAAAAGTATCTTCAGTCTTCATTCAGTATCAGCCGTGTCCATCTATTTTCTATAGCTAATGTCAGTGCATTTCAATTCTCAGATTCAGTTTCCTTCATGCAGAAGTATGGGTATGGTTTTGGTACTTGTATGTTATTCTTTTTCTTCTTTGTAAAAATATGTACTCATGGATCATTGTACTCTTGTTGCTGAACCATCCAATGAAGATCTAAGAAGAAGAAATTCCAAGTGTTTTCTCCATAGTGGGTTTTGCCTTGGTCTCGGACCAATCCTGGTGTCTCTATGTGTTCATGCTCCTCTTCCCTTTATATTTTATTTTCCGCTACTTAGATGATGATGGTATTGTTCTTTCTGCACAATTTCATTTTCTCATGGTTAATGATATAGATCTGTCCAATGGAAAAAAATATTTGGGGTGAATGCAACATGTTAATGAAGAAATGTAACTATCAAAGTAAAGAACAATGCTTCTTTATGAAAAATTAACAAGGAATGCTTATATTTTTTAACATAGGCTAGTGAAGGTTAGGGAAAATATCATAAGCACCATTACTCTATGCAATGAAGTTTAGAAAGGTATGAGGCCTTCAAGGCAAAGGACACGCAAAAACAAGGAAATATGAAAAACCTTTCCCATGGGATTCTTTGATGGAGCAAGAAGAAGGAGGGAGTGCAGTTGCCGTGCAGTAATATATATGGAAAAGGACATGCATTTTCAATTATGGTGGGAGGGTGGAGAAGGATCTAACAATAAGGCATAAATTATAGCTCTCTGGGGTGATTTAGTAGGTGCTAAATGGCTCATGCTAGATCAGATTAAGGTTTTTAGGGACGCAAAAGGTATCATAGAATGGGTCAAATATTTCTCCAATTTTGATCCCCCAATCCTAAGGAAGTCGATGAAGAGCATCAGATTGTTGGTAGGCAAATTCCGGGACATTCATTTTCAAAACATATATCGGGAACATAATTGGAAGGCAGACATGCTATTGAAGAGAGGGATAGAAGAAGAAACATGAAAGTTCTTCTTCTCTGAATTTGCCAAAAGAAAAATGATGAAAAAAGGACATATCAATTACTCCCAAGAATTTGGCGAACTTAGTAGCCAAAGGAAAAAAGTTACATTTATGGGAACAAACAAAATTGGAAAAAAAATTAAAACTCTATAGATAAAGTGACATGATGTCTTTTTTGAATGTTGGAAATTTTGTGAAATGTAATGAATGGAAATGTTTGGATGTAATAAGAGTAGTTTTTCTAGGAGATTGATAAGATAAGTTGGGAAAAGCGTGTTGAAAGGATTGAAAAAAACTGAAAGATTTAGAATATCAGTAGCATGCAAAATGTCAATGTACTTTTTATTTTTAGTAACGAAAGGACAAAGCGTTTTTTTCCTTAAAAAAAAAAAAGATGTCAATATTGTGCTCTATAAAGCCATTTTTAATTGAAGAAAATCAACTTCGTTATTTAATTTTCAAATGAATCGATTAAGAGAATATAGACCACTATACATAACTATAGTCGTATACATTAGCTTAAGTTATAATTAGAGCTATAGTATATAGCTATCATTATTTAATAGCTTCTAATCCACTCATTAATTGAAATAGTCAAAGCTATTTAATTCATGAAGCTTGATCGATTAGTGTGCAGACGACTAATATCATTACGAAGTTTCGATTAATCGATTTAGTGGTCTTAATATCGTTAGCTTCGTGTTAAAGCTTCAACTAATATCTATAGGCCACTATCGATTAATTGTCTATATTATATTATTCATTATAGCGTGTATGAGCATCCAATTCAGAGCTTAGACTTTGCTAATGTTGAAAGCTATATGCGGAGTTGTGGGTCCTTTGTTAATTGAGTATTAGAAAATTCAATCGTGATAGGTTTCGTTGTGAGGAATTTGTGCGGAAGGGATAGTTGGGTGAGGATAAGGCATCGATCAAAATTCATTAATGGACACTTGTCACTGGACAACAGATGAATATCAGTGCTGATCTGTATAAAATATTCTACACATTGTCACATACATGTCCCCTTTTACTTGGTCAAATTTTCCATCTATTTATTGCATACACTCTGCAGGAGTCCAAAACTATGCACTCCTCGGTACTCCCACACAATGACTATCAAAGGAATATTTAATAGAATCACCATTTTCAACAACTTTAAAACAATTCGTTTAAAGAAATTGTAATTCAAAGAGTTAGTAGCTTTGTCAATATCCACCTCTTAGAGTCTCCTCACAAAGAAGAGTTAGACAAGATGGAGAAGTAGAAGGCCAAAATAGACATCGAGGCCCAAAAAATAGTCCGCAGATAGCTATGGAGTGGCTTCAGGTTCATGATCCTTTAGATAATGTATTTAATGCATCTCACAACTCACCTTCTGACATTTGTCTTAGGACATGATGTAACCCTTCTGTTTCTTGCTCACCTCTAGTTATTTTATAGCAGGCTATGCTTTCTTCCTCCGGACTTCAACCAATCCCACATTTAAGTGATTTTCCAAGCTCGCTTCAAGACCAAGCAGAAGAAACAAATGAAGAAGAAGAATTTTGACTCGTATGATTTAAAGAGCTTCGCACAGTACGGTTTTTGACTCAGCCTGCATGCATATGAGAACCTCTTTCATACGATTTTGGTCAATGTCTCACTGGATTGAGGAGTCTTGAAGATCTTACTTTTTTTCTGGAAGGGAAAACTTTAAAATCCTACCTAGCGCATTTTCCCAGCTTTTGCATTTCAGGAAATTTCAAAGTTTACTTCAATTTCTTTTAAATTGTTGGACATTGGATAAACCAATATTCTCTGCGTGTTTTGTGATATGGACTAACCGTTTCTCTTGGATCCTTATCTCTAGCAATGTGATCATTGACTAACACCTATGGGTTTTGGTCTAATGACATTTGCGATTCCCAACAAGTGGTATCAGAGTGTAATTCACGAGTTCGATAAACACCTTGCTCGCGTTGGGGGGAGATTGTTAGACATTAGATAAACCAACACTCCCTATGTGTTTCGCGACATGGACTAACCACCTTTCGGGGATCCTTCTCTCTAGTGATGTGATCATTGACTAACACCTGTGAATTTTGATTTAACGACAATCGTGATTCCCGACATAAACTCCAAAAAATTCTCCATGCTTCTCACTCTATGGGATTTCTAACTTCCCTCTGACAATTCCTGGAGAACTTTTCCAACTCAAATTCTTGAAAATGATTGTCTTGAGGTGTTGCACTGCTTTATATGGCTTCTCGACCCGTTCATGGATCTAGAAGGTCTAAGATATTTGAATTTGGAAAAGTGTGAAAACATTGTCAACCGTCCCGAATTTTTTGGCAAGTTGAACTCCCTACAATACTAATATTCTTGGATTCCTTCATTAGGTTGGAAAACTTGTGTTGAAATTTTGAGTGTTTGACACTGCTAGAAAATGTATGATGATAAATTGCTAAAATCCTAGAGTGCAAATGGATGGATACAATTGTCAAGATTGGATCATTGAAATGGGTGGACATTACAGAAAGTTGGAAGCTCATCGAACGATGGAGAAAAATACTCTTGAAACAAGATGAACGTGATATGAATCCAACCATAATTTCTAAGAGTTTTTGTTCCAAGTTAAGTAAGATATTTATCATGTAATTTTTATGTTTATTAAAGAGTAAGAAGAAGTTATTTTAATGTCCACGAGGCTAAAGATAATCTATGAGACAAATTTCTTCTTTACCTAGTTTCCTGTGAAGTTTCATAATAAACTCTCCCAACTTTTCGACAAACCCCTCGCTAAATAGATTATCCCAAAAGCTAACTTCCAAAATATCTACATAACTTTCCTTGTTTTCTTTGAAAGCCTCACATTCTAAAATGACATGTTTTTCTATTTCCATTTTTTTCAGAAAATAAATAAATAAATTCCAATGCGAAGTTCAACAATGTCATGTAGTCTAATTCCAATTTTTGGAATGCAAGAGCACTTCATTTCCTTGTAACTTAGTAAAGAAGCATCACATCCTATTATATTCACTTTCAATACCTACACTCAGTAATCGTCTTCAGTTTCGAGATAGGGATTGTCTACAGAGCAGAATGGTTGAGAGAGTGTTGGCAATTTCTGTGACATTTTCAAGCAAAACAAAAACTAAAGCGAACACAAGGAATAACATTATAATTACGTTTTCTTGTCATCGGAATACTTAACAAAATAATTACGTTTTCTTGTCGCTCGTCCTCCTAAGTCGTTATATCTCACGGGTTATCATAATACAAGTTTAAAAGAGTTTCATTTTAAGTAATGAATAAGGTGTGTTGATTGAAGGGAGGGTCCACTCGACGTGGATCTCAGCTCCTCCCTCCCGACCTCCATTCACATAACACTCTGGGCTCCCTCTTTAGAAAACTTTCCAGGCTCATTAAAGGAGTTCCATAATAACCAAGTCATATAATTTTATTTTATTGTAACTTCGTTTGTGTAAAATTTTCTATATTACTTATTTTTATTGTTGTGTAACATTCTATTGTTTAATGTTTTAATATTGTCTATAAAGGTTTAAAACATTCAAATAATTTTAATTTAAAAATTATTTATTCTTATTATTTAGTTTTTAGTTTTCTTTATATATAGAGTTTAAAATTAAGCTTTAAATAAATAGTTTATAATTTTAATAAATTAGTCAAATTGTGTATTTTCTAGAACATATATTGTTTTGATATTTAGATTTTGAGAGCTAATATCTTGAGTTTTATTTAGCCAAATGAGGTCCAATATGGTTCGTTGGAAAGATAAAACTATGAAGAACATTTTGGGTGTGGTTACATGACCAAAATTTGGTCATTAAATATGCCTGAAAAATGACATAAAATGGAATTAAGAAATTGTAACAACATTAATTTGTGAAATTTGTTTTGAAACAATTTCATTTACTAAAACTTTTGTTGTTACAAATTGGTTTGAAGGAAACCCTCTTGAGCCATAAAAGTCTTGGTAGTGATCAATGGGAAAAATGATTTTATTTTAATTTGTTTAATTTGATTTTAATTTGAAAATTTGTTTTCCCAAATTTTGGAATTTTGATTTTGATGTGCAAATTAATTTATTTCATTTAATTTTTTATTGGTTTTGGCAAGATAGATGTTGCAAAGAGATCAAACCCAAATTATTTGGAGCAATAGAATGAGACCAACAAAGAAGAAAATGGATCTAAAAAACCACCTTCAACAACTCTCTATTTCTAAAATTATTTTGTAAATTATAAATATCGGATTGGAGAATGAGGAATGACTTCCTCTCCTATGAAACTTAGGAGCTCTAAGCACTTTAATAATGAGATTTTTAGTTGTAGATAGGGAGAAAGCTCAAATCTAAGTTATATGGGGGGTTTTCTTTTCGAAATCTAGACTTTGTATTAGAGGCAGAGTTTGCACTGTTGCAGCTCTTTCCCTTTAGTGGTAGAGCTTAGGATTTGGGAAAGATTGTTGGAGACCAAATAAAGGAACATAAAAAAGAGACTAGGTTTCATCAATTTGTATTTAGGTACTTTTATTTAAAATGCAAATTTTATCTTTTGATGGAAAATCTATGTAATTTTTTCATATTATGCACTTTGGATTGATATGAAGATGATTTTCTTTTGGATTAGCTATCTAATTCATTAGTCTCATGTATATATTTTTTTAATTTTCACTTTTCTCGTGTGCTTAAATTAGATTTGCGAGTAATTATTTACTCATAAATATGTCATTTAAATCGATTTAATTGTCATTGAAATTAAGTGAGCTATTTCCTAGTTTTTATGGCACATTAATTTTAATTTTAAAATCTCCACACAAAGCATGGCATGCACTCACTTTACCAGTTGTTAGAAATTTTTCTAAATTTTGATATTCATCATAAAAGGAGCATGTTAAATCCCCATTCATTTAATTACTTTTCTCTCATTTGGGATTAGATCTACACCTTCCTAATTGACATAGTTTTATTTTCTCTCGCTTACATTTTAGAATATATTGTATATTAAATTTAACTATTGCATTGTAGAAGTACTCTTATACAAAGACAAACCTTAGTGTGTCTTGGTTGAGCCATTAAATCAATTTAAGGGTTGCTTTCTTGCAAGAGCTCTGCAAGATGGTAGATATGATTTCTCTCTTGTTGTCGATGAATAATTGGACATATTATAAGTTAGCAAGGAGGATGAGGGGGTATCTGGACCCATTATAACTAGTCATAGCCATCATTTAAATAGACAAGGGTTTGATTTCGGTCTCTGATCGGATGGCCTTCCCAAATTTTGATGAGGTCATTTTCGATCATCAACGTTTTTGGCGCAAGGAGGAGGGCCAATCATAAATTTTCATTTTAAGCATTTAATTTTAAATTTTATTTTAATCTTTGAAATTTTTACTATGGATCCTTCTAAACAAATTCCTTAGAGTTTCTTTACTGGACTTCCACCAGCCACCACTCCGATAAAGGTAGTCAAGATTCTGTCTAAATTTAAGTCTAACTGTAAGACTTCTACCTTTGATTATCTCCTCTGATTTAATTTGGATTACAATAATTTTGATACTGATTAAAGTTTCATTTGCAGAATATTCACTCTTACTTTGACAAGCCAAGCTAAAGACTAGTGTCAATCATTACCAGTTGCCTATGTACATAGTTGGGATGAATTATACAAATTTTCCTTCATTCATTTCAAGAATATGATTGTAAAAAGATTTGTGATAAGTTAGAAGCATTGTGTAGAATGGAAGGTGATTATTTAGACGAATTTATAATTAGATTTAAATTAATTTGTTTACAATTTCATTCCAAATACTTTTCTCCTAAATATTAGTTAATAGGATGGTTTAAGAAGTTAATTTATCTTCCCTTTAATTTTAATAATTATGAGGAAAAAAATATATGACTTTAGTAAGTGTATTCTCTACAACCGAAGAGTCAATGGTTCAAAGTGACAATGCTAATCCTCCGCAAGTTAAAATTGCAAACATTTTCGATCAACAATTACAACAAGAGATATATTTCGCAGAAACAAATATTGAAAATGTTGCTGCAACTATAAATGATGATCTTAAAGCTATTCGAAATCTAAATGGTTTTGTTGCTCCAAATTTCGATAATTTTGCGGAAGTAAAAGATCAACAATTCGCAAAGTCAAATAGCAACAACTAGCAGGGTATAAGAAATCAGCAACAAACACATCAACAATTAATAATGAAAATAAAAAATTCTAATGGCATGCAAATTACTTCAATTAATTTTGAATAATTTCCTGCTGAAATTAATTATCATTCACAAATTACAGAGAAACCTACCATCAATTTGTGGTTCAACCAAATATTTGCTTCTCTTGAGATTCTTCCAAAGAACAATAAATATGGTTTTTGTGATGACGACGACATTGATCAACAATCCAAAATTTTCAATAGTGCAAATGTGGAAGAATCAGAAATACCTATTCTGGAAAATTAACAAATTTATTTAAGCAGAGAAATTTTCAGGTACATAACCACAACTAGCCATTTCTCTCTCTACCCAAATCTTTTTAATTCATTCAATAAAATATTAGCAACTCCTTTTTGCAAAGATGTTATTTCACAAATGGAGGAGTTTTCATTAATCTAACTAGTAATGAATAATTGATAAATTTTGATTGGGATAGAGAGGATATATAATTACCATAATTTCAACAATAGTAAAAATTCTCTTAATTATGAAACTGGTCATTTTCCTAGTCTAATTTATCTGACGGAGAGAAAAATAACGATAGTGAAATCAATTATGATGATAACTTAGATACTGAGAATACTGAGTTTCTTCTCTCTTCAGAATAGGTTTTGTTGGTTCACATATTCCAAGTTTTCTAATCCAATCCATTTTTGAAGATGAAGAAAAAATAAATTCATAAATTGTTCCACTATTGTGTCATTTTCAAACACCCATTCATTTTTATGATTTCATGATTTATGAATCCACCCTTATTTATGATTCTTCCAATGATGAAGTTCACTATTCTGATCATGAGCTTGAATTTTTTTCTTTCCCACGAGTGGATGCTAATAATAATTTTAATCTCATTATTTCGATTGTCCTTTATGTAAAAGAATTTTTTTGTAAACAAACCCCAGCTATGTTGTACTATTATTTGTAACATTAATATAAATTATAATTTGTTTTTTCTTCATTTTCCTCGATTAGAGTTTATTTTTCTTTAATATTTTATTTTTGAATTTTTGAATACATTATGTTGACACTTAGAGAAATTGGGCATTCAATACTCATCAAATGCATTAACGGGAATATATGAAAACGAATTCAATGACTTCAAGCATGAGCATCAAAAACTCTAAAGGTAGGGAAAGCCTTGAAGTATTAACAATAATATGTAGATTGTAGCTATTTCTACTTTTGGAGATCTTAAAATTCGTGTTAATCATTATATAATTTATTTCTATTATTTCATTTTATTAAAATTAAATTTTGGAATATTATCTATTTAAAAATACAAATTTAAATTAGTTAAATATTTTAAAGTGAATTAAATTTTTATAGTATAATTAAAAATTAAAAAAATATAATTTATAATTTCAAGATTTATTAATTTAATAATATATTTTAACAAAATAATATATAATTAACAAAGATAATAAGTGTGAAACAATATAGTCCATGTCTTTACCACTAATTAATTGGTTAAAGCAGTATGAGGTTTGCATTTTATTAATGTGTCATTATTTTCACCTCCCCACAACAAGAGCCATTTCGACATACCTTTCTCCACATAGCTTCCTTCCCATGATCATTGACTCTTTTGCCTCTGGTTTGAGAGATTGATGAGATTTCTAAAGGATTGCAACAATGGAAAACTGAAATTATTGCCCCTTTCAATAAATTATAGTCAAACACTTGAAATGGATAAAGATGCAGATTTGTTATTATTTGTCTATAAATAAATCTAAATTTGATCATTCCTTAAAAGGTTAAAGTTGTAGTGTAATTTTTGTGATAAAAAAAAGAAAGATTTGAAAGATTTGTGATTATTTGTCTATAAATAAATCTAAATTTGATCATTCCTTAAAAGGTTAAAGTTGTAGTGCAAATTTTGTGTTAAAAACAGAAATATTTGAATCCTCGTAGTCTTTTACATGCAATTGACTTGACTTAGAGAAACTGAAATGTAGAGCTCCACACAACTACCACACTATGCATTCTGCATTTGTTTTCCCGCACGAGCTATACTTGAAAAGAACCAGAACCACGGAGAGAGAAGTGTGTGGAGCTTTGCTTGTGTGGAGCTTTCCATGTGCGGAAAGCTCTACATAAGCAAATCTCTGCATGCCTACTCTCTACCTCGGAACTATATATATATATATATATACATATATATATATATATATACATATATATATATATATATATATATATATATATAAGCTTATGTTAAACTTTAATCATTTTGTTTTAACGTGTGACATCTTGTGTATATTCTCTCCACTCTTACTATAGAAAATGAATAAGCATATCTCAATATCTACGGAGCTCTGATCATTGTGTTTTGCTTTCACCTTAATATCCGGCATTGTATATTCTCTCCAATCTTACTATAGCAAATGAATAAGTAGGTCTCACTATTATTAACATGCTCATATGCAAAAAATGTATGGGAAAGATGTGGGGAAGTTCTGAAGTACATATCAGTAGGTAATCATCATTCTCTCAGAATATGTCTTCCGACATGGTATCGAAACAACAAGAATCATAAATATCTTCCCTTCATTATTATCCGGATCATATGGAAGAGCACAAATGTTAATGTTTGAAACTAGGGTCAAATTCCACATTGGACAACTCATATGATTAAGATAATTATTTAATTCGATTCCTCTTTTCAGGAGGATCAAAATCAATCTATAGATCACCCCAGTCGGTTAAGAAGAAGTTAAGTTATGAATTAATTTAATAATCTATGAGTTGGCCTAACCGCATATTGATTTGGTCAAAGCCCCAAGCGGTCACTCACAAAGTTATAATTAGAGGCGACCTCAATTTCATTTGCACACATTCGCTCATGAGATATTCTCCATGTTATTTTCTTTTTTGGTTGTATTTTCGATTTCTTGGCTTGCACAGGTACATCGGAATGAGCTCACGCAGTGGCACGCAGTGGATAGGGATCAGGGTCTGAGACACTTTTTAAATCTGGATCTATTGGGCCAAAGTTGTGGGTAGGAAAGGCCTAGGTAGCGACATAGGTCAACAGAGCCGCAGGCAGGGCTTGTTATTCCTGCAGCAAAGATGCCCAAAGCCACTGGGACAGCGTGTGGAGGTCGCAGCCAAGCTTCAGGGCTAATTTGAAGTAGAGCCGCGGGCACAGTGAGTCTTGGTAGTAGCCAAGGACCCTAGAGCCGCAAGCAGAGCTTGCTAAGGCACCGGCCAAGAGAATTTATGAGAAAATTATATTTGGTTCATCTTTAGTTGATTGCGCAGTGCCTTCAAAGATCAGTCGTCAGTCATAGTTGCGTCAGAGTAGTCGATAACAATCTCCTCGATTAAGATCTAGGACATTTAAGATGAGATAACTTGATGATCTATTAGATCCGAGTTTTGGTATTATAGATTTGTTGGTTGGCAGATTAGATCTATTTGTTTCAACAGTAGAAGTATCTTCAATCTTCATTCAGTATCAGTCGTGTTCATCAGTTTTCTACAACTTGTGTCAGTGCATTTCAGTTCTCATATTCAGTTTCCTTCATGCAAAAGTATGGGTATGGTTTTAGTGTGTGCATGTTATTAATTTTATTCTTTGTGAAGATATGTACTCATGGATCATTGTACTCTTGTTATTGAACCATTCAATAAAGATCTAAGAAGAATAATTTCCAAGGGTTTTCCCTATAGTGGGTTTTTCCCTGGTCTCGGACCAATCCTGGTGTCTCTATGTGTTCATGCTTCTCTTCCCTTGATATTTTATTTTCTTCTTCTTAGATGATGATGACGATGATGGTATTGTTCTTTCTGAATACTTTCATTTTCTTATGGTTAATGATATAGATCTGTATAATGGAAAAATTATTTGGGGTGAATGCAACATGTTAATGAAGAAATGTAACTATCAAAGTAATGAACAATTCTTCTTTATGAAAAATTAACATCGTATCAAAGCTGGCTAAAGAAAATCCATGAGGATCACCCCAAGGAGACACTTCTATGGAAGCAAATAGAGAATGGTAGAGACCTAAAAGAATTCTAGGGTATGAAGAAAACCCTAGGTAGTTAGTGGAGAAGGGTTTGAGAGAAAACCTGGTTTATGGTGAAGATTTGAGATTTTATATATGAAACTCTCGCATGGCCTTTATGAAGATGCTCAAGCACTTGGATCGATTTGAAAGTTGACCTGGTTATTGATAAAGTTGTTGATTAAGGGAAACACTGCTTTATGATCTATTGTTGATCCTTGAAGGTTGATTCAAGAGGGAGAGGATCATCTCTTATTGAAGCTAAGTACTCCTTGACTTATAACCCTTACTCTTGTTTATGCTTATAGATTATATTTCTATGATTATTGTTTCTAGTCATTACTTCTTGCATGTATATTTGAGCACCTGGATATATCTAACGTTCATGATGAGATGTGATGAGAGGATCCCTCTTGAGGATCTTTGGAAATGCGGGAAATATAGATAGATTAGAAAATGAAGGAAATTTGGGTAGATCTGGAGATGCAGCCAGATCTGGAAAAGGAAATATGGCTAGATCCGGAAAAGGTAAAGAGGCACTTGCACACTACAAGCTGCCTATGTGAAGTTGGATAGGTAATATCGTAAGGCATGCATGATATATTGTTTTAATGTTATGATTTAGCTACAACATTGGATGGCTAGGTAAGCTCTTCGGTATATTGAGAATTTCTACTTCTCGGATGGCTTATGCATGCTCATATAAGAGTGATTGGGATTTATGTTGATGAAATAGTGCACCTTGTATTAATGGTTTGATCATGATGATCTGTTTGATTCTGCGAGAGTACTTGATGTGATTTCTGATCATGGATATAGTGGCATAGCCTAATGTATGGATAACATCTATTGTTTTTAGATCTTGACTCTGATTTTAGTGGATGGTACTCTTCATTCTTGATACACATAAGATTTGTTGGATTTCTTATGGAATTTTACCTCATTGATATGGTATTGATAATATTTGTGATCAACATGATGAAATCTCATAGAAAAGAGTAATTGTACCTTGTTGGTTTATAGATTAACCTAACTTGATCCTATTGATTATGATATGCATGGTATTGGAAACCGTGATGATAAAGGGATATCTATGGGATTAATGTTTTAGATTTGTGACTATGTGCAATTATAGCATGTGGTGAAATTAAATGCTTTAAATTGATATTGGGATCATACGATTGTGTTGTCACATCAACATGCCACCTTGATCCTTCTAGTCTAACCTTTGATGAAATATTAATGACATGATATTGATGATCACGATAGATATGTGTTTCTGATAGATCTGATATTTCTTGATCCTTGTAAAGACAGGTTGATGATATGAATGAAGTGGATTCTCATTCAGAGGGAGAATCGATTCTTACTCATGATTGCTATTGAAATACGATTTTATGAATGTTTGACGTTGTTTAATCCACAATAGAGGGTTGAGCCTCATTCACGCAAAGGAAGACTCATAGAGGTGACCATATTTGAGAGACACATAATTGAAGTTTTATACTGTAAATCTGGTTTATAATCTGAATCCATGGATCTATGATTTGTCTTGTCATTATGAACTGATTTCTGGAATTGCAAGAATTGAGCATGAAATCATATGGTCACTTGGAAGATGTCAGATTTGCAGGTGTATTGCAAATTCCAATGAGATATTTTTATTGGGAAAGTTCGTATGTTTGAACCGAACTTGTATGTGCATGTGACTGAGACATTCATATGGATATGTCCTTATGTTTGAGGATTGCGCATCATGTTTTGGTTGATTGATATTGATTAACCATGTCTGGTACTTTTGACATAATGCTTATGATTGAGACATGTCTAGATTTAGAGATCATACCATGATTGCACATTTGGATTTGACATGATTTGATCTAGTGATAGTTTATTTTCCCAGATGACTATGTTATGTAGACATATTGACCTTAAGTGTCGTATGTGAGTATACAGACGTATGGTTCTGTATTGGCCTATTTGTTCCTAGCACAGTGGTTGTTGTGACATAGTATGAACATGCATGACTTAACCGTGATGTAAATGCACCTACATATAATGACAGAAATGGCTTGTAATAGCATGTTAAATTAAAAACATGTAATGGTATTATTGACTTGTTGACTTGACGGTGTATGTATTCAAGACTTGATATCTGTGCTAATTGACTCTGGTTGAAAGAATTGACGACTTTGATAATAGTTTGACTGACTTCTAAGCTTGGATGAGTTGGTTGTGTTAACACAAAATCGACTTGTGTATGGTTGGTTATGTTGGCCTAGTAAGGCTTTATGTTTGTAGAGAGTGTTGCGTGATGAAAACTCCTTGATTCGGATTTGACTAATATCTGGTGAAGTTAGGATAATGAGTTCCATGGTATGGCCTTCATGTTGATTATGGCTTTGGTTATGCATCCTTGATAAGTGGTAAGCCTCTGAAAACCTATGTAAGAGGGAGATGTTTTTTTTTAATATTGTAATGATGTTTCATGGCATGCTGAATTGATTTTGGAATTTGGGAAATAAATTCCATAGTACAAGACTGGTGAAATGTCTTTATGTAATTTTGTTGTGAAACCAGCTCCAAAAATAGAAAAAAAGACATATCAACGCCTTAGAAATAAGCCACTTTGAGGGGGCAGCCTCCAATACATTACATGAATGAAAAATTCTTGGATGATACAAATTAAAAAACCTCCTTTCTATATATAGGAGTCCATGGGGCCACAATGTAATCCTAATGTAATCCTAGCCAACCTAAAAATAATAATTTAAGGGCACAATGATAACAATATGGGGGTTACAGGGGTACAATAATAACAATAAGGGGGTTACACTAACAACAATAAGGGACTATACTAGTAATATAGGGACCTAACATGCCCCTCTCCTTCAAAAAAGTGTTGTCCTCAATGCTTGAGTAGCTCTGGGTGCTTCTGTATAAAATTCTCATCCTCCCATGTAGAATCTTGAGTGGGTAAGTTCTTCCACTTGATGAGATACTCTGAAATTGATCGATTCCGTAGTTGTCGAGTTCTTTTTTCCATGACTGCTTCAGGTTCCAATATGATTTTCCCTTCCCCATCAAGTTCTGGCAATACTGTTTGAACTGGAAGATTTTCACCCATAACCTTCTTTAAGCATGAAACATGGAAAACTGGATGTACTCGCGAAGAAGCAGGAAGCTCCAATTTGTATGCCATAGTACCAATCTTTTGCAACACCTTGTAAGGGCCATAGTACTTTGGCGATAATTTATTATCCTTCTTTGCTTGCTTGAGGGACATTTGTTTGTATGGTTGTAGCCGTAAAAATACCCAATCTTCTACATCAAAACTTCTCTCGCTACGATGTTGATCTACCTGTTGTTTCATTCGATTTTGTGCCAAATTCAGGTTATCCTTTAAGAGTTGGAGAACTTCTTGCTGATGCTCGATGTGATCTTCCACTGCTTGAACCTTCAAATTTTCTCTTAAAGATGATGTTATGGATGGTGGATGATATCCATAAAGTGCCATAAATGGGGTCATTTTTGCTGCAGTATGGAAGGAAGTGTTATACCACCATTCAGCAAGAGGTAACCACTTGACCCATTGTGTTTGTTTATCAGATACAAAACAACGAAGATATCCTTCCAAACATTTATTTACTATCTCGGTTTGACCATCAGATTGAGGATGATAAGATGGCTATGAGCTAATTGAGTACCCAAACAAGAAAATAACTCCGTCCAAAAATTTCCAGTAAAAATGGGATCTCTGTCGCTCACAATAACCCTGGGGTTTCCATGTAGCTTTTGAATTGTGTCCATAAATGTAGTAGCAACTGTACTTGCTTTAAATGGATGAGATAATGCACAAAAGTGTGCATACTTGGTAAGTCTATCAACTACCACCATGATGACACTCTTTCCTTCGGACTTAGGTAAACCTATGATAAACTCCATTGAAATCTCCTCCCAATGTTGACTTGGAATGGATAAAGGTTGTAGAAGTCCTGGGGTCTTAATTGTTTCCACTTTATTCTGCTGGCAAACCAAACATTCCGCCACAAACTTTCGAATATCAGATTTAATGCCATCCCAAAAAAATTCTTTCTTCACCCTGTGGTAAGTTTTTAAAAATCCTGAGTGTCCTCCTAAAGGAGAAGTGTGCAATTCCAGAAGAATCTTTTGTTTTAGTTGGGAATTCTTACAAAGATATTAGCGATCTTTGTACCATAAGGAATCATTTTTCCAACTAAATGTATCAGATGTACTAGGATCTTGCTGCAACTTTTGAATGAGTGTCCATACATCTTTGTCCTTCTCCCATTCATCTCTTGCTTCAGTTATCCAATCTGGTTGGATAATAGAAATGGCACAAAGAAATGCTTCCACCTCTTCATTCTTTCTTGAGAGTGCATCTGCAACAACATTAAGCTTTCCTTTTTTGTAGATTATTTCAAAGTCATAACCAACATCTTTGTGACCCATTTTTGCTGCTCTTCTGAAGATAGTCTTTGTTCCAAAAAGTGTTTAAGACTATCATGATCATTTTTTACCTTGAAGTGTCTTCCCATTAGGTAAGTTCGCCATTTCTTTAATGCATGCAGTATTGCTAACATTTCCTTCTCATAAATAGGTTTCTGTAAATACTTTCCTTTGATTGGACGACTTTCAAAAGCAATGGGTCTTCCTTCCTGCATTAAAACAGCACCAATTCCATTTCCTGAGGCATCACATTCCACAATAAAGGTTTTTGTGAAGTCTGGCGTAGCTAAGACCGGTGCTAGGCACATTGCCTCTTTAAGATGTTCAAAGGCCTTAGTTGCTTCAGGAGTCCATGAAAATCCATCTTTCTTCAATAATGTTGTTAGAGGTGCTGCTATTCTCCCATAATTCTTAACAAACTTGCGATAATACCCTGTTAACCCAAGAAATCCTCGCAACTGCTTTATGGTTATGGGGACTTTCCATTCCTTAATGGCTTTAATTTTGTTAGGGTCTACTTTAACACCCTCGTGAGATACAATATGACCCAGATATTCCACCTCTTGTACTCCAAAGAAACATTTGGATGTTTTTTGCATATAATTGTTTCTCCTGCAATAGTTTGAGCACCCTATCAACATGTTCAACATGATCCTTCCAAGACCTGTTGTAGATTAGTATATCATCGAAAAATACTAGCACAAATTTTCTAAGGAAGGGTTTGAAAATGGAATTCATCAACCCTTGAAATGTAGAAGGTGCATTGGTAAGGCCAAAAGGCATGACCAAAAATTCATAATGACCCTCATGAGTTTGAAATGTTGTTTTTGGAATATCTTCAGTCTTCATTCTAATTTGATGATATCCTGAACGAAGATCCAACTTGGTAAAATAAATTGCTCCATGTAATTCATCCAATAATTCATCAATCACAGGAATGGGAAATTTAACTTTAATGGTGAGCTTATTGAGCTCCCTATAATCCGGACACATTCGCCATGATCCATCCTTCTTGTGTACCAATACTACAGGAGCAGAGAAAGAACTTTGACTGGATTGAATTATACCCGCCTCTAACATTTCTGCAATCATACGTTCAATTTCGCTTTTTTGGAAGTAAGGATATCTATAAGGCCTGATGTTTGGAGGAACACTTCCTGGAATCAAATGAATAGCGTGATCATGATCACGAATAGGTGGAGTCCTTTGGGAGTTTCAAACACCTTGGAATGATTGTCCAAGACTTGTTGGAGATCTGCAGAAATAGATGATTTTGATGTTGGAACTTCTAGTGAGCATAATTGTGCAATTACGCCTCGTTGTTCTTTCTTTATAAGCTTTGTCATGACATTAGAGCTTATTATCCTTCCTGGCTTCCCCACAATACCCCGTAATTCGACTTCCTTTCCTTCTGAAAAAAATTTCAAGAAAATTTCTTGAAAATTAAAAGCTACCGTCCCCAAAGATTGTAACCATTGTACTCCTAGTACAACATCAACATCTCCCATAGGAATGGAAAGCATTGGACTAGTCAATACATATTCCCCCAGGGTTAGCTTGATATTATGGAATTTTCCAGAGCAATTTATAGTTCCTCCATTTGCAACCATCAATTGACATTCTGGTGCTGGGTATAGGAAACAATTTAATTCCTTGGCTACCTTACAATGAATAAAATTATGGGTGCTACCTGAATCAATCAACACTATTACCTTTTTCTTCTTGATTTGTCCTTCTATCTTGAGAGTTTGAGTAGTGGTAATTCTTGCCAGTGCATTACACGATATGGTCGGATTCATTTCTTCCTCTTCTAGGGTTGGTTCCTGGTGTATACCCTCTTCTTGTTCATTTTCTTCTTCCTCTTCACAATCTATGTAAAATAATTTATTCTCAGCACACTTGTGACCTTTAGTGTATTTGCTATCACAACTATAGAAAAGCCCTTTTTCTCTTTTTCTTCCAGTTGTTGTGGTGTCAACCTTGTAGGTTGTGGAAATCTAGGCATAGCAACACTTCCTTCTTTATATAAGTGAGTGGTAGGCTTCCTTGTCGCCATAATTTTACATTCAATTTTTCTTGCCAACCTGAATGCCTTCTCCAATGAATCAGGTTCCAAAACGCGAACTTCATGTTGGATGTTATCCTTTAAAGTACTTATGAAGAGATCAATCATGTGTTCCTCTGGAATATCAGTTACCCTTATATTCAATTTTTGGAAGTCCTCAATGTGCTCCCCCACTAAACCCTTTTGTTTGAGATTTATCGATTGGCTAAAGAAGGTGTTGCTCTTTGTATCCTCATAATGTGCTATCATTTCCTCCGTAAAAATTGACCAAGTGACAATTTTTTTACGGGAGCAAAGCCATCGATACCATACAAATGTATTTTGTTCTAAATGTAAAATTGCAATGCGTACCTTTTGTGTGTTTTGCACGTTATGGAGATCAAAATATTGCTCCATCTGTAGTATCCATGTTACAGGATCCTTTCCATCAAAATTCCTCATATCCATTTTTGGAATATGGTGGTTCTTCTCGCCAACATTAGAGTTTATGAAGTCATGATTAACATTTATTTTGTTCTCGTCATGAGTTTCCTCTACTATCTTTTCACCATTAGGAAACATTGCTTGTATCAACTTTGTAAAACCTTCCATGTCTGCTTTTAGATCATTCTTCATGTTTTCCATGTTGTTTTTGATGTCATCCATCTTAGCTTTCATGCCAGGTTCCATGCCATCCATCTTAGCTTCCATGCCAGCTTCAATGTTATCCATCTTAGCTTCCACGCCTTTCTTCAAACCATCCATCTTTGCTTCCACGCCTTTCTTCAAAACTTCCATTTCATTTTTTGTTGCTCTTTGTGAGAGCGAAATTTGGTGCACTTACTCTTGTAATTTTGATAGATCATGTTGTAATTCTTCATCTTCATGAGTCATAGTAGAGCCTTTTGAAGGATTAATAGGTGTTGAATTATTTTTAAGGGGCATTTTTTAGAACTCAATACTGATATCTATTCTACAATATGCCCTTGGAATCAATTCAAATTTATTCTTCAAACAATACTTATGCAATTCGGAAAAAATTACACACCTTTTTCTTGCTTTTGAAGAGCTCAATATTTAAATTGGATTATCTATGTGGTTACAAATCTTCAATATCTGAAATTTTGCATTGAGGTAGCCTTCTGAATCCTATTTTGAATGCCACAAGTACGGCGATTTGGATTCTTCAAGGTAAAGTTATGTCCAATCTCCCACAATGACTTAATCTACTTGTTGATGGTCGAACTTGTACGACTTGCCACATGTCATTGTTTCGTCTTTTAGCTTTGAAATTGATAGCAAAGAAACCACATTCTATGTACTTTTGATCACTTTTTATGACACTCCAATCCGATGCTCAAAGAGAGAGTTATAAATATTTTCCCACGATCACATCCTTGAGATGAAATTCAGGAGCCTGAAAAGCACTACCTTCCACAGATCATATCTCCGAAAATATTGCGAACCAAGCTTTGAAATTTTGCGAGAAGTTTCCTCAAGATTTCAGCTTCATGGCCTAAAAATTTTAGATTATGAACCTTTGTAAAAAAAACGTTATAGCGCAAATTCCACAATGATCTGTTTAGATTAAATTGAGGAGCCTGCAAAAAGACCTAACTTCCACAGATCATATCTCCGAAAATTTTGCGAACCAAGCTCTGAAATTTTACGATGATGTTCTCGGGATTTGACTGCACCTAAAAATTTCAGCTTTTGAAACTTCGTAGAAAAATAGTTATAGCGAAAATGCCACGATGACCTGTTTGGAGCAGCGAAACCCTAGAATCCCAAGCCTCTGATAACAAATGTTGTGTAACCAGCTTCAAAAATAGAAGAAAAGAGATATAAACGCCTTAGAAATAAGCCACTTCGAGGGGGAAACCTCCAATACATTACATAAATGCACAATTCTTGGATGATACAATTTACAAAACCTCCTTTCTATATATAGGAGTCCATGGGGCCATAATGTAATCCTAATGTAATCCTAGTCGACCTAACAATAATAATTTAAGGGCGTAATAATAACAATATGGGGGTTACAGGGGTACAATAATAACAATAAGGGGGTTACACTAACAACAATAAGGGACTATACTAGTAATATAGGGACCTAACAAATTTACATCCTTGGAAATTATGATTTAAAGTTGAAATGTTGATTGAACGTGATATGACATGTTAATTGATTGAAGCATTAATGTTCCATTTTGAACATCCATCTGTATATGATGTATATAGAACATGATTGAATTCATGATTAAGTTAATTCTTTTAGAATTGCCACCAAACATCTTTTATTGGGTTGAGATATTTCTCCCATGATATGTAGTTGCATGGATGCACTGATGATGTTTGTGATTAGTATTGATGAGCACATTTGGATGCTGCCCTAGTATGATATATACCACGATATCTTGGACAAGAGGTCCATAGCACAAAAAAAGGTCGTATACAATGCCGCTAGCATGGCTAGTTGTGAGGCATGATGCGGAAGCTTCTTTAAAGATTTGATCAAGCATGATCAAGATAAGACATGGATACACTATGATGATAGAGAATCCCAAATATGTATAGTTGGGATCGTGATCTCTCCATTTATAGAGACAGTGCAGTTGTTCGAGACAAGTTGAAGCTTGTGATTAACTCCTCCGTGAAAAGGAGAATGGTGTTAAATTTAGATAACCATGGTATATTCTATGCTTAAATCAGTTTACTTCAATATTTATTATATGCCCAATTCAGATTAGCAATCACATAATCATTGAAGGTAAATGATGATAGAACATAATAATAGATCGACAGAAAACAAGCCAATATAATAAATCAGAATTTACAATTCTTCTTGTCCAACAAAGATAGAGAGAAATGGTTGTTACAATAGCCAACAAGATGCCCTAGCCAGCAAATACTTTGGTTGGTCAAACCAGCTCTTCCAACCTCCTAGAGGTTTAGTAAAACACATACAAGATCAACCTTCCTTCAGTGTCACACACACCTCATGAGACAACTCCCAAAACAGTCAATGCAAGTCAAAAAAAGGATCCCTCATCCAGATATCCGGCATCCATATTTCTTGCATCTAGATTTCCGAAATCCATATTTTTCGACATCCATTTCTGACATCATCCATAGTTTTGGCATCTAGATTTTTGACATCCATTATTTCCAGTATTGTTTGTGATGAGATTATGATGAAATGAACATCATCTATCTCCTATTTATATCCATCAATGAGGGTGTGTGACACATCTATTGAGCTTGTGAGCCTACATTACAATTCTGTCTGACCTTGACAATTTGCACATGTGTGGAAAATAAATTCAAAATATAAGTTCTTCTCATCCAAACAAGATGATATTTAGATCAATATTGCACCTCTCCGAAAGAAAAATCCAACAAAAATATTATCATCAACATCTGAGCAATGCCACATGGATTTTGGAACTATTTTCCAAATATTAACACTCCCTCTCAACTAGGGAGAACTCCATCTGTCCACTTGTTCCATCCTATCATCTAGTACCATAGTGTACTATCATATATCATCATGCACTCCTGCATCATCCTGATGTAACATGATTTACTGGATCTTCTTCACACAACGAGAGTGAGTCACAAAGACATCACACTATGCTAACCTGAAGTCAGCTTAGAGGTTAAAACCTAAATCGGAATCAAGATAGTCACATACTAACTTGAAGTTAGTTTACTGACCCTAATTCATTTTATAGGTAAGAAGCTCATGCAGACTTGATCCTATATCAAGTGGTTGGAAACGTCCCATCCTAGACATAGAGAGTACGACAATCCCCGATGCGTCCATCAATCATGCTATTAATCTCTATCCATATTTCCCACCTCATTGCCCAAATTAGAGGTACTTCTTATGAGTCTGAAACTCCATGGGTAGGATGCATGTGGGGCATAGATCAAAGAGAGGGTGAATCAGCTCAATATCATAATGGTGGGGAAGTAGGACACCAACAAGGCTCAACGAACCTATCCCTATGGCTTCTTATAGCTCCAAGAAGCTATCCCCAAGCCCCCTGGAGCTCCCAGAGCTCATTGTCCAACTCAAGTGGGACCCTCACAATAGGGTTTGTCCACGATTCGAAGCTTCTCACGGAAGGTTAATAATTTGACCTTCCCTAGGGGATTTATGAGAATATCTACGACCTGTTCATCAGTCCCAATGTGATCGAGCCTTATGGCACCTCGTTGTACCATGTCTCGGACATAGTGGTACCTAATATCAATATGCTTGGATAAATCATGGAATACGAGATTCTCAGAAAGACGAATCCCACTCTGGTTATTATAAAGGATAATGGTGGTATCTAGCACATGCCCAAACAATTCACTGAATAGCTTTCTCAACCAAACGGCTTCACAACATGCCATACTCTCTGCAATGTATTCGGCCTCAGTGGTGCTCAAAGCAACCGATTTCTGCTTCCTAGTCATACAAGAGATCAAAGTAGAACCCAGGGTGATGCAACATCCAGATGTGCTCTTATGATCTACCACACTGCCTGCCCAATTTTCATCAGTATATCCAAGGAGCCTCATACTCTCGACAGTGTATCTTAGCCCATGGTTGATTATGCCCCGAAGATATCTCAATAGATTCTTGGCACCAATCTAGTGAATGTGATGAGGATCAACCATATGTTGACTCAAAGTGTTCACTACAAAACATACTTCCGGACATCACTAAGAAGATCAAGGCCCCTACGAGTTGTTGATACTCGGTGGGATTTCCTAGCTCAGGCCCAACAGCGCTTCCACACAACTTCTTAAAGTTGAGTTCCATCAGTGTCAATATGGACTTACAATCCACCATTCCAAATCTCTCCAACAACTTCACAACATATTTTCCTTGAGAAAGGAAAATCTCACCTGGCTTTTTTCTAGACTTACAAGCCTAGGAAATAGTGCATCAGTCCTAGGTCCTTCATATCGAACTCAGAAGTCGGTTGCCTCTTACATTGATGAATAAGAGGGTCAGCCCCTATCAGGAAGAGATTTTCCACATAGAGAACCAAAATGAGAGGCCTATCTTTATCAACCTTAAAATAAAGGTTTTAATCAGAATCACTTTGAGTCAAGCCTAACGTCATCAAGTAGCTATCGATCCTGTCATACCAAGCCCTGGGGGCGTGCTTCAACCCATAGAGGGATTTATTCAACCTGCATACATATGTGTCTCTATCTTGGACTTTGAACCCCAGAGGTTGCTCCACATAAACCTCTTCCTTGATTTAACCATGTAAGAAAGCAATCTTCACATCCATCTGATGGAGACTCCATCCTTGTGTTGTAGCAAGGGAAATAATCGATCAGATGGTGGTGTAACAGGTGAAAATATATCATTATAATCTATGCCTTTATTTTGAGAGAAGCCACGAGAAACAAATATTTCCTTGTACTTTTCAACAATTCCATCGGCTCCCTGCTTGATCTTGTAGAGCCATTTCGAGGTGATAACAATTTTTTCCTTTGGTCTTAGGACCACATCTTAGACATCATTCTTCATAGTAGACTCATATTCTTCATGCATAGCATCCTTCCAAACTTTATGCTTTACGGCTTCTTCAAATGTTCCAACCTCAGATTATACAATAATGCTCATGGCTACTAGGTACCCTTGGTACCAATTCGGCTCCTTACTTTCACGGAATGTTCCTCTCGAACAAATATGTATCTCGACATCTTGGAGAGTGTCTCTAAGCCATGAGGGTATCCTTTTATTTGAAGGAGTTGGATCAATAGGATCCATCAAGCCTTCAACATCAGGCATTAATTCATCCTTCAGTTCTTCCAGCTTCCTTGCTTCTTCTTCTTCTTCTTCTTTGTCTTCCTTTGAGCTAGGAAGATCCTTGACTTTTCTGAGGGAAACATCTTCATCGAAGGTTATATCATGGCATATCTCCACTTCTCTTTGACTAGGCACATAGATTCTATATGCCTTCGAAGTTTCACTATAGCTCGCAAACATTCCTTTATTCCCAGAAGCATCCAACTTGCTTCTCTTTTCCTTCGACACATGAAAATAAATGGGACTTCCAAAAACTCTAAAGTGAGAAACATCAGGTTTCTTACCAGAGAAGACTTCTTCGAGATTTTTAGAGTCCAATGCAGAATGTGAGCATCTATTTTGAACGTACACAACATTTTTGGCAGCTTCTCCCGATAGAAACTTCAGAGGACGTTGGTCATAAAGCATGGCATGTGCAACTTCCAAAATGGTTCTATTTTTCAATTCAACAACACCATTTTGTTTGGGACTATACACAGTAGTGGTCTCCCTCTTAATGCCAACTTCCCTGCAAAATTCATTGAATTCAGTCGACTCATACTCGGTGCCATTATCGGTCCTCAAAATCTTGATCTTCTTCTATGTTTCATTTTTCCAACAAGGTCTTGAAGGTACGAAACCAATTGAATGATTCACCCTTATTTTTCAACAAGTATATCCAAGCCTTCCAAGAGAAATCATCTATAAAAGTGATATAATACAAGCATCATCTCAAGGATGTTACGGGCATCATACCAGATAGATCAGAATGAACCAATTGCAAAATATCAAATGTATTTGTGACACTTGAGGGGAATGGTCCCCTTGTATGCTTTCCTTTAGCACGCACCTAACAAACACCTTCATCATAATTTTTGAACTTGGGCATCCTTGTCACTGCCTTCCTTGCTTCGAGAAGGGCCTTGTAGTGAAGGTGTGCAAGCGTCTGGTGCCATAGCTCGGTTTGAAGAGCTGTATCACATGTCATGGCCCCTAATGGACTTCCACCAACTTGATAAAGCATATCAACTCTAAAACCAATAGTAAGATCTTCATTGAATTTCTTCTTCCAAATGCGTACCTTTCCATTGATGAATGCCACCTTGAATCCTTTGTCTTCCATTATCGAAATGGAAACTAGATTCTTCTTCAAATCATGTACGTAAAACACATCTTGCAAGAAGAAGCATTGACCTTGAGTTAGATGAAGGGTAATAGTCCCTGTCCCTTTCACGGGATAGGTGTCATTGTCTCCAAGGATATTCTACAAATTAGTATCCTTCTCAATCAAATCAGAAAGGGCTTCTTTATATCCAATGAGGTGCCTTGAAGCACCACTATCAATCAACCAAACATCTAGGGTGTTGAGAGTAGATACAACAAAGAGGGAAGATATAAGAATATATTCATTTTTCTTATTATCAACAACATTGGATTCATCATACATGAAATTCTTTCACCTCTTGAAAGTTTGACCATTTCCACTTCAATCAGAGGGAGCCTTCCTCTTCTTTGCATGAGTGGTAAAGGAGGTAGTGTCACCTCCATTCCCATTTGAGGGATGATCTCTCTCCATCATTCTTGTCTCCTCTTGAGTGCATCTCGTCAACAATTCATCAAAATCAGGAATCACATTATTATTAAGAATAGTAGTATTGAATACATACCAATCACGGGGGAATCCTCCAAGAGAAATGAGAGCGAGCTCTCGATCAACTACTTCTTTTCCAATAGCTAAGAGATCATTCCTGATTTTTGTGAGCCTCATAAAATAGGATTGAATAGATTCTTCTTTTCCCTTCTTGATATTCTTCAACTTGTTCTTGAAGAAAATAACTTGATTAGCATTGGTAGGCCTAAACATTCTAACCAACTTATCGTCCATCTCTTTAGATGTACCCATCTTGGAAATATAAGAAACCAAGTGCTTATGAATATAATCCCTGATGATCTTCTTTGCATTGACTTCCCCTTTTCTTCCCCTGAACATAGTCCATGACTTCTTGACCTTTCAATACCAAATCTAAAGACATCTTCCAGGCATGATAATCAAACTTATTAGACAACTTATCATCACTCTTGAAACCCTTGTATGTGGAGGCCATTGGTCCTTGATAGGACAACTTCTTCGGTGATTTATTTTCACGCTATCTTGGGCTTTGTCTTCACCTAAGCTTTGATTCCATGTTAAAATTAGATAACCATGGTATGTTCTATGCTTAAACCAGTTTACTTCAATATTTCTTATAGGCCCAATTCATATTGATAATCATTGAAAGTAAATGCTGATATAACATAATAATAGATCGACAGAATACAAGCCAATATAATAAATCAATATTTACAATTCTTCTTGTCCAGCAAAGATAGAGAGAAGTGTTTGTTACAACAGTCAACAGGATTCCCTATCTAGGAAAGAATTTGGTTGGTAAAACCTACTCTTCCATCCTCCCAGATGTTCAGTCAAACACATACAAGATCAACCTTCCTTGAGTGTCACACACACTTCATGAGACAGCTCCCAAAATAGTTAATGCAAGTCAAAAAAAGGATCCCTCATCTAGATTTCTGACATCCATATTTCTGGCATCCATATTTCCGGCATCTATTTCCGGCATCCATATTTTTGGCATCCATTTCCAGCATCACCATATTTTTGGCATCCATTTCTGACATCCATATTTTTGGCATCTAGATTTCCAGCATCCAGATTTCATGCATCCATTTCCAGCATCCATATTTCATGCATTCATTTTTTGCATCACATCCATTTCTGACATCCATTTCCGGCATCCATATTTCCAGCATCCAGATTTCCGGCATCCATTTCTGACATCCATATTTCCATCATCCATTTTCGGCATCCATATTTCCACATGGGAGAGAGAGAAGCCTCTAAAGGTTGTACGAACCAAACAAAAGAGGAATATTATGTGTGATGAGATGATGATGAAATGAGCATCATCTCTCTCCTATTTATATCCATCAATGAGGGTGTGTGACACATCTATTGGGCTTGTGAGTCTACATTACAATTCTGGCCGACCTTGACAATTTGAACATGTGTGGAAAATGAATTCAAAATATAAGTTCTGCTCATCCAAACAATTAGATGGTCTTTAAATCAATCTTGCACCTCTCCGAAAGAGGAATCCAACAAAAGTTACATCATCATGATATGAGCAATGCAACATGGAGTTTGGACCTAGTTCCCAAAATTAACAGATGGTTATAGTATCCATGTAACCTCCATGAGAGGGAGGATGATTATAGTATCCATATGTGTTTTGACATCTCCATGAGAGGGAGGATTGTTATGATATCTTGTTTTTATTGGTATCTTGCTGTGATTTACATGATTATGTATGATATAACATAATGTTTGATTTGATTTCATGTAGGAATATGAATCAACAAATACCAGATGAGAGCAAAATTGATCAAGAACACTGAATGCTCTTCCTGCCCCTCTTGAGCTCTTAGGGTGAGGAATTGAGGTGAAGTACTCCTGGGAATGAGAGAAATCTAGAAATAGGGCATATTCCCTATCTTTCACTTGTGGTTATGTTTGTGATCCTTGTCCATTTTTACAAGTCAATTATCTCCTCCATCGTTGAGTCGTTGCAAATTTACCCCAGTTGACATCATACCCACAAGCTGGGCTGACTTCATGTCGAGAATATCACTCCTCGTTTGGCCATTGAGTTTAGAGTGTACTTGGGGTGTAAAACCCAAGTGGATTATGATGCAAATGTTCTATCACATGACTATTCAGGGCCATCAATGGGAAGATCAATAGGCAATATGATGGGTCGGGATGACCCTATGTGATTCTGAGTTGAGAGTGAGCTCCCCGATGTGAAATAACCCTATTTTCGGGCTGAGAGTGAGCTCCCTGATGTGACACCAGGGTCAAGATGATCTCCCATGCATGGATGGGTATCCTATTTTCTAGATATGGGGTTGTAGAGGTATAACTCCCCCATGAGATTCTGGAAGATATGCTTCGCGATGTGGTTACAGGACGAGATTTGCTCCCTGTCGATATGCTCTCCATTGATGATATTTCTAAGTAGTAGCCTGATGGAAAAGACTCCAGAATGAAAACATGATGAATGAAGGGTGGTATCCCAAGCTCCCCTCCAGTAACAAATTCTTCTTCTAAATCCGAGAATGTTTAGCATATAAGCAGAAACAATCAAGAGATAAGAAAGAGTAAGCATGAAGAGTACATTCATGATTTATAATGAGAGAGGTTCTCAACATGACGACTACAAGAAAAATATGTTCAATGACAACATGATGATGCAAGAATATCAGAAGGCATATTTATCGATGATTAGATATCATCAAATTGAGTTGAGCCGTGATAGCACCATGATGCAGAGAACTATAAGCAGAGATTGCAAAGTGGAATTCTTCCTAGTTGAGAGGGAGTGTTAATTTTTTCAACGAGGGTCAAATTCCACATTGGAAAACTCAAATGATTAAGATAATTATTTAATTAGATTCTTCTTTTCAAGAGGATGAAAATCGACCTATAGATCGCCCCAATCGGTTAAGCAGAAGTTAAGTTATGAATTAATTTAATATTTTATGAGTTGGCCTAACCACATGTTGATCCGGTCAAAGCTCCAAGCGGTCACTCACAAAGTTATAAATACATGCGACCTCAAGTTCATTTGCACACATTCCCTCATGAAATATTCTCCATACTATTTTTTTTTTTTTTGTATTTTTGGCAGTATTTTTTATTTCTTGGCTCGCATAGGTACGTTGGAAGGAGCTTGCGCAGTGGCACGTAGTGGATCAAGATCAAGGTCTGAGACACTTTTAAGATTTGGATCTATTGGGCCAAATCTACGGGCAAGAAAGGTGTACCTAGTGGCCTAGGTTAGCAGAGCCGCAGACAGGGTGTGTTGCTCCCGTGGCCAAGATGCCAAGAGTCACTAGGATAGTGTGGGGAGGTCGCAGCCAAGCTTCAGGGCTAATATGAAGCAGAGCCATGGGCATACTGAGTCCTGGTAGTGGCTAAGGACCCCGGAGCTGCGAGAAGAGCTTGCTAAGGCCGTTACCAAGAGAGTTTCTAAGAAAATTAGATTTGGTTCATCTTCAGTTTATTGCACAGTGCCTTAGGAGATCAATCGTTAAGTCACAGTTTCATTAGAGTAGTCGATAAAAGTGTCCTCGATTCAGATCTAGGACATTTGAGATGAGATAATTTGGTGATCTATCAGATTCGAGTTTCGGTATTATAGATATGCTGGTTTGAAGATCATATCTATTTGTTTCGGCTGCAGAAGTATCTTCAGTCTTCATTCAGTATCAGTCGTGTCCATCAGTTTGATACAACCAATGTCAGCACATTTTAGTTCTCAGATTCAGTTTCCTTCATGCAGAAGTATGGGTATGGTTTTGGTACTTGTATGCTATTCTTTTTCTTCTTTGTAAAAATATGTACTCGTGGATCATTGTACTCTTGTTGCTGAACCATTCAATGAAGATCTAAGAAGAAGAATTCTCGAGGGTTTTCCCCGTAGTGGGTTTGCCTTGGTCTCAGACCAATCCTGGCGTCTCTATGTGTTCATGCTTCTCTTCCCTTTATATTTTATTTTCCACTGCTTAGATGATGATGATGATGATGGTATTGTTATTTCTGCACAATTTCATTTTCTTATGGTTAATGATATAGATCTGTACAATGGAAACAATATTTGGGCTGAATGCAACATGTTAATGAAGAAATGTAACTATCAAAGTAAAGAACAATTCTTCTTTATGAAAAATTAACAAGGAATGCTTATATTTTTTAACATAGGCTAGTGAAGGTTAGGGAAAATATCATAAACACCATTACTCTATGCAATGAAGTTTAGAAAGGTATGAGGCCTTCAAGGCAAAGGACAAGCAAAAACAAGGAAATATGGAAAACCTTTCCCATGGGCTTCTTTGGTGGAGCAAGCAGAAGGAGGGAGTGCAGTTTCCGTGCAGTAATATATATGGAGAAGGACATGCATTTTCCGTTATGGTGGGAGGGTGGAGAAGGATCTAACAATAAGGCATAAATTATAGCTCTTTGGGGTGATTTAGTAGCTGCTAAATGGCTCAGGCTAGGTCATATTACGGTTTTTGGGGATGCAAAAGGTTTCATAGAATGGGTCAAATATTTCTCCATTTTTGATCCCCCAATCCTAAGCAAGTGGATGAAGAGCATCAAATTGTTGGTAGGCAAATTCTGGGATATTCATTTTCAACACATATATCGGGAACATAATTGGAAGGCGGACATGCTATTGAAGAGAGGGATAGAAGAAGAAACATGAAAGTTCTTCTTCTCTGAATTTGCCAAAGGAAAAATGGTGAAGGAAGGACATATCAATTACTCCTTAGAATTTGGCGAACTTAGCAGCCAAAGGAAGAAAGTTACAAGTTTTTATGAGAACAAAAAGAACTGGAAAAACAATTAAAAATCTATAGATAAAGTGACATGATGCCTTTTTTTAATGTTGGAAATTTTTTGAAATGTAATGAATGGAAATGTTTTGATGTAATAAGAGTAGTTTTTCTAGGAGATTGATAGGAGAAGTTGGGAAAAGCGTGTTGAAAGGATAGAACAAAACTGAAAGATTTAGAATCTCAGTAACATGCAAAATGTCAATGTACTTTTTATTTTTAGTAACGAAAGGACAAAGCGTTTTTTTCTCTTAAAAAAAAAAAATAGATGTCAATATTGTGCTCTATAAAGCCGTTTTTAATCGAAGAAAATCAACTTCGTTATTTAATCTTCGGAATGAATCGATTAAGAAAATATAGACCACTATACATAACTATAGTCGTATACATTAGCTTAAGTAATAATTAGAGCTATAGTATATAGCTATCATTATTTAATAGCTTCTATTCTACTCATTAATTGAAATAGTCAAAGCTATTTAATTCATGAAGCTTGATCGATTAGTGTGCAGACGACTAATTTCATTACGAAGTTTCGATTAATCGATTTAGTGGTCTTAATATCGTTAGCTTCGTGTTAAAGCTTCAACTAATATATATAGGCCACTATCGATTAATTGTCTATATTATATTATTCATGATAGCGTGTCTGAGAATCCAATTTAGAGCTTAGACTCTGTTAATGTTGAAAGGTATATTATGCGGAGTTGTGGGTCCTTTGTTAATTAAGTATTAGAAAATTCAATCGTGATAGGTTTCGTTGTGCGGAAGGGATATAACAAACAGGGTGCGGATAAGGAATCGATCAGAATTCATTAATGGTCAATGCTGATCTCTACAAAGTCTTCCACACATAGTCACCAACATGTTCCATTTTACTTGGTCATTTTTTCCATATATTTATTGCATACGCTCTGCACGAGTGTGGAGCTATGTGGGAGCTATGCACTCCTCCGCACACCCGCACAATGACTATCAAAGGAATCTTTAATTCAACGAGCTAGTAGCTTTGTCAATATCCACCTCTTAGACGCTCCTCCCAAACAAGAGTTAGACAAAATGGAGAAGTAGAAGGCCAAAATAGACATCGAGGCCCAAAAAATAGTCCGCATATACCTATGGAGTGGCTTCAGGTTCATGATCCTTTAGACAATGTATTTAATGCATCTCACAACTCACCTTCTGAGATTTGTCTTAGGACATGATGTACCCCTTCTGTTTCTTGCTCACCTCTAGTTATTTTATAGCAGGCTATGCTTTCTTCCTCCGGACTTCAACCGATCCCACATTTAAGGGATTTTCCAAGGTCGCTTCAAGAGCAAGCCGAAGAAAACAATGAAGAAGAAGAATTTTGACATTGTAAAGAGCTTGGTCTTTGACTCAGCCTGCATGCATCTCAGAACCTCGTTCATACGATTTTGGTCAATGTCTCAGTGGATTGAGGAGTCTTGAAGATCTTAATTTTTCTGGATGGAAAACCTTAAAATCCTACCTAGCACATTTTCCCAGCTTCCGGTCCACCGAAAATTGCATTTGAAGAAATTCCAAAGCTTACTTTACCTCATGCACGATATTGGTAACTTTCTCTTAATTTCTTTTAAGTTGTTGGACATTGCATAAACCAACACTCCTTGTGTGTTTCGCGACATGGACTAACCGCCTCTCGTGGATCATTATCTCTAGCGATGTGATCATTGACTAACACCTATGGGTTTTGTTCTAATGAAATTCGTGATTCCCAACAAGTGGTATGAGAGCGTAGTTCACGAGTTCGATAAACACCCTGCTCGCGTTGGGGGGAGATTGTGGGGAGATTGTTAGACATTGGATAAACCAACGCTCCCGGTGTGTTTCACGACATGGATTAACCACCTCTCGTGAATCTTATCTCTAGCAATGTGATCATTGACTAACACTAGTGAATTTTGGTCTAACAACAATCATGTTTCCCAACATTAACTGCAAAAAAATTTCCAATTCAAGGATGCTTCCTAACTCTATGGGATTTCTAACTTCCCTTTGACACCTCAATTTGTTCATAAATGGTTGTCTTGTACTGAAAGAATTTGCCGAAGAACTTTTCAAACACAAATTCTTGAAAATGATTATCTTGAGTTGTTGTACTACTTTATAAGGCTTCCCGATTGGTTCATGGAACTAGCGGGTCCAAGATATTTGAATTTGGAAATGTTTGAAAACATCATCAACCTTCCCGAAGTTTTTGGGAAGTTGAAATCCCTGCAAGACTTAATATTCTTGGATTCGTGCATTAGGTTGGAAAACTTGTGTGGGGATTTTGAGCCTTTGACATTGCTAGAAAAAATGATGATGATAAATTGCTAAAATCCTAGAGTGCAAATGGATGGATACCGTTGTCAAGATCGGGTCATTGAAATGGGTGGACATTATAGAAAGTTGGAAGCTCACCGAACGGGAGAAAAATCCTCTTGAAACAAGATGAACGTGATATTAAGAGTTTGATAGTCTCAAGTTAAGTAAGATATTTATCATATAATTGGCATGTTTACTAAAGAGGAAGAATTTATTTTGGCATCCATGAGGCTAAATATAGTTTATGGGATATTTATTTTTATTTTTATTTTTATTTTTTTTATTTTTTATTTTTTTATTTTTTATCTAGCTTTTGTATTCAATCAAACTCTCCCAATTTCTCGACAAACCTCTCGCTGAATAGATTATCCCAAAAGCTAGATTTCAAAATATCTACATAACTTTCCCTGCTATCTTTGAAAGCCTCACATTCTAAAATTAAATGTTTTTCTGTTTCCACTTTCCAAAAATAAAATAAAAAATTCAATACTGAGTTCGAGAGTGTCATGTAGTCTAATTCCAATTTTGGGCATACAGAAGTGCTTCATTTCCTTAACTTAGCAAAGAATCATCACATCCTATTATATTCACTTTCAATACCTACACTAAGTAATCATCTTCAGTTTCAAGATAGGGATTGTCGACAAAGCAGAATACTTGAGAGAGTGTTGGAAATTTCTGTGAAATTTTCAAGCACAAACAAAAACTAAAGTGAACGGAAGGAATAACATTATAATTGCTTTTTCACGTCATCATAATACTTTACAAAATAAAGCTGTCATGATGTTCAAATTTTCGATTATTACAATCTATTTAAGTCTCCCACCATTTCCTATGCTATTTTTCTTACTATTTTGATCAATTCTAACAGAGATTCTAGTTCCCACCGGGGCAGATGTTAAAATCTATGCCTTCCTTTTGAGAGAAGCCACGGGAAACAAATCTTTCCTTGTACTTTTCAACACTTCCATCGTCTCCGTGCTTGATCTTGGAGAGCCATTTCGAGGTGACAACAATTTTTTCCTTTGGTCTTGGGACCACATCTCAGACATCATTCTTCATAGTAGACTCATATTCTTCATGCATAACATCCTTCCAAACTTTATTCTTTACGGCTTCTTCAAGTTTTCCAGGCTCAGATTGTACAATAGTGCTCATGGCTGCTAGGTACCCTTGGTACCAATTCGACTCCTTACTTTCACGGAATGTTCCTCTCGAAGAAATGTGTCTCTTGACATCTTGGAGAGTGTCTCTAAGCCATGAGGATATCCTTTTATTTGAAGGAGTTGGATCAATAGGATCCATCAAGCCTTCAACATCAAGCATTAATTCATCCTTCGGTTCTTCCAGCTTCCTTGCTTCTTCTTCTTTTTCTTCTTTGTCTTCCTTTGAGCTAGGAAGAACCTTGAATTTCATGAGGGAAACATCTTCATTGAAGGTTATATCATGGCATATCTCCACTTCTCTTTGACTAGGCACATAGATTCTATATGCCTTCGAAGTTTCACTATAGCCCGCAAACATTCCTTTATTCCCAGAAGCATCCAACTTGCTTCTCTTTTCCTTCGACACATGAAAATAAATGGGACTTCCAAAAACTCTAAAGTGAGAAACATAAGGTTTCTTACCAGACAAGACTTCTTCGGGATTTTTGGAGTCCAACGCAGAATGTGGGCATCTATTTTGAACGTATACAACATTTTTGGCAGCTTCTCCCCATAGAAACTTCAGAATACATTGGTCATAAATCATGGCATGTGTAGCTTCCACAATGGTTCTATTCTTAAATTCAACAACACCATTTTGTTCGGGACTATACACAGTAGTGGTCTCCCTCTTAATGCTAGCTTCCCTCCAAAATTCATTGAATTCATTCGACTCATTCTTAGTGCCATTATCGGTCCTCAAAATCTTGATCTTCTTCCGTGTTTCATTTTCCACCAAGGCCTTGAAGGTACGAAATGATTTGAATGATTCATCCTTCTTTTTCAACAAGTATATCGAAGTCTTGCAGGAGAAGTCATCTATAAAAGTGATATAATACAAGCATCCTCCCAAGGATGTTACGTGCATCATACCAGATAGATTGGAATGTACCAATTTCAAAATATCAGATGTATTTGTGACACTTGAGGGGAATGGTCCCCTTGTATGATTTCCTTCGGCACAACCCTAACAAACACCTTCACCATCATCTTTGAACTCGAGCATCCCTGTCACTGCCTTCCTTGCTTCGGGAAGGGCCTTGTAGTGAAGGTGTGCAAACCTCTGGTGCCATAGCTCGGTTTGAAGAGTTGTGTCACATGTCATGGCCCCTAATGGACTTCCACCAACTTAATAAAGCTTATCAACTCTAAAACCAATAGTAAGAGATTCATTGAATTTCTTCTTCCAAATGCGTACCTTTCCATTGATGAATGCCACCTTGAATCCTTTGTCTTCCATTACTAAAATGGAAACTAGATTCTTCGTCAAATCAGGTACGTAAAACACATCTTGCAAGAAGAGGCCTTGACCTTGAGTTAGATGAAGGGTCATAGTCCCTGTCCCTTTCACGGGATAGGTGGCATTGTCTCCAAGGATATTCTACAAATTAGTGTCCTTCTCAATCAAATCATAAAGGGATTCTTTATAACCAATGAGATGCCTTGAAGCACCACTATCAATCAACCAAACATCCAGGGTGTCGGGAGGAGATTTTATAGAGAGGGAAGATATAAGAATATATTCATTTTTCTTATTATCAACAACATTGGATTCATCATACCTGAAATTCTTTCACCTCTTGAAAGTTTGACCATTTCCACTTTGATCAGAGGGAGCCTTCCTCTTCTTTGCATGAGTGGTAAAGGAGGTAGAGTCACCTCCATTCCCATTTGAGGGATGATCTCTCTCCATCATTCTTGTCTCCTCTTGAGTGCATCTTGTCAACAATTCATCAAAATCAGGAATCACATTATTATTAGGAATAGTAGTATTGAATACATACCAATCACGGGGGAGTCCTCCAAGAGAAATGAGAGCGAGCTCTCGATCAACTACTTCTTTTCCAATAGCTAAGAGATCATTCATGATTTTTGTGAGCCTCATAAAATAGGATTGAATGGATTCTTCTTTGCCCTTCCTGATATTCTTCAACTTGTTCTTGAAGAATAGAACTTGATTAGCATTGGTAGGCCTGAACATGCTAACCAACTTATCGTCCATCTCTTTAGATGTACCTAGCTTGGAGATATAAGAAACCAAGTGCTTATGAATATAATCCCTGATGATCATCTTTGCATTGACTTCCCCTTTTCTATACCTCATCTTTGTGGCAGCCAGTGCATTTAATGGAGGCTCATTTATCTTCCCCTACACATAGTCCATGACTTCTTTACCTTTCAATACCAAATCTAAAGACATCTTCCAGGCATGATAATCAAAATTATTAGACAGCTTATCATCACTGTTGAAACCCTTGTATGTTTAGGCCATTGGTCCTTGATAGGACAACTTCTTCAGTGACTTATTTTCACACTATCTTGGGCTTTGTCTTCACCTTAGCTCTGATTCCATGTTAAACTTAGATAACCATGGTATGTTCTATGCTTAAACCAGTTTACTTCAATCTTTCTTATAGGCCCAATTCATATTAATAATCATTGAAAGTAATGATAGAACATAATAATAGATCGACAGAATACAAGCCAATATAATAAATCAGTATTTACAATTCTTCTTGTCCAGCAAAGATAGAGAGAAGTGTTTGTTACAATAGTCAATAGGATGCCCTAGCTAGGAAAGACTTTGGTTGGTCAAACCTACTCTTCCATCCTCCTAGAGGTTCAGTCAAACACATACAAGATCAACCTTCCTTCAGTGTCACACACACCTCATGAGATAGCTCCCAAAATAGTCAACGCAAGTCAACAAAAGGATCCCTCATCCAGATTTCTGACATCCATATTTTTGGCATCCATATTTCCAACATCCATATTTCCGACATCTATTTCCGACATCCATATTTCTGGCATCCATTTCCGGCATCATCCATATTTCTGGCATCCATTTTCGACATCCATATTTTTGGCATCCAGATTTCCAACATCCAGATTTCATGCATCCATTTCCAGCATCCATATTTCATGCATTCATTTCTAGCATCGCATCCATTTCTGACATCCATATTTCTAGCATCCATTTCCGACATCCATATTTATGGCATCCAGATCTCCATCACCCATTTTCGGCATCCAGATTTCCACATCGGAGAGAGAGAAGCCTCTAAAGGTTGTATGAACCAATCAAAAAAGGAATATTATGTGTGATGAGATGATGATGAAATGAGCATCATCTCTCTCCTATTTATATCCATCAATGAGGGTGTGTGACACATCTATTGGGCTTGTGAGTCTACATTACAATTCTGGCCGACCTTGACAATTCGGACATGTGTGGAAAATAAAATCAAAATATAAGTTCTGCTCATCCAAACAATTAGATGGTATTTAAATCAATCTTGCACCTCTTCGAAAGAGGAATCCAACAAAAGTTACATCATCATGATATGAGCAATGCAACATAGAGTTTGGACCTAGTTCCCAAAATTAATAGATGGTTATAGTATCCATGTAACCTCCATGAGAGGGAGGATGATTATAGTATCCATACGTGTTTTGACATCTCCATGAGAGGGAGGATTGTTATGATATCTTGTTTTGATTGGTATCTTGCTGTGATTTACATGATTATGTATGTTATAACATAATGTTTGATTTTATTTCATGTAGGAACATGAATCAACAAATACCAGATGAGAGCAACATTGATCGAGAACATTGAGTGCTCTTCCTGCCCCTCTTGAGCTCTTAGGGTGAGGAATTGAGGTGAAGTACTCATGGGGATGAGGGAAATCTAGAAATAGGGCATATTCCCTATCTTTCACTTGTGGGTATGTTTGTGATCTTTGTCCGTTTTTACAAGTCAAGTATCTCCTCCATCGTTGAGTCGTTGTAGATTTACCCAAGTTGACATCATACCCAAAAGTTGGGTTGACTTCATGTCGAGAATATCGCTCCTTGTTTTTCCAATGAGTTTAGAGTGTACTTGGGGTGTAAAACCAAAGTGGATTATGATGCAAATGTTCTATCACATGACTATTCAGGGCCATCGATGGGAAGATCAATAGGAAATATGATGGGTCGGGATGACCCTATGTGATTCTGAGTTGAGAGTGAGCTCCCCGATGTGAAATAACCCTATTTTCGGGCTGAGAGTGAGCTCCTTGATGTGACACCAGGGTCAAGATGATCTCCCCTGCATGGATGGGTATCCTATTTTCTAGATATGGGGTTGTAGAGGTATAACTCCCCCATGAGATTCTGGAAGATATGCTTTGCGATGTGGTTACAGGACGAGATGTGCTCCCTGTCAATATGCTCTCCATTAATGATATTTCTAAGTAGTAGCCCGATGGAAAAGAATCTAGAATGAAAACATGATGAATGAAGGGTGGTATCCCAAGCTCCCCTGCAGTAACAAATTCTTCTTCTAGATCCCAAAATGTTCAGCATATAAGCAGAAACAATCAAGAGATAAGAAAGAGTAAGCATGAAGAGTACATTGATGATTTATAATGAGAGAGGTTCTCAACATGACGACTATAAGACAAATATGTTCAATGATGACATGATGATGCAAGAATATCAGAAAGCATATTTATCGATGATCAGATATCATCAAATTGAGTTGAGCCGTGATGGCACTATGATGTAGAGAACTATAAGCAGAGATTGCAAAGTGGAATTCTTCCTAGTTGAGAGGGAGTGTTAATTTTTTCAACTAGGGTCAAATTCCACATTGGACAGCTCAAATGATTAAGATAATTATTTAATTAGATTCCTCTTTTCAAGAGGATGAAAACCGACCTATAGATCGCCCCAATCGGTTAAGCAGAAGTTAAGTTATGAATTAATTTAATATTTTATTGGTTGGCCTAACCACATGTTGATCCGGTCAAAGCTCCAAGTGGTCACTCGCAAAGTTATAAATACAGGCGACCTCAAGTTCATTTGCACACATTCCCTCATGAGACATTCTCCATACTATTTTTTTTTTGGTTGTATTTCTGGTAGTATTTTTTATTTCTTGGCTCGCATAGGTACGTTGGAAGGAGCTCGCGCAGTGGCACGCAGTGGATCAGGATCAAGTTCTGAGACACTTTTAAGATTTGGATCTATTAGGCCAAATCCGCGGTCAAGAAAGGCGTAGCTAGTGGCCTAGGTTAGCAGAGCCGCAGACAGGGTGTGTTGCTCCCATGGCCAAGATGCCCAGAGTCACTGGGATAGCGTGGGGAGGTTGCAGCCAAGCTTCAGGGCTAATCTGAAGCAGAGCCATTGGCATAGTGAGTCCTGGTAGTGGCCAAGGACCCCAGAGCCGCGAGAAGAGCTTGCTAAGGCCGTTACCAAGAGAGTGTCTAAGAAAATTAGATTTGGTTCATCTTCAGTTTATTGCACAGTGCCTTAAGAGATCAATCGTTAAGTCATAGTTGCATTAGAGTAGTCGATAACAGTCTCCTCGATTCAGATCTAGGACATTTGAGATGAGATAATTTGGTGATCTATCATATTTGAGTTTTGGTATTATAGATATGTTGGTTTGAAGATCATATCTATTTGTTTCAGCTACAGAAGTATCTTCAGTCTTCATTTAGTATCAGTCGTATTGGTACATAGCTGCACTAAGCCATGAGACTAACCCATTAAGGGAGGTACGCAAGTATGTACATATACATTAACTTGTATATATTTTTAATATATGATAATTTCTATTAATTTTATAATTTTAAACATTTATAAATTATATAGTTTAAATAACTGATGGATGATTATCTTTCATATATATATTGTATTTTAAATAACATATTTAAAATCATTAGTACATGTTGATAACTAATTTAATGTTAATTATGATATGAATTTACACTTTTTTAAATGTTTAGGAGATTATTTTGTTGTAGTTTCACCTGTTAACAACATAGAAAATGTCAAGTATTATTTAATGAGGTGCACTGAACGAAAGATGAAGTTATTGGAGGATTATGATGGTAATGGTTTTATATATGAAAGAGGTTCTATTATACTGAAAGGATATTTTTTCCAAGAAACTCATCAAACCGAGAGTCATGTTTACTTTCAAGACTATCAACCTGATGCCATAAGTTGTCAATATAGTCACTTGGTGTGTGCAACATGCATAAATTTGATAGAATTTCAAACAAGAAAAAAATCGAAAGTTAAAAAATGGAGAATGTCAAAGTTTGACCATGAATAGATCATTGAGGATGGAATTCCATTGGATTTTTTTTAATTGAACTTCCCAACAATATCTTCTCCTTGTATTCATCTTTGATAAAGAGTTCAAGAAGATTGTTAGCCTTTCTTTTAGTGCACTCTTAAGTTGTCCATTCTATCTAGTACTAAGTATTACAAAAAAAAATCATTAATATGGTGGCTTTTTTAATAGGTTAAAAATAAATTCAAAGATCCGAAATGCTACTATAATGTAAGGATGTAACATATCACAATTTTCTTGTTTGTTGTTGATTATACACCTATCATGTTTGCACTACACTTTTCTTTTTTATGTCATCATTTTATCTTTTCAAATATTTGTATTCCTATCTTAGTAACATTATTTACTGTATTAAAATCAATTACCATCAATTTCAAATGTTTTCATCTCTTGTACATCTTGATAGCTAAAAAAAATGCATTTTATTATGTTTTTCCCATACATGTAATGCATACAAAACATATTAAAACTAACAATGCATGCTCCACATATAGTATTTCATATTTGAAAATTTCATTAACTTTAATTCAACTTTAGTTGATTCAACATTGCAATTTTTAATTCTCAATCTCTAAGCTTTGTGAAATTTCATGAAAAATACAATTAATATGTGAAAATAGACTTTAAGACAAAGCAGGTAATTTAGAATGTATGTTTTATAATGAAATTTTGTAGCATGTTTGCATTGAAAAAATTTATATTAAAGTTAAGTATCAACCCACATCCATAGTAGATTTTCTATACAAGATGATGATCTATTCATGAATGCATAGTGTATACATTTTCTAAAACCCTACATATGTGAGGCATACAAAGTACCAATTAAATGCGAATTTACTATAGTATGTTTGATTTTAGCAACTTTATATTAAAAGCTAAGTATCAATATCCCTTCTATAAAAAATGATGATCAATTCATGAATGAAAAATGAATACATGTAATATATGTTTTATAATGTAATTTTAAGTTATATTATTGATTTAGACATCTACACCATTATAATATTCATGAATGCAAAATGTACCATGTTTTGTAATTTGCAATTTTTCTAATTTTGCAAATTTACAAGCATTGCTTCATATTCATGAACTTAAATGCAAAACCTTTAAACATCAAACCATTCATCATGAAAAATGTAACATGTTTTAAATAATGTTTATTGTTGATTAAACTCAAAAACTATAACTTTAAACCTTACATCAAATAAAAAGTTGGAAGTTGACTAGAACAACCAATCAAAGATTGATCCACGAGAACTTTGGTGGGTAATAATGAAATCCAAAATGGCATGCATTCTACTTATCATTTAACTTGAAACATACATCACTTGAAAAGTATCAACCCAGATCCGTAGTATCCCTTCTGTACAAGATGATGATCTATTCATGAATGAAAAATGTATACATGTATCGTGTTTTATAATGAAATTTTAAGTTATATGATTGGTTTAGACATCTACACCATTATAAGATTCATTCAAATGAAAAATATACCATGTTTTGTAATTTGAAATTTTACTATTCATTAAATAACTTGGAAAAACAACTTTGAAAAAAAACTAAGAATCATATACTAACATTATAAGAATCATCATGCAAAAGGTACCAACTTAATGCAAATTTACTTTCACTACTTCATATCCATGAACTTAAATGTAAAACCTTTAAGCAACAAACCATGCATCATGCAAAATGTACCATGACGTTTTATAGTGCAATTTTATAGTATGTTTTCTTTGAAAAAATTTATATTAAAAGTTGAGTATCAACCCACATCCATAGTAGCTATTCTATACAAGATGATGATATATTCATGAATGCAAAATGTATACCATATTTATAATGCAATTTTAAGTTATGATTGTTTTATACATCTACACCATGATAAGATTCATGAATGAAAAATGTACCATGTTTTGTAATTTGCAATTTTACTATTCATAAAACAACTTCACAAAACCTAATAATTTGAAGCCAATTCTATATTATCTACTACTAACGCTATTAGAATCATCATGAAAAATGTACATAAACTCCAAAATGATCAACATGAATGGGATCAATCTGGAAGATATATCACAAACCAACAATCCAAGAAATCTCAAATCAGAAAGCATATTAAATATCAATTCATACTAAAGAGTTCTATTTAAAATATGTCCAAAATTAATATCATTGTAAAAGTATATATAATAAAAGTTTTCAAATAAAAATATGCATCAAAGAGTTCAATTCATAATAAACAGTTTTATTTTAAATATGTCCAAAATTTATATCATGATAAACTTAAATATAATAAAAATATCGTCAAATAAAAATTCACATCAAAGAAAATCTCGTTGAAATATACGATCTATCAACATCCTTGTGCTATCATCAGATTCACGGGTGCCCTGCACAACATGTATAATAATAATATATGCATAATATTGTGTACTTTAAGATTAAATTTTGATGTTTTAAAATTAAATAGGAATTTTATCATCAAAACAAAATTATAAAAGGTTTCAAATTCCCTACAATACCCGTGGTGTTCCCCCTCCATTGCATCTTCATTGAAGCCTTGTACAAGACATGTACACGTATATATTAAAAATTTAAATTTTCACATGAAAATGCATGAATTTGTAATATTAAAAAAAATGTAACAACTTTTTAAAATTGTGTAGACAATCTAATCCTCGTAGCTGATTGAAGTTTCAAATTCCATACAACACCTCATGGTGTTCGCCTTGCATTGCACCCTCATGGATACCCTCTACAATAAATGTACATGTATATATTAGAAATTTAAAATTGCACATGAAAATGCATAGAGTTGCAATATTCAATAAATCAAGTAACAAAATTTTCAAATTGTGTGAATGATGCAATCCTTGTAACCGAATCAAGTTTCAAATTCCATGAAATGTCATGTGATGTCCCCCCTGTATTGCACCCTCGTGGATTCCATGTACATGTATATATTAAAATTTTAAAATTGCACATGAAAATGCATAAACTCACAATGTTAAAAAAATTGTAACACAATTTTCAAATTGTCTCTAGACGATCATATTATCATAGTTGGATCCATCTCTAATGTCTCGAGCGAAGGGAATTGTCTCCACAAACCTAAAATTCAAAAAAAAATAAAACGGTAATATAGATATCTCATTTTTTAATGAAACTTGCTTCAATTTAGAGCAAAACAAAAGTTAAATATTCAATACTTGTGACAAGTGAATATTTGACACATCTCCTAATAGGGAGGAAGAGAGTGGCATTGTGTCAAAAATGTCGCATGGAATGGAAATATGTTAACATTTAATTATAGATGTAATCATTTCTTTTAAAAATATGTCTTCACAATACCGATATAATAAAAGTAAATTAATAGTATCAACATGATCTCTTAAAAAAAAGTAACAACTCTCAACATATCTTGATTTGAACCTAAACCCGAAAATGTGATATTATCAAATTTTTCATTCAAAAAACGAATTAACTACAAATGGTGAACATACGATACATTCGTGTTAGATTTTATCTGAAAAAATTTACAAAATGTATGTGGATCAACATTAACACATACATTACATTACATTAAAATATCCACCCTAAACATTAACATATACCAATCCCATGCCCTCTTCCTCATGATCAATTAGGTCTTTCCAACCATCACGACAAGCCTTTGCATATGATTTAACCTATTCAATATTCATATTATCTATCTCCACATCTAATTTATATACAAAATTAGCAAGTCCATCAACTCATGCTCTTTGTCGATTTAGAGAAACATAAATTCCATTCAATGCAGTATTTATGTTGTCTATAATGGAAGTCCTTGTTTCTCGATCAATCTAAGAAGTTGCATCTATTTTAGACCGCAAAGTTACTAGACATGGAGGTTGAGGTACCAAATGTGGCAGAGGATGAGGAAATTTAATATCCCTTAATACACCCTTAAGTTCATTTGTCCTACCTTTCCCAGTACCATAAAATTCAAATGGAAGGTCAGTATAATCAAGTATCATACCAAAAAAAATTATGCATAAAATAATTTTTCAAAATAATGTGGAACCTTGACATTCCATGGCAACTTTCCATACGCTTCAAGGAACCTATCATACAAATGGTGGGCTATTTCAGGGTGCTTGAAATATTTCACCTTGAGTGTCTTTCTTTTCGACCTTTCTTTGAAATTAAACATAGATTTCGCACGTTCTTTTGTAACCCTCCTACTTATCTCAGCCCATTTATCAAGACCCATCACTATTTCTTTTCTATGCATCATCATATCTATAAAGCCAATAGTAGTTGGCCCAAGTTTATTGTAAATATAAAGAAATGAACTTAGAGAGTGCACATTTATTTCTAAGCTTTGTTGACTCTCTGTAGGGAGCTGCAAACTCCCAGGATCTTTCTTCAATTTTGAATAATTAGATATGAACCTCTGTAACGTACATTGTTGGACATTTTTTACCCAAGGAATATCAGAGGAATAGGTGGTAGTTGGTGTATGGTCTTCTTCTTGAATCGCCCTACTTTACCTATGTTGACTTCTATCAACATTTTCATTCCCTTATTCAATATAAGTGTTAGGGTCTCTGTAATTAGCAAGGTTGGCAAAAGTCCAATTACAGGGGTAACATCAAACCGCTTTGGGATTCAAGGATCTAGCCCCCCTGAATCCAGAGAGGGATCTCTCTATAAATGAGTTTAAAGATGTGATCTTTAAAGCCTCGAAATGTGATATTAGGCTAGTTATGAAGAGCATGGGTTTTGTTTGTTTGTTTTTGGGTTGGGCAAAGACATGATGAAGGTGAAGGCAAGCTCAAAATGAAGGATGAAGATGTCTCGCAAGTGAAGGAATGATTTGGCCGATAGAAAAGGCAAAGATAGTTTTAACCCATTGGGCTATGGGAGTCATAGGAGCATTTTAATAGGACAACAAGGTTCAAGAAGGATCCACGGGGCAAGTCACTTATGTCAAAGGATCTCTTAAGGTGATTTATGGAGTGAAATAGATAGGAAGTGGAGAACAAAACAAAATGAAGAACAATGCACAATCTAAGATCAAGTAAGTGCTTTTAAACTATCTTGCTTTCAACATGTGCTTAGAGAGACAAAACATAAGAATTCCCGCATCAAAAAGTAAGTACTTTTAAACTAACCCGCATTGAAGTTCTTTGAGTTTAGAGAAAAAAAATATAAAATCATTCCGAGATCGTGTAAGCGCTTTTTAAACTAGCCTCGTTTTGAAGTACTTTTACCAAAAAACATTAAAAAACAATTAGAACAAATAAGATCAAAGAGTACTTGGAAACCAATATGCTTTCAAGATATTCTAAAGGAAAACACTATGATCATCATAATGAGCAATCTAGATCAGAAAGTGCTTTGAAACCAACCTTTTAATATACTAAGATTAACAAGAGAAAAACATAGAAAATAAAGCTTACAAGTAAGAGTAGGGTACTACTAAGAGTAAGTCCTATCTCTATGTTTGTTGTTCCTTATCGCAGAAAAATGAATAGAGTGAAACCTCGAAGAAAATAACAATTTACAAAGGAGGAACACATCAATTACCGACGCAAATCAGATCCCATAAATCAGCAAATTTTTGTATTTGATGTTCAAACGAGTTACAATCGCCAGTCTTGTGAGGGTCTCTACAACTTCAAACTTCTCATATCAAATGACATTTTCAAATTGCACACAAGGCATCGCATTTCCGTAAAACCATTACATGCATTCAGATGTCCAGACCAACATTTGTACATCTTCATGTGTAGCATTTATAGAAGAAAGAGGAGGTGGGATCAATTTAAAGATCTCCCTCGGGTCAATTAATACAGATGATGACTCTTCGGCCTTTGAGGGCCTCGATGAAGAAATTCGTTGTGCTTATCCTCGCATTAATTGATTTGTCTTTAGGATTAAGCTCTCGTGTATTTTTGCTGACTTTTTGAGGCTTTGTGTCATGTTGGAGTAACTCTCGTTGTCGCTTCCCGAGGTCTAATGATCGAAAAGACTGCTTCAAGGTTTAATCTTTAAAATAGTTTTGCTTAATAATTGAGATAAGATCCTTGATTAGTATTAATTGTTCTCATGGTTCCTAGGTAAAACACCTATTGTTTTGGTAATGACCGAACCTTCATTGATTTCTGGAGTGGGCCGGCAGTGTTTTAGAGCTGTAGAGGGTTCGATTGTCTCTCGTAATGCGCTATGTTTCTCACTTCGATATAGCTGCCTTTCCCAAAACACCTTTAATTTACTTGAGATCTCAGTTTGGCCTTAAACTCCCGTTCGGTTCATTCGTCTTCGACACCGATACTCTTTTCGATTTGTGTGTTTGATTAACCGTGTTCGCCGTACATGGCCGCGCGTGGATGATATGGCATCAATGCCTCATGAATCAATAACATAAAACGTGAATTTCAAATCCCGGATGACTTTCTTCGATGGATCAAAGGTCGTAAAATCGTCACCCTTTGCTTCCGAATTTTCTTCAAATGGCGAAACCACGAACCCCGCAAAAATACAACAAACATTATAAAATCCCGCGTGCATGGGCTAACTGCTTCAGAAGGCACATGGAGAGAGCGTGGCCGTTGGATGGCATCATCCAATGGTCAAGATTGATCGGGAAAAGTCAAAGAGACGGTGGAAGAAAAGTTTAAATCAGAATCGTCGATCGCGCAGAGATCGACGGTGGGACGTGGAGGCGAAAATAAACGTGGAGGAGTCGGGTTTTTGGAGAAAATTGGTTAAAAAACATTTGTTTCAACGAAAAATAGTGTGTGGGGTTCGGGATGATCGTGGGCCGTCGGATGAGATCAGCCCACACGATCAACGGTGGAGATCGGGCGCTAATAAACTTTAGAAAATACACCTGGACATCAAAAATCCAATTAAATCATGTTAAGTAAAGTTCTCAAACCGAAATGCCGACCTGACGAGGAAACACGTAGACTCACCTAATATAAATCTACCACGTGGATGTTGATGTGGTGCTAGGACCGGGCACGGCGGGCATGCAATCGGGGCCGACCGTCGATCTCGTGAGGAGATCGACTGCTGAGGACGTGTCGCGAGGGCGACGATGGTGGGCCAGGCACCGTTTTCCTCGGTTAACTCCCGCGCATCTTTCTAGGAGCTACCACCGTCGATGGCCCGCCCAGACGCACGGTGCACAACAATATCGCGCCATCTATGGAAGAACGTTAACGTGCGATGGGGGGCGGTTTTCAAATAGTGGGCTGTGCCACGCGTCAATCGTTGTATGGAATCGCTCCGAAATGAAAAATACCCAGCCCTCAAGGTGCGATGGATACCGAATGGGCCGTACGTTGTTTGGTGCGGCGGGGACCACTGACTACGATAGGTTCTACACCGTCGATCAACAAATCAGATCGACGACGGAGATTAATTAGGAATTTTGCACTAGCGGAAAAGTTTTTTCATGGTAAATCCGACAAATTTAATATATAACCAAAGGTTTAAAACTTTGGGCGGAAATATTTATTCAAAATGGCTTGGCGCCCAATTGCAGGGCCTATGGGCGCATGGAGAAGCATATGACTGGGGGTTATAGAGTCGTGGATCGAGCCTGGCGGGGCTTAAACCCTTAATATGAAAATGTGATTTTTTTCATGGATATTCAATGGTTTTCAAATGGTTTTGGGGTTTCGATAAGGCCAAAAAGGATCTTAAACCTTGCGAAAGGGATTTTGATGAAGGGGAGATGGAAAAATTATGAGAATGAGGGATCTTGATGGGGAACAAGAGAGTAAAAATGAAGGTTAGTTTCTGGGTGTAGGAAGGGGAAAAAAGGGGATTTTCCAGTAGTATTTCTCATGGAATTCGATAGAATTTTCTGAGCTTGAAATGGAAACATCAATGAAGATTGAAACAAGGATATGATGTCTTCCAGAGGCTTCAAGAGATACACTTTTTGCAATGAAACTGTTCCTTGAAGGCTAAGTAATGTTTTGGCCACATTTTGATAGAACAAATTTTATAGGTGGCCAACAGTGGCTCCACTTGGGGATGGTGCCTTCCTGAAGGCATCAAGAACTTGGGATTTCAGATTCTCTAGGGGGTTGATCAGTTGCCTTATCCATCGGGGTCGCTTCGTTTGGATGCTCTTCTTTTTCCTAAAAACATATTAAGAACCATGGAAAACAATGGATCTTCATCAACAAGCTTTCTACCTACCCAATCCTACTGATCTAACATTTTTTCTTCATTTAGAGTGCACTTGGATTGGCAAACTCTTTTACAACATTTAAAAAAAAAAAAAAAGCCAGGAAATCTAATCTATTTCTACTCCTTATTTCTCCATGGACTCAGATTAAACAGTTGAGTCCATATAATTCTCTACCTAATATACTACTTGTTGGGATTAAGTTGTCCAACAGATTTTATTCTCTAAATTCTACAACAAAAATTTAAAAACATTCAAGTCAAGATTAAGTTGTTTGACTTTGAGCCAGATCCATGGCATAAAAACAAGCCGCACATATACATTTATTTTTTAAAAAATTAAAATAAAAAAAATGGAAGGCCAAGATCCGAAAGTTCATGCACTTCCTTTCCACGTTTCTACAAATTTCCGATTGCTCGATTAGCCGTTCTTTCTTATTCTCTCGGTTCGATTTTGAGCCGATTAGAACCGTATTTACCTCTGTTTTTAACGAATTAAAACATAGTTTGGAGTCAATTCTTGCTTAGAAACTTAGGTTCAGGTTTTGAGCAGGTTTGAACCTTTAATTTCTAACCTAATCTATCTAATGATAAGCCAAGTTTAAATAGTTTGGCAAATCAAATTTAGTATCCTATCAGCAGTAAAATTAAAACTAATTAGTCAAGATTAGGCTGTTTGACTAACTAGGAGTGTGTTTTTCAGGAGTGGCATTTGAGCTTGCACACTTTCAGATTTGTTTATCTTTTTGGTATGGGGCTATACCTTTTTTTTTTTTTTTAATCTGCCCTATTTTCTTTTATTTTTTATTGTTTTTGTATTTTTTCCTTTTTTGATACTGAACAAAGGAATGGTATTTACAATGGAAATGAAAGCTTCAAAATTGAACTCAGCAGTAGTAATGCTTAAGAACCCTGCCATTGACAGGACCCCCAAACAGATCTGTGCCATCTAACTCTTGCAGAAAAAAGGCATTTGGACCAATGGTGGACTGAATAATGTAAGCACCTTTCCACAAACAGTCAAATTTGCCATGTTTTCCCTTATCCTCTCTTCTGGAGTCCCACTTGAGTACCTTGTCTCCAATGTTGAAGTCACAAGCTTTTGTTCTTTTGTCAAACAACTTCTTTATATTCTCTTGCACCTTCTGAGCCCTATTGTAAACCTCTTCCCTTATTTGCTAGAGATGTATTGTCTGATTAATCCTCCTTATCATGCTGTCCTCTTCTGACTGTATTTCTTGGACTAATTTTATCACTGGTACACCTAGGCTAGTAGGAAACACTGCATCTACTCCATAAACAAGCTGGTAAGGGGACATTCCAATGGAATTCTTTGTGGTCAACCTGTTTGCCCACAAAGAATGCACCAACTTGTTATGCCATGATTTTTTATTTTCCTCAAGCAGCTTCTTGATGATGGTCACCAAACTTTTATTTGATGATTCAGCTAACCCATTACCTTAAGGGTAATAAGAAGTAGAATGACCAATTATAATCTGATACTTGTGACAAAAATCAATCATCTTTCTGGAACCAAAAGCAGCAGCATTATCAGTAATAATCTTCCTAGGACAGCCAAATCTAGAAAATATATGATCTTCAAGAAATTTTATAATGATAGAATCTATGGCATTCCTAGAAGGTATGGCCTCTATCCATTTGGTGAAGTAGTCAATGGCTGTGAGAATCCATTTGTGTTGGGAAGATGAAGCAGGATGGATTTCTCCTATGAAATCTAGGCCCCACTATTGAAAAGGAGCTTCAACAATGAGGGGTTGTAATGGTAAAGGAAGGAGTTTTCTTTTGCCCTCAAAAATTTGGCATTTGTGACAGGCAAATATCATCTTTTGGACATATTGGAAGAGGGTGGGCCAGTAATATCCAGCTCTAAGGATTTTATTGGCTGTGGTTTTCCAATAGAGATGACCTCCACACTCTCCTTCATGGAATTCATGCTTGATCCTTTCTGCATCAACTTCAGGCAAACATTTAAGCAATAAACCATTAGCATCTTTCCAATATAAACATTCATTTAAAATGCAATAGTTCCTAGCTTTCAACTTTAAAAACCTTGCCTTTGTTTTTGATAAATCAGGAGGAGCATTAAGATTTGTAAGTACATACAAGATGTCAGCATACCAAGGTGAGTTTTGGAACTGCTCTTTCACAGTGGGAGCATGTAATTCTTCTTGTTCATCCAAGGAATCTACCATGCTAATGTCAAGGGCTTGTAGATTAGATTCAACCATTAATTGAGCCAAGCCCTGACCTTTAATAAGTTTGGTGGGTTTGATTTCCAAATCATACTCTAATATAGGAGCAATCCATTTTCCCATCTTTCCATCTGGGTCTTGTGACAAGATTTCCTTTACCACTATATTAGGCACATAGGCAATGATGTGGGAATGAAAAATATACACCCTGAAGTCCTTTAAGGCCTTTACCAAAGCATAGGCCTATTTTTCCATTATGTTATATTTCAAGGGTGCATCCCTTAAAGCCTTGCTGAAAAAAGCAATAGGCTGTTCCTGTCCCTCTGGGTTTTTCTGCAACGGGACAACAACCAAAATATGCTCTGAGGCAAAGGAAAAAATAAGGAAATCCTTTGAAAAGTCAGGGCTGATCAGGACAGGTGCCCGAGTGAGTGCATGTTTTACCAATTCGAAGGATCTTTTGGCTTCTACAGTCCATTTCACCCCTACTTCTTTCTTGAGCATATTAGTCATGTTTCTAAGGAGCTCTGCTAAGTTGGGAACAAACCTCCTCAAGAAGTTAATTTTTCCAATAAAGGACTGTAATTATTTTATGTTCCTTGGTTGGCTAATATTTAGTATTCCCTCAACTCTCTTTGGATCTATTTTAATCCCTTCTTCTGATATGATATGGCCAAGGAGTTTACCTTCTTGTAGGCCAAACATTGTCTTTTTGGGATTTAAAGATAATCCAAACCTTCTGCACTTTTCAAGGACCTTTCTTAGATGTTTCAGGTGCTCTTCATCAGATTTGGAATAAACTGTTATGTCATCAAGGTAAATTACAATGAAGTGCCCTATCTCCTTTGAAATGCAATGTCCATGGCCCTTTGGGAAGTGGCCCCAGCGTTCATTAACCCAAAAGGAATTTTCACATACATGAAAGTGCCCCAAGGAGTGGTGAAAGTTGTCTTGAGTTGGTCGTCTGGGAGTACTAAAACTTGGTTATACCCTGAAAAACCATCTAACAGAGAAATCCTCTTTGAACCAACTACCCTTTGTAGAATGTGTTCCATTTTGGGTAAAGGGTAATTGTCCTTTAGGGAGGCTCTGTTAAGGTTTCTGAAATCAATGCACAATTTGGTTTCTCCTATATTTTTCCTCACAGCTACAAGGTTAGAAACCCAATCTGAAAACCTCACAGGCACTATGATTCCCGCCTCATACATTTTCTTGATTTCCTTTTCTACTAGAGGCAGTTGTATTGGATTAATTCGACACACTTTTTGCCTAAAGGGTTTTTGGTTTTCTTTCAATGGGATCTTGTGCTGGATGATTTGTGTATCATAGGCTTTTAAGTATTCATAGCTCCAGGCAAACACATCAACAAAATCTTTAAATAAGTCAATGTATTTCTTTTTCATTTCAGCTGGCAAGGATCCAGCTAATTTAATCATTTTAGGCTGATCTTTGGTGCCTATGTTGCATTCCTCGACATCAGACTCTGTGTATTCTACAGTGGGTTTCTTTGCTACGTCTTTAAAATCAAACAGGTCTTCTAAAGGTGCTAGCCCCCAAGGTATGTTCTTGTCCTTTGACGACAATACCTAAATGTCTTCGTCTTCTGTGTCCTTGTATTCTTCAGTGTGAGCTTCAAGTTTTTTAGTTAACATGTTGATTTTTACGGGACCAGATAGTTTATCTCCTTCAAGGGACTCTTTGTTGAGGCAATTTTTGTCAGATTTAGAATCTGAATTAGATAATTTAAACTCTTTCCTGCCAAGAAGGAAATCCTCTATCTGCTTGTCAACCTCAAAGACCTGCCAATATTTTTCATTATCTGGCATAGCTGGTCTAAACTTAATTTGAGTTGTACAGTCTTTGGTTTCAATTGGCATTAAGCATGTTCTAGCTGCAAAGGCTAAATTGTGGGCGGCAACATTTCTTTTTCTTGGAACGAAAATCAATTTGGACTCCTCAAAAGTTTTCAAAAGGCCCATGACATCGTTTCGGTAAGCTCTAAGTCTGGGATGATTTGTGTTATATTCCCCATTGACTTGCTTAATGGCTAGTTCTTAATATCCATACACATTAATTCTTGTGGCTCCTAACTTTTTTAATAGATGTAAGCCTAAGAGAAGGGATTCATATTCTGCTATGTTATTGGAACACTGAAAGTTTAATATGCAAGAAATGCTTTCTTTGTGGTTGTTTTCAGTGTTGGTAATCGAGACACCTACACTAGCACTGTTCTTAGTGCATGACCCATCAAAATACATACTCCATAGAGGACTATTTTCAGTTTCGTCTTGGTTATTGTCTCCTTCAACCAACGTGCTCAAGGGTTGTTGTGAAATCTCGACACTTAGTTGTATTTGTTTTGATTCCTCAAGATTTTCGTGGAGTTGAGCGTGAGGGGTAGTCTGTTTTTTACCATCTTGGCTTTGTTCACTCTAGTCTGTTGTTTCAGTGCACTGTTCAAAAATTTCTCTCTCGTTTTCTTCCATATCTAGAACTGCCATCATTTCTAGATTAGGGGCCTCTAACTAGTTATCTGAGTCACTGTGTTCTAGCTCTGACTGCTTTGTGGATTCATTATTGTAAAAGATAAACGAATCCAGGTCAGTATGGACAGAATAAATGGGAGAATTTTCAGGCTTTTCTGGGCTACTGACCATGAATTTCATGTGTGACTCTCTGTATAGTCTTCTAAGCTGGCTAAAGACAGGAATAGTGGCATATGTTCCATCCATCTGTATGGTACCTTGTAGCTTGGCACCCCATGATCTTGACAGCAACATTCCATACTTAGGAGGCACATCAGCCACCACAACATCCATCACCATGCACTTGGCTAGGATTTGGGTCAAACTCACACAAAGGTCTTTGATTAGACCCAGACACTTCACTCTATTGGAATCAAAAGAATATAAATCCTTGTAAGGTCTGGTTATTTCTAGTCCTAGCCTTTCCATTATCACCTTTGGCATAAGGTTGTGAGAGGCTCCAGAGTCATGCATAGCATTATGCAGGATCATGTCATGAACATTTAAACTCACATAAAAGGGGGGAACAGGTCCCTCTTGATATATACCTTCAATCTTAGGACCAAAAATGAGCTCTGGCTGGTCATCATTAAGATTGACTGTATCATTTTTGTCCTCAATATTTAAAGCCTTCAAAATTTGGGTCCTATATACACTCTGGGCAGCTAACTCAGTTAGGGGAACAGAGATTCTGATCTTTGAAATTTCCTGCTCAAGGCTGAAAGGAATTTGGCTCTTCGAAGGACTTGTCTCAGCCTTACTAGCTTCCAGTCTATCAGCAACATCAGCTTGCTGATTTTTTCTATTAGTATTTGACAAAATGGTCTTAACAAGAGTAATAAATGAAGTGGTAGTACTACTAATGTCTGCACTCTGTTTTTCATTGTTTTGAGTGCCCTTCTCTCTACTTTTATCAGAATTTATAGTCACTGTTTTATCCTTTTGTTTGACAATTTTAGGCTTGGTTGTAGTGTTGTTTTGTGAAGATTTGTCATAGGTTTTGGTGTTGAGAGTTTGTTGACTGGTTTTGCTTCTAAGGTCATATTCTTTTTGGGACTCTACGATGAAATTTTCCATGTCTTGAAAATAAATTTCATCATCATCTATGTTGTCATCATAAGGGGTATAAGGACCTTGTTTTCTATCATAACGAATCTCAAAGTCATCATTATCTACTCCCAGCATGTTGATATCATATTCCTCTGTTATCTCATCTATTTCCTCAACCTCACTTATATAGTTTTGATGAAAAGGAGGAGTGATTAGTTGATCATCTTCCCTAGGTCTGTTTGGAGGTTGGTTCCTTCTAAAATTCTGATCTTGGTTCTGGTTTTTGTTTTGAGGAGCAGTTTGGTTTTGACTTGCTTGTGCTCTCTCAAGGATGCTCATTTTCTTCATCATCTCCTCCATCATTTTTTCCATCTTTGAGTTGGAAGTAGAAGGTGCATTTTCCTCTCTAAAGGACACTCTCTTTTCAATTTTCATTCTTGATCTCTTCTCCATCAAGTTGACTTCCACAGAAAGAGCACCCTTTTGCATATCTTCAAGAGTTGCAAAATCTCTCTCTCTCAGCTGATAGGCCATCTGGGGTCAAACCATTCAAGAAACTTGTTTAAATCTAAGCCTTGTGGAGGTTTTATTTCTGGTGAAAGTGCATTATACACACTATTGAATCTAGTGCAATAAGCTTGCACACTTTCCCCAGCATCTCTATGGAGGTTCTTGTAGTCAGAAAGGATTTGGAGAGGGTTTTTCTTTACTTCCCATTTGTTTAAGAATGTTTGATGGAAGGCTTGGAGATCATTAATACTATGGGGGGTTAAACCTTTAAACCATTTTCTTGCTTCTCCCCCTAAGCTCTAAGAAAATAAAATAATCTTGACAGAATCATTATCAATTTCATTTCTGTCAAAGTAGTCATTCATCTTATCTACATGTTGTGATGCAGTTGTAGCATTGCTAGCATCATACAATGGAATTTTAGACTGATAGTCCTGTGGAAGATTGACTAATGGTACATGAAGAACTAAGGGAGCATACCATGCTACCATGATATGTGGTGGGGGTGGATTCACAGGAAGGAAAGTGGGCTGAAGTGTGGTGGTTTGAACAGTGGATGTAGGATGAACAGAAATGGATGGACCAGGAATATATTTCTGAGCTAATCTTGGATGAGAGACACCTGAGTTGTGAAGAAAATGTGAATCAGGAGGTGTTGTTTCTCTGCTACCAGGATGTTCACTTGTTTCAGGATATGAGAGTGAAGACTCAAAATCTGACTGACCTAAGTCACTAAGAGACCTAGTTCTAAATGGATTTACTAAGTCAGCTTGTGATTGTGGTAGAGCTGAAAGATTTTCAGGGACTGAATTAGCTCTCAAGGGTGATCTGAAAATAGTTGAGAGTTTAATCCTAGGAGACCTCCTAAGGATACTTTCTGCGTTATCAATTATCTCAGGTGGACCAGGGTTAGGATAGGCTCTAGTGTGAATCTTTCTAGGAGCCAGTATGTTGTGTTTTTTAGACCCAATTTAAACAAAAATAGTTTAACCATATATGACAATATTTAAAAGGTCAACTAATCTATTTATACAAATTTTAATCCTGCAATCCTCTAACTGAGTTTGAATGATATTACAATGATAGGGTTCTTCCCAGTGGAGTCTTAAGGTTTGTTAAGGATTGTGGAGTCGCCAAGTGGAATTTTTTAGCTCTTTTCAAGGTAAAAGGTTTAATGGTCCACTACCATGTTTATTGAATACCAACCTAAAATATTTTTAGGTTATTTTCTGAGTTTCTGTGGTTGTATGGAAAACTAAAGAGTCCATAAAAGCTGGCCAAGCAACTATGAAATCAAAAATTCCCCAGTGGAGTCGCCATTATGTTAGGGTCTTTGTAATTAGCAAGGTTGGCAAAAGTCCAACTACAGGGGTAACATCAAACCGCTTTGGGATTCAAGGATCTAGCCCTCCTGAATCCAGAGAGGGATCTCTCTATAAATGAGTTTAAAGATGTGATCTTTAAAGCCTGAAATGTGATATTAGGCTAGTTATGAAGAGCATGGGTTTTGTTTTGTTTGATTTGGTTGGGAAAAGACATGATGAAGGTGAAGGCAGTTCAAAATGAAGGGTGAAGATGTCTGCAAGTGAAGGAATGATTTGGCTGATAGAAAAAGGCAAAGATAGTTTTAACCCATTGGGATATGGAGTCATAGGAGGATTTTAATTGGACAACAAGGTTCAAGAAGGATCCATGGGGCAAGTCACTTATGTCAAAGGATCTCTTAAGGTGATTTATGGAGTGAAACAGATAGGAAGTGGAGAACAAAACAAAATGAATAACAATGCACAGTCTAAAATCAAGTAAGTGATTTTAAACTATCTTGCTTTCAACATGTGCTTAGAGAGAAAAAAAATAAAAGAATTTTGTGATCAGGTAAGTACTTTTAAACTAACCCGCATTGAAGTACTTTGAGTTTAGAGAAAAAAAATATAAAATCACTTTGAGATTAGGTAAGTGCTTTTAAACTAGCCTGCTTTGAAATACTTTTAGTAAAAAAACATTCAAAAACAGTTAGAACAGCTTAAGATCAGGTGAGTACTTTGAAACCAATCTTATTTCAGCATATTCTAAAGGAAAACACTGATGATCATCATAATGAGAAATCTAGATCAGGAAAGTGCTTTGAAACCAACCTGCTTTAATATACTCAGTATTAACAAGAGAAAAACATAGAAAATAAAGCTTACAGTAAGAGTAGGGTACTACTGAGAGTAAGTCCTAGCTCTATGTTTGTTGTTCCTTATCAGAGAAAATGAATAAAGTGAAACCTTAAATAAAATAACAATTGACAGTGAGGAACACATCACCATTGACGCAAATCAGGATCCCATAAATCAGCAGCTTGTATTTGATGTTCAAACCAGTTACAATCAGCAAGCCCAAAGGGTCTCTACAACTTCAAACTTCTCATATCAGCTTATTTATCTTCAAATTGCACACATTGCATCAGTAGCTTCAGAAAACCATTACATGCATTCAGATGTCCAGAGACCAACATTTGTACACCTTCTACAAAAGTATTTATAGAAGAAAGAGGAGGTGGGATTGATGAAAGATCTCCTGGGTCAATTAATACAGATTGATGACTCTTCAGCCTTTGAGGGCCTCGATGAAGAAATTCACAGGTGTTTATCTGCATTAATTGATTTACACTTAGGATTAAGCTCGGTGGGAGATTTTTGTTGAATTTTTGAGGCTCTGTGTCATGTTGGAGTAACTCTGTTGCTGCTTCCCGAGGTCTAATGATCGAAAAGACTTGCTTCTGGGCGGTTCTTAATCTTTAAAATAGTTTTGCCGACAATTTGGAGATAAGATCCTTGATTAGTATTAATTGTTCGGCTATCTTTAGGTAAACACCTATTGTTCTGGTAATGACTGAACCTTCATTGATTTCTGTGAGGCTGCAGGTGTCTTTAGGCGCTGGAGAGGGTTCAATTGGTCTCTGCTTATAGCGGTGGAGGGTTTCTCAGCTCGACAGATGTCTTTGTCTTTCCCTAAAACACCTTTAATTTACTTGAGATCTGTGTTTTGGGTCTTCAAAATCCTGTTCTGGTTCATTCTATCTTCGACATTGATACTCTTTGATCGGCGCTTGATTAACTATGTTCTGTTGGTGTACATGGCCACGCAGGGATGATATGGCATCAATGCCTCATGAATCATTGATAAAACGTGAATTTTGAATCCTGTGGATGAATTTCTTTGATGGATCAGTGGCCGGAAAATTGTCACCCTTTGCTTCTGAATTTTCTTCAGAAATGGCGAAAAACCATTTAACCCTGCAAAAATACAAATAAACATTATTAAATTTTGCGTGCATGGGCTAACTGCTTCAAAAGGCACATGGAGAGAGCGTGGCCGTTGGATGGCATCATCCAACGATCGAGATTGATCGGGAAAATTCAAAGAGACGACGGAAGAAAAGTTTAAATCAGAACCGTCAATCGCGCAGAGATCGACGATGGGAAGCGGAGGCGAAAAATAACGTGGAGGAGTCAGTTTTTGGAGAAAATCGGTTAAAAAACCTTTGTTTCAGCGAAAAATAGTGTGTGGGGTTCAGGATGATCGTGGGCCGTCAGATGAGATCGGCCCACACGATCAACAGTGGAGATCGGGCGCCAATAAACTTTAGAAAATACACCCGGACATCAAAAATCCAATTAAATCATGTTAAGTAAAGTTCCCGAGTCTGGAAATGTTGACTGGACAAGGAAAACACGGAGACCCGCCCAATAGAAATCTGTCGTGTGTATGTTGCTGTGGCACTGGGACCGGGCAATGGCGGGGCATGCAATCAAATCTGGACCGTTGATCTCAGGAGGAGATCGATGGTTGAGGACGTGTTGGAGGGCGATGGACAGTGGGCCAGTGGCACTGTTTGCCTAGGTTAACTCCTACGCATCTTCGGGGAGCGACTACCGTTGGATGGCCCGCCCCAGATCGGACGGTGCATAACAATATCGTGCCAGATCTGTGGACGAACGTTAACGCGCGATGGGGGGGTGGTTTTCAAATAGTGCTGGTGCCATGCGTCAACCGTTGTATGGAATCGCTCCGAAATGAAAAATACCGCCAGCCCTCAGAAGGCGGTGCGATGGATACCGCCGGTTTCTGCACAGTGTTTGGCATGGGGGGGACCACTGACCACGATAGGTTCCGCATTATTGATTAGTGGATTAGATCAACGGCGGAGATTAATATGGAATTTTGCACTGGAAGAAAAGTTTTTTCATAGTAAATCCGACAAATTTAATATATAACCAAAGGTTTAAAACCTTGGGCGGAAATATTTATTCAAAATGGCTTGGCGCCCGATTGCGGGGCCTGTGGGCGCATGGAGAAGCATATGACCGGGGGTTATAGAGTTAGGGACTTAGCCCAAGGGGGCTTAAACCCTTAATATGAAAATGTGATTTTTTTCATGGATCTTCAATGGTTTCAAAGGGTTTTGGGGGTTTCGATAAGGCCAGAAAGGATCTTAAAACCTTATGAAAGGGATTTTGATGAATGGGAGATGGAAAAATTATGAGAATGAGGGATCTTGATGGGGAACAAGAGAGTAAAAATGAACGTTAGTTTCTGAGTGCAGGAAGGGGAAAAAAGGGGATTTTGCAGCAGTATTTCTCATGGAATTTAGCAGAATTTTCTGAGCTTGAAATGGAAACAACAATGAAGATTGAAACAAGGATATGATGTCTTCCAGAGGCTTCAAGAGATACACTTTCTGCAATGAAACTGTTCCTTGAAGGCTAAACAATGTTTTGGCCACCTTTTGATAGAACACATTTTATAGGTGGCCAACAATAAGTACATAAATATTAAAACATGTCAATGTATTTATACACATGCAAGATATACATGTACACGTATATGTACATACAATTCATTTAGATGTACAAATTTATTTTAACATAAAAAAAATTAAATTATATAATTTACCAAATTGATGAGGATCATGATGATCTAATTGAGATTCATGACCACCCGGAGATGGTTGACCACTATCATACCCAATTACATGAGTTGATTGAGCTTCTTTAGAGGTAGGATAATGTCGATCACCCTCATGCGACGACCTAGTTCTAAAAATAATTAGAAATTATGAATTAATTAAGTTAAATTGACAAAAATATATTCAATATATGTATGTACATACGATTCTACCTATTTTTCATTTAAGTAAATGCACATAAAAATATATATACCATGCTAAGATGATGTGAATGATGGCCCTCCATTGATTGATCTAATATTCTCTTCGACCTACCAAGAGATGCTCCTAAAAAATATGGAATTTATTATAAATTAATAAATCGAAATTGAAAAAAAATCAATTCAATATGTACGTACATATGATTCTACGAATATCATTTAAGAATTTTCACATAAACATATATATACCACGATGTTGATGTAACGAATGATGGTGCTCCCTCGATTCATCTAATAGTCTCCTCAATCCATGAACAATCTCGTCGGCATGCATTGAAATTCACCCTCTAGTCGATGCATGAGACTCAGTTGTTGCTCTATCCCATTTACACCTCGAAGAATCTGAGGGTGACTACTTATGTGATCATCTGGGCCCTCGATATATATATATATATATATATATATATATATATATATATATATATATATATATATATATATATATATATATATATATAATCCAAGGTTAACTCATGCATTTAAAAATATTTAAAATTACTATTTAAAAAGATCAGGAATTCAGAAAATTAATAAGAAAAATAAATGTAACTATCCATGGGTTTCTTCAAAATTATTTAGTGTCAATTATTCATTTAAAATATACTAAATACTAAAAGCACAAATGCTGAAGTGCACATTTTGGGAATAAAATATTTTCTAAAGGATGTTAGGTTCACCAAAGTTGTGATTACATAGTGGGGGCACACTTAGTATAGTATTGAAAGAAACACATGGTCATCAAAAACACCACATTTATAATTAAAAAAACAAACATATCAAAGATATCTTACAATGTACATCAATAAATTTTAATGTAAAGATTCTTGAAACCAATTCATCTTTCACACCCAAATATTGAATTTGCATTGCTCCATACAATAGATCACTAGACATCCTATTAAAATTTTCACAATGACTTATGCTAAATGATTGAAATTGACTAGCAATGTTTTTTTCTTCTCCGTGCAATTGTTTTAACTTCTCCTTTTTTACTTTGTACACGCCTTTCATCTAATTGAACACAAGTTCAGAATTGGTGAAGACTACAATTCCATTGGATCCATACTCCCTAGTTGTTCCTAAGCCTTCTATCAGTGAAATATAATATACTTTATTTTTTGTTGTCTTTCTAGGAACATTCTTTTTCCTTTGGAGGACTTTGTTCGCCACAATATTGTATAGCATATATGTAATCATTGCTTGTCCTGGATTGTGATAAAAATAAACTTATATGCATAATGTTCATTTTTCAACCATGTTTAATGGGTTTTTTTATCTGTGTAAAAAGAAAAATCAATAAAGTCAATAAAATCAATAATATATTTATTTTTTGCAAATGCCTTAAATTATGAGAGAATGATGAAAAATAAATATATATTGTGATCGAATAATGGAATATTACACAATATATTGTGATGAATTTCCCCGTTCGAATAATAATGGTAGTTTAAAAATCAATGCAATTGGGAAAATATCTTAACAAATACTCTCATGTTAGAATGCACAAGAATAATTTTTTTTTTTTTTTTGTAAGTAAGCTGGTATATTAGATCACAATAGTATACAAAAGTTATAAAAAGGGTTGCCATTACCCGAAGGTGAGATAGCAGGCCAGCCCAAACAGCCCGAAGGCACTGACGCAAAAACTGTGGATAAGAGATAAACAAACAGACACGAGAGTCGCTGACAGCTATGCCAGTCAAACCTGAACTGCCATAAGATTGTCAAGTAGGAACTGGCCATCCACTCAGGGATGTCGTTCGGACAATGAGTCAAAATAAAACCAGGGGCTGTAAAGAATCCAACCGAACGCCCCTTAAATTCGATCAAGAAATAACAAGTAAACAGGGAAGTACATAGACTAGCAGAAGGAAACAAGTCAGTAAGAGACGAAAGATCCATTTAAACTTTACCCAGGCCACTAGACGCACTCGGACTCACAGCACTAGGACCTGCTGCACTTGGACCTGATACACTCGGACCCTCCGCACTAGGACCCGCTTCATCACCACCTTGAGGCACATCCCGAGGACAGTGGCGGCGAATAATGGTGGTCTTGGAGTTTTCAGTTGGGATTTCTATCAAAAAATTTAAAAAATAACGCAGATACAGCTCGAAGAGCCGAATGAAACCTTCAAGGCACTTGGTGAGCATATTCATCTCCTCTGTGAGTGAATTGATGGAGACTTCGAGCTTGTCCAGACAAGCAGAATTCCTTGTCGAGGCCAGAGAGTGAGCCTAGAATGCCTCTTTAACTACCGCACCATGGCTGTTGAGGGCTTTGGCAAGCATAGTCTTCATATGCCACACAATTTCCTGTGTTCTCAAAAATTGCGTGGCTCGCGTGGTTGGGGTACCAGGATCCTTGATCCAGTCCATTTCCTCCTTGATATCATTACTGTTCAAACTTGTTCTGGCGTGACTAACCTCCTTATCGAGATCTTGGATAATGTTTTTGCCTTTGTCGGGGACCGATTGCTCAAAGTTGTCCCGAGCCCGCTTGAGATTCTTTGCAGCCTTTGAGTTGCAAAGGATTTGCCCAGACATTGTGGCAAACACAAAACTAGAGGAAGAGATTCTGAACCTGGTAATAGAAACAGAGAAGCAAAGCCTAAAACCAAAGATGAGCCGCGAACAATGGTGAGGGACCCTGTTAGGAAAAGTATTAATATAAAGAGGAGAGGACCAGGGTGCGATATAATGGGCAGGGGAGGCCGTCCTGTCCCGACGACCTCCGTCCTCGATTCCCCTAATGTGAGCTTCGATCTGCCAATAATGAGAGCGCATGCCATACTAGAAACCAAGCACAAACCTCAAGAGCCAGGGCCACGTGTCCGTCCTTCCCTTACACTTATTCTGATTCATGAAATAACCCTGATGATTCCATATTTTCCAAAGCTTGATAAGGTACAAATACCTGACCTGCCATATTTGAATAATAAAGAACATAGATATGTTGATTTGGATAACCCACCTGAATCATTGATAGTCAGTACTCTGAAGGTTTTTTACAATCCTGGACGTACCTGAAAGGTCTTGTCTCGAAATTAGCGTGCATTCATCACAGAGGCCAGGACAGGTAACATCGTGCCAACAAGTGTCGATGATGTCATGTGGGTGGTCGACTGCATGGTTATCCAGGGCGTCTGCCAAAGCATTAGCATTTCGCCGGATAGCTTGAAGGATAACACCTTTGAGAATATTAAGATGTTTTGCTATTAGACTAGTAACCATGGCTAATTGCCAATGTTTGGAAACCCGCTCCGGCCGAGTGCCATTTTGAATCTTCCTTGCCGCAGAGATAGCAAGAAGGGAATCACCTTCCACCACAGCTTCTCCACTGCCTAGACGAATAAGTATCTGTAGGCCCTGTTCTAAAGCAGCAAATTTTGCCTCATTGTTAGTAGCTTCCCCCCAGAGAAAAGCTAAAAATGTGCAGAATTTCTCCTTTTTCATTGTGAATGACACCATCATAGCCAGCCTGGCCAGGGTTTCCCCTGGAAGCTCCATCAAAATTCAACTTGAGAAAACTCGAATTAGGACGCTGCCAGGGCAGCTGGGATGAAGGAGGTTGAGGCCACAGTGTAGGGGAATTGAGGTTCATGGCCGCCCCCAACCCAAACATCAGTAAGATACACTTATCATCTTCAGAAATTCTTTATATTTGAGCTTCTTTGTTGTGGGTTTGAACTGTTTCTTTCATATTTTTCATAATGGTTAATTTAATGTCATCTTCCTGCCTGGTTTCCTGCTGAAAGATTCTCCTGTTTCGTTCTTTACAAGTAGACCAAACAATGAACCCAGGGCATAGTTTCTAGAGGTTGTTGACAGTGTCACATTTAGAAAAATTTGACCTCCAATTGACAATAGTATTATAAATGGAGTCCCTGTCTCTGTCCGTCTGCCTGAAGATGCCCTCCATCCACAACCATAGATTATTCATCCACCAGAAAGTGTTGAGGAGATGGTTCATGGACTCCTCCGCGCACAAATAGAGTGGACATTAGGAGGGACCGTGAAAGCCCTTTTTGCAGACGTTCTCCCAAGTTAGGGTTTTTCGTTGCAGAAGAGTCCATAAGAAGGTTTTGATTTTCGGCCAAAAAATTGCATACCAAACATTATGATGCCCCTGCATATTCTCCTCCAGATGACGTTGTTCAATGTAGATCTTAGCTTCCTTTAGATTATAGGTTCCCCCCTCCAATTTACCCCACCTAAGCTGGTCATCCTCTAGAGAAAGCCGAATCTTTCGAGATTCCAAAGAGGAATATAAGGAGAGAGAGAGGTTGGCCAAATCATCCGAATCAGAGGGTAAATTGAGGTTCCAGTGTCTCCATTGAGGGTCCTCCCTGTTGTCCGCCCAGTACTAATAAACTCGGAAATTTCCCTGCTCCTAGTATTGTCTTTGAAGGGAAAGAAAATCTGGGCATTCCAGCTTAGGCAATTGCTGCCAAGTATCCTTCCAGAAAAGGGTCGATTTTCCATTTCAAATTTCCCAAAAGTAGTGATTGGATATAATGTGTCTGTTAGCTTTTGTCGGGTTCCAGATGGGGGAGCCAGCTTGGATGTCCATCATTCTGATGAATTCTTGTTGATTCCAATCCTCAGCATACTTAGCTTTCCACAGTCTAGCCTAGGGAAAATTAGGATATTTGATCCACCTCCACCAAAGCTTTGCCCCATTTTCTCTATTTACAGTTTCCGGGTCGCAGAGTCCCAGACCCCCTAGGATTTTGGGTTTACAAAGTTTCTTCCAAGCAACAAGAGCCCACTTCTGTTTAACTGCTCTACCCAACCAAAGGAAGGTCCAATGAATATTTCTGATCTTTTGGAGGATACATTTGGGCGTTGGTAGGATGGATAGCATAAACTGAGGAATAGCTTGAAGAACAGCCTTGGTAATTGTTAGGTTCCCAGCAAAGTTAAGGACTCTGCTAGTCCAGCTTTGACAACGGGTATCGAGTCTAGAGATCAGCTTCTCCCAGTGGAGATTTTGCGAAGGCTTATCAGTGAGAGGGATGCCTAGGTATTTGGAGGGAAGGCATCTTCTACTGAACCCTAGAATCGTCGTGAGGTGCCTTTGGATTGCCAGAGGAGTGTTGAAAAATAAAATGGAAGATTTATCAAGATTTAGGTCCATACCCAAAGCTAAACAGAACAGGTCCAGAATGGCTTTGAACCCTCTAGCTTCCTTGACCGTGGGGGTGCCATGAAGCATGGTGTCATCCACAAACTACTGATGAGTGGTGGGAGGGAAATTCGACAAGGGTTGGAGACCTTTTATGGATTTGCTAGCCTCAGCTGTTTTGATTATTTTGCTCAGGCTTTCCATGACTATGACAAACAGAAAAGGAGAGATAGGATCTCCTTGGCGGATACCACGGGAGGGGGTAAAGGGGAATGAAGGTGCACCATTAACCAGGATGGAATAGCTAGGAGTTTTAATTAGGGCTAGAATCCATTTGATCCACCATTGATCGAAACCAAAAGAAGTAAGAATATCCTTAATAAAATCCCAACTGACCTTATCATAGGCCTTGGAAAGATCCAACTGAATGATCATACCTTCTTTTTTCTGTGCTTGAAGAGTATGAATCATCTCTTGAGCAAGTAAAACATTATCCAGGATCTGCTTGCCTTTGACATAGCCATATTACTCCTCTGAGATGATAAAGGGGAGAATGGGTTTTAATCTGTTGGCTATGACTTTAGAGATGATCTTGTAGAGCACATTACATAAAGCAATGGGTCGGAATTTAGAAGGGGTGTTGGCAGTTTCCTCCTTCGGAATCAAGGCAATAAAAGGGGAGTTGAGGGACCTGAGGATGGAGTTAGACTTGCGGGAGTCTTCCACCACCCCCCAAACGTCGAGTTGAACGATATCCCAACAAGCTTTGAAAAAATCTATAATGAAGCCATCCGGTCCAGGTGCCTTACCATTAGGCATTTATTTCACTACCTCTTCCACTTCCTCCAATGTAACTGGGCAGTTTAGGGATTTATTTTGATATTCCATAATGAGCCGGGGAATGGAGTTCAAGACCTCCCTTCTAGCCTTCGTTCTATCAATTTCTGGTTCTGAAGCAATTTAGCTGAAATGGCTGATGAGGAGGGAAGAAATGTCAAGATGAGATCTATAGGGGTTGCTTAGCTCATCCTTCAGACTGGTAATTTTGTTAGAACATCTGTAGTCCACTGCCGAGCGATGGAAAATTTGAGTATTTTTTTCCCCCTCCTTGAGCCACTGGATGCGGGATTTCTGCTTCCATAAGATTTCCTCCTGCTAACATCTATCATTCCATTTTTGCATGAGGATCTGTTCCTGGTTGATGGAGTCCTGGTTGATGTCACCAGTGAGACATTCAGTATGGATCTGAGCCAATTGATCCTATAAGGCTTTTTTATTGAAGATATCGCCAAAGACCTCTCGGTTCCAGGATTTGAGACGAGCCTTGATGTGCCTTAACCGAGCCTGCAGCCTGTACATTTTGGTGCCTCAAGTTTCCAATGGTTCTTGCCACCAAGTTTTGATGTTATTCAAGAATTCAGGATGACCTAACCAAAATTTTTCAAATCTGAAAGGTCTGTTTTTCGGGGTCCCAAGGATGGCTGCATCCAGGGTGATAGGCCAATGGTCTGATCCTCCACAGGGGATGACATCCGACTCAACAGTGACCCCCTCCATTAGGATGGAATTAGAAATGAGAAAACGGTCGAGTCTGGAGGAAATTTGTCTGTCCCCTCCCCGCTTGTTATTCCAGGTGAACATACCAGTCTTGGGGAGGATATCCACTAAGTTAGCTTCTTGGATGAAATTGTTGAAGGCTTTAGCATCCCTGTTTAAAGTCCTGATACCACCCTTCTTCTCTACCAACGTGGTAATCATGTTGAAATCACCACCATAAATTTCTTTCGTAGTTGGATGTCTTTGTTGTAACTCTGAGAGACGGTTTAACAGTATCATTTTGTCCTCTAATTTCTGGGGACTGTAAACGTTTGTGCACACAAAGGTGCTGGCTTCCCCGATAATTTGCACCTCCAGGGAGATGTAAGATCTGGTAGCCTGCACACTGATAAGATGTATGGAATGGGGATTCCAGAAGGTGGCCAGACCACCCACCAAACCATAACCTTCTACTTCTGTGTAATCCATTCTTTTGCCAAAGTTTTTGCAGATTCCTTTGATCTTCAGGCTAGAACATTTGGTTTCCTGTAAGAAAATCATATCCGGGTTTTCATTTTTTATCTTCTTTCTTAATAGTCTTTGTTTCCATTGGCTATTAAGCCCTCTTGCATTCCATGAGAGAATTTTCATGATTAACAAATTTAGGAGGTGAACGTGAAAGCCTCAAGGGTTTTCATCTTACCTGAGTTGAGGAGAAGCTGACCAAGCTCAAAAAGTGCTTCCTTATTTGTTCGATGTCCTCTTTTTTTCATGTGTTTGACACTGTTATTGGTAAGATGAAAACCTTGAGCACTGACTCCAAGACCCTTAGTTGCGTTACGACTCTGCTTTAGTCCTTGTAGTTCTGCATCCTGTCTTGATAAAAATAAGTAGTTTATCCTATCTATTTCCTTCTTAGGGATATGTTCCATTCCTTTTTGCTTCCATTGTTCCACCATGGAGTTGAGATCCATATCTTCCCTCTCGATGATGTCACTGAGTTCCATATCCTATGTTCCCATATCACTGGTTATCATTTCTGCATCTCCTTCTAGGTCCGTTTTTAGATTGGTTCCTAGTGAGCTTTCCTTTGTAAGCTTCGTTTGGGGAGATAAGTCAGCCTGAGCGGGAACATTCAGGGCCTGTTGTTGAAGGTCCTGAGTTTGCGAGGTATCAGAAACAGCGGTGTCATCAGCTAGGATCTCAAAGGAATTCCCAGTGACTTTGAAGGAGGCTCTTGCTTTTGGTTGGGATTTCCTATTGGCTCTTTGTCTACCATTTGGACGGGTGAAACTGTCTTGATTCTTCATTGGGGTCTCTTTGGGTTTTTCAGAAATTTTGTTCTTAGGGCATTCCCGAAACAGGTGACCATGTTCATGGCACTTCTGACAACGGAAGGGGATTTGTTCATAATCTATGGCTTGAAAAAATAGCTCATCCTTGAATTCTAACCATAACCCATCATGTAAAGCACCAGAGACGTCCATTTCAACACAGATATGGGCACAAGAAGTATACCTTTTTTGCAGAGTGCCCTCGGAAGTTTGGATGAAGGTCCCTAATTTGTTGCCAATCTGTTCTAAGGCTGCAGGTCGCCAGTAGTCAATAGGAAGAGAGAAAAGCCGTATCCACACTGGAACATGCGTGAAAGTTTCCTGTTCCAGAGCAAAGTTCGGCTTCCATGGTCTCATATAGAGGCCAGCTGAAGCATAAAAATAAGGGCCGCCATAAAAAATGTGGTCTTTGTCCTCCAGGTTTGCAAAGACAGCCGTGAAAAAACCTTTTTCTCCTAGGTGCAGCTTTACATCTCCCTTTGGCTTCCACTGTTGACGTATCCAAAGGCATAATGCTTTCTCCGTGGGCCAAAACCTCATAAATTTACAAATGACAGCATGGATAGACATGTGGTCACGGTAATCCTGCATCTCTGGGTCAGAGATGACAACCTTTAGAATTTCTCTGGCTTTGGGCTTGCAGTGCCCCAGGTCTTCCAGCTTCTGGTCATTAGTGGTTGAACCAACCAATGTCGCCTCATGGTGGGCCTGTGCCTCGGTCCCCTCAGAAATTTTGTCTTTTCTCTCTGTTTCTATAGATTTTTGATCAGGAACGGTGTCCCTTTTGTCTTTTCCTTCCAAGATCTTGATTCCATTTGTCCATTTTTGCTGTTGGGTTTCCTTTGTATGCCATCCTGCCTTTTTCTTTCCTTTTGCCTCCTCTTTTTCCAGACTGGTAGATCCAGGGATCTGCACCCCTTCTAGAGGACCTTTTCCTTTTTCCATCATTACTTGTTTGAAAGATAGGCCCCCCTGGAACCTTGCGCGACACATCTGCTCGGCCAGGGCCAACCCTCGCCGACGAAAACCTGCAATCAGGGCCCTGCCCTCCTCCAGATTATCGAAAGATAGCCAGCCGCTTGCAGAGCCGTTAAAACCCTAGTTCCATAAGTTGGAGTTAGTTAATCCACAAGAATAACATTCAAACACATGCTACACTACATTTATTTTCGATGATGAGGAAAAAATATTTGCCATCATAAAAAATTAATGTGATTTTCAACCCAAGCTAGGGCCTTTAATCCTCTAATAGTTACTCCCATGACTCTCCATATCCCTAAGACTAAAATAATTATTAGTACTTCCATGCCTACTAAGATTCCTTCTCTAATCAATGAAGCTTATACTTATCAAGATAATACCAATCCTTGACATTAGATATATATTTTCATGTTTATCAAGTTTGGAAGATATTGAAAGTTAACCTATCAATGGATATTTTCCATCATGTTATGTATGATTTTAAAAAAAAAATCCACATTTAAACAGTTTATACCCACATTTAAATCAATAAACAAATAATTTGTAAGGGCTTTCATCTTTTATATAAGTCATTCAATACTTTTCTATGAGGCAATAAGGGTTGATTTTTTATCATCCCACTAAGTACATTGGCATCCATAAATCCTATATTTCTCTTCAATATTAAGAAAAAAAAAATACATGATATTTTTCATATGCATAATATGGTTGGCTTGCTTGCCTAAATCCATGGATTAAAACATCAACCAATATTTCTACATAGTGGATGTTATTCATGGATAGGACAAGTGAAAAAAAAAACATTGTGAATTGGAGAGTTATTGTGGCTTATCACTTAAATATCCAATTGTTTCAATTCATGCTAGTGATCCTACCACTTAAATATCATTGATCACTTATGGCTTATCACTTAAATATATATAATAAAATAAGGGAAAAGAGGTGAGTATATCACTTATCACTTATCGATAGAATATATAAAGGAAAAAGAGGTGAATATATATAATATTAAATTGAATGAGATTGATGATAGAGTTGAAATCAATAATAAACAAATCTTATGATTTATAATAATTTGGAGTAGTATGATGCAACCTACATATAGTTCTTCCACTCAGAGTCTAAAGATAAATCATGAGTTCTTCCACTGATATTAGTTGATAAAAAGATTTTTTCACTAATTAAAATAAAAAGCATTTTTCTTAAAAAAATGTATTTATCATTTTAACATTGAAAGGAAAACTAATTGAGGCTATTTTATACATATACAAAAGCTCAATTATAAAATCTAATTCATTCTAGTTTGTTAGAGCAATTTAAAAAAATGGAAGCAAATTTACCAATCAGTAGGAAATAGTTTCTATATCTATACTATGATGAAGATGAAAGAATGGTAGTTATTTTAACTATATAAAAGTGGAATAAAATATTAGGAAAATATTAACAAGTTGTATCTATATATTAAGCATAAATTTAGCATTTCTCTCAAGCATTGAATTGAATATATATGGTAAAGTACAAAGTTCAAGAAATTGTTCATATTAATGCAACAAAGTGAAAATTGTTCATATTAATGCAAGTTCTGGAGAGGTATTTATCGTGCATTTTTCACAATTTTCTTTGTTATTCTGCCTTTGTTGACACCGTGAATTTTCCTCTAAGAGTTTCACCATCCCGCTTGTGAGGGCTTCTACCTGTGATCCTGAGGTAGTTTCAACTAGGGGTCGCTCGATCATCATTCTCCCCAATTGATTCTCATTTTCATCCAGCGGCTCAACTTTCTGATTCCACCTATGAGGGTTTCGAGGTTGGAAGCCATAGGAATTTGGGGCTTCAGGTTGCTGACCACCACTAAGGGTTTTCTAGTTTCAGCCTCCAATAACAAGAAATTTCTACAAACCAATCATAACTTACACTCAATGCGTGCTTCCATATTTGTAAGTAGGCCAGCTGGATTGCAAATGCCTCCATTTGTTGCCCTGCCTGAATCTTCTCCCCTGTTATCTCGACAATCAAATGATTAGACCTTTGCAAAAATTCAAGCCTCGTTGGAGGATTATTTGATGGTTTCTCCATTGCATTTGGTGAATTAACATAGGCCTGAAAAGTTCCTAAGGGCGTTGAAATTTGGATTAGGATGGAACCTAAAGTTACCTCATTAATTTTCATTGGTGCACTAATATGTTGAAAATCGTTTAGCCCAGATACACTCAAAGCCAAAGAAAGTGAATCCACAAAAACATAGTCCTCCTCAATACAGTCCTCTACAAAATCCATAATTTCATTCGGTGAAGCTGTGAAAGAGCATACCCTTAAAATTTCAACAACTGGAGTTTCAGCTGAACCAGTTAAGCTATTCTCATGGTGAGTCGCAGAGCCAATTGTCTCGACCAAAAATCTATGATTAAATAATTCCTCAAATGAAAGTCACTCAACTGGGTTTCTGCGCAATAGCCTTTTACATAAATATACACAATTAGGGTTGACATCTCCAGCAATATCAATTGGAAAGTTCAGATCATATGATTTCATAATATTCTTCATTAGGTCAATCTGAGAATTCCCAAAATAGGGTGTCCTTCCTGTAACAAGTTGAAAAATAATTTCACCCACACTCCACAAATATGCCTTAGCATCATACTTTTGGGATTTCATAATCTCCAAAGTCATGTACAAAGGCGATTAAATATATAAATATTTTAAATAATAAATAATTCACATTTTTTTATGATTGATAGATAAATCTCCAAAAATTCTGAATGATGAATAGTTCACAATATGATTCATTTATATGAATTAATAACATGGTTGATATATAAATATCAATAACATGGTTTATATTTACCATACAAGCATGTCTTCACAGGCTGAAGAGAGCCTAATAACCATTAAGAAACATAGCAAGTTGCCCATATAAACGAAAGAGTTAAATAATAGACTACAAAAGGCGTTGAGACAAAACCAAAATAGCATATGTTATTTATCTTTCTCATGGTGCCACAACATGTTTGATTACACATTTGAAGATGAGAGTGAGTGGTACCTTAAGTTGACAAGAATGAATAAAGCCTGTCAAATTGGTTCCATCTCTGCTTATGCTCCTCGAACATGGTATAACAATATGACTTTGATATTACAAATACCCCTTTTAGACTCTTTTAATGTTGAAGGAGCTAAAGAAATGTTGTAAGTTGAACATCAATTTGAATAGTTTCAGTCTACACAGCTAAGTTAGACCATGCCTTCTCGTCTTTGAAAAAGTGAAGAGCCACTTCTGAGAAGCCATTCATATGCAGCTAAGAAATCACTTCCTATCTACAAATCAGTTCCTAATAATTCTCATAAAATTGACATACTTCATTTTTATCAGTGCCAACTTGATCATATACTCAAGCATCGATCTGTATGACACGATTATTTCTATCTCATCTAGGCAATTGACATAATTATGAGACACCTTCGTTATACATACTTCAAACATCAAGTGTTCCAATAAGGCTACCATCTTTGTTTGGAAGAAAACACAGCATAATTGTTACCCCAAGCACTAACCTTAAGTTTTAACACAAATAATTTTATGCACAGAACATTGTACAAGTTTCTTGCTTCTAATGATGATTGCATGCTTGCTCAACAAGGCTACATTTTCCATGTCATATGACTAAACAATGCATTTAACAAATGGAGTATGGGGGTCCCCAAGTACAATCCTTTGTTGCAGACCAAGGTCAATGTATTTTCTTCCTACATTGCTTCACTTTTCTATTCCAACACTATTTACTGGTCCAAGAAGAATGTTTTATGTTCCTGCACATAAAATTTCATCCACAGTTACTGGACAACTAGACTTCTTGATAACCTTATTTCTACTATTTTGGATCACTTAGTTATGACTCATGTCAGTGATTGTCGATTTATTGCAAGCAGAAAAGACAATAGGTCCTCCAAGTCGTTGTATTTTCTTCCTGCGTTTCATCACTTCTCCCAAGTCCTAACACTATCCTCTGGTTCAAGAATAAGTTCATATCACCCACCATCAACATCCAAACATATCGGGATAGCATTCTCCATGGGGCTAAACAATGATGACCATCATCCTTGATCCAATTCATGGATCCACCCTTTCTTATCTGTATAAGTTGAGAGTATTTTTGAGTTGGAAATTGATGATCCAACAAGATATGGTCATTGCTGCAGTATAGGGTACCCAACAACAAAAGCAAATATTTCTCTTTCTAACTTGAAATCAATCATCCCTCAGTCATACCCAGCAACAAGAAGATTCATATCAAGATGTACTACAAGGCTCCAGAAGTAATGATGGTCTCTATGAAATGTTTTGACACCTCTACTATACTTGGATAAATCTCAAATTCAGATACTATTATCTTATGAATTTTAACTATAATGTTGTGGCATGGATGGAACATCACGAGACATATAGTTCACATGCCCTCTTAAAATTTAAAATATCCAACTTCCGAGGCCTTGGTACCCGATAACATAATAAACTAACTTTTCACAAATGAATTATCTACAAACTTTTCACGTTCCCTCCTAAAGTATTCAACTTCCCAATCCTTGATCTCTGAGAACAAAAATAGCTTTTCACAAATGAATTATCTACAAATTTTCACATGCCCTCTTAAATTATCCAACTTGCCAGGCCTTGGTATCTGGGAACAAAACAAGCTAACTTTTCACAAATGAATTACAGACAAATTGATATACTAATCAAGAAAGAGTAACAAAAAAATAAAATAATATATCTCTAATGAAATAGGAATAACTTCACCAAGCAATTGAATCTGCATGCCATTCCATCTGTTTCGTGAACATTTGCTCCTGACACAATCAATGGAAAGTTGGGATGAAAAGAAATATCCTCTCCAAAAATATCGAATCCACGGTCTTGACCTTCCAAAACATATTTGATAACAACATCAGCCTCTCCAAAAATATTTGTGTTCATATGTGTTAACATTGATATCATCAGCAGAAAATTTTCCTCCTTGGAGCACCAATATACCATACACAATCAATCTAATGCAAGGGGCCTCAAATGACGGAATCTTACTTAGGATGAAAATAATCACACATTACACAAAAAATCTCACCATTAAGGTCAAATACAAGTTCAAGATTTCTAGTTTCATACAAGTTCAAGATTTCCAGTTTCATATCTTTATTGTTTCTTTGTCACTTGAACTAACAATCCAAGGATACTCATTGTAGAACTTAACTCTCCATATATAGGAAGTGATGCATATTCTAGTTCCATATATTGATCTTAAATGCATTCCCTATAACATTAACAAGTAAATTGAGGTTATAACAACTTTTCATGATTGTATTTTTTACTGTTATGTAAGATGACTTTCAGGTTAATATCATTTACAATTGAAGGCACTACTCTTTACATGGTCTAAATATACATGCACGATGTATACATAATAATACACATGGATGGGAAGCTTCACTAAAACTACAAATTCTAAAACAACTTTGTTCCTTGAATAGGAGAGGGTAGTAATTTTTCTTGCAACTCTCCTTTGGCTAAGTGGCTGCACTATGAGAGACTTTTATAACCCTACCAAAATCACCAAGGACTTGCCATTTGGCCTCATCCCCACCCACTCATAAGGTTTTAAACCAGGTATACCAGTTTGGTTACCTTGATACTTTCTTTTTCCTTGCATGTAATTTCTCCACTCATTAGGTTTTAAACCAGGTATAATAGTTTGATTACCTTGAGACATTTTTTTTCCTTACATGTAATTTATCACCCCAGCCTTCAGCTAGTAGTGAGACTAAGATATTCCTCATAGCTCATGAGAAAGAGCTTCAAAAAACAATTGACTCACAAACAAGGAAAGATAAATTTTTCTTCCCAACCACCCAAGCTACACCAATTGACATAACCCCAAAAATTGTGATTAGACGTGTGTAATTTCCAAAAATTTTACAATACAGAGCTAGTAAAGGTAATATCCTAATTGATCCATGAATTTTTTTTTCAAAATACATTAGGGAATCACACAACACCAATGTGTTCAAGACCTTCTCCATGTCACCAAGGTGTTAGAGACCCTCCATGCCAGGATATAAACATGTATCCATTGAAACCCATATCAATCATCCAATTGATGGAACTATTGAAAATTGAACCTTGGTAACAAATTTAAAAGTTATACTCATTCTCTAAAATACAAAAAAAAAAATTCCCTCATGGACCACAAAATATGCAATAAATATCCAAGCCGATTGGTTTACCTCCAGACACAAACACGACTGAGCCTTGTGAAAATGTACTCCTCTAACTAGTCCATCGTGCTCATAAAATCTATCAGTGTTCCCATATGATAATGCCATAAATGAATAACCCCACTGTGAATACTGGCCAGGATTCATGGCATTTTCATATAAAAGCTTAACCTCTTTACCTAGTTGTTCTGGGACTCAAATTTGGTCGACATTGCAAACGATATTCCTTCTTTTCCAGAGTATGAATTGGCCATGAAATAAAAGTTAGATGTCTCTGTATTTGAGAGATTAATAAGTGGCGAGATTGAACACGTGACCCTAAGATGCCAAAGAATAATGAAGACCACAATTTCAAGGTTAATAATTGATATCTACCCCACATTATGCAACCACTCTAGCATAATCAAGTATGAAAGCATCGAAGGATTAGAAATTATGTGTTTTTCTTAGATCATCAGGCCATCGAATCCCATATCTCAAATATCAATGGTAAGAAGTAGAGGGTCATCAAAGTCTTAGAGATATGTATTACCCATCCTTATGACATCTATGAAAGATTTGCAAACCAAAATTCCAGAGATAGTGCTGCAGAAGGAATCCTTCATATCTTGGAACACCAATCATGTAGTCGATTTCCTTGTGGGATATTTAAGGAATGTGCCAAACAAAAATTCAAAGTTCATACATAGTACTGTAGGATGTATCAATCAAATCTTGGAAAGATATGCATCTCTCTAATGACCCCTGAGGCGACGACAACAACGGTTCTTGAGGCACAGTGGGCTCTTCATGTTAAGATGAAACCATATGTAGCATAACATAGGAATAGTAAAGACTCTAATTCAATGTGGGGTGGGGCTTTATGGACCAGCGGGAGGAGAAAGGTATAGTGAGCAAGCGATAAGGCCATGTATTCTGCTATACCGTGTGAGTGGAGAGCTGTAAAGCAGGTAGGGAGAACTTTCTACAACCCAAACATAACTTACACTCAGTGCTTGCTTCTAGATTTCTAAGAAAACCATTTCGATTGCAAATACCTACATTTTTTTCCTTGCCTGAATCTTCTCCACTACTATCTCGACAATCAAATGAGCATACCTTCATAGAAATCCAAGCCTTGTTGGAGGATGATATTATGGTTTTATGCATAATTATGATCTATAGATAAATCAAATTCCCTAAGTGTGGTTCTAGGCACTTAGAACAACAGATGAAAGACTTTGCTATCACTTTCTCTAAGAATAAATAGACACACTGAATAATAGAACAACCTACTTGTGATCCAAGCGCTTCTTCTTATCCTTCTGTCACTTTTGTTGTAGCCTCCAATCCAACTTAGATCGCCAGATTGATTCCTGCAAGTATAAATAGAGAATAGAAAATAGATTGCAGTATACATATGCCTACTTATCTTAATCACTTAAATCGATTAAACATGAAACATAAATATTATTCAAGAGTCCATTGCATGAGAAATAGAAACATAAACATATACATATATGGGAAGATGAACAACAATATTTATTAAAGAGTAGAAGGGGTAGGTTAAAACCAATGATCTATTTTATGTCACCAACTCCAGATTCATCCCAGCCTCATCATATCCAACATCACAGCAGTAGCATATCGATTCTTTCACTCTCTCAATTGAGAATCCAATAGTATTTCTTTACCAAAATACTTCCTTCTCTAGCACTAGGATCTGTGCTCAATTTATAGGGCAACCGATCGTAGTTTCTTAATGAATGACTTTCTAATAATATGAAAGACATGTTCCTAAGCTTAGAGGTGTTATATGGACACTGGGATTCGAAGTTTGACACATATGGACTCTTCTAGAAGGCACTGGCCATGTGGAGATTCTGGAACAATGAGAATTCACTCCCATTTGACCAACACAACCTTGAATGTCGAGAAGTGCATTGTAGTTCACCCTTGAATGGAGGGAGCTACATATGAAATGCAGTTAGTCCCTTGAGAGGTAGTGTTGGTGAGCTCATAAGTGATATAATATATACTTCAAACTTTTGAAATCTAACAATAGAAGCCATGAATGATTTGTTCTTCTCTTAGGGCATATAACAACTGAAATGTAAGGGGATGATAGACCCTATTTCATTGGTCCTGGGGATGATGTCCAGCTTGACTATGTCATGGGGGATGATGCCCAAATTGACCTATAACAGTTAGCCCCTAAAACATGAAGTCGAAATAATAACAATATTTTTGAATGAGATGCTTTACGACGTGATGAGTTGGAACTGAAGTGGAGTGGTGACCTGCATCAATCTTAAAATACATTACATCATGATATTTTCATCTTGATCATGAATTGTTGTGGGAGGCATTCCCATGCTCAGCACATAAACTATCTAATAACATGTACATAGTGCAGAATGTCGTCTACATTGGAATGTTGCCCAATACAGACATGCCTACAGATATAGGCCCATGTTGGGATGATGATATGTATGTTGGGTCACCGTACATATAATGTGTACAAAAATCCTGAAATCGTAGCCTGAATGGCTGAAACTAGATCTGGGGTCTTCTTATCTCGTTCACTCAATCGTTCGAGTACAATTCTAGCCATGCAAATATATGATTTTTAGTCGAACATGGTAAGACATCTTTTGATTATCAGCCAATGATGTGAGTTGTTAACAAACGTGAGAGAACCACCATTGATGTTAATGGCTCTCAAGGTATTGCAGTACATTTCGTAAGACGTGAATAGATGATTTGATGTCGAAAGCCAAACAAAATATTTCGGTCAAAAGTCTAGAAGCGAGGATCTTGTCGATGTTGTAACAAGCCTCATGGTACTGGAAGATGATGTTTCCAAGTAAACTTCCTAGATGATGATTTGATTTCGACAGGAAGTGACTTTATCAAGAAACGAGAGTTACTAATTTCAAAGACAAAATGTGACTTGATATATAAATTTTCAGGGATGACTGTCAGGAAAATGAAGGTTTATGAGTATTGCAGAAGGATGAGTATTCACTGGATGACTTCTCTTGAACATATTAGCGACAATGAGATGAGTTGGCAGTTTTGACCCAAAACCGAAGTGAAGGTATGATGAACCATAGGTATGAATGAACCATCAAGAATATTACCCAACCCAAACAGTCACGATGATGGAGTGAATTTTCATGTTCAAGAGTAACCTGCTATCATAAAAGTTCTATTCACTTTCCCAAATTTTCCTCGGACATTTGTTGACCATTACCTCTTTATTTTTTAACAAGCTTGAGGAGGATAACATATGTTTGATCTATAATTCAACCCTTTAGGAAAATATGCATCACCATTTAATAATTTAACAAGTCTAGCGATAAATGAAACTCGATTATTTCCATGATCGATAATCCCATCGCTATTTTATGTTTTAACGAGCCTAACGACAGTGACAACCCGGTCCTTTTTCATATTTAGAGATTTTGAAAAAGAGGAAAAAAGAAAAATCCATAAGTAGTTTTTCGAAAAGTTGTCACCTAGATCCGAAAAAGTGTAAAATGATATCTAAGAGAACCTCCTAGCCATGTTCGACTAAGGTTTTCCTTTTTCGTAAATAATCTATCTCAGTCCAGAAAAGGGTTAAATTTATACTGATTAGATGTCAATTCATTTACTTTTATGAGCTCAAAAAGACAAGTGATCGACAATCTTTTCACATTATCGGAGTCTGAAAAGAGCTAAAAGAAGACTCTATGGGTTCCTTTTTCGCCATTATCGAAGCTCAAAAAAGAGATAAAAGTGCGCTTCAAGTCCTTTTTCGTTTTTATCGAAGCTAAAAAAATAAGGATAAAAGTATGCTTTGTGGTTAAATCATTCTTGAAATAAGCGTGCACGACTAATCTTCTATATCAGTTGTAAACATGATCAGAACAACATCAAATGGACTAAAAATACATGGTTCATGATAAAAATGAATAAAACCATAGTCATAGTAATAAATATGATTTGAAAATAATAAAATGACTAATTAAAAGAGTTTTACCATTTGAAAGTTACCATTTTTATTTTGGAGTTCTGAGCCTGTTTTTTCCCCCGAACTTCAACTATTGGTTGTGATCAATTCTATGGACGGTTTTCCTCGTCGTTTGATCCAGGTTGGTGCCATAAACCTCCTCTTTCCTTCAGTAGTCTTTTTTCTTCATTTCATTGCATTTTTTTAGGGATTTGAGCCCCTTAGGGTAAATTTATTTTCAAAATAAGGCAATGCACCCTTAGATGTCGAAACCTGTGTTATAATGCACTTGAAATGAAGGCTAGGTGCATATGAAATGCAATATCTCTTGACCAAGGCCGCGTTGGGTGCAATTCACATTTTTTATTCTGGCAGTGTGCCCAAATTTTGCCTAGTTTTTTGCATGAAAAGAGTCCCAATGAGTCTTATGGTTGTATTTCAGGGATTCAACGGACCAAAATGACAATTAATTGGATGGAAAGAGAGCATGAAGAAAAAAACATGATTTCCTTAAATGATCCAGGTACTGTAAGAGCCCTCAAAGACTTTGGGTTGTTTGAAGTACTTCCGTCTATCGAGTATGAGGCAACAAATGGAAATATTGGAGTTCCTTGTTTGTGCATGGGATCTTGCGATTGAGGAATTTCATTTTGGGAACAAAGTGGTCCAAAATTTAGTGGAGAATATCTATTTACTGACAGGCTTGCTGAGGAGAGTTCTACCTATTTCTCTCTCAGGGTCTGCTCCCAGAGGAGAGACGGTGAGAGACTATATATTGCAATAGTGCAATCCAGGGGCAAAGCCTAGCAAGGATGGGAAAATAAAAATCTGCGGTGTTCATGATTTTCCATTGAGAACCATCTTATTCACGATCGCAAAGCTTGCTGGTACTGCTACACTCCATGTAGAGAATAGATCTTATATGTAGTATGCACTAGACTGCATGGAACCAACAATTTTAAATTGGGCTGAAGTCATACTCTCTCTAATGAAAGAACAATTGAGCAAGGAAAAGGGAGGAAGGAAGAAAAATTTCAACTATGGTTCAATCCTCATTTATTTTTCCTTAGAGAGGATTCCATTGATGCAGCCTCAGCATGTGATGTTGGGTATATCTAACCCTAGAGATCCAAGGATGCAAAGATGGGTAGAATTGATGGCTAGACATGCTGGTCAATCGTCCATCATGTTCTCGATTGCATTCTTCTCTTGGTTCAGGTGACATATTATCACCATCGATGACTATGCATATGCAGGCGTCAACTTCTGAGGAGATCCAGATTTAGCTTTATCAGAAGGCGCTCAGTGGGGTGCAATTGGTAAGAATTTTTTGACCATGTTTTTTATTTTTCTAAGGTTTATACATGTTTTTGTATTTCGATTTTTTCCAAACACTAAACTAAAGTTTTGATGTAATGCAGATGTGGGTCGAATTTGACCAGTGGGAGAGCCAGGGCATGGAGCAGATGAGCCAGCAGAGAGGGTTATCGGGAGAGCAGTCCTGCAGGATTTAGATATGGTTGAGACTCTTCCTGAGCTTCAGCAGCACATACAGGGGTTGACCTTAAAGATTCCGAACTGTCGGATTGAAGAGTTACCCATGCGACTGCAGCACCACACTATTGGTGTTCCTAACTGCTGGATGCGGTTACTGTGTAGGATAGCTAGATCAGTATCATGTTATCATGAGCACCACTAGTTTAATTTTGACATGTTGCATACATTTTGAGGTTAGATGACCAATGTGTCTTGGGCACAAATTTTGTAAAAACCTATAACTATCTATCTATTTGATTTCAGTTTTTTCTTATGTTTATTGCGCAATCCTATTCAATTATGTGAATGTTGTATTACATGTGTTGCAAATGTCTGTTTATAACATAATTCGCTAAAGAATTAGTTAATATGTTCAATTTTCTGGAAATGTGTTGATATTGAATGAAATCAAAATGTCTTTCCAAAAGTTGAACTCTTAAGAACATACGATGTAGTGTTGGATTTCTAACAGTATAAACACTAGTAAGTTGTAGTACCACAAGTTGTGAGTCTAGCCTAATGATGATGTGGTTAATACCAAATGAAATGGAATCAGAGAGAAGTTCGATCAACGCTCTATACTTAGCGATATTGTTTGTAGATCGACCGATACAAATCCCTTGAAAACTTACTAACTTGTTGTTCAGAGTGAAAATGTCCCACGCTGCAAAGGATAGATTCTGCGTACTACGACTAGCACCTTCAGCATACCGAAAAAATGGTTCCAAAGATTCATGCATCTGCGTTGAAATGTAAAGCGAATTACTAACTTCAAGAAAGCTCTAGAAAAACAAACTAAGACAGTAAATGAAAATCAACATCATATAATACAATATAATACAAAAAATTACTACGTTCATGATTAAGCATATTAATGTTTTAGATACAACCCATTTCGGGGCTGCGCCAACGAAATTCCATCGTAATCTACCAACTCATATGCACCCTTAGTAAGAACTCTTTTGAAAATATAGGGGCCATGCCATACTGGCTCAAATTTTCCTGTACCTATCACATCAGCTTCTTGATCATAAAGAAGGAGTAGGTCACCCTCTGAGAAAATGTGAGGGTAGACATGCTTGTTGTATTGCGCCTTTATACGTCTCTTATGCACTTCATAGGCCAATTGGGCTTCACGACGCATTTCATCAAGATGGATGAGGTTAAAAAGACATGATTTTTCAGTAGAGGTGTCAAGTAACAAGTCGATTGTGAGTTTTAACGACGATATTTCACATTGGATTGGCAAGATAGCTTCCAGACCATACACCAATTGAAAGGGGGTAAATCTAGTTGTGTTTCTCACCGAGGTTCGGTACGCCCACAAAATCGAGTACAGGATAAAATGCCAATTTTTTTTATGAACTCCTATCATTCATTGAAGCATTTGTTTAAGAATCTTGTTAATAGTCTAAACTTGTCCATTTGATTGTGGATAATAAGGAGTAGAACTATCACGTGACAATCCTAATTTGGCAATCAACTCATTCATCATATGATTGCGAAAATGCGATTCATGATCTGTGACTATAGCCTATGGGACCCCAAATCGTGAAATGACATGATTAAATAAAAACAATGTAGCTGTTTGTCTTGTGTTTTTGAATGTAGGCATCACTTCGGACCACTTAGTAAAGTAGTCTACTGCGATAATAATATAACCATGCCCCCAAACGAATGAGGGTTACAGGTCATGAAGTCAATGTCCCATTTTGAAAATGGTCCCACAAAGACAACATGATGCATTGGCACTGGCGGTTTGTGGATTTTACAATTAAATATCTGGTATGCATGAAAAATCCTAACCGCGAGGATGCATTTGCAAAATATGGTAGGCCAAAAGTAACCAACGTAGAGTATCTTCTGTGTGGTAGCGTATCCAGATAAATGTCCACCACAAGCCCCAGAATGAAAATCATTTAAAACCTTTTCGATTTCCTCATGAGTGAGGCACCTTCTTAAAAATGTATCGATACCACAACGATAAAGTGTATCACCGATGATCAGATAATCTTTGTCTTGGTATCGAATACGTCGCTGGTTAGAGTGAGAGGTATCAGGCCAAAAATTTTGGGTCTAGAGATAAATGATAAAATCCCCATACCAAGGATCAGAAATAGAGACTCATCAGGAATAGATGGTTTCGATGTAGTAGCAGTACTATCAGAGGGAAGGTCACAGAGAAGCTCAGCCAAAACTAAAGACTTCTTTGACTTGGACTTGATGAGTTACAAATCAAATTCCTGCAAAATTACAATCCATTTTGAATACTTGCCTCCCTAGCAATTGACACGATAAAATGTAAGTCATGGGGTTGCAATCCGAAATGACAATTGTCTTCCGAAACATGATATAGTGGCAAAATATTTGGACAACTTGAACAGCCATCAAGGCAAGCTTTTCTATGTATTAATACTTCACTACCGTATCATTGAGATTACGACTCAAATAATAGATTATATGTTCTATCCCATTTTCTACTTGGACCAATACCATAGGAATGGTCGTATCAACCGCAGCGATATATAAGAAATAATCACTCTGATAATTGGGGGATACGTTAATGACGCCTGGACAAGTGTATCCTTGACAGAATCAAAAGAAGCTTGTGCAACTTGGTCCCAATTGAAGGGAATCCCCTTTTTCAAGAGCCGAGTACATCCTTTATCCATTTCAGCATAGTTGGGTATGAACCTACTTAGGAAGTTAGCCTTTCCCTGAAGTTTCTGTAGCTGAAGAAAATTTGATGGCGCATGCAAACCAAGAATGGTCTGGACCTTCGGTGGGTCGATTCGAATTCCTTCTTTTGAGACGACGAATTATAGGAAACAACCAAAACCAACGCAAAACACACATTTATGTGGATTTAAGTGTATTTCGTAGTGTCGGCAACGTAAAAATATATCTCTCAAATTCATCGGGTGATCAATATGGTTTCGTGAATGTGTGGTTAAATTGTCTAGATAGGGTTGAACAATGTGCTTAATGTCATTGAAAGCATAATCCATTGCTCTCTGAAAATTTTCCCCAGCGTTATTTAAACCAAACGGGAGTTTCTAATAAGCGAATCTTCCCTAGGGACAGATGAATGTTGTCTTATATTGGTGTTATACAACTTTTTGTCACCGTCCCTGCAATCCCTCGTCCTGTACATTGGAGGACTATTCCCGTGACTTGTGAACAGTAAAATATCCCGAAAACACCTTGATGGCATCCTTCTGCATAAGGGCAAGAATTCTCCTTGAGAACATTTCCTCAAAAAATTACTAAAACATATGTTTGGGCATTGGCGCGAGCAGCCAGTTCATCACTCGCACCGACCTGGGAAATTTACACTAAGCCCGCGCCACCTGGTGCTTTGTCCCTGTGTATTGCCTGCGCCAAGCCTATTTGGGAATGTCTTTTAAAAATGAAAGGGGTAATTTTGGTTCTAACAACTTCAGAACGAATCATCAAAAAGAGGTTGGGTTGTTTGGCTCTAGATTTCCCTGTTAAGGAAGTGGTTTTCCACCTCTCATGAAACCTTCCTAGGAGATAAGACTCTCCCCATGATTATAGGGATCCTAACCTCTCCTTCTCCCTCTATAAAAGCCTACCCTCTCTATGTGCAACCTAGCTAAACATTTGGGAAGAAAACTATAATCCCGGGTGCAATGGTTGAAGGAAGGTGAGAAAAATACTTCTTTCTTCCATAAATCCCCGATTCAAAGACGACAAAATAATAGGATCTTTTCGCTGAAGGATGCGAATGGAAATAATGTTTTTCAGCATCATGAAATGGAAGGATTTCTTGTTAGACATTTTCACGATATGGTGACTGAACCTGTTAATAACAGAGAAGCGGCCATTCGATGCATCACAGCGCATATTCCATCTCTAGTATCACGGGATCAGAATCTCGCTTTAATGCGAAGTATTACCTTTACCAGGTGGAAGATGTGGTTAAAAATCTTCCTAAATATAAAGCTCCTGGCCCTGATGGTTTTACAGCTGAATTTTACCAGGCCTGCTGGTCTTTTCTTAGCCATGATATTTGGGAACTAGTTGAAGAATCTAGGCGCTCACGACATGTTTACCCAGGGTTGAATTCCACTTTTATAACCTTGATTCCAAAGCAAGCTCAGACGGATACCCCCGCAGGCTTCCGTCCTATCACTTTGTGTAATGTCATTTACAAAATTTTGTCTACTATAATGGTAAATCAATTGAAACCAATTCTCCTTAATATTATTTCTCCGGAGCAAATAGGTTTTGTTAAAGGAAGGAAAATTTTGGATGGGATAGTAACAGTCCAAGAGGCAATCCATTCCTTAAAAGTGAAGAAACTGCAAGGTATGTTGATAAAATTATACCTCTCGAAAGCTTATGATCGGTTAAATTGGGCTTATTTAAAAGAAGTGCTACTCTCATTTGGGTTTGATGCTTGGTGGCTGCAATGGTTATTATCTTGTATTTCCACTCCTAATTATTCCATTCTTGTTAATGGAGCTCCTAGCCAAACGTTTAATGCAAATAGGGGTCTCCGCCATGGCGATCCCATTTCTCCTTTTCTGTTTATCATTGCTACAGAAGGGCTTGGCCGTTTAATTAAGGCTCAAATAGCCAACAATAGTTTCAAAGAGCTGAATCTTTGGGGTCGTGATCTTACCCTCTCTCATCAACAATTTGTTGATGATATAATTCTCTTTTCTCAAGTTTCCTTATGAGAAGCCCATTCTATTCTGCAAATCCTTAATATTTTTATGGAAGCTTCAGGAACTATGGTCAATAATGATAAATCTCATATTTATTTCTTTAACATCAACAGTGCCATCGAACGTTTCATTGCGCGTACTCTCATTTTTCAAGTAGGTCGCTTGCCATTGAAATCTCTTGGTTTTCCAATGCATTTGTCATCACTCAATTCGAAAAGTTGGGAGGGCTTGATTACTATCCTCCATAATCATTTGCAAAACTAGGCCCTAAGAGCACTCAATGCGCCGAACAGAGTCATTTTTTTAAGATCTGTGCTGCAAGCAATTCCCATCTACCAACTCTCTGGAAGCGCTGCTCCTAAAAAATTCTGTACTACTTTGGTGAATGTCTTTAAGAAATTCCTATGGCAAGGTGCGCAAACTACTAGAAAATGGGCATTATTATCTTGGGATCAACTTGTTAAATAAAAAATAATAGGGGGACTTGGGCTCCAGGATCCTTTTATCTTAAATCAAGTCATGGGTGCCAAAATATGGTGGAGATGGATACAGGGGGGTTTGGACCTTTGGAAACATATTTGGGAGACCAAATACGAAATGCCTGCAACAGTTATTGGAAAATTAAAGTTAGATGTTACTCCAAAAGGCTCAAATATCTGGAACTTAGAAGTGGTGAACAGGGATCTGATCCGTCAGCATAGTTTTTGGGAAGTGCGTGGAGGGCAAACAACACTTTTTTGGGAAGATTCCTGTCAGCAGCGTGAGAAATTATTTAGCAGATTGGACTTGGGTGAAATATTATTATTTACAAACTTACCCAATACAAGACTCATTCATCATTACTAGAATACTCGAGTTGATGGACAATGGCATGTCTGGAAAACAAAGGATCAATGGCTTAATTCCTCTGATACAGCACAGTGGAGTAATTTGGCCAAAGAATTGCAAACTCGAACAATAACGATGACTACTGGAGAGGAAATTTTACGATGGGGATATCGAAAAAAATGTATGTTTACTATTAAAGAAGCCTATTTCCTTAAATCAAATAACAATCATGATGTCGCTGCGCCAATCTGGCATAAAATATGGAATGTGAAATTTTGGCCAAAGATTGAATATTTTATGTGGCTTTTAAGTCATAAATGAACCTTAGCCTGGGATCATTTTCAACATAGGGGACTGCAGGGTCCTTCTTTTTGTATCATGTGTCTCCAAAATAAAGAGAATATCAAACATTTATTCAAAAATTGCCCTTTTAGTAATGAAATCTAGCAGTGAATTGAAGTGCTATTTGGCCAAACTGATAGAGATATCAGCAGTGTTAATATCACTATCTGCACCTGGCGAACTGGTGGCTATAAGAGTGAGGTGGTGAATAGGGCCTGGAGACTGTCTTGAGGATTTCTGCTTTGGGGAGTATGGAAAGAGAGAATTCTCAAATTTTCAGAGGTGTTGAAACACAAGTTCCTCAGCTCTGGAATGCTATTGTTGATAATATCAGGGAAACAATTCTGGTGGAACGCTGGGGAGATGATGACTGGTTAGTAACAGCTAGGGAGACACGCATCTTGGCTGCTCTTAATCTGACACCTCAAATGCTCGATGCTTCATTATGGAAGGTTCAATCAAATCTGAATTCCCTTCTGTCGACGTTTACTCCCCCGCCGCAGAGTTTTCTGAAATTAAATTTTGATGGGGCTTCTAAAGGGAATCCCAGGTAGGTAGGGATAGGAGGAATAATCAGAGATTCTTTTAGTAAGGTCTGTCGTATTTATTATTATCCTATGGGTTATGTTACCAATAATGAAGCTAAATTGATGGCTTTAAAACAGGGTTTAATTATTGCAATCTGGGAAGGTTACCAAAGGCTTGTTGTTGAGGGGGATTCTGCAATGGTAGTTGGAATTTTGAAAGGCTCCAACAAGGCATTCCATGGTATAAAATAAGTAAGAGTTGGAGAACAGCCAAACTTGTCGAAGATATTGGTTATCTTCTTTGCCAGATAGGATCTGTCATCTGCACTCATGTTCGCAGGGAAGGGAATGAGGCAGCGGATTATTTGGCGAATTGGGCATGTAAGAATATAACCAGACATCTTGATATTAATCACTCTCACCAGGCTTGGGTTGTGGAATTATATCCTCTGCAGTGTATCGTGGATAGAGACCGATCTCGTTCACCCCCGATCGGGGTGCCGGACTAATAATTCGGGTCGTGTGTATCCACGTTGTTGCTATCTTACAGTCCCTTGTGTGATTATTATGGAGGTAGTCCTCCGGCAGCAGGTCTCCACTTCTCGCATTGATTTGCATGCGCCAGCCAGTTCATCTCACCCACTGACTATTAGATGAGTTAATGCAGGGTTATGCATGGTGGTTGAGGAGTTTTATTGCTTGTTTCATTTTCATCACCATTTACTCCTTGTCTAGTTCTTGCATTGTCGTTCTTCAGCAGGTGATCGATCCTGACTTGGCGTGACTTCTCCGGAGACAGGGTGGACGCAGGTTGTGGTATGTCATGGAAGTTCTGCCTTTCATGCCTTGTATTCGCTTTTCGTTTTTATCTCTGTTTACTCTATATGAAACAACCCTTCTTCCATGGTTAGAGGAGAACTATACTATTTTCTCAAGGTGGTTTTGCACAGGAAACATGGGATTTATACATATTGACCCTCAATTCCGCAGTCCCCCTAGTTTGTTTGTTCTCTTGACTCGTCTTGGTCTTTTCTTGTTATATAATTTTCAGGGTTGTCTAGTCTCTTCTGAACCATTTGCGTTGTGGTTCCTGCTCCTTCTGTCTAGGTTCATGGTTGACAGTCTTGCCTCTTCTACCGTTAATGTTACACCTTCTCATGGGCCTTTTTCAGAATTTGGTAATCTGCTTCTGCTCTGTCTATATTCTGGGTTTTGTACAGTGCATCTTGTTCACCCTTACTCTGTTGGGGTAATGGTCTCCGTCCTGTTTGTCGGGTATGGTTTCATAAGCAGGCATGGTCATCCTCTTATTTCAATTGGCACTGGTATGGTTTCAATTGTTGTCTTTTATAATGCAGTTGGCTCTGTCTCAGCTCGAGGCTCTCTTGTTCTCTTTTCTAGGCAGCATACTTTTTTTCTGATGTGACAATGGATTAATATTTTTTGTGATTTCAATATGGGTTGTTTCCTGGTTAAATTACATGACAGTCTTCGCTGTTCTCTTACCCTCTTCATTACTGCTAAGGCTATGCGCATTGGGTTCACTACAAAGGATATATCTTTAGTTTTATTATATCCTGGTTCTGACTTAATTCTGGCCACAGGATTCCTTTCAAGTTCAACTATTTCTAGTATGGTTAAAGGGAAAACCATGAAGGCAAACCGCGGTAGGCAGTCTCATCTAGAGGCTGGCAGGAGTAGGAGGGGTAGGAAGTCTAATGCAAAAGTGTTATAGGATATTGCTCAGGTATATGAATCATGGAATCTGGCTAACATTAAAACAAAAATTCATGGGTGGGAAATTCAAACAGACAGTGAGGATGAGGACATGGAAGCTCAACTTTCTCAAATGGATTTTATAATAGATCCAGGTAGTACCTGGGGTAGAGTATCCCTCTTTCAACGGTCAATGAAGACTTAATGGAAGATGAAATGCCTTCTTGCCAAGGCTATGGCATGTTAAGAGGGAAAGAGTCTCAACTCTTCAATTATGTTTGAACTGCAACAAATGAAGATGGATATGCATGTCATGTTCAAAGCTCAGATTCAACTGAATGAAAGGGTTGGTAAGATAGAAAAGCAGTTGCAAATCACTCAAAGCAGTCCGCAGGTGTTGGGTACCAATGCTACTGGTCCAGTTTCTGTGGATCTTTCTGGTTAACTATTTTAGATTTCTATCATTTTGGGCTTCGTTAGTTTAAGTACTTGTTTTATTTGTAAATATTATGGACATACTGCAGTTCTTATTGTTGTAATTCGCAGGATGAGACAATTTTGTTTTTGGTCTGCGTTTAACTCGATGCGGTGGCCAACAGACCTGGTTTCCTACAGACAGGTTGAGGTCACTATATTTGTTTTCTCTTGTATGGAAATCTTCCCTATATATTTTGGATAATAGAAAGGTACTACGAAGCTTACAAAAAAAAAAAAAAACTGTAGCTAAGGGACTATTGAAAGCAGAGCTAAGGAGAACCCCGTAAGAGAGAGAGCCTTGTCTAAATTCCCAACAAGATTTGTGAGACACGCTCCGCTGGAAGCCCTGCCGAAGGAAGAACGCGACGTCAGAACTTGGTTGTAATATTTCTTTCGTATTTTAATATATGCTCGACTACGTTATTGGTTCTGTCGTTGTATTGCTTATTTGTGTAATGCAATTTGATTCGATCTTTTCCGACTGATTGATAGTTACATGTTTGAATTATTATGTTGTATGTTGTCATTTTTCTCTGCATGTGTACAGGTGTCCGGACACGGTGAGTGAAAGGATTGTGATATGTCAAGCTAGGAATGGGAAGAAACACTTCTCCTTTGACAAAAACAACGTAGGACTTGAGGTAGGCTATCCATCGTAGCTTTGTCTTTTGTAACTAAGAGTCAATATCGTAGCATGTTCTGTTTGTTGCTAGATCCACTCTTGGGCCAGTGGAGTCACCAATTTGTTGGAGAGGTGCTCCACCGCTTATGCTTGTTACCCAGAATCTGTTGGCTTTTAACAGAGGAACTAGTCAACCGTTAGGGATCCTTCCGAAGTTGCATGTTACTTTGGGAGGGAAAACTATCCATATAGACGTGATGGTTGTTCTAGGCCCCTTAGATTTCAATTTACTCTTGGGGCGTGACTATACTTATGTCATGGGGGAAGTTGTCTCTTCCCTCTTTCGTGTGATCTAAGTTTTGCACAAAGGTCAAATCCCGACCATTGATCAGCTTTCATTCTTTGGTCCTGGCATGACATCTAGTCCACCATCGCCCCTTCTGGGTCTTTATCGGCTGGTTGTATACTCCCGCCGCAGGTTAATTATGTGGCTACCTATCCCGTGCCTGCAATCAGTGATACTGCCATTGTGCATAGTGTGCTGGGGGCATTGGGTCCTGATTTCCAAGATGTTGTTCTCCTATCCGGTGTAGAACTCTTGGAAGCCATGACTTCTTATTCATCATGATGAGTTTTCTTTGGAGCAGGGTTCTTTTTCTTGTGTCACGCTCCCTAAAAATGAAACAAGTTGGTCGAGGATAGTTCGTTTTCTATGTCAACCTCGTTAAAAAATGAATTAGCTCACAAGGACAGTTCTTTTAATGTGTCAACCTCATTAAAACAATGAAACACGTTCCTGTTCAATTCGAGTCTTTGATTAGATCTCATCAAATCCCAGTCGAGTCTTTTTATTGATCTCATAATTGAACCTTCATACCATCCACCTGTCAGTAACTAGCAGTCTACTCTGGTGAATGGAATGAAGCTTGGGGGGCATGTACCTCGAATTGAGTCACCATGCTGGGGGCATGCTTAATTTTTCAAGCATAGTTTGTTTCCGTTTCAAGCTTGTGTAAAAATGAAATCAGTTTCAATCATAGTTTGTTTCTGTTTCAAGCTTGTATAAAAATGAAACCAGTTTCAAGCATAGTTTATATTTGTTTCAAGCTTGTGTAAAAATGAAACCAACTTCAAGAAGAGTTTCCTAATTTCAAGCTTATGCTTGTTACCCAGAATCTGTTGGCTTTTAACAGAGGAACCAATCAACCGTTAGGGATCCTTCCGAAGTTGCATGTTACTTTGGGAGGGAAAACCGTCCATATAGACGTGATGGTTGTTCTAGGCCCCTTAGATTTCAATTTACTCTTGGGGCATGACTATACTTATGTCATGGGGGCAGTTGTCTCTTCCCTCTTTCGTGTGATCTACTTTTTTCACAAAGGTAAAATCGCGACCATTGATCAGCTTTCATTCTTTGGTCTTGGCATGACATCTGGTCTACCGTCGCCCCTTCTGGGTCTTTATCCGCTGGTTGCATACTCCCGCCGCAGGTTAATTATGTGGCTACCTATCCCATGCCTACAATCAGTGATACTGCCATTGTGCATAGTGTGTTGGGGGCATTGGGTCCTGATTTCCAAGATGTTGTTCTCCCATCCGGTGTAGAGCTCTTGGAAGCCATGACTTCTTATTCATCATGATGAGTTTTCTTTGGAGCAGGGTTCTTTTTCTTGTGTCAAGCTCCCTAAAAATGAAACAAGTTGGTCGAGGATAGTTCGTTTTCTATGTCAACCTCGTTAAAAAATGAATTAGCTCACAAGGACAGTTCTTTTAATGTGTCAACCTTGTTAAAACAATGAAACACGTTCCTGTTCAATTCGAGTCTTTGATTAGATCTCATCAAATCCCAGTCGAGTCTTTTTATTGATCTCATAATTGAACCTTCATTCCATCCACTTGTCAGTAACTAGCAGTCTACTCTGGTGAATGGACTGAAGCTTGGGGGGCATGTACCTTGAATTGAGTCACCATGCTGGGGGCATGCTTAATTTTTCAAGCATAGTTTGTTTCCGTTTCAAGCTTGTGTAAAAATGAAATCAGGTTCAATCATAGTTTGTTTCTGTTTCAAGCTTGTATAAAAATGAAACCAGTTTCAAGCATAGTCTATCTTTGTTTCAAGCTTGTGTAAAAATGAAACCAACTTCAAGCAGATTTTCCTGATTTCAAGCTTGTGTAAAAATAAAACCATTCACGTTTTACCTTGTGATTTCCATTTTATCAGCCTATTTTTGCCATAAGAGCCTTGGTTCTCTCACTCCATCGTCACTATCTGCTTGGCCGATCATATGCCTTCACTTGGTTGTTTCACCCATTCCTGAGGAACTGCTGCGATGAGTGGTCTTGTTAGCCAACCTTTTAACCTTTACTTGTTTTGAGCAGTTCCACCATTACTGGAACCCATAGCTACCCTTAATACGACTCGTTCCTCCAGGAGGAGTCACCTTTCAGCTCTTTTTTGACTCTCTAAAACTGAAAATATTGTTGAGTCGCTTGTCGTTTTGAGCTCGTTAAGTTGGCTACAAAGCGATATCTACCCAGTATACATTTACCCATTTTTCGGGTTGGGATAGATTATTTACGAAAAAGGAATACCCTAGCCTTTCGCGACTAGGGGGTTTTCTTAGACACAATATTCTACCTTTTTGGGTCTGAGGAACTATTTAAGAAAAGGGACTGCTAGAGTTTTCTTTCCCGCCTTCTTTTCAAACTCTCTAAATATGAAAAGATGTTGAGTTCTTCCTTTTTCAGACTCGTTAAAAATGATGACATCAGACTCTGTCGCAATGACGTTACTCGAGTTCCTCCTTCCTAGGGCTCGTAAAATGTACTAGGTTGGATTTGTCCGAAGGAAAAAATTACATCGCAAGCACATGCTATCCCCTTCAAGCTTGTTTTCAAAAATAATTGGGGTACTCGCCAGAAATGGTGGGGGAAAATGGAACCAAAATCGTAGTCGTATTGGTAGTATGTCGCTCTTGAACATGGCACTTTTCTGCATTCGTGTCGGGTTGGGGACATATCATCTTGTTATCTGCTTGCTTCCATGGGTTTGGGTAATCTCTTTTGACCACTCATCTGATATTTTCCACGTCACCATGACCTAAAATCCCTTGATGTCAAATACTACCAAATCCCATGTTGTGATGCCGATATGTTCAAGAGAAGTTGGCCTCTGTAGTTTTCAACCTCCCTTTGATTCTATATTAGTCTTGATTCACAAACATCATGTTCCTCTGTCTTGTGTCACTGATGTGGGAAACATTATGGCCCACCTTCGATCAGGGTCACTTCCTGTCGACTTCAGCTCATTATCCAAGAAGTTGATCTAGAGACTCCCTTCAGGTACCTTGGAGCCTGCATGCCTCAATGGCAGGTTCTTCGCATTCGACGCAGGGTTTTCATTATTGGCCTTTGATCAGATGATTCTGCGGGTGTTCGATGCCAGATCACTATTCATATTCCGTAGATTGTACCTCTTGTACCTTGAGAGCCATTGTCATTATTGGTGTTTTCTCTCGCGTCTGTTAACAGTTTTCATCATTGGCTGGTAATCAGACGATGTTCTTGCATGTTCGACTTCAAGTCACATATTCGCATGCTTGAAATTGTACTTTGTTTGGGTCAGGATGGAGCGCAAGACCCTGGATTTTGTCTGATGAAATCTAGGCTGTGGGTTCTTTGTGGATTGTTATGACTTATTACATGACTCTTTTGATTGGATGGTTGTGACCATACCCGAGTCTACTTGTTGATCCTTATTCTACTGGATGGTTGCGTCCATACCTTGGATCTTGGTTTTTGTACACTTTATTATGGATGGCTGCACCTATACCACATATCATGTATCAGAGATATCGGTTGTCTTTGTACTCGGATGTCTTCCAACGGCAATGTTTTCAGTTGAACGCGTTCTCATAAAGCATTTCACCCTCCCTCTCTCTCGGACCTCATGCTTTAGGGGGCATCTGTTATACAACATTTTTTCACCTTCCATGCAATCCCTTGTCCCATACATTGGAGGACTATTCCCGTGACCCGTGAACAGTAAAATGTCCTGAAAACACCTTGATGGCATCCTTTTGCATAAGGACAAGAATTCTCCTTCAGAACATTTCCTCAGAAACTTACTAAAACATATGTTTGGGCATTGGCGCGAGAAGCCAGTTCATCACTCGCGTCGACCTGGGAAATTTACACTAAGCCCGCACCACCTGGCGCTCTGTCCCTATGTATTGCCCGTGCCAAGCCTATTTGGGAATTTTTAAAAAAAATAAAAGGCGGAAGTTTGGTTCTAACAACTTTAGAACGAATCATCAAAAATAGGTTGGGTTATTTGTCTCAGGATCTCCCTGTTAAGGAAGTGGTTTTCCACCTCTCATGGAACCTTCATAAGAGATAGGACTCTCCCCCATGATTATAGGGATCCTATCCTCTCCTTCTTCCTCTATAAAAGCCTGCCCTCCCTATTTGAAACCTAGCCGAACATTTGGGAAGAAAACTATAGTTGAGCGACTATCTAAAGCAGAGCTAAGGAGAAACCCATAAGAGAGAGAGCCTTGTCTAAATTCCTGACAAGCTTTGTGAGACACGCTCCGCTGGAAGCCCTGCCGAAGGAAGAATGCAACATCAGAACTCGGTTGTAATATTTCTTTCATATTTTAATATATGCTCAACTACGTTATTGGTTCTATCGTTGTATTTATTATTTTTGTAATGCAATTTGATTCGATCTTTTCCGACTGATTGATAGTTACATGTTTGAATTATTACGTTGTATATTGTCATTTTTCTCTGCATGTGTATAGGTGTCTGGACATGGTGAGCGAAACGATTGTGATTTGTCGAGCTAGGAATGGGAAGAAACACTTCTCCTTCGACAACATCAGTGTATTACTTGAGGTAGGCTATCCATCGTATCTTTGTCTTTTGTAACTAAGAGTCGATATCGTAGCGTGTTCTGTTTGTTGCTAGACTCACTCTTGGGCTAGTGGGATCGCCTCTGTTCGCAGAGGGTATTTAACTCTCCAACAATTGGTCCTCTGGGCGGATATTTATTTGATTGTAGCCGGAAAATCTATCCATGAACAAAAATATTTCACATCCAGCACAATTGTCAAGAATCTTGCCAATAAAGGAAGTAGGATAGTTGTCTTTTTGACAAGCAAGATTGACATCCCGATAATCGATTCACACTCTGATGCTTCCTTATTTTTTCATAACAAGAAGAATTTTGGAAACCCACTTAGTAAGCAGAACAGGGTAAATGGAACTAGAACGCAAAAGTTTTTCAACTTCTGCTTTAATTGCAACAGCCTTCTTTGGATGAACGGGACGAAGGCATTGACGTACCAACCTGATATCATGATACATTTTAATAGTGTGTTTAACGATACTAGTATCTATGCGTGGAATATCCTCGTAAGACCAAGCAAATACATCACAAAATTCAGAAAAGAGAGAGCGATATGTTTCGAGTTCTAATGGAGAACAAGACACACCGACATGAATGTTTTCTACGACGCCAGGTTTGGTCGACATATTGATAGAAATGGTTTCTTCAATATTTGATAAATTTCGTTCGAAATCGATTGCATTAATAGGAAAAGAATTCGAAAGTAAAGTTTTGATCTATGGGTGATATAGTTCACTAAGATTATCTTCTTCACAATCTTGAAGATGCGAACGATGATGATGATCTTCTCATGGTTCTCGTTCTGACATCATGGTTTCTGGAATATTCTCATCTGTCAAGAAAGCTATGGAAAAGGATCAGATGGAGTACCAAAATCTAACGAACAATCAGCCCAAACGACCGGTGATGATGACTTCGGATTTGCCGGCCAAGCCATGTAGATTTATTTTTATGCCAACTCAATTGGGCTGGGCAGCAGAAATTCATCCAACGTAACAACTTCAGAATCACCTGTAATCTTCCTTAAGCCAAATGGAGTGGAAGATATCATGTAGCAGGTCTCTATATTTGCAATCTCTGTCGACGTCGCAAGAGGTGGTAATATTGCAAAGGTTTCCATGAGGGTGGAATCCTTTAAGAGTCCTACACAAATGTTCTGAAGTGCGATTTGGGGTTCGTGAAATAACGGAACACTTCTAGTTACCTGGGAACTGGAGGCAAAGAATGATAGTTGATTAATGACTGTGATGACACCTTTATGTGGAAAGGCGATCATTCTAAAATATGTAGAGACGATCGAATTCATAGTATATACCCATTGCCTTCTGAGTAAAATATTGTAGTCAAGGGGTACGTCAACGACCTCAAATTCAACATTCATTGTTTTCCCCCTAGTTCAACATGCAGGTTATTGATAATACCGCAAGGCTTATATGTACATTCGTCAAAAGATTTCAATGTCGTAGGCGATTGAGATAGTCGTGGCGAGCCAAGTGACTTCTAGCAGTTTAGAGACATAATGCACGTAGATGCTCCCTCGTTAATAATAGTACAATGAACAAGATGATTGAGAACATTTACTTGGATGGATAATGTCAATTTTGTTGTTAATTTCGGCACATAGCCCGTATGATTAAAGACTACGAGATTAGAATCTGTCAGATCAATTCCACCAATTGTCCACAACAAAGCCTGCTTCTGGGAGGAACAATATTGTAGCACCTCAAGCACTGACATAGCTGAAAGGGATTGAGCCAAATATTCAACTATATTATAATTTTGAGCAGCTCTTGCTCGAGGATTAAATGTCAATTTATGAACAACTCCATTTGGTGGCTTGATTGTCAATTTAGGAATAGCAGTTAGCAGAATCGATTCCATAGACGACTTCATGGTCGAGGTAGTAGGTTTATCAGTAGCCTGACTACCATAATATTTATTACGCGTTGAAACCAAAACATCAGTCGATGGCTTCGTGACAGACAACATAAGCACTTGTGAACTAGAAGTTGGATCCGTAGCAACCAAATTTGCATCCGAATTCGAAAATGGATCTGTCAACACAGCTGACGCATACAAAATCTTAACAATTTTTGAGACTTCGCACTATAAGGAAAATACCCTCTAGCGAATTTTTTTGAGGAACCCCTTATAAAAATACCCTAGACATTCGTTTCTAGCAGAGGTTCCTAGAGGAGGTTGGCGGGCAGAGGTTTTTACGGATGTATTTCGTACGTTGCTCTTATCACCGTAAAACGCACCGGTGCGTTCAAGATGACATAGCACCGGTGCAGGTAAAAAATTGGCACATCGGACACCGTGCACTCCGTACACACCCGCTCGGTGCATTGTAATTTTGTAGAGTATTGGTACTTTACATAACTTTCGCACCGGCGCCTCTTAAAAAACGTTCGAAAACTGACACCGCCTGGGTCGCCAACTCATTGGGCCGCAATAAAATCCCCGCACACCAACACAGGGTTAAATAAATAAAAAATTACGGCCAAAAAACCACACAAAACATAGGCACACCGGGAACCATGCACTCGTAACACCCTCGCCCAGTGCATCATATTCCTGTACAAAACCGGTTCCTTAAATGTCTACCACACCGGTGCTTCCAAAAATGTGCGCGAAAATAGATACCGCCCGATGTGGAATAAAGCAAAGGCACCGGGGCGTCCATAAAATGCGTGCACCTGTAGATGGTTAAATAACAAAAATTACAAAAAAAAACCGCATAAAACATTGGCACACCGGAAACTGTGCGCTCCGTACACACTCGCCCGGTGCCTTTTATTAAGGAACAACACTGGTGCGTGTCAACTTGTCAGCACCGGTGTCTCATAAAAACCGTGTGGAACAAAAACCGCCCGGGGCGGAATAACAGAAACGCACCGGGGCCCATAAAATCTGGGCACTGGAAAAGGGTTAAAAAAAAACAAAATTACGACCAAGAAACCGCACAAATCATTGGTTCACCGGACATCATTCCCGGTGTGTCTTGTTACTATAGAGCACTGGTGTGTTACCGCTAAGCCACCTCGGTGTCTCACAAAAAGTGCGCGAAACAGAAACCGCTCGGTGTGGAATGACAAAAACGCACCGGGGCCCCATTAATGCCGCGCACCAGAAAATTGTTAAAAAAAACAGAATTACGGCCAAAAAACCGCACAAATCATTGGTTCACCAGACAACATGCTCAGTGCGTCTTATTACTATAGATCACCGATGCGTTACCACTACGCTGCCCTAGTGCCTCCTGAATGCGCGCGAAAACATAAACCTCCCGAGGCGGCATAGTGCAAATGCACCGATACACCAATAAAAACCCCTGCGCACCGGAACAGGGTTAAATAAAAAAATAATTGCGGCCAAAAAACCGCATGTTTCACTTTTTTCTGTGCTACAGAGCTCTTAATCACTGGTGCAAGTTATCCTTGTTTGAGCCGCACTGAAATCCATGCTCCCATTGCACTTATTGCATGCACTGCTGCTGTGCATTGCCAATAATCTCCAGCTTGAATTTTATAAAATAGTGGACAAATTTTCTTTTGCAAATTTTATAGCCAATATGCCTCCTCGACGGGTAAATGTAGAGGTATTTTTCTTGTTTTTCCATAATTAAACCTTTTAGCGGATTAGAATTTGAAAAAACCTTAAAATTAACCATTAAAAAAAAAAAAAAATTGTCACGCGGTGCGCTCGAGCCATTTGGCTCGCACCAGTTTGCGGTGCTACCTGTAAATTTATAGGCTGCACCACACCTGGTGCTGACGTATCTGCACAGGTTGCGGCGCGGTACCGCACGACGCACCGTGTTAATTTAAAAAATTTTAAAAACTGCGGTGCGGTCGGTTACCAGGCCACACCATTGACAATGGTGTATCACGAAAACTCGGTGTGTTGACAGAATTATCAGCCCTGGGGCGGGTAATGTTTTAAGCGCACCGGAACTATAATTCAACATTTTCAATGGTTTGGGCTGGTAAACAGGTGCTAAGGGTATCCACACCGATTCCAGGGCGGATACCAAAGGCACACCGTGTTATTTAATTTAAAAAAAAAAGATCGGTGCAGTCGGCTACCTCGCCACACCGTTGATCTAATTCAATTGTGGTGATGCGGTGCGTTGACTGAGATAACAGCCACGGGCCAGCTATTTTTGTCAGTGCACAACTTACCGTATTTGGCCTAGGTCAACGGTGCAGCCTCTTAAAATACTGCACCGACGACTATGTACGGTGGCAGGAGGGCGGTGTGTTGAGTTAGTTATAAGCCCCGGGCGATTAGTGAAGTCAGTGCACCGGCCTCCTAACATCTCACATAGTGAATGGTGCGGTAAAAACATTTTCTGGAGCATCGCGTCTGGTGCGGTGGATATCATGAGGTGCACCGTATCCGATGCACTCTGTGGGGAGACGCACCGAGACTAGTGCGTGACTGTGTTTTTGGCACACCAACTCTTGTTTTATTTATTTTTCAAAAAATAATTATATACGTATATTTGTAAATACATTTGTCATTTAATAAAAAAGTTGTGTTTAATATGTCAATCATTCAGAGACGTGAAAGGATAGAAGATGGGCAACAACAACAACAACAGGCGGAATAGTATAACATGGTTCGCCTATGGGAGGCAAGAGAGAGGGAGAGAGATGTGTACCCTCGCCCTATTACAACAACGACGTAGGGGCTCCTTAGGCAGGTAGGCCTCCTCAAGTTCTATGAGGAGGCTACTTCCCTAAAGTCCCATAGTTTGTTTTTGAGACATCTTATCCGAAGGTGGAATGCCCAACAACAGGCTTTCCGGGTTGGTATCAACCAGTGGTAAACGCCCACTGAGGAGGATGTATATTTTATTACGGGGCTATCAAGGAGAGGGGTGGATTTTCCCTCGTTCCCCGAGGTTCCAGCTGGCTGTGTGGCAGGGAGTTAGTTAGTTTACTCCCAGAGATACATTGGAGAAAATTTAGTATCTCCTGAAGAGTTTCAAGTCGCTGGAGGGCAGACGTATTGGTGCGCTTGGTCGTGAGGAGGTCCAGTGTCTCTCACTTATCATTTCGACCATTTCGCACAACACCAGTGACAGACAACGCATTAGTTGCCAGCTTTTATATTATGTTGATTATTTACTACAGCATCCATGACTTGTCAGGTGGTCTGCCATTTTTTTGCAGCAGTTATGTACAGCATTAGATAGATGTCGTGCTCATGCACAAGCGAGGGTCAACTTCCCTTTTGCTTCAAAGCTTTTTTGTTTATTTTTTGAGAGGTTTGCAGAGACGAGGCCTTCTTTTCTTCGGCAACCTCGTAGGCCGATTACTGAGGCACGTATGCACATGTGGGGGAAAATGATGCCCAAGAGGGAGGAGACTCTTTTTCCAGTGAGGATATCAAATGATACACTGGAGTTGCTAGACAGTGTTGATGAGCATCCCTTCATTTTGGTCCCCTATCCTTATGTGGGGTTGGATTGGCGAGGGTGTGCCAACATCCTCTTCATAGCTGATGAGCCACTAGATGATAGAGGTAATATTACTGTTTTATTTAAATTTATTCTAACATGTTCTTTAACTTGTTTTTATTAAATTGTGTAATAAAATCCTCTAATTATTTTTGTGTACTTGTATATATTTTGCAGACATTGGCTCTTTTGATGGCGAGGAGATGTCGCCATCATGTTTTGTTAGATGATCATGATCACGATGATGGAGTTAGCGATTTTGAATGTGTTTTTTAGTCAAATATGATGTTTGTATGATGGTTATCATGAACGTGATGTTTATTAATTAATTTAATACCAAATGATCATGATATTGTAAATTTGTAATATTTGTATTTCTAATTGTATTTAAAATTCAAAAATTGTAATTGTAATGGTATATATGTGAATTTCTAAAATTGTATTGTAATTGTAATTTTTAAAATTGTAAAATTGTAATTGTAATTGTATGTGAAATTGTAAAATTGTAATTGTAATTGTAATTGTAATTCTAATTGTAATTGTATGTCAAATATTTGTAAAATTTTAATTGTATTAATTTGAAATGAATTTATTAAAAATTTTAAATTTTAAATAATTGTAAAATAATAAATCTAGAATAATATGATTTATTGTAACATAATAAAGTTTAGAAAATAATGCAAATAAATTCTTGTACTTTAGAATTATCATTATTTTATTATGATCTTAGATACAAAAAAAAGAATTAATTGATACAATATGCCATTGTTTTCGAGATCAATTACATAATACCAAATTATCAAGTGAATTATTAATTTTAACATTAACACAATGCAAATTACCAATTAATTAAAAATACATATTATATTAATACTTCGAAAAACCCATCTTAAAAAGTATAAATATTGATAAAATAACACATGTACCATATCACTCTCGGTTCTCATGATCACCCTCATTATCTTCTAGCTCGCATGGCATGATAACACTATTGTTCTCAAAAATATGTTTTGATCTAGGGTCATGTGTCAATACGAACCACCAATCCCTATCCAACACATCCGGGTAAAAAAAACACCTGGTTGCAGTGTTTAGGGAAAACATAGGGCTCCTTAGCTTCATCCCACATCTTTCTAGAGTTGATACATATCAGCATACTATCACGATCTTCCTTTAAATTATTCCGATCAAAGGTGTCCCACCACTTGCACCTAAAAATAACACATTGTAAAGAATAAAAATCCACTTCAACGATCTCTTGTATCTTTCCGACGTAACCTAAAGTCCCTCGTACTATTTGTTGATCACGGTGGCTAGATTAACTATATTGATCGAACTCGACTTCCACTCCATAGTCTTGTGTGATGTTTCTAGCATCGGCATTTTCTGTGTGAAAATGGTGTCCATATGCTCACATAGATTGGAAAAAATGCACCTATTATAAAAAAGTTAAAAAAATCATAGTGTCATGTGTCTTATAAATAATAATCCAACAGTTAAAATATGAAATGTAGATGTCTTAATATAAGTTTCAAATTTACATATAAATTAAAAATATTATTACTGAGTTGCTGCACCCAATCCCTAGGTTTAGAGCATCCTCTTCAGCATGCGAGTAACGACCGGTAGCACCGTATTTCTCTCTGACTTGGTCAGCAACCCAACTGTTGGGGCATATTTTTGGCATATTTTCTTTTAAATGATGAGGATAAGGCACACTTCTACCATTCAACCGTCTGAATTCTTTCCTGTCACTGTCCCATTTCATCCTATTTTGTTCGTACAATGCGACCCACGGTTGTGGCATTTCAGAATTGTAAAGAATGAATTTATTGATTGCTTCAATTTCTGCATTCGCCGATGAAATCAAACCAACATTATATAATACTTAGAGATAAAATTATACATTATATCGAAGTTCAACATGAATATTAATTAATTTTTATAAATTTGAAAAATTATAAGCCGCTTACTCTTTATCAAGCGCTTTTTTCCACTCGTTTGGAGCAACTCTCCTTCTCTTTTGTCTTCATCCATTTGATCGTCCCAAATCACCGCACCTGGTCTGTTGTCGATCTGCTTGATGTACTCACTGGCATAGTAGAAAGACTCATATGATATGTACCCCTCTACCATAGACCCCTCGGGTTTTTCCCTTTGTCGAACAAAACCTTTCAATTTCTTCATGTACTTCTCTAAGAATAACATCCAACGAAAAGAAACAACCCCAACTAATTCAACCTCATCTGCCAGGTGGATTCGAAGATGAACCTGTAAGTCCATGAAACTTGTCGGCAGTTCCTTCTCAAACATACAAACAATCTCAACTATCTCTTGATGCCACCGTGGAATGCTAGCCACATGAATATCCTTTGACGTGATCCAATGTACAAATGCAGATAATTTAGATATGGCACATCCTAGGTCTTGAGGCAATTCATGTTTCACACACCCACGCATAAACAAAGGATAATGACACTGCAAAGTTATGAACACGTGCAATAATATACAAAATTAGTTATTTTTTATGATCCCCACATGGGATAAAATATATTAATATAACAAATAATAAAATCATGCTTTTGACATTATACGTACTCTTAGAAGATTCAAATGGTCATGCAATTTCAACCCCGAAAAATGGTCATCCACGGTGAAGCAGCACCATAGTGAATACCCGTATGAAGTTGGCACCCTCACATAAATTATAACTTCCTTTGCCAAAGATATGTCATCTTTTTTTAAAATCCATCGGACATCACCTTCTTTGAAAAACCATGAATTAGAGGGACCAACACCTGCTTTTGATCTCGTACTTTCTAATTGTCTTGGCAAATATTTCTTTTTAGTTTTTGAAGTAATAAGATCTTTCCTAACAGTGAATGTGTCACTTTGTTTCGATGATATGTGCCTCCATAAATAAGATGAAACATTTTTAAATATATTCATGGGATCTAATAAGTGGGTAATCTTAAGATGCTCCCAATATGGGAGGTCATAAAAGATAGATTTCCTTTTCATCCCGATGGGAAATTTCTCAACATAGGTGTTGAAGAAATTTGGATCATTGAACTTAGGCTCCCCATTTGAATCGAACATTTCTATGAACTCCTTCTCCTTCTCTCTCTCATATGCTCTAAGCCATTCATCTAGTGTCATTATTGGAGGCCGTTGGGTTCTCTCTCGTTTACCATTGAAAGGGGATGCTGCTCTTCTGTAAGGGTGTTGTTCTGGTAGAAATATCCTGGAGCAATCATACACTGGCTTTCGTAGGTCCTTGGACCATCTAGCTTTCAAAGAAGGTCCACAACATTTACATCCAAAATACCCTTTTGTTACAAGACCTGCAAGATTATATTTGTATACATTAATTAATATGCATGGCACGTTAAAGAATATCATGAAGATGAGAAAAAATATTATTACAACGAATTAAATAACTAATATGTGAAAGAATATTGTTACATTATATATAAAAAAAATCAATAAATTAAACATGTAATTTACCAAAGCAAACTCCTAATCCTGGATAATCATGTGTCGTGTAAGCACATATAACATACAACGTAAAACTCCTCTCTGCTGCGATGGGTCTTAATACATCCTATACATTTATCCCATCTCATAATTCCTTCAATTCATCTACCAGTGGTTGTAAGTAGACATCCATATTCTTCACTTATCTTCTAGCAGGGACTATGAGAGCCAACATAAGATGTTCATTCTTCACGGACAACCATGAGGGGATATTGTTATTGATCACTACTATAGGCCAAACATAATAGTTGGTTTTCTGGAGGGAATATGGTTGACGCCATCCATGGCTATGCTGAGTCGTAGACTTCGTACTTCATTCTTGAATTTTTCAGGCCATGTATCCTCTATATGCTTCATGGCTATTGAATCAGTTCGGATTCGAATAACTCCCAACTCACTTCTATGTGAGGCATACCATCCCGACAACATAGCTAATTCTTTGCAACGAAAGAGCCTTTGAATCCTTGGGATTATAGGCATGTGCCTCAATATATTAAAAGGAGGACCAGTACGTGATTTACCCTTCTTTTTTTATTTATCATACCTGTCATGCCCACATTTCGAACACATCTCTTTGTCTGCATATTCTCCTCTATATAGAATACAATCATTTGGACATGCATGATATGATATGTACTCAACACCCAACATTTTCAACAATTTCTTTGCCTCTTCGCAACTACCGGACAAGACATTATCACTCGGAAGAACCTTATCTTTGAATAACCTGTAGTTGGTGATCATGGAAAAATATATTAATATTAAATGTACATTAATGTTGATATAATTATTAACGTTCATAAAATTTAACATTTGTAATGTTCATTGCAGTGTACTGATTATATTTCAAATTTATATAAGGGGAGTACTTTATGGTAACTTACCTCAAAATTTCCAAGAAACATGCATTCGACAAGCCAAAATTTGCTTTCAAGTTGTACAGTAACATTGTTGTTCCCAAATGGGTAGACTTTGACTGTCCGCTAGGTCCAAAGAGAGGGGTGGTGGAAGCAAATTTAAGGCTTTCGAAAAAGATGTCAGCGATATGAGCATCATCCCCTAGCTGATCATCATTTTGGAATTCATCTAACAACATTATCTCCATGGAAGTCGTATCCCTTAAGTAATCATTCATACCAACCTCTATTTGATTACCTCCATTGCGATCTTGTGAAGAACTACTATTGTTGTAGTCATTCCTAATTGGTGAATCTAGACGTAGCGGGAATTGAATCGGTGGTTGATTAAACCATTCTTGGTATCGTTCCTCTTCGATTTTTTCTCTTAATTCAGTCTTCTCTAAATTTGACATTGTCGTGGGGTGCAACAGAAGATGGTAGGTAGGTCGTTCATCATCACTAGAATCCTAATAAATAAAAAATAAAAAATTGAACATGATTAGTACAAAATATATGATATCAATTAGTAACCACGTTGACAATATTGCATGATTATAAATTGGTTTGACGTTGAATTAATTACATATTAATCAATATATATACCAAACAATTATAATTATAATTACCATCATTGTCCTGGGATTGTGGCTAGAAGATACAATATTGTTACAATTAGAAGGGTGAAGTGGTTGTCCATTTTCATCTACCAAATGCGCCTTGTGGTATGCAGCTCCTGATAAGAACATTCAATTTTTTGGAGCAGTTTGAATATTTTGTGCATCTGAACTCGATGTTGAATGTGCATGAACCTGCAAATTTGTATATTATAAATTTAATTAATTTGTGCGTGATTTACTGCATGGATAAAAAACATATATAAATTCAATTAGATAGTGAAAAAATAAAACAAATCTGAAGTAAATATTACGTCTCCACATGGATAGGGAGAACTTTGTGATGGAATTTGAGAAATATTATGGAACGAGCTGGATTTTGAAGAATTTTCCATTCCATATAATATATGATATTTTCTCCCTGCATTTGAGCAAAACAACAATAAATTTTGGTGCACAAGCTTAAATTTCATTCCGGTGTGTAATGTACAGATAACTGCACCGGTGAGTTTTTTTAAATTTTGCACACCGGTGCCATTTTATAACACGACGCACCAGTGTGGTTCAATTAAAGGATGCACCGATAAACGAATAACTGCAAATAAAAAAAGCGCAACCCTATTTTCTTTAAGTGAAAAAAAAGGGTAAATTGAAAAATGTGTGGCAAAATATTTTTGAAAATCTAATTTCATAAAAAATTTCTTTAAATACTAAACACTTTTCATTATTTCACTATTTTTGCAAAACAATTTAGCCAAAGATTCGCAGGATACATACCTGGAGCAAACAGAGCACGAGAGCACTGTGGAGTAGGGAAATACGTTCGAACAGAAGTATTCATACAATCAGAATTCCAAACCTCTCGTTAGTCAAACCCTGTATCATAGAATTTCAAATAATGTGAGTAAGTTTATTGTTTTTCTGTACTTTTTTCTGCAGCTTTTTTATACAGTAAAATAAGAAATGAAAGTCTATTGTTTTTTTTAATACTTTGTCTATAGTTTTTTCTATGAAGTAAAATAACAAAATCAAAGCTTATTGTTTTTTTAACTTTTTTTTTTGTAGTTTTTTTTTTTTACCTTTTCTGCAGTTTTCAGAAACAAAAATAAAAAGAAATCAATTTTTACAAACAAAACCCTATATTCTTTTTGTTTCTGCCTTTTCTTCTCCCTCTTTCTTTTCAATTTAGATTTATAGGGTTTGTATAGTCATAAGACATCCAACCCATGGGACGACTTGCATATTCGTATCCCAATCCATGTTGAACCTTGCGTCAATCTTAAAAAAATACAGATTTTTTTCGTCGGTGTGCCCTGCGTAACATAGCGCACCGGTGCACTCGGTTATAGCAACGCACCGCAAAAATACAGTGATAAAAAATAAAAAAATAAATATATTTTTATTAGTGCGCCATATGTAACATATGGCACCGGTGCACTATTTCATTATGGCGCACTGCAAACATGTTGTTTTGCAAAAAAAACCATTTTAGAAACAAACCCTACATTCTTTTTGTTTTTGCCCTTTCTTCTCCCACTTTCTGTGATTTCAGAATTAGGGCTTTTCAATTTATATTTATAGGGTTTATATTGCTAAATATAAACCTAAGACATCCAACCAATAGGAGGACCTGCATAGTCAGATCCCAATCCATGTCAGTCTTGCGTCAATCTTAAAAAAATACAGGAGTTTTTTCGTCGGTGTGTCCTACGTAACAAAGCGCACCGATGTGCTCGGTTATAGTAGTGCACTGTGAAAGTATAGTGATAAAAAATATTTTATTTTATTTTATTTTTTATCAGTGCGCATTATGTAACATATGGCACTTGTGCACTATTGCATTATGGCACACCGCAAACGTGTTTTTTTGCAAAAAAAACCATTTTAGAAACAATCCCTACATTCTTTTTGTTTCTACCCTTTCTTCTCCCACTTTCTGTGATTTCAGAATTAGGACTTTTCAATTTATATTTATAGGGGTTGTATTGCTAAATATAAGCCTAAGACATCCAACCAACAGGAGGACCTTCATAGTCTGATCCCAATCCATGTCAGTCCTTGCGTAAACTAAAAAAAAAAGTTGTTGGTGCGCCCTGTGCGGAATAGTGCACCGATGCGCTCTGTTATCCCAGCGTACCACGGAAGTACTGTGATAAAAAATTAGAAAAACAAAATACTTTTTCAGTGCGCCATTTGTAAAATATGCAGCCGGTGCGCTATTTCATTATGGCGCACTGCGAACGTTCTGTTTCGAAAAAAAAAAAAAAAAACTTTCAAATAATACAAACCTTACATTCTTTTTGTTTCTCCCCTTTCTTCTTCCTCTTTTTGTGATTTTAGAATTAGGGCTTTTCAATTTAGATTTATAGGGTTTGTATTGCTAAATATAAACCTAATACATCCAACCGATGTGACGATTAGCATAGTTGGATCCCAATCCATGTGGGCCCTAGCATGAATTTGAAAAAAAACATTTTTTTTTTATTGGTGCCCCTAGACTAACTTAGCGCACCTGTGCTCTATATTTTACAAGCGCACTGCAAAATGTAATGTGATAAAAAATTAATATTTTTTTATCGGTGCGCCATATGTAAAATATGGCACCAATTTATGCTAAAAAACTAACACTGGACAATTTTTATCATTTTATCATGGTTAACCAGTGCAGTCATTGACATGTAATGCACTGGTGCTTCTTGTTGACATAGAGCACCATACGGTCTATTATACTGTTTTTGCGGTGCGTTTGGAAGAGCGACACGCGCCGGCGTCGGTGTGTAGACCATGAATGGTGCACCGGTTTTTTGAGATTTTTTTTTTACTTGAAAAGTTGACAATTTATTTATAAATATATAATTGAATGATATGGTACAGGTTTGAGATTGATAAAGAAATGAGTGACAAGAGATCAAGTAACAAAAATACTGATAACACATCAAAAAAAGTAAAAAAGATAAGTTCTTTGTAAATTTTTTACAAAAAAATTATTTTTGAACTATATGTAAGTTTAATTAATATGTATTGTTTACTGTGTATCATGCAAAGCCACAAAATGACGAAGCTCGATAATATTATTTCTAATCTAGGACCAAAATAGTGTAAAATCTTGATGGAAAAATTGCAAAAGGATGAATCAAGAGAATGAAAAAATGCTATCGATCCAATATGAGTTTCTTTTTTTATTTTTCATTAATAATATAATTAAAATTATTAGATAACATGTGTGAAAAATTATATTAATTCACATCCATTTAATGTTCTACAGGGACCAACAACTCAGAAAAGGAATGTTGTTCTAATAAAAGAAAAAAAATTGAACATGCAAATGAAAATGAATTGCTCCTTAGCTCATCTGGAGTGGTGTTGGAGGTTAACGAAAGGGGGAAAAACTTTTACAAAAGTTTGAGGGATCTAGTGGAATGAATGTATAGACGTTCTTTCCACTTACAATAAAAAAACCAATCCAATGATTCCAAGAACCAAATTTTATGTAAACTACAGGAAGAGTTTCTAGAGAATTGGTCAATGAGACATGTCACACTTTTAATAGTAAAAACGTACAAAAAAAAAAGAAGGAATGAAAAAGTAATATTCCTTTAGATGTTTGTCTATAATTATTTATAAATATCACTTTTGTTATACTTATTTTTCATATATCAATATAAAAATTAAATAGTTTATTGTCATGTTACATTTTCAAGAAGATTATGAAAATCTCAAAAGATGAATGAGCTGATATCAGAAATATGCCAGTAGGAATGTCCAAAAAGGTGTACAAGGAGATGGTCAAAGAAATGGGCAAAATTGCATCGCTGGAGGAGCCATCTCAACAACAAATTGCTTCAAATGTAATATGTAATCATTGAATTTTTCGATCATTAGGTAAAATAAATAAACAATTTAGCATTAAATATTAATTTTCAAGTATTTTCTTGCATAAAAGAAAAGAAAATGGAACCCAATCAACACATAAAACAGGACAACAAGGAAGAAAATGATTGATATCTAACTTTGTGAGTAATTGTTACTTCCTTATAACAACTTAACTAGATTTCATTTTTGTATTTTTTAAGTTGTTTTACAAAAATCATCATTGAATGTCTTCAAACAGGTGCTAACATACAAAGAAGAACCATCAAAGGGATTGATTGAAATTGGGTTAAATATGGGTTGTGCATATATGTTGGCATATCAGAACTTAATTGTGGAATTTGTAAGCATCTATCGATCTTGTTTTACTTATCTCTGTCTATAATTAATAGAAAAAATAAATCTTTTATATCAAATATATAATTTGTTATGGGGTATAAAACTTGCAGGAAACAAAGTATGGCACTGCGCCAACAGATCAAATCTTAAAAGATGGCATGTTACATGGTTTTGAAAGAATGTGTAAAGTTTATGATTTAATTGTTGCATTGGTACGCCATCTCTTTTCGATTTACATTGATGTATATTATTTAATATTGAGATTTTCATTATTCTCACCAATGTATATACACTCATTATAGTATATTTTAATGTTTGTAGATGGAAGGTGAAGAAGAAGAAAACAATCAACACCGTGAACAAAACATTTTTGAAAATAACCCAAGTCCTGGAAGTAGCTCTAGCAGTGACAGCAGTTCAAGCGAAGAATGATGATCACTATGTATGGATATAAAAGCAAGGCATTGTATTTTTTGAAAAAAGTCTGTGAAATCAAACATTTTCTTTAATGTAATGGACATAGTGTCCCAATTGAAAGATAAAGGGATACCAATAACTGTTCCATTTTGTATGACAAAGAATGTCTTATTCATATATATATATATATATATATATATATATATATATATATATATATATATATATATATATGTTTTAATTTATTCTATTGGTTTCTCTATTGTCGCTATTGCGTTCTCCATTGTCGTTCTCAAATGCACTAATAAAAATTTAAATCATATGAATATTGTTATAAGATATATATGTGTCAACTTTTGATGAATGATAAATTTTAAAAAACCACAATAATTTTGATATGATATAACAAATTAATCCAAACATCACATTCAAATGAATTAATAAAAATTTAATTAATATGAATATTTTTATAAGATGTGTTGACTTTTGATGAATAATGGATTTAAAACAATCACAATAATTGCACTGTCATAAGTCGATGTTTCTAAAAAATAAAAAATGAAAATCGGTGTGTGTATACTTACACCGGTACGCTTGTATTCTTAAGCGCCTCGGTGCATTTTTAGGACCTATGGGCACCGCACAAATACCAAAACCAGTTAAAAATATCGAGGCATTTGTTCGGTACAGCTCTCCGGTGTGTTTATGTCTATATACGCACCGGTGCCTTTTTACAACCTATTAGCACCGCACGAATACAGATACTAATTATAAATCTCGGTGCATTTGTGTGACACTATGCACCGGGGCGTTTTTGTGTATATATGCACCAGTGCATTTAGACGACCTATGGGCACCGCACGAATACCGATACCAATTATAAATCTCTGTGCATTTGTGTGACACTGCGCACCGAGGTGTTTAAGAGTCTATACGTGCCGGTGTATTTGTATGACATATTTGCACTACACAAATATCGATACCAATGATAAAGCTCGGTGCATTTGTGTGAAAGGATGCACCAGTGCGTTTCTATAAGTCTACGCACTAGCGCATTGATATGACCTATGGGCACCGCTCAAATCCCAAAACCAATTATAACGGCCCGATGCATTGTATCACCAACACTACGCCCGGTGATGTTTTATACCTTAATGGCCCGGTGCATTCTTCTTCCACCACCCCGGGGCGTTGTCCACAGGTACGCACCGGTGTGTTAAGGCCTGATTAGCACATCGAGGAAAACAACATCCGTAATAACCTCCAGCCGCCCATTTTTTTATAGTTATGTTGAACTTCCATTAAAAACTCTGCCAAAACCTCTGTAACCATAAACGGATGTGGTAGCATATGTTTTTTTCACAATTTTGGCCAATTTTATAACACTAAAAACCTCCTTTATAACCTTCGCTAGAGGGTCTTTTCCTTGTAGTGTCGGCGCGATGAGGACAATCTTGAACAAAGTGTTCCTCATTATAGATTATGCAAGGGTAATGAGGTTTCTGATTTCCAGTCGATTGATCGGATGATCTTTCCTGCGGGGTAGAAGTTTTCTTTTTCTTTGATTTCCCCTTTTTCTTACTTTTGGGTTTCTTGTCACTTTTTCCCTTGTCAGATGACACAACATGGATTTTGGAAGAAGGCGCAGGACCAGATGCAGTAGAGTGATATGTGCTTGCAATACCAATCATACCATCATCGGAATGAGAGTCCTTAGATGGAGGAGGAACAGTAAAATTAGATCTCGAAGCTTTGGGAGTTTTCTCGTAGAGCATGTCATACTGAGTATAAATCAAGTCTAAATACTGGGCACAGGAAATTACCTGCTCTTAATTGATGACGCCACCCTTAGCCACATCCTCAGTTATAGATGGTAACATGAACTTAATGAACCACTCAACAAGGAGATGATCAGGAACAAATGTCTTAACCATTCTACGACGACGGTGCCACTCATGAATATGATCAGAAATGTGAGTAGCATTAGTTTACAATTAGTCAAGAGTTCTGTTCCAGATTCATATTTTATGGGTAACTGGAAGTGGTTCAAAAAGACAGTAGCTAGGGCAGTAAAATTATCAAAATAATCTCTTGGTAACTCAATGTAGCATTTTGCAGCCAGACTAGTGAACGTACGCTGGAAAAGATGTAGTCGAACAGAGTCATCATTTAGGGAGTTAGATGAACACCATAAATGATAAGCCATAACATGAGTTGTTGGGTCTTCCCCAGGGTTTCCATTAAACTTTGGAATATCCGAGGGTAATTTATGAGGTATCACTGGCCACCAAGGAGCATAGTTGATTGGGTCATTTGTGAGTTGGTTTAAATCTAGTAACTCTAAAGTTTCAACAAAGGGCAACTGTCGATTAAGGTGGGTTGAGCATATCCAGGGTATGATGGAATTTCTTGGGAAACATGCCTTTGAGCACTAGCATAAGGAATCTGTTGCTGGCAACCCAGATAGGGGTTTTTATGATAAGCAAATGCTTGAGGATTCTGTTGAGAAAAACTTGGGTACGCTACTTGTTGAAATGAAGGTTGTGGCATTTGTGCTTGTGGCTTCCAAGGGGTCTATCTACCAATATTATAACTCAAACTAGAATAGCTTGGATTCGGTTGAGGATAGGTATAACCTAGTTGCGGTTGTGACATCCCATAATATGGTAATCCATCTTGTGAATAAATGATTTCGGAGACAAGTGGTTGTTGTAAACTAGTCGAAGGAGTTTGAGTCTGAGGGCCCAATACTTGAGGGTATTGGGTTGAAGGACCCACCTAAGACGGTTGAGGTACAAAGGTTTGAGTCTGCAACATGGATAAATATTTATTAACAAGCGGAGTTGATGTGGGTGCAACAGGTTGAACCGGTCGATACGAGTGTACAACCGTTTGTGGTTGGATGGGTAGAGTGGGTTGCCACTGAAAAAAATTCATTCCAACATTAGGATGACTAAATAACATTAGAGTACTGTCAAAATGGGTGACCATAGGTTGTCCCCCAGCATGAGGAGTATAATAAGATGGAAAATATTGTTCTCCAAATGCAGGGAGTTGAGTTGAAATTGTACTAGATGGAACATACCCAGATGGACCAGCTTGATACTGCCTTGATGATGTGTATAAAGGATCAAGTTGTTCAGTAATCACTATATATTTACCAGTTAGAATACCAGATGATGACATTGGTGAATTCCATGGGTTTGAGGATGCACTAGAGAAGGTTCCAGATAAAGATTAGTAACCAGGTGGGACGAAAGGGCCACCATATAAATTCGACTTTGGTGAAGTCATGAACATCGACGGGGTAGCGAGAGCAGGTGCTGTCGTAATTGGAATAGATGGTCCAGCCGAAGATGTTGGCTCATGCATCGTTATTCGACCAAATGTATACCCTATTGGATCTACGAGAAATCTAATAGACAGAGGATCAAAAAAAGCCAAGGCAGATGATTAAGAAAAAGACTCATACAGGTAAAGCTCCACCCCAAAATGAGTTGGAGTTAAAGGTGTGTCATCTTGTGGTATTTATTCAATTGAAATTAAACTAGGTGGAATTATTTCGCAATCAGGCCCAAAGTATATTTTAGGAGGTTGACTACACGATATGGGAGACTTAGTGGCTACAATAGATTATGGGGTGACCGATACAGGAACAACTTCTGGTCATTCAACTTTGGGATGCAGATGTTCTGGCAAAAAAGTGACAGGATCTGGATCAACTTCTAGTTGAACAATGTCGAGTTCGGGAGGTATGGTCTCACTGATTGGATGGATCATGACCACGTGTAGTTGTGAGGACTCTGTCTCGAAAATAGTAGATGAACCAGGATTTGTAGAAAAAACTTATGCCAACTCTGGTATATGTGAGGATGATTTCACACCAGAGGTACTGATAGTATAAGTTTTGGTAGAGCGATGTCGCCTTCGCCGACCAAAAGTGACTTTAGGTGGTAAAGGTGGTTTAAGTGTGATTCTACGTGAACGACAGAGAAATGGGTGTTCTTCTTCCACGATGACTAATTTGTTTTACGAAAAAAAACAAATAAACAAAATAAAAGGCATAATTATAGGCAAAAGGTTTACCAAGTAATTGTGAAATGCGGAATACCTCCTGGCAAACCAAGAAGTATGGGCAGGAAATCTCCCTGAATGTTGTGTTTGGTGTATCATAAGTTACAAGGCAGCCGACTCAGTTCACCATGGATGGATAACAACCTAAAGTTGTCCTCCCAAATATACCTGAAGGTACAAGGAGGCCCAAGTCCGTATTAGCGTTGTCTAATGCAAAACCGCACAGTGAGAGCACCCCCTTATACTTTCTGTACTAGAACACTGCCCGATATACCCAAAGGTACATGGAAGAGCTCTGATATACTTACATACGTGGAGTGAGGTATCACACTCGAAATGTATCGCAGACAAGTTAACGACAACTATTGTGTTTAATGATGCTGGAACACGTCTCTAGCCTAGACCTTCTAAATGTTATCGTTATGGTTCCAACAAATTGATGTAAATTTTAAGTTGATCTTGTTTAATAGTTTTTCTTTTGAGGTTCACCGCATGATGTGATGGAAATTCCTAAAATTCAAACTAAAATTATAAGCAAACTTTTAAATTTTTGCTTTTTCAATGAAAATCCTAGCTACTAAGGGAAAAAGCAATCAGTTTTAGAGAAAACAACAAAGAGCACAAACTAAAATGCAACTTTCCTAACTTGCTCCTATGCAAAGAACACGATTCGCTATATGTAGATGTAGGTTTTTCTTTTCAGCTCCCTTAATGTGAATGCAAGAAAGGAAACTATATGCATCAAATAAATAAAAAACAAATTTTTTCTTCTTTGAGCAATGAGGAACTTAACAACAATTTCTCTTTTAGGAAAAATGAAGAATGGAACTACAATTTTTCCTACATGAAATGAAGAATTTAACGAGAATTTCCTTTACAAAAACAAATGGATCTAATATATAAATAAAATAATTTGAATTTTATTTGTCAATGATAAATAAAAACACTTAAAGAGACATTGAACAAACTTACTTTTCAAAGGAAGAAGAATCAGGAAAATTCACTAGTCTCTAGGAGATATCAGACAATTGAAAACACAGTAAACAAATGGCTAAGAATGATGGAAATGAAAAATTCAAATGTAATTTGGTTGGCTAAGGGGGAAACACAGTCTCTAAGTGGAGATAGTGCATTGCAGTGCACCCCTGAGTGGGAGACAGTGCACTGCAGTGCACTGTGTCTCGACCAACAGTGCGTTGTGCGCATCAGTGATTGAAAATGCAAGCTACATAACACACTTATAATGAAATTATTTGATTCAAAAGTCTAATAACTAAAAGTAGATGCTACTGTGTGGACAAGCAGAGGCAAAAACACCAGGAATGATAGGAAACTCCCCAGCGAAGTCGCCAATTTGTTATGCATAATTATGATCTACGGATAAATCGAATTCCCTAAGTGTGGTGCTAGGAACTTAGAACAACAGATGAAATATTTTTCTATCACTTTCTCTAATAATAATAGACACAAGGAATGATAGAAGAACCTACTTGTGATCCAAGCGCTTCTTCTTCTCTTTCTGTTGCTTTTGTTGTAGCCTCCAATCCACCTTATAATGCCAGGTTGATTCCTGCAAGTATAAACAGAGAACAACAAATAATTTTTTTAATATATATATATATATATATATATATATATATATATATATATATATATATATATATATATATATATATATATATATATATATATATATGCCTACTTATATTAATCACTTAAATCGATTAAATATGAAACATATATATCACTCAAGAGTCCATTGCATGAGAAATAAAAACATAAACTGATACATATATGGGAAAATGAACAACAATCTTTATTAAAGAGTAGAAAGGGGAGGTTACAACCAATGATCGATTTGATGTCACCAACTCCAGCTTCATCCCAGCCTCATCACATCCAACATCACACCAGTAGCATATCATCTCTTTCACTCTCTCAATTGAGAATCCAACAACATTTCTTTACCAAAATTCTTCCTTCTCTAGCACTAGGATCTGTGCTCAATTTATAGGGCAACTGATGGCAGTTTCTTAATGAATGACTTTATAATAATAGGCAAGACATGTTCCCAAGATCACAGGTATTATATGGACACTTGGATTCGAAGTTTGACACATATGTACTCTTCTCGAAAGCACTGGCCATGTGGAGATTCCAAAATAATGAGAATTTCTCTCCCATTTGACCAACGCACCCTTGAATTTCGGGAAGTGCATTGCAGTGCACCCTTGAATGGAGGGAGCTGCATATGAAACATAGTTAGTCCCTTGAGAGGCAACATTGGTGAGATCATAAGTGATATACATATACTTCAAACCTTGGAAATGTCACAATAGAATCCATGACTGATTTGTTCTTCTCTTAGGGCATATAGAAACTGAAATGTAAGGGGATGATAGAACCTATTTCATTGGTCCTGGGGATGATGTCCAGTTTGACCAGGACATGGGGGATGATGCTCAAATTGACCTATAATCGATGGTTTCTCCATTGCATCTGGTGAATTAAGAGAGGGCTGATGATTTCCTAAGAGCATTGAACTTTGGATCAGGATGGAACCCAACGTTACCTCATTAATTTTCACTGGTGCACTAATATGTTGAAAATTGTTTAGCCCAGATACACCCAAAGCCAAATAAAGTGTCTCAGAATCCAAAAAAAACATAGTCCTCCTCCAAAATACAGTGCTCTGTAAAATCCATAATTCCCTTCAGTGAAGCTGTGACAGAGCATACCCCTAAATTTTCAACAGTTGGAGTTTCAACTAAACCAGTTGAGTTATTCTGTTAGGTCCCTATATTACTAGTATAGTCCCTTATTGAAGCTAGTGTAACCCCCTTATTGTTATTGTTGTATCCTTGTAACCCCAATATTGTTATTATTGTACCCTTACATTATTATTGTTACATCGATTAGGATTATATTGTGACCCCATGGACTTCTATATATAGAAGGAGGTTTTGGTTATTTATATCATCCAAGAATTATTCATTTATGTAATGTATTGGATTTTTTCCCTTGAAATGGCTATTTCTAAGGTGTTGATATCTCTTTTCTTCTATTTTTGGAGCTGGTTTCATAACATTTGGTATCAGAGCTTTGGATTCTAGGGTTTTGCTGCTCCAAACAAGTCATCGTGGAATTTTCGCTATAAATTTGTTTATACGAAGTTTCAAAAGCTGAAATTTTTACAGAGAGAATCTGAAATCCTAAGGAAGATCGTGTAAATATTTTAGATCTTGGTTCGCAATATTTTCGGAGATATAATTTGTGGAAGTTAGGATTTTTTCAGGCTCCTGAATTTCACCTAAAACAGGTCATCGTGGAATTTGCGCTATAAATTTTTGTCTAGGAAGATTCAGAAGCTGGAATTTCTATAGAGTGAAGCCTAAATCCTGAGAAAAGTCCTATAAAAATTTCAAAACTTGTTTCACAACATTTTTAGAGATATGATCTATGGAAGTTAGGGTGTTTTCAGGGTCCTGAATTTCATCTCAAAGAGGTGACTGAGGGAAAATCGTCATAACTCTCTCTCTGGGCGTTGAATTGGAATTCCATAAAAAGTGGTCGCAAGTACACAGACTATAGTTTCCTTTTTACCAGTTTTAGAGCTAAGGAGGAAACAGTGACACGTGGCACGTTGTACAAGTTCGCTTTGTTGAACCAGTCCATAATTAGGTCATTGTGGAATATTGGGCATAACTTTGCCTTGAAGAATCCAAATCAGTTCAGACCTGTGGCATTCAAAAGAATATTAAGAGGGATACTATAGGGAGACAAGGAAGCCTACCACTCACATCTATAAAGATATAAGTATTGCTACTCCTAGACTTCCACAACCTACAAGGTTGACACCACAACAATTGGAATAAAAAAGAGAAAAAGGGCTTTGCTACGATTGTGATAGCAAATACACTGAAGGTCATAAGTGTGCTAAGAAGAAATTATATTACATATATTGTGAAGAGGAGGAAGAAAATGAACAAGAAAATTCAAAAGAAGAGGATATACACCAGGAACCAACCCTAGAAGAAGAAGAAATGAGTATGACCATATCGTGTACTGCATTGGTAGGAATTACCACTCCTCAAACTCTCAAGATAGAGGGACATATCAAGAAGAAAAAGGTAATAGTGTTGATTGATTCGGGTATTACCCATAATTTTATTCATTGTAAGGTAGCCAAGGAATCGAATTGTTTCCTATAACCAACACCAGAATGTCAAGTGATGGTTGCAAATGGAGGAACTATAAATTGCTCTAGAAAATGCCATAATATCAAGCTAACCATCGGGGAATATGTATTGAATAGTCCAATGCTTTCCATTATAATGGGAGGTGTTGATGTTGTACTAGGAGTACAATGGTTACAATCTTTGGGGACGATAGCTTTTAATTTTCAAGAACTTTTCTTGAATGTTTTTTTTCAGAAGGAAAGGAAATCGAATTACTGGGTATCGCAGGGAAGCCAGGAAAGATAATAAGCTCTAATTTCGTGACAAAGCTTTTGAAGAAATAAAAACGAGGCGTAATTGCACTATTATGCTCACTAGAAGTTCCAACATCAAAATCATCTATTTCTCTAGATCTCCAAAAAGTCTTGGACAATCATTCCAAAGTGTTTGAAACTCCCAAAGGAATCCCACCTATTCATGATCATGATCATGCTATTCATTTGATTCCAGGAAGTGTTCCTCCAAACATCAGGCCTTACAGATATCCTTATGTCCAAAAGAGCAAAATTTAACGTATGATCGCAAAAATGTTAGAGGTTGTTATAATTCAACCTAGTCAAAGTTCTTTCTCTGCTCCAGTAGTATTGGTGCATAAGAAGGATGGATCATGGCCCCTGTGTCCAGATTATAGGGAGCTCAATAAGCTCACTATTAAAGATAAATTTCCCATTCCTTTGATTGATTAATTATTGGATGAATTACATGGAGCAATTTATTTTACCAAGTTGGATCTTCGTTCAGAATATCATCAAATTAGAATGAAGAATGAAGATATTCCGAAAACAATATTTCAAACTCATGAGGGTCATCATGAATTTTTGGTCATGCCTTTTGGCCTTACCATGCACCTTCTACATTTCAATGGTTGATGAATTCCATTTTCAAACCCTTCCTTAGAAAATTTGTGCTAGTATTTTTTAATGACATACTAATCTACAACAGGTCTCGGAAGGATCATGTTAAACATGTTGACAGGGTTCTCAAACTATTGGAGGAGAAATAATTATATGCAAAAACATCCAAATGTTTCTTTGGAGTGCAAGAGTTGGAATATCTGGGTCAAATTGTATCTCACGAGGGTGTTAAGGTAGACCCTAACAAAATTAAAGCCATTAAGTAATGGAAAGTCCCCAACCATAAAGCAGTTGCGAGGATTTCTCGGGTTAACAGGGTATTATTGCAAGTTTGTTAAGAAATATGGGAGAGTAGCAGCACCTCTAACAACATTATTGAAGAAAGATGCATTTTCATGGACTCTTGAAGCAACTAAGGCCTTTGAACATATTAAAGAGGCAATGTGCCTAGCACTAGTCTTAGCTACGCCAAACTTCACAAAAACCTTTATTGTGGAATGTGATGCCTCAGGAAATGGAATTGGTGATGTTTTAATGCAAGAAGGAAGACCCATTGCTTTTGAAAGTCGTTCAATCAAAGGAAATTATTTACAGAAAGCTATTTATGAGAAGGAAATGTTGGTAATACTACATGCACTAAAGAAATGTCGACCTTACCTAATAGGAAGACACTTCAAGGTAAAAATTGATCATGATAGTCTTAAACACTTTTTGGAACAAATATTATCTTCAAAAGAGCAGCAAAAATGGGTCACAAAGATGTTGGGTTATGACTTTGAAATCATCTATAAAAAAGGGAAGCTAAATTTTGTTGCAGATGCACTCTCAAGAAAGGATGAATAGGTGGAAGCATTTCTTTGTGACATTTATATTATCCAACCAAATTGGATAACCAAAGCAAGGGATGAATGGAAGAAGGACGAAGAAGTGTGGACGCTGATTCAAAAGTTGCAGCAAGATCCTAGTACATCTAATACATTTAGTTGGAAAAATGATTGCTTATGGTACAAAGATAGCTTATATATTTGCAAGAATTACTAACTAAAATAAAAGATTAATTTTGAATTGCACACTTCTCCTTTAGGAGGACACTCATGATTTTTAAAAACTTACCACAGGGTGAAGAAAGAACTTTTTTGGGATGGCCTTAAATATGATATTCAAAAGTTTGTGGCAGAATTTTTGGTTTGCGAGCAAAATAAAGTTGAGACAATTAAGACCCTGGGTCTTCTACAACCTTTATCCATTCCAAGTCAACGTTGGGAGGATATTTCAATGGATTTTATCATAGGTTTGCCTACTTCCGAAGGAAGGAGTGTCATCATGGTTGTAGTTGATAGACTTACCAAGTATGCACACTTTTGTGCATTATCTCATCCATTTAAAGTAAGTACAGTTGCTACTGCATTTATGTAAACAATTCAAAAGATACATAGAAACCCAAAGATTATTATAAGTGACAGAGATCCCATTTTTACAGGAATTTTTGGACGGAATTATTTTCTTGTTTGGGTACTCAACTAGCTCATAGCTCATCTCATCATCCTCAATCTAATGGTCAAACTGAGATAGTGAATAAATGTTTGGAAGGATATCTTCGTTTTTTTTTATATGATAAGCAAAAAAAATGGGTCAAGTGGTTACCTCTCACTGAATGGTGGTATAACACTTCCTTCCATACTGTAGAAAAAATGACCCCATTTATGGCACTTTATGGATATCATCCACTTTCTATCACATCTTCTTTAAGAGAAAATTCTAAGGTTCAAGAAGTGGAAGATCACATCAAGCATCAACAATAAGTTCTCCAACTCTTAAAGGATACCCTAAATTTGGCACAAAATTGAATGAAACAATAGGCAGATCAACATCGCAGCAAGAGAAGTTTTGATGTAGAAGACTGGGTATTTTTACGGCTACAACCATACAAACAAATGTCCCTCATGCAAGCTAAGAAGGATAATAAATTACCGCCAAAGTACTATTATCCTTACAAGGTGTTTCAAAAGATTGGTACTATGGCATACAAATTGGAGCTTCCTAATTTTTCATGGGTGCATCCATTTTTCCATGTTTCATGCTTAGAGAAGGTTATAGGGGACAAACTTCTAGTTCAAACAATATTGCCAAAACTTGATGAGGAAGGAAAAATCATATTGGAACCTGAAGAAGTCACGGAAACAAGAACTTGACAGCTACGAAATCAATCAATTTCAAAGTATCTCATCAAATGGAAGAACTTACTGACTGAAGATTCTACATGGGAGGATGATAATTTTATACAGAAGCATCCGGAGCTACTCAAGAATTGAGGAAAACACTTTTTTGAAGGAGAGGGGCATGTTAGGCCCCTATATTACTAGTATAGTCCCTTATTGTTGTTAGTGTAACCCCCTTATTGTTATTGTTGTACCCATGTAACCCCAATATTTTTATTATTGTGCCCTTACATTATTATTGTTAGGTCGACTAGGATTATATTGTGACCCCATGGACTCCTATATATAGAAGGAGGTTTTGTTCATTTGTATCATCCAAGATTTATTCATTTATGTAATGTATTGGAGGTTTCCCCCTCGAAGTGGAAATTTCTAAGGCTTTGATCTCTCTTTTCTTATATTTTTGTAGCTGGTTTCATAACATATTCTCATCGACAGTCGCAGAGTCAATTGTATCAACCAAAATCTATGATTAAATAATTCCTCAAATGAATGTCACTCAACTGGATTTCTGCGCAATAGCCTTTTTCATAAATCTACACAATCAAGGTTGATATCTCCAACTATATCACTTGGAAATTTCAATTCACTTGATTTCATAATATTCTCCATTAGTTCAATATGAGAATTCCAAAAATAGGGTGGCCTTCATGCAACAAGTTGAAAGAGAATTGCACCCACGCTCCACAAATATTCCTTGGCATCATATTCTTGGGACTACCTAATCTTTGTAGGCATGTACAATGGTGAATAAATATCTAAATATTTTAAATAATAAATAATTCACAATTTTTTATGATTGATAGATAAATCTCCAAAATATTATGAATTACGAATAGTTAAAATATGCTTCATTGATATGAATCAATAACATGGTTTATATATAAATATCAATAACATGGTTTATATATACCATACAAGCATGTCTTTACAAGCTGAAGAGAGCCAAATATCCATTAAGAAAGATAGCAAGTTGCCTATATAAATTAAAGAGTTCAATAATAGACTACAGAATGCATTGAGACAAAACCAAAATAGCATATGTTATTTATATTTCTCATGGTAGCCCAAGATGTTTGATTACACATTTGAATATGAGAGCCAGTGGTACCTTAAGTTGAAAATAATGAAGTAACCATGTCAAATAGCTTCCATCTCTGATTATGCTCCTCGAAAATGCTATAAAAATATGACTTTGATATTACAAATACCCCTTTTAGACTCTCTTAATGTTGAAGGATCCATAGAACTATTGTAAGTTGAACCACTCATATCCATTTCTGATAGTTTAGAAGGGTGCTTCTCTTATCAGAATGAGGAGAAGATGCCTTTCCCAATATGGGATTATTACAAGAAAGTGTAGTCCATTAAAACCCTAAAAAATTATTTATTCAATTAAAAATCCACAGGTCTGGGTAATTAAAATTAAAATTCCAGATCATGGGAATAAAAAATTTCGATAGAGAACGTCAAAAATCTCTCTTATTATTTTCATTAGAGACAGCCACCAAACCTCTGCAATGCTAACCCTCTCAACCGCAATGCACCCACACAATTCGATCGCAGCATGAAACTCCATAAACATCTAATCACCATGCAACTTGTTTTAGCATAAAAAAAATTCCATCACGGTCATTTATGCACCCCCCTCCATTGGTATGATTCACCAAATACCTGTTAATTCTAAGAATGGTCTACATCGCATGCTATGCGTTGCCTTCTTTGTCTATATGAACTTGTACTTGTGGGGATCAGGAGAAGGGAAATCAGTCCAAAACAATTTAGGGTTGGTCCTCTTTGGAATGTATTTCAAGCTGACCTGTAGTTTGACCGGATGGTTTCCACAACCATGAATCACCCAAATGAGGATTCATGCAAAATTATTTATGTAATATTACATTTCATTTTTCCACCATGTGATTATTTTAACATTTACACATGAAAATAACTCTTCTTAGAGATCATTCTCAAGTTCATTCTAAATGTGGTTTTGATTCCAACATCCCTCACACTTTACATATCTATACCCAATTGAGTTGGGTTCAAACATAATTATGATTTTGAAATAATGAGATCCAGACCCTAGGGCCCAAAAAAATGGCTTGTACATTTTAGGTAACCACATTCCACTAGAGATTGAAGGATTTGCACCACCCACTTATACCACTCTATTCAGTACCAGCTGGCATAGTGTCCTAGGGAACTCTTCAAATGAAATACAAACACTTTTTTAAGGTATTATTGCTTGCATTTATAAGAACCATGAGTCTAATCTTTTTGTGCCTTAATGAGAACACAGGTATTATAGAATTGCATGGACATGAACTAGAGTATAATTTAAACTATTGAGCAACTATGAATTGTTTTTTCTACATTAATGGGTAATTGTACACCATCTTTCAAGTCTTGTTATTCCATTGTCTATAAGTTGGTTGCTATCATGATTACTTGCCTCACCATCAAAAATTTATTTCTCAACAACAAATAATGCCAATATACTTTTCGTAAGACCCTGTCTTTGCTTCTCTATCTCAGACTATCTACATGGAATTTGTTTTGTTTGACACATTATCCAAGTTGGCAAAAATATATGACTCATTATCTTGCAACTTCGTTCCAACATTTGTAAAGTGAAAAATAAATAATTCCATAAGTAGAGACTCATTTGACTAGACCTTCATTACATCTATAAACATTAAATTCTACATCATGGAAAAAGAGTGCTCATATTTGCATGTCCATACAATTTTCCATTTTTAAACAGTGTCCATACAATTTCTAGATTTAAATCTGAGAAAGTATTATTTATCGTCTCCAATAAACCGTGTTGATACAATTTCAGGATTTAAAGTTGTGAAAATATTCCTTATCATCTCCACAACTAGACATATTGAAAACCATGTAGATACAATTTTTCATTTCTAAAACATGTCGATAAAAAATTTTCATTTGTGTCTCTATGGCATGGCCAAGGGTTAAGGTGCTATAGAATCATAGCAATTCAAATGTAACGGGATTTGTTTCAATCCACCTCACCGTATGCATTCAATTTTTGTTCATTGCTCAAGTTTGTTTCCCGTTCAACGTGGCATGGTTCGAAGGTTTGACAAGTGTGTTTTGTGGCTTGTCGAGGCTTAGAATTCTATAGCTTGTTGAATAGGGTTGTTTTGTATCTCTTCAAAATAGCAGTAGATGAATTTATTTACCTTCAATGCATCCATGATATAATGCAAAAAATCTAAATGTGTGCAAATGAGTGATCTCGGAAATGAGATGAGTGAGCAACATGCATCACTATCTTGCTCGTGTAGTACCAATATGACTTTCTAGGAACACTAGTACGAGAAGCATGGTACTTTAATTTTTGTTCTTACCCAACACAATTATTTCATAGTTTCCTTGTGCCTCAAAGACAACAACGATCTTCTAGGTGCTTGGGAGAAGGAAGAAATTAAACCAGACAGGGGGATATAATTTGAGTAGCATCCATGATGCAATACAAGCGGCCATATTAGGATATGACTGTATCATAGACGAATCCAGAAACGTAGTTGTATAATATGTTGTGTGGATTTTTTCATTTCTAATTTTATTCCATACCGTGTACTACCTTCAATCAATTATTCTTCACAGGTCTTGTTTCCTTCATTTTAGCATAAGATGTGAACTCATTTGTTGATGAACAATGTGATGTATCATATCACTTTTAATGTGAATTTTTCTCATGATAACTCTAATGGAATCTTAAAGGCCGCCATGGATGTAGTTGTTATTTTAAGGTTATATATTTCTCTTCATTCTGATACCTGGTCATGGTCACATTATCGATTGTTCCACTGAAAGACAACAAATAAATTTACCTTTTTCTTTGCAAGTACGCTTTTATTTGTAGGAATATCTTTGTATGTGCGTGTATAAAACAAAAGAAGGAACCTTAGTGGTGTGGGAGGAGACTATAAACTTATCGACCAATTTTAAAGTGTGATTTTGATCAAAATTGGGAACAATTTAATTCGTGACATTCTAATTTCCTTTAAAATAATGATTTAAATATTTTAATGTGCTCCAAATTGGCTTAAGGTCTCGCGATTGTAATTTAGATAAATAAATTAGCCTACATTTATTTTTTCATGAACATTGGCTTGTGGGTTCTAGTGCAGATTATCTCCATAAGTTTAATATATGCCAACAGTCTCATATGTAATTTCAATGAAGGTGGAAAATAGTTATATTGTCGAGCAAACAAACATTACATCATCCTCTAAATACCTTTAAATTAGACAATAAAAATGACATGTTAGTGAACCTTTGGATGATGTTTCAACATTAAAAACCTCATTCAAATGTGAGCATTGCGCTATCCAAATGCTTGAAACCTTTAAATTCACGATGTTGGGGAATTCGTGGCCATGAGAAAATTTCAATCCAAATGCTCTTCAAAGTGCTCGAAATCTACAAGGTTTTTCGGGACTTAACACACGACTTCGAAACCATTTTTTACCAAGAATCGTGTGGAAATGGGAGGATGTATGCATCTAAGAACTTAGCTCGGCTTGGGGAGTCAACATTGGAAATAATGAGCGCATTCAAAAATGAAATATAGGCAGAGAATTCAAAAAATTTGGTTCTTGGATACGGGATTCATCCATTTAACTTCCAAATTCATCGACTCCTCCTTTCAGTGTTCCTTTTAACCTCTCGATGCAATTTATAGTCTTATGCCCATGTGTAGTATTTGCACAATATTCGTATTCCATTTTTATGTAGATAATTTAGGGTATATATGTTGGGTTGTACATGGTTATACGTGAAATAACTATGTATACAATGATATACACACTAGCATGATACCAAGGTTTCTTATTGTTCGATGATTTTCACTTTCTTTTTCTCATTTTATTTTATTTTAAATACAGTGTGATATATTCAATATCGTTTAGGACTGGGAATCACATAATTTTTTTATATGAAAGGGAAAGATAACCAACCCAAGAATTTTTTTTCTCAGTCGTTAAGAAAGATAGTTTGTGAATTGTTTTGGGAATGTATTCTATTAAAAGACAATTGAGCATGCTTCCTCTATGAAATTTCTGGAAATATATTTACTGAAATCCAACTGAGCTCGCTTCCTTTTTAAAAGTTTGAATCGGTAAACCTATTGATTATTCCCATATTTTCAAGGTGATGGTTAGTCTACAAAATTAATTCCTAGAAGTTCCAACATCCATTACTTTCCTTTTCCATTCCACTAATTTGCACTACAAACTCTATTCCATCTTTGAAAACATACTCAAATCCACAATTAAGGGTGTCATTTGTTATATTTGAACATGTGAAAAATAAAACTTGTAGGCTATCATTATAATTTAATAAAATATTTTGTTAAATTTGAGATCAAACCTATTATTATAATTTAAAATATTTTGATAAATTTGAAATTAAATTTATTGGCTAATTATTGCTATAATCTAAAAGTATATGGCAAGCCATAAATACTAATGATGTGTAATTTAATATTGAAATTAACCTTTGTCCCAGAGGACTTTACCTTTCTCACTTTATCATAATAAGGTTGAGTAAACATAAACTTAAAAAGAATAAAAATATAAAATTTTTAAGTGGCAAATAGGGCCAACATAGTGTTAGGGTTTGCCACCAATCAATCAAGACAAGAGTATGAGGGATAGCGAGTGGGTAAGTGCTAATACAAAGAGAGACGACTAGAGACACCAACAAATGCTTGAGTATGAAAATGCAACAATGAACTGGTTATAGATTTAGATGCTACAGTGAAAAGCCACTATCATAGGGCTAAGCCACTACCAAAATTTGGGCAAACCATGCATGCATGGTAGTCGTGAGGGAGGACAGGTCGCATGCCTAATACAAGGTGTGAAAAGTGGGTGACTATGATATCATGATCATGTGAAGCAATAATCAATAGCCACTGATCCATCCATGGGAAGACAATTGCAGAAGACATGAGGTCCCCAAACTCATTCCATTGTCTCAACCCACTACCATTTATATTTTCCATTTGCAATACCTAATTCGATGCTATAAGAACTAATAAATTTTTAAACATAATTGATAATTTTTATATTTACATTTTCTTTATGAATCAAAAACCTTACTTTAGGATAATGCCTAATTTTTTCAGTTTTTAGGACCGATCTTTCGATCAAAATTACTGCCTCCAGTGCCCGACATAATTCCTACAACCAACGTCGAAATCCTCAGCGTCAAAATCGTCCATAGCGAAACTCCTCCAGTGCCGAGCGAAGGAGGCATGAAAAACCAAAAAAAAAAAATTGACCAATTTGCTAAGAAAACTATACATCAACGTGACTTGCTAAACCTCAACCTGACATGAGCCCTTCACAGTGCGCAAACAAAGTTCAGCAACAAATCCATAGAAAAATTTTCACAGTGCGCAAACAAAATTAAGTAGAAAAGACATAGCAAAAATTTGCAATGGGCTCATGACCTAGATATATATAAATAGTTTTCCAGCCGAACTAAATGTTCAGCTGAAAAACTTGTTCGTCCAAAAAAAAAATTCGACCGGCCGAATAAATAAATTAGCATAAAAACTATTTTGGCCAAAAAACTAACTAGCTAGATGCCCCCCACTGTCCAAAAATCCATTACAAGTTGTCATTAACTTTAAGGTTCAAATTTTCGACTGAACATTATGTTTAATTGTTCAGCGGGAAGAAAATAAATAAATTAAAAAATTAAAAAAAAAACATGATTAGGTCGAAAACTAGAATAGTTAGGCTGAAAAAAGTGGATGATTAATTTTCCGTTGCTAATTCTAAAAAAATGTATCAAAACTTCACATTTTCACTGATGTGGATATGAGAAGGAATATGCAAATGAAAAAATTGTTTAGAATTTGAATGAGGTGTATAAGGAAAAGTTATTAATAAATGAAGAATACATCGTAGGCACAATACAAAAGGGTGTGCTTAAGATGATTGAGTGTTTGTAAGATATAGATGTGCAATATGGACTATAAAATTAAAGAAATATAATATTATAATTTTGAGTGTCAAAATGTTGTTCGGAATGGTTCATGAGTTGAAATGTATCATGTATAAGTGGATAAATGATTGTTTTCAAAGAATTGAGGGAATTGAGGACGAAAATAGAGATACATAAATAAAAATAAAGTATGAGGTGCTTGAGAAAATCCAAGGGTTTTTGCTTCTTCTCACAATCTAGGCATGCAAGTGATGAAGATAGAGAGAATTGACTCCAAACACTTATCAAATCTATCCCAAGCACATATTTCCAAGAATCATTGGGGCAGCATTGAAAAACATCATTTTTCTTATTGTTGGGACACTATGTGTGTATGATACATTGGTGAACCTGGGAAAAAAAAACGAAAAAAGGTTAGACTCATTAATTAATAACAAATATGAGTCATTTATAAGCTAATTGAAAAACAAGCATACCACATCCCACATAGGCAAAAAAAATAAAAAACATACTACATACCTAAACACTTACCTATGGTCATTCAAGTAAACCAACATAATCATTTCTAATACTAATGGCATCCATTAAATTCTCATGTTCATCGTCAGGTAGGAAGTATCATACCATTAATGATTTCTTTCTTGGCATTGTTTGTAGTTAGAGGTTCTTCAAGCGACTAAGTTTTTCTAGTGGTATACAAAATGACCTAGTATATAATATTTAATTACTAACCCTTTTTCCTTCCATGTCATTTCACTTCATGTTAGATATTCTCCTTTGATAACCACCAACCCAATTTGGAAATCAATGCCATTGGAGTCTAAGACATTGAGGGTATGTTTTCCATTTATGCAATGTTCCAACCAATAATCATTACCCTATTCATTACATTTATTTTATGTGTAATGTAGTTTTTTTGTATGTGCCTATCCATTATGTTCCCCTTTTCCATGCCCAGTGTTAAAATAGTTCCAAATATGTGGTACCTTGTGTTTTTTGTGCAACATACATGACTGTTAAAATAAATGCTCATTTTTGAACTCGCTAGTGCAACCATTCGACCAAATCCAATGTTGATCGATATGTATATTATTCTCCTTCAAGTAATTTTGCAACAACTGAAAGCAATGATGTACATAAGCTAGGTCATGGCACCTATCATCACTTATGTAGAAGTGATACTCTTTCAATATAACCCTATTGTCTACATGATTATCTGGACAATATCTATATGTGATATGGACCATTATGCTAGACTTCTGTAAGTGATAATTTTGGATTTGAATCTCATTTGGTGATTGAAGAATGTAGTTTTCTACAAAATCCACTGTTGATTATATAGTACCAATGGGAAATGTATCTTTAAAAAATAAAAAATTCTCATCCTATCATTGAGCCAAATGGACACAACACACATATTGTTGGGAATTTTAAACGAATTCCTTGATGAAGTCACATACTTATACCTAGTAGAACAATAGTAAAGTTGCTACAAACACAAATTGTTACAATTTTAAAATCATAGCACCAAACCAAAATTTAAAATGAAAGATACAATTTAAGTACTCATTACTAACCTAGGAAGGGGCCAAATGTATCTTTTTTCATTCATTCACTCCCTCAAAATCGTATGTGATATATTTGAAGCTTTGAAAAATAACTTCCTTCCTACCCAATTCCCACTCATCACCCACATGGGTGCACTTTTCCAGTAATACCAATCCACCACACCTAGAAATGCCCTATCTAATAAATATTTTTAATAAATTATACAACCATTTGGCCTTGTGCATATGATGTTATTATTAAAGTAAATAGATGATGCCAAAAGAAATGTACTTTAGAATTCATGCACAAGGGTGTTATGCAATACAAAAAATATATAGATATGTGTCATAATAGTAAGAGTCTTCAATGTGGTATCCACAACAACATGTGTTACAACTTATGTTTATTCTAACATACCAAGGATTGCATTCCTTGAATGATTGTCGGCCCAAGTTAAGTACAAAATGTGCATTCTTCAATCTCCCATACAATTCTATCTATGTCGTGTCAAGAAAGTGTTTAATGTGGGGTTAGCAATCCCTAGAACCCCTTATTAATTTTATTACATCTTTTTGGTTAGAAAAAAGGTCTAGTGTCCTCATGCTAAAAAAAAATTCACTGGTCCCTTAATTGCTCCAATTAGCTTCATATTAGAACTAGGTAGCTTACAAATGAAGGTCCAAAAATCTATTTGGCCACCTATGTCAAGGATATCTCATCTAATATAATATTTTTGACTGGTTTTGAAATTGCATTTAATGATATGGGATATGTGTTTAAGAAATAAATGTTTTCTTGTGATCTTGTTAATAATTAATAGTGATAAGACACTATGGGTTGCATTATGGTCTTGTGATCAGGTTTTCTTACCAGTTTTTTAAAAAGCATCCACAAGGTTTATAATTATATTATCATTTGTTTCTATAGTTTTAGTCATTTTAATGCATATAATACTTCTAATAAGAGTTAAACTTTTAGACTTTAACAAATAAAAAAATAATTGATATTTGGATACATAAATCTTCAATTCAAATTATTTTATGATAGTTTTATAAAATTGGTAACGAATAGTTCGGTTAGATATCTTACCTTCAAGTGATGATAAACCACTTTCATCCACTTGAAGGTGTTTTTAAATTATTCATTGCATAATTTCTGATTTAGGTAGGATTGATGGACTTATATTCTAGCACCCATGACCTCTCTATTGTGGAGTTACATTCTTGGAAGGGGCCAAGACATCCTCAAGGGAAATTTCTAAAATGTTGCATTGTTGAACACACCATTGCACCACAACAACTTCTTCATCAAGAAGTTGTGAATTGGTCGCCTCTCTAATTTCATCCATACTATAATCATATCTAAGCAAATACATCATCATATGATCATCCACAACATTTTATTATGATGGAATACTCATCAGAGGTTCATTTATTGTGCTATAACTTTGGTTCTCTTTTTCTAAAAGTATGGATTTTTCTATACCTACGCTACCCTTTTGTCTTGCTTCAATGATATTTTATATGAGCTTTTTTTTTCTTTGATGCCTTTATTTTTCAACTATGGTGGTTCCCCATGTTTAAATGGATTTATATTACAATGAGACAACAATTGTCTTCCAATCATAGATAAAGAAACAAATTGTCTTCCAATTGAAAAATTTACCCTCCAGTTAGAAAAGAACATAAATATTGGCTCACAATATTACATAAAAGGGAAACAAATTATATTTCAAGTTCACAAGAAGATAAAAATCTCCTTCCAAATAAACTAGAAGGGAAAAAATATCTTCCAATTACCAAATAAAACAATATCTTGCCTTGGTCGCAAAGGGGGCAGGGGGATTTTTTTTTAATTCAGACCCAAGGATGGTTGGGCATACCCAAGGTTGGGGGGCGGATTCAAGGATGGTGGCAGGATTCACCCATGGTTTTGTGAATGATTTTAGGCATGATGGTTTTTCCCATGGTATTTTTTAGATTTGGTCAAGGGAACTATGATTATGTTTTAATATAGGGTGAATGGATTGGGGGTTTATGAATGATTTAGCATGTATATAATGTATCATAACAATGAAAGGAAAATAATGAAAAAACCATACTAGCTTTCCCGGTTTTGGGTTCCATGAGAAAAATCTTTGTGTATATTTTTTGTTCTCGCCATTGTGTATTTTTTTTTTTTAAGAATTTTTTTGCATATCATCTATGTACATGGTTAAAACCTTTAGATGTACACACGATTTTACCTCTAAAAATGTGTACACATTTTTAGCGCTAAGAACAAACATGCATTTTGTTGAATTTTAACCTTTACCAGAGGGACTCTTATGTGCATGATGAGTTGGTTACTATGGATATAGATTTGGAATCACAAACCTGGTGGTTTGGGCTAAAAATACATGAAAACATATTATTTTTAGAAAATGTATATATCTCTCTAATTTTGACATTATTTTTCTATAGGCTAGACAAATTTGTTGTCCATGAAACTACAAATGCATATAGAGTCATATGCGCATATCCTATATATATATATATATATATATATATATATATATATATATATTTTTTTTTTTAAATTAATAGTGTTGAGTACTTATAATATTTTTTCTCTTTACATGTATAAAAAATATTCACATACAACTCTCATTTATTTTCACTATAACCTTTTTTCGGCCTTAATCAGAAAAAAGTATATATAGTGCACTAGAGGACATTGAGAACGACGGTATGAAAAAAAGAAGAAGATTTTTTGATAACGTTAGGACCCTTTTAGGTTTCACTAATAGAATGCCTTGATTTCAAGGATATAATGACTTTATATATAAGATTATAAATTTTGAAAGAAGTTGTGCACAAGAATATAGCCTATTGTCAATAACTCTACAATTTTGTGTAACAATATTCCATCATTTAGGTACTCAAAAGCTATTCTAACGGAAATACATGCATTATATTTTTCATGAAAAAAAGCATTCCACTCTTAGGAAAAATCAAGAAACACATAGTTAGACGCAATTTCTATAAATAAAATCATATATTTAGAAAGCTATTTCATTTTCCTATATTTCAAATTTTTACATAATTTCCAAATTTTTTATGTAAAAACATCTAATCATCCTTCAATTTAACATATTTTTTTTTCTACGTTTTCATTGCTACTAATGTGTCTTGAGAGACCATCATTATCTTACACCCACCCTCATCCCTCACCTACCAAATGAAATTTTGATATTGATTAAATTTTTTGATCAATTATCATTTTAATTCTTCTATAAAGTTTAAAAAATGTCATTTTTTTTATGGTTATATACAAATGTATTGAGAATAAAATTAAAAATACATCTAAAATGAGGTCTACAAGTTTCCACCATATGTATCACTGAAAGTGTAACCTTTAGATCAAACTTAATTTTTTTTCCTTAAAACTTTGATAAATGAGTTCAAACAATTGTGCAAACCAATAACAATGTATGTGCATTCCACTAATAATGCAATATATCTATAAGATGTCAAATGTTATGAAAATTAACTTGTTTACTTGTCAAATGTATTGAAGAGTAACTTTTTACTTGTCAAACGTATTGTAGAGTACCTTGTTTTCCTTAGAGTGTTGCATCTTGAGGTTTTTTTTTTTAAATATATATATATATATATATTAATTTTGTTGTATTTTACACTTTTACTATACTTGGAATACTAAGCAGCAACTTAGTGATTTCATGTTTTTTTTATTTGCATTAAATTACATCTAATAATATCTATATGGTATGAAATGACTGATAAAGGATTTGCAGATGATGGTGTCCATTGGAATTTGAATCTACATAAAAAAAAAGACCCACACCAATATTATCATACGAATAAAACAAATCTACCAAGGAATCAAAGTTCTTGGAAACCTGATATTTATGCATTAAGTTCATTATAGAAAGATGTTTAAGATTATGTTGAAATTTTTTAGGAACAATCAACACGTGTGAGTTGTAGGAATGTGTCTAGCACATATTCTAACACTATTTAAAAGTGTTTAATGCAGAGAAGTACACTCGAACTAACTCTATTTATGTGAAAATGTGTGACACATATAGCGGTGAACATACTTAAAAGTGACACCTCTGACTGTAAGAAGACATGAAAACGACACTTGCACATGTGAACGACCCTTGACATCGACACATGCCAGAGAAAAGATAACATGAAAATTCCACTTATTAAAGTGAAAGCAATCCAAAATGACAGTCGTGAATGTGAAAGCGACACTTATGAAAGATAAAGTGTGCAAAATATGATAGTTGAGAAAACTTAGCACAATAAAATTACAAATGCAACCAAATTGAGGGAGGTTTTCAACAAAACTGCGCACTTACTATCGACATGAGTTGAACATCGCACAGGTCTAGATGGACGGTGCTATGCTTGTTTAAGATTGCATAAAGGAAGTGTGAATTTTTCTTTAGGCAAGTGGTGGGGAACCCACTAATGATATTTTTTATAGGAAACCCTTTTTAACTAAGGCACAATGTCAAATATCTCTCCTTCTACACAAAATAAGGTATTCTTTCTTTTTTACTAGTTAACAAATTGTTGCTTATCTAGGCTTTCACCACCACTGATGTGCCTGGAGAGACCATAATTAGCTTACACCCACCCTTAACCCTCACCTACCAAATGCAATTTTGATAATGATTAAATTTTTGATCAATTATCATTTTAAGTCTTCTATAAAGTTTAAAAATGTCATTTTTTATGGTTATATACAAATTTATTGAACATAAAATTAACAATATGTCTAAATGAGGTCTAAAAGTTTCCACCATATGTATCACCGAAAGTGTAACCTATAGATCAAACTTAATTTTATTCCTTAAAAAAATGATAAATGAGTTCAAAATTTTTGCAAGCCAATAACTGTGTATTTGCATTCAACGACTAATGCAATATATCTATAAGATGTCAAATGTGTTGTGAATTAACTTGTTTACTTGTCAAATATATTGCAAAGTAACTTTTTACTTGTCAAATGTATTGTAGAGTACCTTTTTTCCTTAGAGCATTGCATCTTAAGTTTTTTTTTAATATATATATTTTGCATTTTGTTGTATTTTATGCTTTTACTATACTTGGAATACTAAGTAGAAACCTAGTGACTTCATATTTTTTATTTACATTAAATTATATATAACAAGATGTATATCATATGAAATGGTTGATAAAGGCTTTGCAGACTGTGGTGTGCATTGGAATTTGAATCTACATAACAAAAATATGACCCACATCAATATCCTCATACGGACAAGACAAATTTACCAAGGAATAAAATTTCTTCGAAACCCAGTAGCTATGCATTCAGTTCATTATAGAGAGGACATGAAAAGTTAAATTATGTACCAGTTCCCACTATTAGGATTGATTATGGTGGGATCAATGGTTGACCATGGCATCATTTGAATATTTATTTATAAACTTCATATTGTTGTGTATCATCAATTGTGCAATTACAATCATACAATGTTCCTCTTCTTTGAGCTATTTATTATTGTTTCTCTCTAAATTATGTTTAGTGGGGGGGAGTTTGATGAAAAAGACTATTGTGATAATTTTTTAACAAGTTTATTGATCAACTGGATCGTGCTAAATTTTTCTCTTGTTGATAGTATTTCCTTATTTTTGTGGATGGTGACAATGTTCAAATTTCCGTAGGAGTGTTTGTATCATGTTTTGATCAAATTTTATGGTAAAAAAAAATTAAGGGGGGAAGCCATGCTAAGCAATGTATTTCCCTCTAAGCTGAGTTTCTAAGTTTTCCATAGTTTTTGTTTGGACCTTTCAGTGTCTGTAGGCCTCATCATTCACTTGTTGATTGATAATGGTTGCTTTTGTTTGAAGGCTTTCTTATGGTTCTTTACCAACAGCTATCTAAAGCATTTACAAATAATTTTTTAGTGTTTTGCTTTCTTGTGTCTCTACAACATCTTCTATTTCAAATTTCAACCAAGTCCATTGAGGTTTCTTGGCTCTCATCTTCATAGTTTCTGGTACTTCCTGATTGGAGTGTCTTTTGTTCTTTCATTTCAGTGAATCATTTTTGGATCTAATGTTTTAGCCTCGTGTTTATTTCAGCATTGTCATCTTTCTCTCTTTTTTAGAAGAGTTTCTTTTTCCTATAGTTTTTTCTCATTTTTTGCACTCATGAGAGCTTGTACTTAGGCACCTGTTGAAGCCTAGAAAATCTCTGCTTCAAACATAGGGGAAAACCACCCGGTCGGGACCTTAAGACAGCTCCTTTTCCGTTTGGTGTGGTGGCTCCGACTGGATTTAAAGGACCAGTTTCCTTGTAACTAAATGGATTGGATTGGATGGGTGGAAATGGGACTAAACTAACTGAAATAAAACTATCTAATTTAAGCTAAATACTGATAAAGAAATTCTAGCACTAACCCGGGGAGCTATATGTGAATACAACTTAAGATTGTTTCAATTCAACAATAACCATAAAAATGTATTATTAATTAAATTGAAATATGCAAAAACAAATAAAGATAACTCTGTTTAAGAAATTAAACAGAGTTATATAAACATATTGCATTCATCATTGTATACCATTTACATGTAACTATGAAAATTAATGTTTCAATTATACTCAGAAATGATATATAAAAGGAAGCGTTGTTAAAACAAATATACATATAAATGATAGAAATTTTAAAACGAATATCATAAAACAAAAGAGATCAACCATGAACAGATAGAAATACCTTGTTCATCTTGAAGACTTTCAAATGCAATCTGATACTCTATCCAATAACTCTAATGCAAAACCAAATCCAAGGTACAGAAATGCAACACTTCAAAGATAGTTCCGCATGAAAATCACCAGATGTGATCCTTTTCAAAAAATATATAAGAAAATGGAGTACATAAATGCAATCTCCAAGTCCAAAAATATTAAGATCCAGGACCCCTCTCTAAATGCATGAGAGGGGTTTAAATACTACTTAACTAACTCTAAAAATAGTTTATTACAAAAATTAAGGATTCGGTTCAATGACCGTCTTTTTCCTAGGCTAAAATACAGTGAAATTAAAACTAAATCTATCTATCTATTAACTTGATCTTTAAGCTTGCAGGCATCTAGCATAGTTTTGAGAAGATGCGGTTGACCGACTTGAGAATTCAACTGTCCTGAAAAGACAGAGTCGGCAAGCGTAGGAGAAATCTTCTCTGTAGCATTGATGATACAATTGAGCGCACTGTGCTGACTGTGTGGCTTCACCAAGTACATCCAGTATGAGTCCCAATTCAATCTTGTCAACCCTTGGATGGATTTTGCTCTTTCTTCTGCCTTTTGCCTCCATTCTGTTTGCAGTTGATTTTCCTGTGGGAGATATCCTGGAACAGTTTCAGAAATCAAGTTAGCTTTGTGTAAATTTTCATTTACACAATCAGTGAGAGTGTTTGCTGCTGTAGATGCCTCCTCTGCTGCCTTTTCTGCCCTTCTGATTTGTGCATCCCAATTATTAAACAATATTTCTTTATGGTTCTCGTTAATGATGGGTGCACCAGCTTTTCTGCCTTCTTCTGTCTTTTGCCATGCTAGATAATCATTGATCTTTTCATTAATCAAATCATAATCATTTCATAAATCTACGACATGATTTGTGATTTTATCGCTTTCTTGGCACAAAGAATTCCATTGCAATATTTTTTGGCAGAAAACTTCCTCTTGTTGCAGTAGTTGATTGTTCAAAGAGATGGTTTCTGAAATGAATTCTGGAAGCTTAGGATCATCCTTATGCTGTTCTTGGATAATCTATATTTGTTTGTCTTTATCAGCCAGACTTTTTTGATGTCCTGTTTGCATTTCTTGAAGTTGTTGTTGTAACTCTTCAAGTTTTAATTGTGCTTCCTTATTGGCCTGTACCTGTTGCAATTGCTGTTGCAGAGCCTTTATCTATTCTTCTTTTTCATCCAACAAAAGTTGTATCTCAACTGCTTTATCAATTGTTGCAGAAGCATAAGCTCCTGTTATTTGAGATAACTTAGTGAGATTATGAGTAGGCTCTGTGGCAGGATCTTTCCACAAAACATCTACTTGTTCTGGTTCAGTAGCAATTGCACTTTCTATTTTTCTCTTTTTCCTTTGTCTTTTTACTACTGCTTTGTATTTTGGGCTGTAAAATACATCTAGAGGAGGAATGTCCTCTACATTAAGTACAATTTCGGAGGAGGGTGTGATTGGAATGTGCTCTCACATCGTTCTACAGTCATTGTTCCCGTGTTCAAAACTGTTGTCCTGGACAGGGTCACACATTCATTCTTCTACACAATCAATTGATTAAAGGTTTCCTATTCTTTATCTAACTCAATGGTGACCGGTCACACATATTGGGTGGGAGGAGGATTTGCTCGTTGAGAAGTCAAAATCATTTGTTGAGCAAGTTTTAGATCAGGCAATCTTAATGGATTTTTCCATTTTATCTTTCTTTAGACTTATTGGAGTGTTCAACCGCGATTTTGATTTACCTACCTGTACTTGAACTGCCGTTAAGACTAACACTAGGAGTTTTCTCCCTTGCAGGCTCTAAGCGTAGATTATCCAAAGGAATAGGAATTAGTCTCCTTTCTCTGTACAGCTTGAATTCCTGGAATTCCTTTGGAGATAGCTGAGCTTGAGCTGAATTCAAAACTTCTTTGAATGAATTTCTTGCTTGGAACATATCATCAAAAAGATCCTGCTCCCCGTAAAATTCCCTTACTTTGATTGCATTGGTAAAATTCTTAACAATATCATTTGGGTCAAATAACCTTCTTGAGAATTTGAACAGCCGTAGGCATGTAACGTTGCCTATCTCTTGAAATGCATGACCAATATCAAACAGTGAAAATGTTCCACATTTTATGGGAAATTGTGGCCAAATGCCCTTTTTCTTGTCTTTTAAATCTTTTGTTAATTGCACAAGGTGTCCGATAAGCAATTTCCGAGCTACAAGTCTATCTCGGGAACATATAGGGTAAAACATGGGGAGAAGCATAACTTCCAAAAACCCTAATATAGGTGAACAATTCTTCTCCAAACCATCTTGCGACGGGGAGAATATCAACCTCTATTTCTGAGGATAACCTCGGGGCATCCTTATTATACAATGTTCTGTACAATGGTAGCATTAATCCATGACAAATTTGGTAAAAATGGGGGAAAAACTTAGACTCCCATAGTTCTTTATGGTACACATGAATGGGCAAAGGATCGTGGATAGTCCATTTCCAGCCCATCACAGGGAATTTAGAGACATAGCAGATGGCGTCCATGACATAAGCAAATAAATAAAAAGGCGGATAAACCCGCTGAGAAACATTTCGTTTAGACCGGTAGTGAAAAATAGCAGTGGTCAAATTATCAGATAGGATTTTGGCCCAGTCTAAAATTGTAGAATTAACAGCCGCATTCAACAAAGGAAGCCATTCGGGTAAGATCATATTTATGTCAGGCTTTCCAAAAAGCCTGCATAACATGGCAGTAGTAAAACAATAAGGAGAGGTAAGTGAACCCGTGCTGTACATACCTTGTTTGTTCTTCTTCAATGGTTCACTTCTTTTGGTCCACTCCTTTGTGCATTCTGCCAAATTTGAGTGTTCTTTTGCAAACTCTTCCATAAATTGCTTGTTGAAAGTTGCCTGAGGTTCTGGCAGCTTATACATTAATCTCAGATCTTCTATGGTGAATGACCCAATTAGCTCTTCGGATGGAGTTCTGAATTGTCTGTCTGAAATATCTGTGCTATCCAGCACCCATCTCACCATGTCTGTATATGGGAGAATCCTTGGCCTTGCTGCTATTCTATGTAGAAATGAGCAAGCCAAGTCTCTAAGGGTTGCTTCAGACGTATCCTTTGAACTTGCTGTAGCTGCAACTTTTATCACCACAGGGTTTTCATCTTCTAACAGTTTATACATTCCCTCCCAAGTGGATATACCGGCGTCTTTGTTACAGGCGGTGTCTGCGTATAGCGAAGCCATTTCTTTGTTCTCAGAACTTGAGCTCTTCTCCTTCTTACCCATAATGTTTAGCGGAAGCTTTGTATAGTGGTCTGCTCCTTCGTGCCTGCGTTTTATGAATAAATGAGAGTAATGATATAAGAAAGGTGATGAGACTGTTTTGAATGTGAAAGCAGATGAAATATAATATTTAAATTGTGAAATGACTTTCAATCTAAACACAATCTCTTTTCACATTAATAATCAATCCAATCATTTAATATAATCATTAAAGCGCATAACGGATTTGACATATGGGAAGATTGCCTTGGGATAGCGCGCCTACATGAATCTGCAACATTGCGATCTGCGATTTGCTGCGCAATATCGCAATATTGCAAAATGAAGTCATCGCAATCATAAAAATAGCGCAAAAGTGGAAATTGCGCAATAGCGCAAAATCGCAAAAACGCACAATCGCAAAAGCGCAGAATCGCAAAAGCGCAGAATTGATAAGAGCGCAAAAGATATTTATTAATCATTTCTGTTTTCTGTGCTATGCGATCTGCGATCAATGCGTTTTATATATACTATTTTGTTATGGATGCGCTATCTTGTTTCAAGAGCAATTTTATTATAATCTATCATAAACTTAAGTGTTTCTAAATATTATTTCTAAGGGATTTCTATAAGTTTATGATAGAAAGTTTTATTTGAAAGGCAAACAAATCCTAATTGATTTTTTTGGATTTTTAACTAAGGGTCCCCATTTATTTAGTATTATTACTAATAATAAATAAAAGGGGGGTTGTTGCTGGTCACAACAGCACCTTATCAGGCCTTATTTTTGAGACCTAACCTTCCTCATGTTTTTTTCCTATGTCTTACTTAAGGGGGTTGTTACTGTTGATTTTTTGCAACGCTACTCTTCCTAATGTGCCAACTATAGTGAGTTGTAAGCTCACATAAGAATTCTTATCCACCAAATTGTCATAGCTAATTTTAGAAACTCTAGGCATTTCCTATTATTATAAATGAAAGATATCTCTATGAATTTTACATACAATGTGAGTGACATGAAACTTTTACAATGCCCTTAGCTTTTATGAGATTAAGGCTCGATGTTATGAAAAGTACAATATAGCATTTTTGTGTTGAAGTAAAACCTAAAAAAAATTATAATTGTTTGTCTTCCTAAAATATAAGAAAATGAGCTAATAAAAAAATATATTCAATCTGTGTTGATAACTAAATTATAATAGATTTTACAACTTAATAACTAAGTTAAAATATAATAATTTTTGTGATGAAAAAATATCCAATCCCTTAAAGAAAATGCCCAAACTTTTTAAAAATAAATACTTAAATAATCACACCCAAATACAACAAATCCAATAATCCTCAACAAAGAATAAGAATGATACCAAAAATAAATTCTATAAAAAAATAAAATCAACATGAAGCCTTCAAAGTTATGATTGTTATAAATATATATTGACAGAAGATCAAATTAAATAGAAAAATTGATTGAAAGACCAATCTTGGTATAAGAATTATTTTGATTGCATAGTGTCCAATACAAATACTTGCAATGAAACCACCTCTTGCTTCACATGTGGCAATCATTAATTCATTCGTTGTCTAATACTCATCTCTAAAAATCCCAAATATTTTTTATTTATCCTTAATTTATAAGAAAATAACTAAATCAAATAATTTTTTATAAACTTTAAACTATGTATTTGGTAATCAATGAAATTTATAACTAAATTATTATTAGCAACCTAAAATTGAGAGATCAAAATTTAAAAGCATAAATTCAATTTAAGTATAGATCTAACATGAGCCGAGAGAGATCAAATTTCTTCACTTGCATAATGCTAAATAGAGTATATATAAAACCAAATAAAAACTTTAACCCCATATATATATATATATATATATATATGAATTTCATATGGATATAAATTAGTTAGCATAGTTCTTCAAATAGTTTATTTAAATGTATTGTTAAAATATTTTTGAAAAGTATAAGATTTAAATAGCTCATTCACACATTTTTTTTACCTCTAATTATTTTAGAGCATATTCAATTTTTTTAATTATAGCTTATTCACACTTTTTTTTACTTCTAGTTACTTTAGAGCATATTCATTTTTTTAATTATAGCTGACATAATTTTTTTATTTAGAACTCAAACATACTTATACTAAAAAACAAACTTACACATCTCTTCATAATAAGTTATACTCATTTTTATAAATAACTTATAATATTACAATTTTCTTACTATTAATCTTTTTATTATTAAAAAAAACAATCAATTATAAATTTTAATATAATATAAAATACCTTTTCCTCATAATATAAAATACATTTTCCTCCTTTGTTTTGTTTTTCATAAAAATAAAAGACTACAGCCATTGGCAACTTATTTATATTAACATTACAATACAGACACGATGTTTTAAGAGGAAAAGCAAAGCACCTTATTTATATTAACATTGCAGTATAGACACGATGTTTTAAGAGGAAAAGCAAAGCAATCCTTACACCTATTGCGATTTCGATTATTAAACTTCCTCGATACAAACTTTTTAAAAGCTTTTACCATTCCTCTGATAAGAGATTAAACATTATTACTCATTATAAAAAGATTAAACATTCATATAAATATTTTTGCAATGGGAATATTCTTTTTCCATTAAAATAGAGGGAATCACATGAGGTTTGAATTCACAATTTACTTGTCTGGTTTTATGGCTCTGGAACAGTTTGGATTAGTTTGTAGGTGTCAAGTTTATTATGGTGAAATTTTTATTTGTGTTATTTAAACTGTTTTTTAATTGTATATATGGATTCAATACTCTAAAAAATTCAAACTTCTAGGGCATTTCTATTATGCAAGAGTTCTTCATAAAGCTTATGATTTCAATAAATTCCTGCCAGATTTTAGTGTAATACTTTTCAAAAAAAAAAATTAATACCGGTTGAATAGTGTTAGTGTAATATTTTTCAATGTTTTTAAGATAGGGGCTACAATTTGGCCTAGTAAATTCATTTTTCTTCAAATTTGTTTATTTTTGTTTTTTGTTTTAAATCTGAATAAGAGTTTAAATTGTTTTTGAAGTGAAAATAAATTCAACACTATTAAAAAACCCTACAACAATCAAAATCTTAAAGCTTGAAAATTATACCCAAAAATTCTAAAATATCTACAAAATTTTGACCAAAATAATGCTCTAATTTCCAGTATATTCTCAGCTCACAAGCTGAAACACTGCTGGAAAAAAACGGCATCGAGATTATTTTTCTGTTCGACGGTCCTGGTCGACATGGCTGCAACTCTTTAGGTTAGTTTTTGTTGTATAGCTGGGCTCCGTGGAAAAATATCAACCATCTTAAGCGTTATATATTTTCAGATGTCTAAGCAAAGCTCCAATAAATAAAGACAAAAAAGTGTTAACGTTCACATTCAAAATAGGATATAATTCATGAGGAAAACAACAAACCGTTTCTTGAAAATTATCCTCTTAACTAAATGGATGAGTAGACACAACTAATCTTGTAGGTTGGACGTAAGTATCTGAAAGTAAATGGATGAGTTGACACGTATTTTGGTTTTGAATAAGCATTGGCAATGAAAAACCTTGTTCTCGAGGGCTCTCGAGAGTCCGATTTTTAAGGAGATATATGTAAGTAAAAAAACAACTCTTTAACCCTCTCAATAAAGTCTCTTTAACCCTGTCAATAAAGTCTCTAAATAAAGTCTCTATGGTCTGGAAAGCTCAGATGTCTTTTTTTTCCGATCTCTTCAACTGGCTAATTAATTTGGAAAGTTGGAGATGGGAAGCAGGTCATTCTTGACAAGGAACCTTTCACTCGAGGGGCTAGACTCTACAAATTATCAGTAGAATTAAGAAAATCGTTATCATTGAAAGGGCTTTTCTATTTTTATGACATAAAAAGATATTTCCCCACAGTCTTCTCAAAATTATTGGATGTCATTAGTAGATTTAGATCTGGTTGGCTCACTAGCAGAAGAATGAGACCTTTTCATCAAAAAGATCAATCTCAATAGAGTGAGATTATACAATTATAAGGACTCACTAGTTTGGAGCAAGGATTCCTCAGCAGCCAAATCAACCTATGAAGAGATAGCTCACTCTCAATCCATATCGGCTAATAAATGGTGGTACAAAATAAATAAATTAAGATGCTTTACGTAGCTAGTCCTCCCAAACAAAATATTGTTGTGGGAAAACCTCCAAAGAAGAGGTTTTCAAGGCCCTAGCGACTTTGGCCTTTGCCAACAACAGGAAGAGACTTCTTATCATCTTTTGATAAGTTGTTCAGTTGCCTAGGAAATTTGGTCATCTATCCTACAATTTCTATGCATTAAAGAAGATTGGAAGCGATCCAATTTTGAGGAAACACTTTGCATATGGGTGAAGAAATTTAATCAGCTTTGTACTTTACTTATATTTATAGCCTGGGGAATCTGGTTATTAAGAAACAAGACTATCTTCAAAGATGATTGGCCATGTATTCCACTATAAGTTTCAAAAATCATTGCTCATTTCAAGGAATGTCTTCCTCTCCATAAAAGAAATCCCCTGAAAATAGCTCTTTATCCTTCCATTAAGTAGGAAATTACATTGAGCTTCTTCGATGGAGCAACTCAAGAGAAGGTTTATGGAGGAAGGCGCCTAATTAGGATGACAGATAATAGATCAATCCATATCAAAATTGGTCTTGGCACAGGGACACATACCAAAGCAGAATTAATTGTTGTTTGAGCCCTCGTGATGATAGCCAAATTAAAAAACATAAATCATATCCTCATTCCTGGTGACTCAAAATGTGTTATTGATTGGATACGAAAAGAGGCCCACCTTGAGGTACTAAATCTAGCAATATGGAAACTTAGAATTAAGGATCTAAAAACTCATTTTCAAGACATTAGATTCCAACACCTATTCATAAAATACAACCGTACAACAGATAGTCTCTCTAAAAGTGCTCTAGAGATGGAACTAGGCACAATTATATATGAATACTGGATAGACAACCAATTTCAAGACTCCCATTCTATTTCCATAATTTATTTGAGATAACACTCAATGTCTTGGTATATGTCTTGAGCTTTTGGATTTGAGCTAACACTCAATGTCTTGGTATACGTCTTGGGCCAAAGCAGAAAAATCAACAATTCAAAAGCAAAGCCTGCGGGCCATCTTGGAAGCAGTCTGATCATCGGCCAAATAATTCACAATATCTTATTGTTTCTTACATAATTTACATTTCTTGTGTTTCAAGTCAACTCACTACCAAATTCCTATTGAATTCAGTGTCACACCTACCTCACTAATTACTTGCAGTTACAACATAATTTTTTTTTAAAAATATCTAACAAGCTATATGGCAACCTGTTCTTAAACATAAACATTAAATTAACCTACTTTGCAAGTCATTCGTATGTAACAGCATCAAAATTAGTCTACTTGGAAACATACCCGTAAGTATAAACATGGTTTAAAACTCTAGTAACCTTACATTGCCACATCCACTTAGCATCATTATGGTTGTACATATAATAACTCTTCAAATATGTGCTCGTACGTGAAACCATGTGAACAAATCTAAAAAAAAATCTTCCCCATACTGTGTTTTAAATGTTTGATTGGAAATTATATATTTATAGACTTTAATCTGGATGAGGGACATTACATCAGTGTTACTATCCATTTCTTGATGAGTGTTGTGGCCGTACAACAGATAGTCTCTCTAAAAGTGCTCTAGAGATGGAACTAGGCACAATTATATATGAATACTGGATAGACAACCAATTTCAAGACTCCCATTCTATTTCCATAATTTATTTGAGATAACACTCAATGTCTTGGTATATGTCTTGGGCTTTTGGATTTGAGCTAACACTCAATGTCTTGGTATACGTCTTGGGCCAAAGCAGAAAAATCAACAATTCAAAAGCAAAGCCTATGGGCCATCTTGGAAACAGTCTGATCATCGGCCAAATAATTCACAATATCTTATTGTTTCTTACATAATTTACATTTCTTGTGTTTCAAGTCAACTCACTACCAAATTCCTATTGAATTCAGTGTACACCTACCTCACTAATTACTTGCAGTTACAACATAAATTTTTTTTAAAAATATCTAACAAGCTATATGACAACCTGTTCTTAAACATAAACATTAAATTAACCTACTTTGCAAGTCATTCGTATGTAACAGCATCAAAATTAGTCTACTTGGAAACATACCCATAAGTATAAACATGGTTTAAAACTCTAGTAACCTTGCATTGCCACATCCGCTTAGCATCATTATGGTTGTACATATAATAACTCTTCAAATATGTGCTCGTACGCGAAACCATGTGAACAAATCTAAAAAAAATTCTTCCCCATACTGTGTTTTAAATGTTTGATTGGAAATTATATATTTATAGACTTTAATCTGGATGAGGGACATTACATCAGTGTTTACTATCCATTCTTGATGAGTGTTGTGGCCTCCATCTGTCTAGTCCTTTGGCAACCTCTGGGCCATTCGATCCGAGCCTTATGAGATCAACGGTGGTTTGGTCAGGAGAGGTGGGTTAGGGTAACTACCCACCCCCACCTCCCACCAAAGCGTCATTCTTGCTGCTGTCGGAGTTTAGAGCTCGGCTCTGCAACTGAGGGTTCCATAGCTTAACTTCATGTCGTCCCTCTGCCACTAGAGTGCCACCATCGACAATGGGGTATATGTTACAGTTACCTTGCCCCGATTTTCATTTTATTTTTGTGATTATGGCTTAAAGGCAGGGTTTGTAACCCCTCGGCACAATTCTGGTGACACTGCAAGTCGACGCACGACTGTGATAGGTCCTCCACCTTCTGTTTTCAGTCCTTTTCTCGACGCATACAAATGGATTCTTTGCTCGTGTAGGTCCCTAGGTTAATTCCAATACTTGCGCGACAAACTTGGCTCTGCAGTAAGTATAAATGGTTGTTTTCTCTCATACATTCTTTTGTTCAAAGTCTTAATCACATTCTGCTGCAAGGTTGAAAGCTTAGGTATTAAATTTGTAACTCTGCAATTTGTTTTCTTTGGGTGCTAGCAAGGCACAGTCTCGAGAGATCGGAGATGCTCTAGAATTGCGATTTTCAATCGGGCTCTTCTCTCCTTAATTCACAGTAAGTTCTATTCTCGTTTTTCCCCAAAAACCAGTCCATGCATATTCATGAAAGTAATTACTATTCTTCCTCTGGTCCCATGCAGGCAAGGGTTGTCAAAATTCCTGGTGCTATTGGCCCAGCTGTAGGCATAACACCCTAGTCTTGGAATAATTTTTAATTGTATATACTCTCTGGGCTCCGCCCCTTTTTCCAATATGTAATATACTGGATTATTACAGTTTTCTGAACTGTTTCCTTAAGCGGTTTTAGCCCAAGACTACGCTTCTGTAATTTCAATAGATTGTTGCTTCTCGTCTCAGTAATTTTAATAAATTGTTGCTTTTCATCAATGTTTGCAATGATATACGCAGTAACATATACTCTAGGTTTTCAGGCAGATTTTATCACGGTATGCCCAATATATTCTTGGTTAGATTGTGCTGCTAGATTTCTATTGACAATATTAAATAATTTATTTTCCATTAGGGCTCTATATGTTCCAATTTTTCTAAATAGTGTTTTTGTTGCACAGTTTGGCTAGAGAGACTAATTATTTCCCTCGTTTGGAACAATCTTGTTTGTTTATATGCATATATGTATTGGTTTGATTCTGCAGTGCCCACTCCCTCCTTCCAGTTGTGGTTAGAATGGGACCGGAACCGTGGCCCTTTTCCAGGGTTCTGGTTCTAAAACCACGGCCAACCAAGTCACTCCCCCTGAGAATTCAATTCTTTTGTTCAATAAATTTAGGGTTTTTCCTCCAGTACCATTAAATAGATTTTTAAACAGTTATATTATGGATTTCTATCCCACCAGAAGTTATTTTCAATCAATTAACCTAACCTACTATATTGTATCTTGTACTTTACATGATTAACTATAATGGCATCATCCTTGTATAATCACACAGAGAGTAAAGAAAAAAAGAGATAAAGGTTTATGCATTATATTTACTATTATTCGTACAGAGAATGAAAAAGTTGAACTTATTTTCTACATTTCACACATAGGGTAAAAGGTAAATTTGATTTCCATCTGTAGCTTCCCATCTCAATGTAAAATGTGTCATTATCACTTCAACTATCTTTCCAGAATGTATGGCAGTATGAAATCTAGTATTCCTTTCTGAGAATGTAATGCAATGTTAATTTATTGATTTCATTATCATACTTTTAAATATAAATATAACTAGCATTTCCCTTCTGTACTATAAATGCAAGTATTAAATAGTATACTCAAGTGCACTTATGTACCTATTTCAGAGAAATTGGTTTCTCTTTAACTGTCGGTCCACCCAACCTTGAGCAAGGCTATTATGTCTTCTGCTCACCCCTTGCTCCACACCAGGACTGAGGTATTTTCCTGAGATAAGAAGTCTGACCTCGGGATTAAAAATATAGTCTTGCTTCTCTAGGGTAATTCCTGAGTTCCACTGGTTCTCACACCAGCTCTAGACAACTCAGAGCAACCATTTGTTGCTTAACCCCCACCCTATCTGCATAGAACCCCTTTCCCTCTTAGGATTTTTCCTTAAATCCTAATGGGAAGGTAACTGCCAGAACTATCTCAACCTCTTTTCCCTGGGTTCTTGGAATATTTTACCACACAGTTACTTCCTCTTTTAACTCAAGAAAAAATTATCATTAAATTAATCTCTTAAATAAAGGTTATGTATTAAAGTGTCAAAAATGAATTCCTCATTCATTATCCATTCTGAATGTGTCATAACAACTTACATAACAATAAGTAAAAATAAAAACGGGAGGTTACATCTTCCCCCGCTGAGATAAACACCATCCTCGGTGTTACTCGTTCTCTAAGAACATCTCCGAATAAGCCTCATACATAACTTTTTCGTCTTCCCAAGTAGCCTCCTCTGGGAAAAAGTGCTTCCATTGCACTTTAACTTGGGGGATGACTCGCTTTCGGAGCGTTATTTCTCTCTGATCTATAATATGTTGCGGTTCTACCAGGAACTCGTCGTCCGGTTATACCTACATGCAACAAGATTTTGAATCAGTTCAAATCAGAAAGCTATTTTTTTCTAATTTTATTACGTTGTTCTCTTACATTTATACCCTGCCAATGTATGATATGCTTGGTATCGTGTACATAACGCTTCAGTAATGACACATGAAATACGTTGTGTACTAATATATGGCTGGGTAAGGCCAATTGATAGGCCACCGGCCCTATCCTTTCCAAGACTTCGAAGGGTCCGTAGTAGCAGGAAGCCAATTTGGCACAAGCATTCCATCATAAAGTTATTTTATTTGGTTTACTTCTCACATAAACATGGTCCCCTACTACAAATTCCCGAAAGGTTCTTTTCCTCTCTACATAAACCTTTTGCCAGCCTTGTGCTGCCTTCAAATTCTGCCTGATATTCTTGACTTCCCATTCCATCTCTTCTAACATATCTGGTCCAAGCATCATCTTATTCTCTTGGCTACTCCAATTTATTGGAGTCTGGCATTTTCTCCCATACAATGCTTCAAAAGGGCTCATCTTAAGGGATTATTTATATCCGTTATTGTATGCAAACTCAACTAAATGTAGATATTCCTCCCATCTCGTTGGTTGTTGCATTACGCACATGCGCAACATGTCTTCTAAAACTTGATTTACCCTTTCTGTTTTCCCATCAGCGGGTGATAGGCAGTAATAAATTGTATTTGCGTTCCCAGGCCACTAAATAACGTCTTCTAGAGTGTTGATGTAAACTTTACATCACGATCTGAAATGACTGCTCGGGGTATACCGTGCAATCTGAAGATCTCTTTCATGAAGATGTCAGCAATTTGTATTGTCTTGTAGGTAGATAGAACAGGGATGAAGTGAGCCACTTTGCTCAGTCTATCGACTACCACCATAATCGAATCATTATGTCGTTTGTTTCTAGGTAGTCTAGTGATAAAGTCAAGGGAAATTACTTCCCACATCCATTCAGGCACTGGAATTGGTTGAAGCAATCCAGCAGGGTGCTGATGCTCAACCTTAATATGTTGACACTCTGAACATTTTGTCAAATATTCTGCTATGTCCCTTCGCATCCTCGGCCAGGAGTAGTCCTTTCTAATTGTTGTTAACATCTTTTGATATCCTGGATGCCCATCATAGGTACTCTTGTGATATTCATCCAAAATCATTCTTTTCAGATTATTTTGATTTGGAATATATATTCTCTTCCGATAAATTAGGAACTGCTTATCATTGACTTCGTATTCAGATTTTTTCCCTTGCCTTTCATCATATTTCGCTTGCTGCCATAAATACTGGTATTCCGAGTCCTCCTTTGCTGCCTCCAAAATCTATTCTTGAAAATTAAATTCGATCTGGTTAAAGTACAACTCATAAATGCCATGCAAATTTCTGCTCAAAGCGTCCGCCACCCGATTATTTTTTCCTTTCACATGTTGAATATTGAAATCGAATTCACTTAGGAAAGCATTACATCTGGCTTGGTGAGCATTCAAATCGGCTTGCTTAAAATAACTAGTTAAGCTATTGTGATCGGTTTTCAATACGCACCTTTTTCCTAGCAGATAATGCCTCCATATCTACAAGGCATGCACCACCGTTGTTAGCTCCAAATCATAGGCGGGGTACCTCTGTGTAAGGTCCTTTAGCTTCCTAGATTCATATGCTATGACTCTTCCTTCTTGAGTCAACACCACTCCCACACCTTCCTTGCATGCATCCATACATACCTCAAAATATTTGCTGGGATTTGCTACCTTCATAACAAGAGTTTTAGTTAACAGCTCCTTTAATAACTCAAAACTAGTCTGACATTCTTGATTCCATTTAATTACTCGCCCTTTCCTCTACAGGGAAGTAATAGGAAAAGCGATTTTGGAGAATCCATTGATGAATCGTGGGTAGTACCTAGCCAAACCCATAAATGAGCGTATGTCAGCTACATTCTTTGGAACCCTCCACTCCATAATTGTTTTTATCTTTTCTGGGTCCACAACAATTCCTTTAGCAGAAATCACATGCCCTAGATATTGGATCTGTTACTTAAAGAAGTCGCACTTACTAAACTTAGCATAGATTTTATGCTCTCTCAGCATTCTCAACATAATGCGCAAGTGTTCCTTGTGCTCTTCTATATTCTTGGAATAAATTAATATATCATCAATGAAAATTGAAACAAATTTATCCAAGTATGGGTTAAAATTTCCATGCATTAAGCTCATGAAGGTTGCCGGTGCATTGGTTAGCCCAAAGGGTAGTACCACAAAATCGTAATGCCCATACCTGGTGCAAAAGTTTGTCTTGCTTATATCTTCGTCCTTAATCCGGATATGATGGTAACCTGAACTTAAGTCAATCTTGGAAAATACTGTAGCTCCCTTGACTTGGTCAAACAGGTCATCTATGCGTGGTAGTGGGTATTTGTTTTTAACAATCAACTTATTGAACTGTCGATAATCCATGCACATATGCATAGTGCCATCCTTCTTCTTCACAAACAGTACTGGTGCTCCCCATGGGGACACACTTGGCCGAATGTAGCCTTTATCCATCAATTCCTGCAATTGCATCTTTAATTATGTTAATTCTGGCACACTCATTCTGTATGGAGCTTAGGATACAAGCGCTGCCCCGGGTATTAGTTCAATGGTAAAGTCTATGTCTCTTTTTGGTGGCAATCCCAAAATTTCCTCAGGGAATACATATTGGAATTCTTGCACAATCAGTATATTCTCTAGCATAAGAGTCTTATCTTTTGTATTGGTGAATCCTACTTGGATTTTGTAAAGCTGGAAACCCTTTCTCAAGCATTTACTTAGTTGTGATGCAGTAATAGGTCGTAACTGAAATGGGTTTTTAATACCCTGCAATTCTTATTGTGTCCCATCATTTGACTTAAAATGAATGACTTTATTCTTGCAGTCCACTAATGACCAATGTTTCTCCATCCAATACATCCCCAGAAAAATATCATATGATCCCAGGGGTAGATTATTAAGTTCTACAGTTATGTGCTGGTCCCTAATACTCAGTTCACAATTTGGTACCTTAGCATGGACTGGCCTTCTTGTCTTTGTAGGTAGCTGAACTAGCCAGAGGTTTTTAAATTTCTGATTCTACAATTTACAGTTTTCAACTACACGGGGGTGTATGTAGCTCAGGATGGCTCTATGATCAACTAAAATAAAAACAAATCGGTTTTGAAGCTTACCTTCTAACTCTATAATGGTTGGCTAGTAATCTGCTTGCCAATCCTCTAGCGCTGCATTGATTCTGGGTATGTTTCGAGCTACATCCCCCACCGTCGATGCCTCTTGCAGATTTGCTGCCACCTCATTCCTTCCTCGCTGTGGGAATTTTTTGAAGTAATGTGCTTCACCACATCGCCAGCATTGCAACAAAAGTTTCTAGGGCTGCCCAATGTCGGGTCTGATAAAAGCTTCTGCAGGTCATTCCTCCCCAGTCCACTTGGTCCTTGCTTGAATTTTTCCATTCTATTTACTCATTGGATTTCTTGCAGCATTCTTGAAATTATCAGATCTGTTGTTTCTGTTATTGGTAAAACTTTTCTGCCCTTTTCAAGGCGGCCAACTTTTCCCAATTTCTCTCTTCGCCTTGGACTGCTGATAGCACATTCGCGCTTTCCTTATTGCTTCATCCATAGTTTTTGGATTTACAAACTCAATTCTTTCTTTCATGTGAATCGGAAAACTACTCAAGAAACGTTGTACTTTTTCCTTTTCATCGTGTAGGTAAGGTACATATCTTAGTAAGGAAGTGAATTTCATAATAAATTCATCCATAGTCATTTAGCCCAGTTTCAGATCATTAAATTCTCGGTATTTCTCATCGTAAAAACGTTCCGTCAGATAATTATCTTTGAAATATTGTTGAAACTCATCCCAAGTTACGTTTTAATCTTCCACTCCTCGTACATTCTTCACTTCCTCCCACCACAACATTTCTTTTTCCCACAGTTGGTAAATGACTAGGCAGACTTTAATTTTGATGTTATATTCATACACTTGAAAGTACTTTTTCATATTTATTATCCAATCTTTCGCTATTTCCTCCGCCTCTCTGTCAAAGGTAGGAGGCTTGATCTTCCAGAATTCTCCCTACAATTCCACTTTCTATTTTTTCAGCTCTTGTTCTTCTAGGACATTTCCAGATTCCGCCTCATTGTATGTTCAGCTTTTATTACTTCTTGGCATTCGGCTGTCTTCAACATTATCATGTATTGTTTGGCGTCATTCTCTTTCTTCCTGAGTGTTTCTCTCGGGGCTAGGTTGTCCACTAGGAGGGTTTTGTCTATCCGACAAACTTTTTAATATTCTCTCTTGTTCTCTCATCAACCTTTCATTATCATTGTGAACCTTAAGCATCTTTGTCTATAGCTGTTGCATGGTATCCAACAACCTATTATTATGTCGTTGTTGTTCTTCTAACATTCTACTTGTCTATCGGTGTTGGTCCACACTTAACTGCACCCACTTTTGGGGTTGACCTTGGGATTGGTCACAGGATGGGTCTCCCCCGTGTCTCTGGGTGTTTGATGACTCGATCCCATTCTCATGGTAGATTACACAAACTTTTTCCTGTACTTAACACAATTTCCAACCATTAACTTTAATAGGAACAATAACAAAAAGAAAACATAGTATGGTACTGGCCCATTTGGCCCCAGTTTGTAACTTATGCCCTGATACCACTTGTCACACCTACCTCACTAATTACTTGCAGTTACAACATAATTTTTTTTTTTAATATCTAACAAGGTATATGGCAATGTGTTCTTATAGATAAACATTAAATTAACCCACTTTGCAAGTCATTCGTATGTAACAGCATCAAAATTAGTCTACTTGGCAACATACCCGTAAGTATAAACATGGTTTAAAACTGCATAAACCTTACATTGCCACATCCACTTTGCATCATTATGGTTGTACACATAATAACTCTTCAAATATGAATGCTCGTACGCGAAACCATATGAACAAATCTAAAAAAAAATCTTCCCCGTACTGTGTTTTAAACATTTGATTGGAAATTATATATTTATAGACTTTAATCCGGACGAGGGACATTACATTAGTGTTTACTATCCATTTCTCGATGAGTGTTGTGGCCTCCATCTATCCAGTCCTCTGGCAACCTCTGGGTCGTTCGATCCGAGCCTTATGAGATCGGCGGTGGTTTGGTCAGGAGACATGGGTTAGGGTAACTACCCACCCCCACCTCCCGCTAAAGCATCATTCTTGCTGATGTCAGAGTTTAGAGCTTGGCTCTGCAACTAAGGGTTCCATAGCTTAACTTCTTGTTGTCCCTCTACCACCAGAGTGTCTCTGTCAACAATTGGGTATGTGTTACAATTACCCTGCCCCAGTTTTCATTTTCTTTTTGTGACTGTGGCTTAAAGGCAGGGTTTGTAACCCCTCGGCACAATTCTGGTGACACCACAGGTCAACGCATGATTGTTCTAGGTTCTCCACCTTCCGTTTTCAGTCCTTTGCTCGACGCATACAAATGGCTTCTTTGCTCGTGCAGGTCTCCGGGTTAATTCCAATACTCTCTCGACAAACTTAGCTCTGCGGTAAGTATAAATGGTTGTTTTATCTCATACATTCATACATTTTTAAAGTGAAAAAAAATGGATGAGTTGACACAATCAATGTAGGTAAGTTAAAAATTATACTTTCAAAAAAGTGTATATGAGATTTTTGTTTTCAAATTAACTCAAAATCATTGGTTGGGTATTTTATATAAGATTGATATGTTTAAATTAATTCAAAAATCATTTGATGGGTTCGTCAAATTTGAGCTTGAGTTGTAATTGATAGGAATTTGGTAAAATTAAGGAAAATGGATATTATAAGAGAACTAGAAATTTAAAATGGCATGTGAGACATCAAATTTTTGACAAACTGTATTCCCTATTTATTTTTCAAAGTTAGATATTATAATTTGCATTAGTCAATTCTAAACTAATAGTCATTAAATTGCAAATTCATTACTATAGTCCTAGAGAGACTAATAAATTTATTTGTGAAGTGTTAGAATTACTTACCTATACTCAAGCATAAGAACTTTAATATTTTTTGGATGGATAATAACCACTAGTAATCTACACATTTACATTTTTAGTACCACTTATTAGAGAAGAACAAGTAAATAATAGTGGACATTAAATCTCGGTAAATATATTTATTTACATCATATACGTTGCCGCTTTTTACACATATTTTCTTAAATTATGGTCATGTAAGTTATGATAAGTATGTTATTTACTTTAGTATGAACTATTTTCAAAGATTTTAATTTTGGGTGGTTTTCTTCTAAACTTAACAAAATTCACTGCACAAATATTTTAAAACTATGGCATGAATTTTCTTAAATTATGGTGAAAAGTAAGTTATGATAAGTATGTTATTTATGTGAGTATGAACTATTTTCAAGTATTTTAATTTTTGGTGGTTTTCTTCTAAAACTTAATATAAAAATTCACTACACAAATATATAAAAAAAAAAACTACAAAATATTACAGCAAAATATTTGTAATCCAAATGGCATTGTATTGTTCAAATGCTACAATAAGACCTTCAAATATTTGAAAAATAAATATTTCACATTATAACTTGCATTGGTAAATACTAAACTAATAGTGATCAACACTAGGCATTTCGTTTTAATTGAAGAATTTAAAATATTTTATTTAATTTTTATATATGGTAAAAGTGATTTATATTTTATATATCATTTGTTGTAATTTGATTGTTCCACATTTTGGTTTTGCTATATAAATTTTGGTTAGTGTAATATCCCTCCAGTTGACATATTATTTTGGAATTTACTAATTTTTTTTTAGAAATATCTTATTATTTACCATGTTTAGCAAATCAAGAATTCATTAGGGTTTCGAATTAGTTACAAACTACCCTATGATCTATTCCAATAAAATGAGGAAAAGTGTGTGATATTTATTGTTATTGAGATATTCCCTTACACATTCATACTATCATTTTATACATTCACTAGGCTGAGAGGAGGAAAGGTTAATTGTATTCTCATAAAAACAAAGAGGGAAACAAGCTTGATTATTTGGAAACACTTGTTGAAAGGGAGACCATGGGGTAAAGAAACACTTTGTAACACCTCGTTTTATTTTAATTAAATAAAAACTAATAATTATCTTGAGTAATGGATTAACAGAATGGTAAAATTATTCCAAGATCCCAAAGTAAAAATATATGGGCAGTTTCTGACAATTACTTTTCCCAAAAGAATAAAAAGGAAATCTTGAAGTGGGAAAGGGGATTTGTTCTGAAAGGGAATGAGGGTTAACAACAGCATGTACTCTGAGACCCTAAGGAAGTGTTGGCTGGACAGAGGTCCTGAGGCCTAACTCATAATTTGTATGCTTTCTAATATTTTGGTGCAAAGCACGAGGGGAGAAGAGGACGTGATCGCCTCTCTCAAGGTTGGGAGGAACCATTAGTTTAAACAAGATTACAAAGATAAGATCAAGACTTAAAAGTAAAATGAAGTATGAATCTTAGATTATTATTATGTTATTATTTATCTATGTTTGGTTATGAGAAATATGGTTTCTATATACTTAAAACAAAGTAGAAAAAACACTTTGGTAGTTGAAATAAATATCCAAGAGAAGTCATGATAGGGAGACTATCTTTAAATAATATGTTGTTGGAAATATTTACCAAATATTTTCATATCTAAAACTCAGTACAAAAAGGAAAAATCTCATATAGTGTAGACTATAGCTACATAATGCAATGATAAACCTTACAGTAAGCATAAAAATGTACATATATTGTTGAGGTTCTGGTTTGTCATATAAATAAATAAAAAAGAAAACACACAACATGAGAATACAAGAATGAAACAAGTTCATCTACATAAAAGAGGAATAACCTAAGGAAATGATGCTCAGAGGTTTAGATCTGAGCCCTGTGGTGACAGGGCAAGGTCATGGTCCCCTGGCCATTATGACCTCAGTACCAAAAGAAGACGATATTACTAGAAAGAAGAAAACTATAGCAGAGTTATATTCTAATTACATCTAACAAAAGAAAATTTAAAGAGAGCTACAAATACTTCACCGTAAGTATTGAACAATGGACTTCAAGAAATACACTTTGTCTAGAAAGCCAAAATTCTTAAATATGAACCCAGAATATTTACAAGCCACAAGTCCATAGCGTAGGCCAAACAGCGAAACAATTTTATACAAAATAGTTTCAGCATGTATAAAGGAAGATTCACCAACAGTATTCTAAGCATAAGAGAAAACTGAAATAGAATAAACCTTTCTGTTGTTATCATAGGGTTTCACTACAGAATACCCAGAAAAAATATGACAACAAAAAAGTATACATGTCAGACAAGTGATAATTACAATAGTCCTTCAGACACGAGAAGGGCGGACACAATAATAATTTAAAAGGCTAAATAAGGAAGCTATAATAACAAACTATGCCAAGAACCCTTCAACTAAATATAAAGAACGATTAGTTCCTTACATGTAATAGAGGTACAAAGGTTGGTTGCTACACCTATGTATGCATAGGGTATAGCTATCAGTGAACCGAAGTTCAAAATAGTAAAATAAAGTACATTGAATATCGCGCTGGAAGCATACCTAGGTTGGTTGACCTGAAACCATTGAGCTGAGAAGGAAGAACCCCCCCCTCCCCCACGATTCTTGTGTTGCCCGACCTGCTATAAAACAAAAGACAGATGTGAGAACCATGGGGACAGGGGATTACAGAGAACAATCCATACCATTATCAAAAAATAAAACTCAGTGACAATTTTAGAATGCTACCTGTGATTGTCAGGGCATGAACATGGCTCCTCCTTATTTTAAGGATATAGAGAAAACAAGGGATTGGCACCAGATTCAAGCCAAGAATCATATAGCCTCATATTACCTAAGCCAAAATAAGTTAATACAAAGCAAATAACTAATTAATGAAACCCTCTTAGGGGAACAGTTATGGAAAAACCCTCTTCAATATTAAGCGACGCGAAGAAACAAACACAAACCAATTAAAACATGCCTGGAAGTGATGAGGTATCATGTGTGAAGAAATTACAGTAAGGCTTCTATGAGACAAACAGCTCCACCATGGAATGAATTCGCCAAACCTCGTGACAAAACACAGATAGAACCACTGCAGGATGGAAGATCCCAATTCAGTGAAGCCAAGGTCTGGCCCATGGAGGAAGGGGAAACTATTTCCACAAAGCGGAGGTGAGAAGTTGCAGAGCGGTAGCATGACCAACTCCTGCAGTATAAAAATGAACCGGAACGGTGGTGCTCGGGGTGGGTTAGTTACCCTAACCATCCCCACAAGTCTCCTATCTGTCAGATAAAATGGGCTCCAGATATACGGTGGACAGAGAGCAGTAATAAATCCAATGACACACAGTTGTTAACCAGATCTCCCATATCGAGGAGACAACCAATACTTAATTGAACCCATGAAAAAACAATAGTAAATAACTTGTTATGTGTGAGAATGGAATTATCTAAATCAATGGTAATTATAGTGTTAAATCATAAGGATCCGAACAAAAAACATTATAATGAAAAACAAATCAAAAGTTCCAAGTTGATATCATTATGCACGAACACTCAATTCCAACACATGTTTACCATGTACTGAGCACTAAAATTGGTAATATAACTATGGTATAGCTATAAATATGATTTTGGTTGTTTTATTTAAATTATCAATGAATTGTATTTAGATTAAATAGTAAGTAAAGTAAAGTAAAAAAAAAAATTGATATGACTAGTATAGTAGTGACAAATGGTATCAAAGCATGGTTACACACTAGGGCCAAATGAGCCATTGAGATAACTGGTTGTTTTCAATTTCTTGTTTTGAAAATATGCACAGTGACAAGAAGATTTGTAGAATTTCCAATGAGGAGAGGATCCAGTCATCAAACACCAAGGACTACAGGGGAAGCTCAACCCCCTTCCAATCCAAAGATCAACCCATAAATGTGGGTACAGTTGAGCATGGACCAACACCAACAAACTAGTATATTGCTGGAAGAACAATAACGACATACCAACATATTGTTGGACACATTGCAACAACTCGAGACATAGATGAATCGAGTACGAAGTGACAATGAAAGGTTGGTGAGGGAATAAGAAAGGATATTCAAGAATATCTCAAACAAGCAGAATCATCCTATTGCATAGCCTGGCCTAGAGAAAGAGACCCATGAAGAAGGCGAGAAGCAACAACAAATTCATGACAATCCGGAAGGGAGTCGCCCTCAGTGAAGTAATAAGAGTATCACTTATAATGAAGTTGAATCTGAGGATGTTTCATATCAGTAAGAGCTGAAAAAGCAAAGAATAGAATTACAAGGAGAGTTCCAGAAAATTAAGCCTCCTACACTCGATGGAGAGCTTGAAGAAGTGGTGGAAGCATGGATAATTAGCATGAATAAATATTTCCAAGTTTATGAATATAACAATAAACTCAAATCTTGCTTGGTTATCTATCAATTGCGGGAAAAATCTACATTATGGTGGGAAGAGGTGAAAAACGTGAGTGGAATTGAAGATCAGAATGTGACTTGGGATGCATTCTAGCAGTATTTCTAGGACAAGTACCTAGCAGAATGATTTTATGATGAAAAATAATAAGAGTTTCATGATTAAGGTTGGGTCAATTATCTATGGATGAGTTCATCACTAATTTCACCTCCCTATTAAGGTACATACCATATTTAAGGGATGAGAAAGCAAAAGTACAATGATTTTTGAGTGGTTTTCCTGCTCACATGAAGGAGAGGATTAAATTTGTAAATCCAAAGGCGATGAATGAGGTGATTCGAAAAGCACGGATGTGCTATCAGTAGTCCAAGGCAAAGGGTGAAGTTGGAAAAACTTTTCCACCAAAGAAAAGGCAGAAAGGCTCCTCAAATTTAAAAAACAACACACTTGAGAATTATAAAACTGATGTAAGGAATTTAGCAAATAGGAAATTTGGGAAATTCAGCAAAGGCCCAAATTGGCAGCTGAAGAACGACCGGCTGAGTCATCCAGCAGGCCAAACCTTGGACAATCCCAGAAACCACCATTACAATGTTGGGGTTGTGGTGAGGCACATTACTTTAAGAATTTTCCTCATCATTGAAGGAATAAAGTGGCATCCTACCTACAAGAATCATATATAGTGGGGGATGTTGCTCGAAACATACCAAGGATCAATACTGCACTAGAAAATCGACAAGCGAATTTCTAGCCAACTATGATACTACTGGAAGGTAAGCTACAATCCAAAAATGTTTCCATTTTGGTTGATCCTGGTGCCAGTTTAAGTTACATAAATCCCTGAGTAGTTCAAAACTGTAAGTTGCAAAGACAAAAATTTAAAATCCCATGGCTAATACAGTTGGCTACAGGGGCAAGGAGATGAGTTAATGCCAAAGTCTCAAATTGTACTTTGGATATAACACAACATCATATAACTGTAGAACTAAATTTTCCACCTTTGGGCTCATACGATGTCTTGTTGGGAATGGACTGGTTAGAAAAAACATTGGTCATTAGTAGATTGCAAGGAGAAAGTTATCCATTTTAAGGCAAAAGATGGAACCAGTCAAGAACTGCAAGGAATTAAGAAGCCACTTCAATTACGTCCTATTATTGCATCTCAGTTGAGTAAGCGCATTAGAAAGGGGTGTCATCTTTATGCAATCCAGGTGGGGTTTTCTAACTCCAAATATAAGACACTTATGATGGAAAATATACCAGTTGTCTAGGAGTTCAAGGATGTTTTTCCTGAAAATATTCCAGGATTACCCCCCAAAGCGAGACATTGATTTTATTATAAAATTAATACCTAGGGTAGCCATTTTGTCACGAGTACCATACAAAATGAGTGTGCCTAAATTAACATAATTAAAAATGAAGCTACAAGACCTATTGGACAAAGGATATATTCAGCCAAATGTGTCTCATTGGGGAGCACCAGTGTTGTTTGTTAAGAAGAAAGATGGTACGATGCAGATGTGAATGGATTACCGACGGCTTAATAAGCTGACTGTCAAAAACAAATACACATTGCCACATATAGATGACCTTTTTTATCAGGTGAAGGGAGAAATGGTATTTTCCGAGATTGACCTGAGATCTGGATAACATCATATATGGATTAAGGAAGAGGACATATCCAAAATAGTGTTTCATACTAGGTACGTCCATTATGAATTTTTGGTGTTACCATTTGGGTTAACCAATGCACCAACAAATTTCATGAGCTTGATGCAATGTATCTTCCACCCTGTTTTGGATAAATTTGTTTTAATCTTCATTGATCATATATTGATCTATCTAAGAAAATTGAAGAACACAAAGATCATTTACACTTGGTGCTGAAGATGTTGCAAGAAAACCATCTCTACGCCAAATTTAGAAAATGTAACTTCTACAAGGAGAACATCCAATATTTGGGCCAAGTGATATCGGCTGAAAGAATTTTGGTAGACCCCGAAAATATAAAGACAATTATGGAGTGTAGAGTTCCTAAAAATGCAGCTGACATATGTTCATTCATGGGCCTAGCTAGTTATTACTGTTGATTCATTGAAGGCTTCTCTAAGATAGCCTTTCCTATTACCTCCTTGTAGCGCAAGGGGTGATTCTGTAAGTGGTCTAAAGAGTGTCAAACTAGCTTTGAGTGACTGAAAGAACTATTAACCACTACCCCTGTGCTGAAAGTGGCAGATCCATGTAAATAATTTGAAGTCCGCACGGATGCCTGTAAGGAAGGAGTGGGAGTAGTATTGACCCAAGACGAAAAAGTTATAGCATATGAATCCAAGAAGTTGAAGGACCATGAGCAGAGGTACTCTGCCTATGACTTAGAGATAGCTAATGTTATGCATGCCCTTCTATTTTGGAGACATTTCTTGCTGGGAAAAAGGTTTATGCTAAGAACCAACCATAGTTGTTTGACTAGCTACTTTAAACAAGCTGATTTAAATGCCCATCAAGCAAGATGGAATCTGTTTCTAAGAGAATTTGATTTTGAAATTCAACATGTAAAAGGTAAGGAGAATTTTGTTGCTGATGCCTTAAGCATAAAACTACATTGCATCTATGAACTTTATTTTAATCAATTTGAATCTAAGTTCCAGGATAAAATCATGGAGGAAACAAAGAGAGATCCTGAATATCGATTTTTATGGCAGTAAGCAAGGGAGGCTGAAAAAAAAGGAAAGAAATTAGATTATGAAATTAATGATAAGCAGCTCTTGATATTTCGAAGAAAGATATGTGTTCCAAATCAGATGAGCTTAAAGGTGTTGATTTTGGATGAATATCATCGAGTCCCTATGTAGGACATCCCGGATATCAAAAGATGCTAACAGCAATTAGGAAAGAGTATTTCTGGCCTGGGATGCGTAAGAACATTTCTGAATACCTAAAAAAATGTTTGGATTGTCAACAAGTCAAATTGGAGCACCAACACCCAACAGGATTGCTTCAGCCTATTCCTGTACTGGAGTGGAAATGGGAAGTCATTTCACTTGATTTCATCACAGGATTACCAAGGAGTAAAATACATACTAATTCAATTGTGGTGGTGGTGGATAGGCTCAGCAAGGTGGCTCATTTCATACATGTCCAGTTAACTTACAAGACCGTACAGATTGCTAACATATTCATGAGAGAAATATTTATACTGCACGCTATTCTAAGAGTCGTCATCTCTGATCGTGATGTGAAGTTTACATTATATTTCTAGAAGGCACTATTCACTGGCTTGGGGACAAAAATCCAGTTTAGTACCGCCTATCATCCTCAAAAATATGGATAGACGGAGAGGGTGAATCAAATATTAGAAGATATTCTATGCATGTACATGATGCAACAACCCACAAAGTGGGAAGAATATTTTCATCTAGTTGATTTTATTATAATAACGGATATAAAGAATCCCTTAAGATGAGTCCTTTTGATGCATTGTACGGAATACAATGCCGGATCCCCATAAATTGGAGCAATCCATAAACCAAATTGATGCTCAAACCGGACATGTTGGAGGAGATGGAATGAGAACTAAGAAATATTAGACAAAATTTAAAAGCAGCCCAAGATAGGCAAAAGGTATATGCAAACCAAAAAATAACTTTTTGGGAATTTGAGGTAGGTGACCATGTATATGTGAGAATTAAACCCAATAAGAGCACTCTGAGGTGGAATTCTTGTGCCAAATTGGCTCCCAGGTACTTTGGACCATTCCAGATCTTGGAATGGATAGGGTTGGTGGCTTATCGATTGGCTCTGCCTAGTCATATATTGGTACATAACGTGTTCCATGTATCTCTATTGAAGCGATACATGTATGACACCATGCATGTGATACACTGGCATAGCATACATGTAAGTTGTGTTTACATTATGTTTACAAGTGAGAAGATTAATTAATTAAATTGATTATAAAAATATGTTGTTTGCAGGTAGAACCGGACGGTGAGTTTCTGGTAGAACCCTAGCATATTATCGACCAGAGAGAAATAATGCTCTGGAAGCTAGTTATACCCCAATTTAAGGTGTGATGGAAGCACTTCAACCCGAGGGAGGCTACCTTGGAGGATGAAAATTCTATTCAAGAAGCATATCCTGAAATGCTTTCCATGATCAAGTAACACCGAGAACGGTGTTTACCTTTAGTGGGGAAAGATGTAACACCCTGTTTTATTTTAATTATGTTTAACAGAATTTTACAAATACATTTGGATTGTTAAGTGAAAGAGGATTAACGAATTTGGTTATTCGTTCATAAAACTTGAGTTTTATTTCATAAATAAAAACTGATAATTATCTTGAGTAATGAATTAATTGAATGGTAGAAGTATTCTAAGATTCTAGAGTAAAGAGATAGGGGCAATTTCTGAGAGTTACTTTTACAAAATGGATAAAAAGGAAATCCTGAAGTGGGAAAGGGGTTATGTTCAGAAAGGGAATGAGGGTAAACAACAGCATGTTGTGAAGAAAAGAGTTGTCCAGAGCTGGGAATACCGGTGGAACTCTGAGACCCTAAGGAAGTGTAGGCTTGACAGAGGTCCTAAGGCCTAACTCCTAATAATTTGCCTTCTTTCTAATACTCTGGTGTGGAGCACAGGGGGAGAAGAGGACGTGATCACCTCTCTCAAGGTTTGGAGGAACCATCAATTTAACCAAGATTACAAAGATAAGTATCTTCATATGCTGATAAAGACTTAAAAGTTAGATGAGGTATGAATCTTAGATTATTATTCTGTTATTATTTATCTATGTTTGGTTATGAGAAATATGGTTTCTATATACTTAAAACAGAGTAGAAAACAGACTCTGGTAGTCGAAATAAATAGCCAAGAGAAGTCATGACAGGGAGACTATCTTTAAATAATATGATGTTGGAAACCTTTAAAAAATGTTTTCAGATCTAAAACTCAGTATAGAAAGGAAAAATCTCATATAGTGTAGACTATAGCTACATAATGCAATAATAAACCTTACTACAGTAAGCTGAAAAATGTACATATATTGTTGAGGTTCTGGTTTATCATAGAAATAAATAAAAAAGAAAACATACAACATGAGAATAAAAGAATGAAACGCGTTCATATACATAAAAGAGGAATAACCTGAGGAAATGAGGCTCAGATTTTTATATCCAAGCCCCATGGTGACAGGGAAAGATCATGGTCCTCTGGCCATTATGACCTCAATACTAAAAGAAGACGGTATTACTAGAAAGAAGAAAACTATAGCAAAGTTATATTTTGATTAAATTTGTAAAAAGAAAATTTAAAGAGAACTATAACTAATTCACCGTAAGTACTGAACAATGGACTTCAAGAAATACACTCTGTCTAAAAAGCCAAAATTCTTAAATATGAACCCAGAATGTTTACAGGCCACAAGTCCATAGCGTAGGCCAAACAGTCGAACAATTTTATACAAAATAGTTACAGTATGTATAAGGTAAGATTCACCAACAATATTCTATGCATAAGAGCAAAGTGAAATAGAATAAATATTTTGATTTTTATCATAGGGTTTCGCTACAGAATACCCAGAAAATATATCACAAAATAAAAAAATTATACATGTCAGACAAGTGATAATTACAACAGTCCTTCAAAACCCAAGTAGGGCGGACACAATAATAATTTAAAAGGCTAAATAAGGAAGCTGGAACAACAAACTAGGCCAAGAACCCTTCAACTAAATATAAAGACCCATTAGTTCCTTGCATGCAAGAGAGGTACAGAGGCTGGCTGCTACACCTATGCATGCAGAGGGTATAGTCCTCTATTAACCGGAGTTTAAAACAGTAAAATAAAGTACAGTTAATATCGCAATGGAAGCATACCTGGCTTGGTTGACCTGAAGCCATTGAACCAAGAAGGAAGAACCCCCTCCCGCCCCGCCCCCTCTCCCACGATTCCTGTGTTGCCTGACCTGCAATAAAACAAAAGACAAACATGAGAACTATGGCGACCAAGGATTACATACAAGAATACATACCATTATCAAAAAATAAATCTCAGTGAGAATTTCCGAATGTTACCTGTGATGGTCAGGGCATGAACCGAGCTCCTCCTCGCTTGAAGGATACAGAGAAAATAATGGATTGGCACCTTATTCAAGCCAGGGATCATATAGCATCATCTTCCCTATGCCGAAATAAGTTAATACAAATAAAATAACTAAGTAATGAAACCCTCTCACAGGTACAGTTATGGAAAATCCCTCTTCGAGATTAAGCGACGCAGAGAAACATATACAGACCAACTAAAACATGCCTTGAAGCGATGAGGTATCTTGTGCGAAGAAATGACAGTAAGGCTCTATGAGACGAACAACTCCACCATGGAATGTATCCGCCGAACCCCGCGAGAAATCACAAACATAACCACTATAGGATGGAAGAGCCCAGCTCAGTGAAGCCGAGGTCCGGACCATGGAGGAAGGGAAAATCATTTCCACATAACAGAGGTAAGAAGTTGCAAAGCGGTAGTGTGACCAAATCCTGTAGCGCGGCAAAAAAATGGACCGGAATGGCCGTGCTTGGGGTGGGTTAGTTACCCTAACCATCCCCACCAGTTTCCTGTCTGTCGGATCAAATGGGTTCCAGATCTACAGTAGACAGAGAGCAGTAATAAATCCAGTTATACACAGTTGTCAACTGAATCCCCCATATCAAGGAAACAACCAATATTTAATTGAACCCGTGATAAAACCATAGTAAAGAACCTACTATATGTGAGAATGGAATTATCGAAATCAATGGTAATTATAGTGTTAAATCATAAGGATCCGAATGAAAATCATTATAATGAAAAACAAATCAAAAGTACCAAGTTGATATCATTATGCATGAACACTCAATTCCAACAGATGTTGACCACGTGTTGAGCACTTAAGTTGGTAATAGAACTATGGTATAGTTATAAATACGCTTTTGGTTGTTTTATTTAAATTATCAATGAATTGTATTTAGAGTAAATGGTAAGTAAAGTAATTTTTTTTTTTATATCAATAGTATAGTAGTGACACACTTGTTGAAAGGGAGACCATGGGGTATAAAAGGCAAGGACGAGAGTGTGCATTGATCTTCTCGAGGCTAGGATCCCACAACGTGGCCACTTCCAACAAAAGACCATCCTTCAAGTCATGGTAATGTAGCTTGATGTTAGCCAGAGCAATGTGGTTGTTGATACAACTGGGATACAGACGTAGGAGTAGGAGTTGCGTGGCATTATTATGGAGTAGTAGAAGTTTTTATTAACATCGTTGGTCAGAGGTAAGCATGTCTATTATGTTTCATTCGGAGAAATTTTTTTGTATGGATTTGCATGGTTATTAACTAATCCATTTTTCTAGAAAGAAGTGCATAGAAATTAAAATACGTATTATATATATTTTTGTGGGAAAATATTATGAGAAAATAGTAATAAATAATAATTATTTTGTTCATCTTGCTTGGGATGGGTTATATATACAAAAGAAAAAGGTATTACATTAGTTTATTAGGATGTGACTGAAAACATTTCTTATTGATTTTTATTTTATTTATTTCCAATCTCATTATAAACAAGATCTATTCCCTATATTCCCATATCAAGATGAAATAAATATATGAGAAAATATTTCATGCAAAGAGATAATAAGTTGGGATTTCCTTTTTGAGGTGAAATATGTAATTGTGGTTAAAGATAATATCTTATGGAATTACCTTTTAAAAATTACCTCTATTCTCGTATCAAGATGAAATAAATATATGAGAAAATATTTCATGCAAAGAGATAATAAGTTGGGATTTCCTTTTTGAGGTGAAATATGTAATTGTGGTTAAAGATAATATCTTATGGAATTACCTTTTAAAAATTACCTCTATTCCCATATCAAGATGAAATAAATATATGAGAAAATATTTCATACAAAGAGATAATAAGTTGGGATTTCCTTTTTGAGGTGAAATATGTAATTGTGGTTAAAGATAGTATCTTATGGAATTACCTTTTAAAAATTATACATAGATTTCATGCACAGAGATAACGTAAGTGATAGAATCTTCTTGGAAAATAATACTTTTTTATAAGTCATGGGATCTTCTTAGAAAAGAATATGTTTTCATTGTGTGTGAAAGATAAGTTGATTGTATTAATTCATTTGCATGAGTTTGCAAAATTTACATGTTTCGGTGGGTAAAAAGATAAATTGTTTGTGTGTTGTATATTGGATAGTTTGATTGAATTGCATGGTTTAATGCATAAAATATTAACATTGTTATTACAAATAAACAATCGTTTTATTTGAAAAGAATACATATGCAAAAGCACAACAATAGTTAATTGCATTAGCTTTTTTTTAAAAAGGAAAGTATTCCCATATATAATATAAATATATAGACCCTCTTAAAGGAGGGATATGTGTTGCATACATTAAAAGGGACTATAATGATATATAGTCACTTTGTAGAGATATGTCTTAGTCAAGTTATAGAGATATGTCCTTTGCATGGATAGTAGAACTATTGAGCTATAGTTCTTTATAAAAAAAAATGTGATTATTTTTATGCTATCATATCTATTATGGTAGCTTCTTTTGGAATAAGATCATGTATATGCATGCATGATTTGTATTAGCTTTTGTTTAGAAAAAAAACAATATATATTTGTATGTAGAAAAGGATAGCATGTTGTGTTAGCCTACTTTGGAAAAGATTCTTTGGGAAAGAAGATGAATTACATGCACAAAATCCATAGTAATGTGTTGATTTCCTTGGAATGTATATATATGGGTAATGTTGGTATAATCTTTGAAAAAGAAGTCATGTAGTTCTATGATTTATTGTATTAGTTTTATGGAAAAGAAAACATGTTTTTGCATGCTCTATTGTGTTAAGCATTCCTCTCGAAAGATTATTTTGGAAACTATATGCATTTGCATGCATAGGAACAACATTCCTTGTGTTATCTTTATTTAGTATTTGCATGCACCAAAAATAATAATTGAAGGGCTAGTTATTTATGTAACTAGCAAGAACAAGATCATAATTGATGTATAATTAATTTCCTTTAAAGGAATGTCTAGACAGTTGTAGTGATTTGTCTTACAAGAACGTGTGCTTGTGTAAAGGAAATATTAGTTAATGTGATATGTATTTTATAGACATCTTTTGATGGTTACATGCTTATAAATAGCACATATGTAGTGTTGTTAAAGGAAGCATGCAGCGATATGTTTCATGTTTGTCATGAATGTACATGAATAGATGGTAAAATGTCACTAGTATAGATTTATGAATTGGATGATTAATGTTTTATGTAATCATGATATCAACCTATGTTGATGATAGAAATAGGCAGTGAATGATGGTGTCTTATGCAAAGGATAGATTATGTTTTAAATGGTGGCATGTAAAGAATCAATGGTCCATGCATATGAGTGTGAACTACAATCCACTAAAAGGACAACCAGGGCACAAATATATATATAGATTGAATATTTGTGGGTAAATGGTATCATGATGATTTTAATAAATCACATTCCTTATAATATTTATAACAATGGTTAAGGGATGGAATCCTTTAGAAGCCATTGAGTGAGGGGTGAACACCCTCACAAGCCTTTAATAATAAAATAATGTTTGCTAGTTTTCACCCTAAGGGTTTCCACTGTACGGTGTTCAATAATGTGATTGCTTATTGTGTCAGTTTGATGATGTATATGCGATTAATTAATCTGCCTAAAGGAATCATGAAATGAATGCAAGGTTACATCATACAGTTTATGTTAATATACTACAACGATGGTTGTTAATAGTTTTGCAACTTATTATTCCTCTACTAAAGTTACTCTATGAACTAATAAACATTCTATCTAATAATTAATGAGGAATCTTAAATAGTGATTTGAATATTTACTAATAGATAATTTGTATAAAAAATTTCTCATTCCCTACATTTCCATATGAAATTCTAGTATGTAATAGTTAATTCTAGTATGTAATAGTTGAATTGTAATATTCCATTATTTAAAATATTTCTTTTAAATGTATAAATTAATCTAAAATTTTGATTAAAAATAAAAAAACCAATTAATATATTCCTACCCAAATCTAAACCAAAATTTGTGATTTTTAAATTCCTATCAAACTCTAAACCAGTGAAAACATATACTTTTGACAATTTCTTACTAAAAACAAAATTCCATTATCAACAATTTATTATTAATCATGGAGATGTACGATGTAGCCACGCTAGCCCTATCTGTACCCAAAAAGTAGCACTCTTTTGGAGATAAAAGAAATGTAGCCTTTGCATGAGCAAAGTCGCTGATATTCCCTCAACCACCCAAAATGAAATGTAGCATTTGCATGAGCAAAGTAGCTGATATTCCCTCAACCACTGAACAGGGTATATCACCACCATTCATCATATTACATAGCTTTATCGGTCTCTGTACAGAACCTCTGCCTCATTGGTTACATCTCTCCAACCCTTCTTTACAATTTCAAAAGCAGATTTGGAATGTTTTGCAAATTTTTTAATTATATTCAACAGACCAAACAGGGAAATCGCTTGCCCATCAAATTCAATCCCTAATTAGCCGGTATCAAACCCCGGTTTCCAAATGCAAAGCAAAATGCACACGGAAAAATGGAAACCTAGAAAATAAAAATAAAACCCTATCACCCTATCTGTGGTACCAGATCAAGCATGAATTTTGCTACGGTAAAATCACTGTGTTATGGACAAATTGCTCATCCCTTATCTATCCGGTCACATTGACCGTTGCTGAGTTGACAGGGACAGGGAGGTGCATCGATGTTGACTCGACAATTTGCCCATCCCTTATCTATCCGGTCACATTGACCGTTGCTGAGTTGACAGGAACAGGGAGGTGCATCGATGTTGACTCGCTTGTTTTGATTGGGCGTGCGTCAATATCATTGGAAGCACCACCACAAACGAGCATTGCAGTGCGGGCCAAAGAGCATGAGTACAATTTTCAAGAACCCTCGGATTCTGGATCCCGTACTACCTTTTTTTTTCCTCCGTCAGGGGCGTTGGGCAACGGTTTCGTCCAGAGGCTTCTGCTGAAACTTCAAAAGTACCTTTTATTACCATTATTTTTTTTAAATAGTGGTGAATTTGTAATATAAGTAATTTGGATCAGGCTTAAAAATATTTTTTTAGTTATCACTATAATATCAAAAATTATATGAATTATATTTAAAGTTGTACCAGCCATATCCAAAGGTGAGATGAATATATTTTTCTGCTTCATCACCATAAACCAAACATATTCTTAAAATTGAATGTAATTAAATAAATAAAATTATTAACAATTAATATTGAACTGATTTCAAAATATAAAATATGATTTTTTTTTAATTTGCACTTAGAAAGAAAAACTTGACCTTTTTTAAAAGATTAAAATTGAATGTAATTATATAAATAAAAGTATAAAAAATTAATATTAAACTAATTTTAAAATATAAATATGATTTATTTATTTTTTTTTGCATTGAGAAAGAAAAACTTAGTAACTTATTAAAAATATTATATTGAACAAGAGTTGCAAGGCAATGTAGTTCTCTTATTTCCTTGGATGCGGGTGATCGTAGAAGGACGCATGACAAGTGCCTCTCCCACGCTCAAGAGGACGAAGATCTGCAGCGCAAGTCCTCACTCGATGTGGAACCTCACTCTAGCAATCATCTGCATGAGATAATAGAGATAAGGCATAATGAAGACACGCTTGGACAACATCACCCCCTCTAGGGTACCTCTTTGTCGCAACCATTCTGAATGATCAACTAGATTGACATATTGATCGGCCATAACTCTTTGGACGTGCCTACTCATGAAAATCGTTACAACACGCAGCTGCATGCGAGGCACAATAATGCTCAACCTCTTCGCATGTGTCACAGGCATATTAAAGGGAAGGCCCTTCAACACAAAGAGACTCACAGTCTGCTCTTTTAGGTTCATTTGTTGTTATAGTTCTTGCCCTCCTGCGTGCGCAGCCTCCCCCCTAGTGTTGCGCTGCATAGAATTCCCTGGGCCACACTCCCCCCTGATTGCGCACCTCACCCCAGCTCCATCTGTCCGACCAGTTTCATAAGCCTGGGTGCACCCACTATCCCGCGCCCCTTGTCGTGCATTCCCCTTCAACACACCTCCCCATCCACTTGCACCTTGCTTCGCACCTCCCCCCTTGCCGTGCATTCCCCCTGCTTCGCACCTCCTTTACTTCAGCTGACCACGGCACCTAGGCTGCGACAAAGAACCGTTTGTGGAGGCCAGAGATGGGTGCTCTTGAGTCGCCACCACCGAGGGTCAGATAATCGCCTGGAATCTGTTGAAGGCTCCTCCTCGGACAGTCACGCTAGAGAGGCTCCCCAGAGCCCTGAACTTGAACAGGGGGAGGAGGCACCCTTACAGGTTTCACAGAAAGGTAGTTCAGTGGACCAAGGAAGTCCACCATTGCTCACCAGGAGCACCCCTTGCCTCACAAGACTGAGCCTCTTCCGACTCAGGAAGATGAGGGGGATGACACAGGTGTTTGGATAATGGATTTAGAAGGTACCTAGACGTGTGTCCCAGATGCAGAATACCCACTGGATCCCATCCTCTGCGCACCGGTCTCCAAGCCATCGCGTCTACCCATTGCTGAAGAGGAAGTTGTCGCACAGGTGTACGCCTATCCCATAGTGGAGGAAGATCCAGACAACGATGATGAAGTCGAAGACTAATAACTGCGTATCGGCTTAGCTCTTCCTTGTTTTTTGTTATGTTTGCTATTACCACAAAATTTATATTCTCACTAGTGCTACAACACATTTTGTAATTTTTTGTTTCATGTACTTTCCGGGCTGGTTCCCTCCCCGAAGGCAACCCTGTGCAACAAAGGCTGGGATTGGTTAAGCCCAACTTACCAACTCTAGCCTGTAGCATATGTATTGTTTCTATTTTCGAATTAATATAGATTAACCTCATTTACCAAAAAAAAATTGTAGTTCTCTTATTTAAGTTAAAAATTATATTTTCAAAAAAATGAATATAAGGTTGTTGTCTAATTAACTCACAATCGTTTGATGGGTGGATTAAATTTGAGCTTGACATGTCATTGATAAGAATTTGGTAACATTGGGAGAATTGGATATCATAAGAAGTGTAGAATTTAAATAGCATGTCTTAATAGAATGGAAAAAGTTTTTGACAAACTAAATTGCATTATTTATTTATGTTTCAAAGTTAAATATTATAGCTTGCATTATTTAATGGTAAATTAATAATGGTCAACAAGGAACTCAATTGCTATAGTCATTGAGGGACTATTAAAATAATATTTGAATGGTGGAAATTAGTTATTTATGCTCACTTATAGGAACTTGCATAATTTTTGGTGGGTAGTAACAACTAGTAATTCTACACATTTACATTTTTAAAACTATTTATTAAAAAAGAACACATTAATAATGGTGAGCATTAACTCTCAATAAGCATATTTATTTGCATCATATTCATAATCATTTTGTATGTAAAAATTTCTTGAATTATGGTGGACAATAATTTATAATAAATATGTTGTTTACTTAAATATGAATTATTTTCATGGATTTTAATTTTAGGTAGTTCTCATGTAAAGCTTAACAATAAAAAATCACTACAGAAATATTTAAAAGTCATAACATAAATATTGCAAATATTTAAAGCAGTGATCCAAATAACATCATATTCAAAGACTGTTATAAAATTGTTAAGTTAGAGTCCAATCAAAAAATAAATATATTTATTTTTCACACGTTAAATATTATAATTTGTATTGATTAATACTAAATAATTTGTATTGATTAATACTAAATAAATAATAGTGAAAATGGAAGATATGCATTTGGTTTTATTTGAAAATTTAAATGTAATCTTTGATAAATTTTAGTTAATTGTTATATGTGATGAGAGTATTTTATATTTATTAAAATCATTTGATGTAATTTTTTAATTAGATTGTGATTTTAACAATTTTTTATTAAATTCTAAATAACAAAAAATAACTAATAACTACAGCATTTCGGGTTAATTGACGTGCAAATTTGATGTGAAACCTGTATCCAAAGCTAAGCTGCCAAGCAATCTAAAACACATGTTTTAATCATTTTAACAAAGAGGTTGAGGAGCCAGGAAAATTTCTCTGTGACCGTGAGTATTGGCAGTTGGTGAGTTTACAGGGAAGTGCATTGAGGCACTCGGAATAGAAATATTTATAAATATTTATAAGATATTGATAATATATATTTATTTGGTTTTAATAAAAAATAATAATTTTAATTATTAATAAATTTTTTTTTTTATAATTACCAATAGGCTTAGCGTGAATTGGTACAGATAGGCTTAGCGTGAATTGGTCAGAATTTGTCTGAGAAAAGTGGTCAGAATTTGTCTCAAAATATTTCAAAAAATTTGACAGTAGCAAGGTTTGAATATGTTTTAAATAGTGGAAATTCATTCAGCATCATCAAAAATTTCTACAACACTTAAAATCTTGAAAATTAACAATTATAACCTTGAAAATTAATAATTATAACTTGAATTTACAAAAATTTCTACAAAACTTTATCAAAATCTTACCAAAATTTCTATAATTTTCAAAACAAAATCACAATTTTCCCACCAAATATCTATTGGGTCACATTGACAATTACTAAATTTATACGCACAAAAACGAGCATCTATGTTGACTCGCTTGATTTTGATTGGGCGTGCCTCAATATCATTGGAAGCACCACCACAAACTTGCACTGCAGTGCGGGTCAAGGAGCGTGCGTTGCAGTTTCAAGAACCATGGGGTAATGGATCCCTACTGCTCGTACCCCTTTTTCCCCGCTTGAGATCGTTGGACAACGGCTTTGTGTTGAAATTTCAAAAGTACTTATTATTAATAATGGTGAATTTGTAATATATTAGCAATTGTTCTTAAAGATATAAAAATATATGGAATTGAATGATATTAAGAGTGGTTATGCATGTTCATGACTAAATTTTAGAATTGGAAATTAGCTATATAATTTTAAAAAAAAATTAATAACATAAATAATAATATTTTTTTATTTATAAAATACAAGTAGTTTAACAATAAATCAACAAAATTAATTACATTCAATGAAATGATTAAAAAAATTCATTTGTGATATATTTTTAGTTTACTTTGAAACCCTAATTTGTATAGTTTCAATTGGTAGGGTCAAGTTTATGTTAAGTAATTCTCAAATTTTTTTTTTTATTTCACTCAGCCTACATGTTAGATGTTTGTAAGTTGTCATTTGCGACGTTGTTGGAAAGCTTATTCCTTTATTGAAAACACATGTATGCAATAATATATAGTTTCATCCCAATGCTAGCAGCTAAATATTAACAAAATTTATTTTGAAAAAAATACACTTATCTCTTTGAGAGATTCAAATTCAGCAATTGCAAATAAATCAAAGGTCGTGACTTTTTTGGATAATATATTTTAGCTTCAATTTCAAAGTAGTGACAGAGTAACTCTTTGCATCCCATGTTTAAAAAACAGAAACAGATGTGCTCCAAAGATATATGTTAGAAAGATACTCATTATTGTAAAGAAGCTCCCTAGAAATTCATAAGAGTGTGAAATTTTAATGTGGCAAGAATTCCAAGATTTGATATCATGGACTAATTTTAGCATCTAGATACAAATGACAATATTATGTTGAATGTCTACAATGAGGACATACAATGGAAAATTCTTTCTAAATGGAAGCCAACACATTTTGGAGATGAAGCTCTTTTAAATACATCTGATTTTAATTAATGGTTTTCTACACTACTCCAACTTTGTGAAATTAATATTTAGTGACACTTTTAACATATGTAGATACTTCCTGCCAAATTTCAAAACACATACAACATAATTTTCCTTAAAAAAAAAAAATCCAAAAATTATAAAAAAAAAAAAATAATATTCAATAGCTACTCTAGTTTTGAGACTCCAAAATCGCCACAAGTTCTTCAAAAAAAACAAAAACAAAATATGTTATTCAAACCCTAAACATGATGCAAAACTAACCGTGCAACATTCATATATTTAGGAAAAAATCAACGATGAATAATTTATGAAGCCATAATTGAAATTCAGTGAAAAACAAAATTATGAAGCCTTCCAAAAAAATGAGTGAGAAAAAATATATATAATATGTGCGAGATGGGTGCCATAGCAACTTCTCAGAGTAAATATGGGTTAATTCTCATTAAGAAAGTAAGAGTATAAGACAATACCTTTAGATGGCACAGGTATTCTCAATGTACTCATATGGTTACAAAAATTCCAAAATTAATTCTCAAAGGAAAAAAAGCAAGATCCCTAAACTAAACCACTTCCACATCTAACCATGCAGTGTTCAAATCTTCAAGGTAAAACATTTGTTTGCATTCAAATCTTCAAGGTAAAATATTTGTTTGCCAATGAAATGAATATTTACTATTATAGTTGTTACATTTTGTGCAGCTACAAATAGACTTTCATGCTATAATCTTAAATCCCAAATCGGTGCTCCTAACTTCTCAAAGTAAAAAATGTGCACAAAATACAAAATGCAACTTTGTAACAACTATCACACTATTTACATTGAATTACACCAGATAAAAAAAGATAAAGAGAACTACCTTGTGAATACACTCGTATAAGCAACATTATTAAAGACCCATTCATAATAAACTCTATAATTGTTCCCTTATCATATTTTCGAAATAGATGTACATATTCATAATACAATGACCAACTTTGTTTTACACTGTGCAAACATTAAAATATTCACATCTTAATTACGGGTCTGGAAACTTCTCCAAAGGTCTTTTCATGATTTATTTGGCTTTTAGCATTGTTATCTAAAGGACCTCCCCCATACTGGATTTATCGCTTTGTTTGAAATTATGGTACTGAGACTGAAATGTAATAAAGGATCTTTAATATTGGAATTTATTGCCGCATCTCTTGATAGACACGATGACCTCCACCTATCCAAGCTCTGTCCTCTGGCTAATGCTGGATCGTCTGATCCCTTCTTGATGAAATCAATGGTGTAAAAGACAAAGGAGGAGGGTTAGGGTAACTACCCACCCCCAACACTACAAGGAAAAGACCCTCTAGTGGATTTTTTTGAGGAACCCCTTATAAAAATACCCCATACATCCGTTTCTAGTGGAAGTTACTAGAGGAGGTTGGCGGGCAGAGGGTTTTGCGGATGTTTTCTGCTCGGTGCGCTTATCATTCAACATCGCACCGATGCTCCTTACAAGAGAAAGCACTGGTGCTCACAAAAAATTGGCACACCAGACACCGTGCGCTCCATACACACCCACCTGGTGCATCATATTACTGTAGAGCACCGGTGCATCACAACTCTTCCATGTTGGTGCATCATAAAACACCACACCAAAACTGAAAATGCCTGATGCGGTATGAAGAACCCGCACCAGTGCATCATAAAACAACACGCAAAAACACAAACTAACTAGTGTGTTTGTAAGAAAACACATCGGTGCACCTATAAAGCACGCGCACCAGAAAAGCGTTTAAAAAAAATTACAGCAAAAAAACTGGATTTTTCACTTTTTTCAGTGCTCTAGAGCTCTCAATTACCGGTGCACTCTACAAGAGAACGCACTGGTGCGCATAAAATCTTCCACACTGGTGCATCATAAAACACTGCGCCAAAACAGAAGTGGTCTGGTGCGTTCGTATAAAACAGCACCGGTGCGCCTATAAAAAATGCGCACCGAAAAAGGGTTAAATAAAAAAAATTACGGCCAAAAAACCACATTTTTCACTTTTCTGCTCTCAATCACCGGAGCGTTCTACAAGAGAAAGCATCAGTCACACAAAAAATTTGCACACCGAACATCGTGCGCTCCGTACAGACATTCCCAGTGCATCCTATTACTGTAAAGCACCGATGCTTCAAGACTATTCCACCCTGGTGCGTCATAAAACTTCGCGCCAAAACTGAAACAGCCCGATGCGGTGTTAAGTAGCAGCCCCAGTGCATCATAAAACAATGAACCAAATCTGAAACTGCCTAGTGCGTACTTACGAAACTGCACCGATGCATCTATAAAACCCAACGCACCGGAACAGGGTTAAATAAAAAAAATTACGGCCAAAAAACCACATTTTCACTTTTCTCAGTACTCCAGAGCTCTCAAGCACCAGTGCAATTTCTCCTTCTTTGAACTGCCCTAACATCAATGCTCCCATTGCACCCATTGCACACACTGTTGTTGTGCATTAGCCACCAATCTCCAACTTTCATTTTGCAAAACGGTGGGCAAATTTTCTTTTCCAAATTCTACAGCCAATATGCCTCCTTGACGGAAAAATCTACAGGTATTTTTCTAGTTTTTCCATAATTAAACTTTCTAGCGGATTATAATTTGAAATAACCTTAAAATTAACCATTAAAAAAGAAAAAAAATTATCTTGTCACGCGGTGCACATGAGTAGTTCGGCTCGCACTGGTAAGCGGTGCTGCCTGTAAAATTTACAGGCCACACCACAAACGGTGCTAGCGTTATCCGCACCATTTTAGGGGTGGTACCGAAAGGCGCCCTGCATTATTTTAAAATTTAAAAAATATTGGCAGTGCGGTCATTTAGTTGGGCGCACCGTTGACCATTAGAATAGCAATGCGGTGCATTGACGGATATATCTGCCCCAATATCTATCAACGCGCCACATTCAGCATTCCAATAGGGTCAACGGTGCAGCTGGGTAAAATACCGCACCGTTGACTATATAATTTGTGAGGAAGTCGGTGCACTGACACGACTATACGTGTTGGGGTGTATATTTTAGTCAGCACATTGCTCTTCTGACACCATATATAGTCAATGAGGCTTGAAAAATTTTCAGGTACACCACATACGGTGCATTTTATGTCATCTGGGGCACCGCCTTCGATGCGCTATAAACAATAGCCGCACCTGCACCGGTGCATGACTGTTTTTGTGGCGCACCGACTCGTCAGTTTTTTTTTCAAAAAAAAATTATATATGTATATTCCTAAATACATGTATGATTTAATAAAAAAAAATGATTTAATATGTCAATGATTTAGAGAGAAGAGGAGGAACAACAACAACAACAGGTGAAGCAGTATGACATGTTTCACCAGTGGGAGGCATGAGAGAGGGAGAGAGATGTGTACCCTCACCCTATTACAACAGATACCCAGGGGCTCCTAAGGTAGGTAGGCCTCTTCAAGTTCTATGAGGAGGCTACTTCCCTAAAGGCCCATAGTGTCTTTTTGAGACATCTTATCCATAGGTGGAATGCCCACCGACAGGCTTTCCAGATTGGTCCTGACAAGTGTTACACACCCACTGAGGAGGATATTTATTTCATTACAGGGCTATCGAGGAGAGGGGTGGATTTTCCCTCGTTCCCAGAGGTTCCAGCTGGTTCTGTAGCAGGGAGTCAGTTAATTTACTCCCAGAGATACATTGGAGCAAATGTATCGTCTCCTTCATAGTTTCAGGTCCCTCGAGGTCAGCTACGTATTGGTGCATTTGGTAGACAGGATGTGCAATGCCTCCCACTTCTTATTTCTACCATTTCACACAACACCAATGAAATGCAATGCATTAGTTGCCTGCTTCTATATTATGTTTATTCTTTAGTACAGGAGCCACGACTTGTCAGGTGGTCTGCCATTTTTTTGCGGCAGTTTTGTACAACCTTAGATAAATGTCGTGCTCATGCATAAGGGAGGGTCAACTTCCCTTTTGCTTCAGAGATTTTTTATTTTTATTTTTTGAGAGGTTTCCAGAGATGAGGCCTGCTTTTGTTCGGCAGCTTCGTAGGTCGATGTTGGAGGCCCGGATGCACATGTGGGGGCAGATGATGCCCAAGAGGGGAGAGACTATGTTTCCTGCCAGGATATCACATGATGCACTGGACTTACTAGCCAGTGTTGACGAGCTGCATCCCTTTATTATGGTCCCTTATCTGTATGCTGGATTGGATTGGCGAGGGTGTGCCAACATTCTCTTCACAGCTGATGAGCCACCAGATGATAGAGGTAATATTGCTGTTTATATATTTAAATTTATTCTATCATGTTCTTTAACTTGTTTTTATTAAATTGTCTAATGAAATTGTCTAATTATTGTTGTGTACTTGTATATATTTTGTAGACATTGGCTCTTTTGATGGCTAGGAGATGCCGAAACCACCACATGATCCAGGTGTGGATCCTGATGATGATCAGGACATGGCAGATGCTGAGGCTCATGATCAGGAGGCCAGTGGAGAGAGACATGCTCCTCATGCTGGTGCGTCGGTACCGCCATTTGCTAGGTGCAGTTGACCTGATACTCGATATAGGATGGATTTGGGTGACCAAATCAGTGCATTGATTTTTGAGGCGGGCATCAGGCCCGCTCATTACAGAGACATACAGGCTGATGATAGGCTAATACGGATGTGGAGAGGCATGCCGCATGACATGTGCAGCCTGATGCGACATGTCGTAGGAGCTACGACAACTGTTATGCGACTGAGGAGGACTGTTGCACGTTATAGGCGTGGTCGAGCCGCAGCACGTGATGGACAGTCCGCGAGCAGTGACTCATCTCATGATCGTTCACCTTGCATTGTACCTGATGAGCATGAGGCTCCACTAGCATCTAGCAGCCATCATGGAGATGAGGCTGGACCATCGGCCACGCCCAGTCATCAACAGCCTGCATCATCCATCAGTACTAGCCATGATCATGAGCAGGCTGAACCATCAAGCGTCGAGGCTACACCATTGACTAAGCATGCCTCCACTATTACTACTTATACTGATGTTTTACTACCACCAGCTGATCCATCCATCAGTACTAGTCATGATCATGCGTAAAACGACCATCGGCCTTAGTGTTGCCTCGTGTGGCAATTTACTTAGTCTTCTTATTGATGTGACATACTACCTGGTGATCCATGACATTTATATTGCGGTTTTATATTTTTAACATTATATATATATATATATATATATATATATATATATATATATATATATATATATGGTCCATGTGTTTTATGTTCATGTTGCAGTTGTACTTAATTTACATGTTGGTGATCATCATGATGTGTATATTGTTAGGTCATGTTAGATATGTGCATTTGATGTTTAGCTTGCAGATAAATGTGTATGTGATAGCATGAGTTATTTGACAAGATATGTATATATATATTTGATGTTTGTGTTGTGATGATGTTAATATATAATGTTAATTTGATGTTTGAATGTGTTTTTTAGTTGAATATGATGTTTGTAGTTATCATGATTGAGATGTTTATTAATTAATTTAATATTAAATGACTATGATATTTATTAAATATTATGTCGTGATTGTAATTTAAATTTTAATTTTAATTGTATGCAAAATTGTAAAATTGTATTTGTATATATAATTGTAATTTTAACTGTAATTGTATGTAAAATATTTAATGTAAAATTTTAATTGTAAATGTAATTGTATGTAAAATTAAAATTCTAATTCTAATTCTAATCGTAATTGTATGTGAAATTGTAAAATTCTAATTCTAATTCTAATTCTAATTCTAATTTTAACTGTAATTGTACGTAAAATATTTAATGTAAAATTTTAATTGTAATTTTAATATTTAATTTATTGTGAAATGATTGTAATTGTAATTGTATATATGAAAAATTGTAAAATTGTAATTGTAATTCTAATTATATGTAAAATTATAAATGTAATTGTATGTAAAATTAAAATTGTAATTCTAATTCTAATCATAATTGTATGTGAAATTGTAAAATTGTAAAATTGTAATTGTAATTTTAATTTTTATTCATGTACTTTAGAAATTATCATTATTTTATTATGATCTTACATACAGAGAAAAAAAAAAAAAAAACTTTATACACTCTGGTGCAATTATCATCATAACACGCACCGGTGCGTCTTATTACTCCGATGCACTCATGCTTCAGAACGCTTCCACATCGGTGCGTCATAAAACACTACGCCAAAACAAAAACCTCGATCTTACAAACCGCCCCAGTGCGCCTAAAAACAACACGCACCGAAACAGTGTTATTCTGTAAAGTCCAGTATTGGAGCAGCGAAGAGTTTGAATCGCGGGCAAGAATTTTTCTAAGGAGATGAGGGTTTGAAAAGACGAGAATTCGAATTTCAGCTCAAAAGCTTATAGCAGAGAAAATGAGTGATTCAAACATAAAGACGGGCAAAGATGCTTACAGGGATGCAGACGGCTACAGAGCTCAACATAGTATAAGAGGAGTACAAGTTGAGACCGGCAGAGAGCATTCAATTGAGGCGGACGATAGGGTTAAGAGGTCCCATGATGGAGAAATGGAGAGCAGAGTTGATGACAGAGAAAGATCAATCGAGGCAGTTGATAAATCCAAGAGGCACCATGAAGGGAAGGATTCTCATTCCCTTAAGGACAGCAGAGAAAGATCAATTGACATTGTTGATTGGGCTGGTAGGTTCCATGAAGGGAAAGATTCTACAGAATGTGTTTAAAAGCAACTGGGAGTATTGTCAGAGCTTCAGTTGGCTTACATAAAATTTTACCGGGAAAGCTGACGCCACATAAAATCACATCTTCGGCTTTCAATTGAACCTGAATGGCATCTCTAACTTGTCTGAGTTGTGGTCCTGTGGATGAAACCAGTGAAAAGTCTACTTGTATTATAAATGGAAATCTAGTGACCATTTCTGTGGGAAGAAAAGCATAGATACCTGTAGCTACCATATTTCCACCTGCAAATCGATTTCCCATTGGAAAAACTAATGTAATAGCCTATTTTGCAATGTATTTCCTCTGCTCAACCCTATACTCATTTTCTATGGGAAACCATTGCCTCCACATGTAATAACTGCATCGTCTAGTCGAAAATCGGTCTTCTTCTGCTAACAAATGCAGAATGAAGGACTCGTTGTCATTTCTCCCAGAACATTACGTTGTACTAATTGCTGGCAGGTCATTTGTCTATCTGCAGATTATATTCTAAAACATATTGGTTGCAAATAGTTAAGTGCCAATTATAACAGGTTCACATGCCACAATTTCCCACTTGGGCCCTGTAGTATTGCATCTTCACACGCCCCACATTGCATTCTCTCCACATAATCAGTGGGGACCTACTGCAATAAACAAAATGCATTGAAAGAATAGTTATTTCCATTAAGAATTTATCCAATTCCAATTCTCAATTTTAATTCTAATTCTAATTCTTAAGAATAAACAAAATTATAATTCTCAATTTCTATGGTTGGAGTTCACTAAATTTTGGTGTACACACCTAAAAGTAATTTCGGTGCCTTAACCGCAAATCGGTGCTACTGTACATATAACTGCACCAGTGCCGGTGTTACAAAACAACGCACCGGTGATGAATAAACGCAAATAAAGAAAGTGAAACTCTATTTTCTTTAAGTGAAAAAAAGTGGCAAATTGAAAAATGGGTGACAAAATATTTTCGAAAAATCTAATTTCATAAAATAATTCTTTAAATACTAAACACTTTTCATTATTTCACTATTTTTGCTAAAATTTTCAGCCAGATATTTGCAGGAGACATACTTGGAGCAATAAAGCTTGAGGGCACTGTGGAGCAATGAAATACGTTCAAACAAAAGTATTCAGACAATCAAAAATCAAACATTTGGTGATTCAAACACTATCATAGAATTTCAAACCATCTCGTGATTAAATTTGATTATTTTTTTAAATTTTTCTACAGTTTTTTAACTTTTTTTGTAGTTTTATCCATTTTTACCCTAAACCCTTCATTTTTTTTTTGTTTTTTCGCTTTCTTCTTCCTGTTTTTGTGATTTCAGAATTAGGGCTTTTCATTTTAGATTGACAACCAACCCACGAGACGACTTTCGTAGTCGGATCCCAATCCATTCGACCATTGCGTGAATTTCTGGAAAAATGGATTTTTTTTTATCGGTGCACCCGGTGTAACCTAGCGCCTCGATGCACTTTATTATAAAGTGCACCGCGCAAGTACTGTGTAATAAAAAAATTGAAAACAATTTTTTTAAATCAGTGCGCCATATATGAAATAGGGAACCGGTGCTCCATGTTACGAGGATAGCATCGTATGGTTTATAACACTATTTTTGCGGTGCGTTTATAATACCCCATGCACCGTACGATCTATTATATTGTTTTGTGGTGCGTTGGTAATACTCCCACGCACCAGTGTTGGTGCGTACAACAAGAAATACACACCGGTGTTTTGAGATTTATTTTTTACCTGAAAATTTGACAATTTATTTATAAATATATTAATGAATGATATGATACAGGTTTCAGATTGATAAAGAAATTATTGAAAAGAGATCAAGTAACAAAAATACTGATAACACATCAAGAAAAGAAAAAAAGCAAGTTCTTTGTAAATTCTTTATAAAAATATTGTTTTTGAACTATATGTAAGTTTAACTAATATGTATTGTTTACTTTGTATTATGTAGAGCCACAAAATGACGAAGCTCGATAAGATTATTTCTGATCTAGAACCAGAAGAGCGTAAAATCTTAATGGAAAAATTGCTAAAGGATGAATCAGGTGAATGAAAAATACTATCGATCCAATATGAGTTTCTTTTTTTAATTATCATTAATAATATAATTAAAATATTTAGATAACATGTGTCAAATGGTCTATTAATTCACATCTGTTTAATGTTCTACATGGACCAACAACTCAGAAAAGGAATGTTGTTCTAAGAAAAGAAAAAAAATAGAACATGCAAATGAAAATGAATTGCTCCTTAGCTCATCTGGAGTGATGTTGGAGGTTAACGAAAGGGGGAAAAACTTTTACAAAAGTTTGAGGGATCTAGTGGAACGAATGTATAGATGTTCTTTCCACTTACAATACAAAAATCAATCCAATGATTCCAAGAACCAAATTTTATCTAAACTACAGGAAGAGTTTCTAGAGAATTGGTCAATGAGACATGCCAGGGTTTTAATAACAAAAACGTAAAACAACAGAAAAGAAGAAATGAAAAAGTAATATTCCTTTAAATGTTTCTCTAGAATTATTTATAAATATCATTTTTGTTATATTTACTTTTCGGATATCAATATAAAAATTAAATATTTTATTGTCATGTTACATTATCAGGAAGATTATGATAATCTCAAAAGATGAAAGAGCTGATATCAGAAATATGCCAGTAGGAATGTCCACAAAGGTGTACAAGGAGATGGTCAAAGAAATGGACAAAATTGCATCGCAGGAGGAGCCATCTCAACAACAACGTGCTTCAAATGTATTATGTAATCATTGAATTTTTCGATCATTTGGTACAATAAATAAACAATTTAGCATTAAATATTAATTCTCAAGAATTTTCTTGCAGAAAAGAAAATAAAATGGAACCCATTCAACACATAAAATAGGACGACAAGGAAGAAAAGGGATGATATCTAAGTTTGTGAGTAATTGTTACTTCCTTATAACAACTTAACTAGATTTCATTTTTGTATTTTTAAGTTGTTTTGCAAAAATCATCATTGAATGTCTTCAAACAGGTGTTAACATACAAAGAAGAACCATCAGACGAATTGATTGAAATTGGGTTAAATATGGGTTGTGAGTATATGTTGGCATATCAGAAATTAATTGTGAAATTTGTAAGCATCTATCGATCTTGTTTTACTTAGCTCCATCTATAATTAAAAGAAAAAAAAAAAAAAACATCTTTTATATTAAATATATGGTTTGTTATGGGGTATAAAACTTGCAGGAAACAAAGTATGGAACTGAGCCAACAGATGAAATTTTGAATGATGGCATGGTACATGGTTTTGGAAGAATGTGTATAGTTTATGAGTCAATTTTTGCTATGGTACGCCATTTTTGTTTTCGATTTACATTGATGTATATTATTTAATATTGCAATTTTCATTATTCTCACCAATGCATATACACTCATTTCAATTTATTTTTATGTTTGTAGATGGAAGGTGAAGAAGAAGAAAAAAATCAACACCATGAACAAAACATTCCTAAAAATAACCCAAGTCATGGAAGTAGCTCTAGCAATGACAGCAGTTCAAGCGAAGAATGATGGTCACTATGTTTGGATATCAAAGCAAAGCGTTGTATTTTTTGAAATATGTCTGTGAAATCAGACATTTTGTTTAATGTAATGGACATAGTGTCCCAATTGAAAAACAAAGGGATACCAATAACTGTCCCATTTTGTATGATAAAGACTGTCTTATTCATATATATTATATATCATAAAATATGTTTTAATTTATTCTATTGCGTTCTCCATTGTCGCTATTGTGTTCTCCACTGTCGTTCTCAAATGCACCAATAATGAATAATTATTATGAGATATATATGTGTCGAATTTTGATGAATAATGAATTTTAAAAAACCACAATTATTATGATATGATATAACAAATTAATCCAAACATCACATTCAGATGCATTAATAAGAATTTAATTAATATGAATATTGTTATAAGATGTGCTGACTTTTGATGAATAATGAATATAAAACAATCACAAAAATTGCACCGTCACAGGTCGATGTCTCTAAAAAATACAAAATGAAAACTGGTGCATGTCAGTAACTGTACACCGGTGTGTTTGTATTAAGAAGCGCGCCAGTGTGTTTCTACGACATATGAGCACCGAAAAAGCACCAAAACCAATTAAAAATATCGGTGCTTTTGTGTGGTACGACGCACCAATGTGTTTGTGTCTATACGCACCGACGTCATTGTACGATCTGTGGGCACCGCACGAATACCGATACCAATTATAAATCTCGGTGGTTTTGTGTGATAGTGCGCACCGGGGCTTTTATGTGTCCATAAGCATCGGTGCATTTGTACGACCTATGGGCACCATACGAATCTCGATACCAATTATAAATCTCGATGCTTTTCTGTGATACTGCGCACTGGTGCGTTTCTATACATCTACGCACCGGTGCGTTGATACGACCTATGGGCACCGCACAAATCTGAAGACCAATTATAACGGCCCCGTGCGTTGTATCACCAACACTACGCCTGGTGCGGTTTTATACCTTAACAGCCTCGTGAATTTTCCTTCAACCACCTCGAGGCGCCTTCTATATGTACGCACTGGTGCGTTCAAGCTAGAGTAGTGCATCGATGAAAAAACATCCGTAATAACCTTCGGCCGCCCATTGTTTTTTAGTTGTGTTGAATTTCCGGTTAAAGCTCCGCCAAAACCTCCGTAACCATAAACAGATGTTGTAGAAAATGATTTTTTGACAATTTTGGCCAATTTTATAACACTAAAAACCTCCTTTATAACCTTCGCTAGAGGATCTTTTCCTTGTAGTGCAACCTCCCACCAAAGAGTCATTTCTCCTACTGCGGTGGGCAGGAACTCGGCTCTGCAAATTTGATATATCCATAGGTGCAACCATTAAGAGGCTCCTCCTTTGTCAAGATGTCCCTGACAGAAAAGTTTCTATTCACTCTCGGCTGTAATTGAGGTAAGGTTCATAATTACATTTAGTTTGAAATCCCTTTTGTTTCCCCTTGAATCCGTTTCTTGGGTGTAAATTTTTAGTTTCTCTGCGTGGTTTTGTTTGCACAGGTCATTGATGCAGGCGTCTGCATAGTTCTCTACCCTCTTTCTCAGACCCTCTCGACTTCTCCAAGATGGGTTTTATTATGCAGGAAGACCTCCATGTTATCTCTAGCTTAGACCCTCGACTTCCTTGGCTCTGCATGTAAGTGGAGTTGTTGTTCCTCCTTTTACTTTTATAGTGTTAAGTTCACATATTTTCCTATGGTTAGGGTTTAATTCTTCTGGTTATAACTCCGTGTTTTTATGTAGACACAAGCTCGAGGGTCTGGAGATGTATGGAGCTTCAGGATTCCGTCAACACATTCTCTCCCTCATGCACCTGTGTGTCTCGTTCTTCGTTCCTCCTCGGTTACCCTGATCAAACCGACCATTGTATCCTCATGGCAGTAACCACTGTTATCCCCCTTTGTCACTTGCAGGACAGGGGTTTTCGCTTTGCATGGACGTTTCAGCCCTGCCGTAGCATAATAGTTCTATTCTAGAATATTTAGCTTGAAATTTTCTACCTAGGCTTTGCCCTCTTTTCTGGATTTGTAGTTACTCATGCACAATATAAAACTCCAGACTGTTAAAACTATGAATGCCAGAACTTCGTTTCTCTTATTTATAAGAATGGTGTATTAGTTTTTATTCCAGATTCAGATTATATTTTATGACGGTTTGGTTCAATTTACACTTTAGATAATTTATGTTGTTTTAAATCCCCATGCAATATCATTATTTGTTAAAAAGATAAGTGGTAAGTTATGTGGTGCTTCTCTCTATAGATTCTTTTGCACAGTCGGCTTATTCGTCTCAATTTCTTAGTTTGAACCCACATGTTATTTTTCTTCCTACTGTGCATTCTCTTGTACTCCAGGCTACTCGCAGAATGGGACCATAACCTCGACCCTCCTCTTGGGTCCTGGTTCTAAACCCCCGGGTGATACCCTTGTACTTCTTCTGGTGTAAAATATTTGTTGATTCTTAAGTTTCCTACTCATTAAATTTCAGGTTTTCTTTCTGTACCATGAGATATGCTAACATATGGTTGTGAAACAGGATTCTATTTCATTGTAAATTGTAACCACCAGTTTGTCTTGACTTGCTATTTTTTTTCTTGAAGTTCTGTTATAGCTATTTACAATGGATTTACATTAAATGTTCATGACAGATAATAAAAATATAGTCTAATTCTATTCAATATTCTAACAGTAGCTTCTCCATCTTAGCATACATTGCATCACTGTTATTTACAGCTATTTATTCCAAAATGTAAATGCAGAGAAAATCTAGCATTCCTTTCTGAAATTTAAATGCACTGTGATTCTAGCATTCATTTATGTAATGAAAATACAAGGTTAATCTAGCATTATTTTCTGTAACTTAAATGCAATGTTAATATAGCCTTCCTTATTGTAATTTAAATGCACCATGATTCTACCATTTATTTCTGTACGTTAAATGCACTGTTAATCTAGCATTTATTTCTGTAAGTTAAATGCACTGTTAATCTAGCATTTATTCCAACTGTTAACATCATTAAACAATATACTTGGGACACTTAAATACCTATTTCAGAGGTTCATTTTCCAGTAACTGTCGGTCCTCCCAACCTTGAGTGAGGCTATTACGTCCTCTGCTCCCCCCTTGCTCCGCACTAGGGCTAAGATATTTTCCTAAGACAAGAAATTAGACCTCGGGATTAAATCTAGTCTTTACTTCTCTAGGGTAATTCCTGAGTTCCACTGGTTCACACACGAGCTCTGGAAAGCTCAGAGCAACCACCTGTTGCTTAACCCTTACCACCTTCTACACAAAACCCCTTTCCCACTTAAGATTTTCCTCTAAATCCTTTTGGAAAGGTAACTTCCAAAACTATCTCAACCTCTTTTCCCTAGGTTCTTGGAATATTTACAAAACTATTACTTTATCTTTTAACTCAAGGAAATTATTATTAAATTAATCTCTTCAAACAAAAGGTTATGTATTAAAGTATCATTAATGAATGACCCCATTCATTATTCATTTAGAATGTATCATAGTAGTTTTATAAAACAATGGGTAAATTAAAAAGAGGGGGTTACATATTCCGCCGCTGAAATAGACATCGTCCTTGGTGTTACCTATTCTCTGAGAACAACTTTGGATAAGCCTCATGAATAGAATTCTTGTCCTCCCAAGTAGCCTCCTCTGGGCCAAAGTGCTTCCACTACACTTTAAATTGGGGGATGACTCGCTTCTGGAGCGTTATTTCTCTCTGATCTAGAACATGTTGCGGTTCTACCAGGAACTCGCCGTTTCGTTCTACATGTATACCCTGCCACTATATGACATGTTTGGGATCATGTACATAACACTTCAGCAATGACACATGAAAGATGTTGTGTACTAATATATGGCTGAGTGAGGCTAATCGATAGGCCATCGGTCCTATCCTTTCCAAGATCTCGAAGGGTCCACAGTAGCGGGAAGCCAATTTGGCACAAGCATTCCACCTCAGAGTGATTTTATTTGGTTTAATTCTCACGTACACATGGTCCCCTACCAAAAATTCCCGAAAGGTTCTCTTCCCGCCTGCATAAAATTTTTGCTGGTCTTGTGCTACCTTCAAATTTTTCTTGATCTTCTTGACTTCTCTATCCATCTCTTCTAACATATTCGGTCCAAGCATCATCTTGTTTTCTGGACTACTCCAATTTATAGGAGTCTGAAATTGTCTTACATACAATGCTTCAAAGGGGCTCATCTTAAGGGATTCTTGATATCCGTTATTGTAAGCAAACTCAACCAAATGTAGATACTCCTCCCATCTTGTCGGTTGTTGCATTGCGTACATGCGCAGCATGTCTTCTAAAACCTTATTTACCTTTTTTGTTTTCCCATCCATCTGCGGATGGTAGGAAGTACTAAATTTTATTTGCGTCCCTAGGCCACTAAATAGCATCTTCTAGAACGTTGATGTAAACTTTACATCACGATCTGAAATTACTGTTCGGGGTATACCATGCAATCTGAAAATATCTTTCATGAAGATGTTAGCAATCTGCACTATCTTGTAAGTAGATTGAACGGGGATGAAATGAGCCATCTTGTTGAGTCTATCGACTACCATCATAATTGAATCATTGTGCCTTTTGTTTCTGGTTAGTCCCGTGATAAATTCAAGGGAACTAACTTTCCACTTCCATTCGGGCACTGGGATTGGTTGAAGAAATCCTGCAGGATGCTGATGTTCAACCTTAATTTGTAGACACTCTAAACATTTTGTCAAATATTCTGCAATGTCCCTTCGCATTCCAGGCCAGGAATAGTCCTTTCTAATTGTAGTTAACATTTTCTGATATCCTGGATGTCTGGCATAGGATCTCCTGTGATATTCATCCAAAATAATTATTTTCAAACTATTTTGATTTGGGATATATATTCTCTTTCAATAAACTAGAAACTGCTTATCATTGAGTTCATACTTGGACTATTTCCCTTGCCTTTCATCTTCTTTCGCTTTCTTCCATAATAACTGGTATTCCGGGTCCTTCTTTACTGCCTCCATAATCTGTTCTTGAAATTTGAATTCAATCAGGTTAAAGTAAAGCTCATAGATGCCATGCAGTGTCCTGCTCAAAGCATCCGCCACCCGGTTCTCTTTTCCCTTCACATGTTGGATATCAAAATTGAATTCACTTAGGAAAGCATTCCACATGGCTTGGCGAGCATTTAGATCAACCTGCTTAAAATAACTAATTAATCTATTGTGATCAGTTCTCAGCACAAACCTTTTCCCTAGCAGATAAAGCCTCCATATCCGCAAGGCATGCACCACCGCAGTTAACTCCAAATCATAGGCTAAGTACCTCTGCTCGTGATCCTTTAGCTTCCTAGATTCATAAGCTATGACTCTTCCTTCTTGAGTCAACACCGCTCCTACACCTTCCTTGCATGCATCAGTACATACCTCAAATTCTTTACTGGGATCTGCTACCTTCAGAATAGGGGCAGTAGTTAACATCTCCTTTAATAACTCAAAATTGTTATAAAATTCTTGATTCCATTTAAAGACTCATCCTTTCCTCTGCAGGGAGGTAATGGGAAAGGCTATTTTGGAGAATCCATTGATGAATCGTCGGTAGTAACCAACCAAACCCATAAACGAGCGTATGTCAGCTACGTTCTTTAGGGACCTCCATTTCATAATTATCTTTATTTTTCTGGGTCCACAGCAATCCCTTCAGTGGAAATTACATGCCCCAAATATTCGATATGTTCCTTAAAGAATTCGCACTTACTAAACTTAGCATAGAGTTGATGATCTCTTAGCATTCTCAGTACAATGTGTAGATGTTCCTTGTGCTCTTCTTTATTATTGGAGTCAATTAATATATCATCAATGAAAATTAAAAAATATTTATCCAAGTATGGGTGAAAAATTTCATGCATTAAGCTCATAAAGGTTGTTGGTGCGTTGGTTAACCCAAATGGTAATACCACAAACTTATAATCCCCATACCTAGTGTGAAAGGTTTTCTTGCTTATATCATCATCCTTGATCCAGATCTGGTGGTAACCTGACCTTAATTCAATCTTGTAAAATATTATGGTTCCTTTGACTTGATCGAACAGGTCATCTATGCGTGATAGTGGGTATTTATTTTTAATGGTCAGCTTGTTTAGTTGTCGATAATCCATACACATACGCATAATGCCATCCTTTCTCTTCACGAACAACACTAGTGCTCCCCATGGGGACACACTTGGTTGAATGTATCCTTTATCCATCAATTCCTGCAGCTACATCTTTAATTCTGTTAATTCAGGCACACTCACTCTGTATAGAGTTTGGGACACATGTGTTGCCTGGGGTATTAGTTCTATGGTAAAGTCTATGTCTATTTTTGGTGGCAGTACTGGAATTTCCTCAGGAAATACATCTTGGAATTCTTGCACAATAGGAATATTCTCCAGCATAATAGTCTTGTCTTTTGTGTTTGTGAATCCTACTTGAATTGCATAGAACTAGCACCCCTTTCTCATGCATTTACTTAGCTAAGATGCTGTAATAGGTTGTAATTGTAAGGGATTTTTAATACCCTGCAATTCTTGTCGTGTCCCATCATTTGATTTAAAATAAATGACTTTATCCTTGCAGTCCACTAACAACCAATGCTTCTCCAGCCAATCCATCCCCAATAAAATATCATATGATCGTAGGGGTAGGATATTGAGTTCTACAACTATGTGTTGGTCCCCAATACTCAGTTCACAATTTGGCACTATGGCATTGACTCGCCTTTTGGCCCTTGTAGCCATCTGAAGTAACCAAGGGTTTTCAAATTTCTGATTCTGCAATTTACAGTTTTCAACTACATGAGCGTGTATGTAGCTCAAACTGGCTCCAGGGTCAATGAAAATAGAAACATATTGGGTTTGTAGCTTACCTTCTAACTCTATCATGGTTGGCTGGTAATCTGCTTTCCGATCCTCCAACGTTGCATTGATTTTGCGTATGTTTCGAGCTACATACCCCATAGTCGATGCCTCTTGCAGATTTTTTTCCACCTCATTCCTTCCTCGATGAGGACAATTTTTGAATTAATGTGCCTCACCACACCCCCAACATTGCAACGAAGGTTTTTGGGGATCTCCAATTTCGGGTCTGCTAGAAGCTTCAGTATGCCGCTCCTCATCAGCCCACTTGGTCCTTGTTTGAATTTTCCCATTTTGTTTACTTAGTGGATTCCTTGCAGTATTCTTATAATTGTCGGATCTGTTATATCTATTATTGGTAAAACTTTTATGCCCTTTTCGGGGCGGCCAATTTTTCCCAGTTTCTCCCTTTGCCTTGGATTGTTGATAGCACATTCATGCTTTCCTTATCGCTTCATCCATAGTTTTTTGATTTATGAACTCAATTCTTTATTTCATGTGTATCGGAAAACTGCTCAAGAAACATTGTACTTTTTCCTTTTTATCGCGCAAATAAGCTACATATCTTAATAATGAAGTGAATTTCATAATGAATTCATCCATAGTCATTAGGCCCGATTTCAAATCATGAAATTCTCGGGATTTCTCATCGTAAAATCGTCCAGTCAGATGCTTATCTTTGAAACATTGTTGCAACTCATCCCAAGTTACATTTTTATCTTCCACTCCACGTACGCTCTTCACTTCTTCCCACCATAGTGTTGCTTTTTCCCGCAGCTGGTAAATGGCTAAATGAGCCTTAAGTTTGTTGTTATATTCATACACTTGGAAGTACTTGTTCATGTTTATTATCCAAGCTTCTTCCATTTCCTTAGCCTCTCCATCAAAGGTAGGAGGTTTGATCTTCCGAAATTCTCCCTGCAATTCCACATCCTGTTTTTTCAACTCTTGTTGTTCTAGAACATTTCTAGATTCAGCCTCATTGTATGTTCGACTTTTAGTACTTCTTGGCATTCAACTGCCTTCAACATTATCATGTAGTGCTTGGCGTCATTCTCTTTCTTCCTGAGTGTTCCTCTCAGGTCTAGGTTGTCCACTAGGTGGATTCTGTCTATCTGATAAAAATTTTAATATCCTCTCTTGTTCCCTCATCAACCTTTAATTGTCACTGCGAACCTTGAGCATCTCTATCTGTAGTTGCTGCATAGTATCCAACAACCTATTTTTCTGTCGTTGTTGTTCTTCCAATATTATGCTTGTTTGTTGGTTCTAGTTCACACTTAACTACACCCACATTTTGGGGTTGACCTTAGGATTGGTCACATGATGGGTTTCTCCTATGTTTCTGGGTGCTTGATGACTCGATCCTCTTCTCATGGCTTAACACTAATATGTTCATGTACTTTACACAATTTCCAACCATTAAACTTTAATAATGACAACAAAAAAATGTTATGGTGTTGGCTCGTCTGGCCCCAACGTGTAACTTATTCTCTGATACCACTTGTAACAACTATCACACTATTTACATTGAATTACATAAGATAAAAAAAAAAATATAAAGAGAATTACCTTGTGAATACACTCGTATAGGAAATATTGTTAAAGATCCACTCATAATAAGCTCTATAATTGTTCCCTTATCATATTTCGAAATAAATGTACATATTCATGATACAATGACCAATGTTGTTTTACATTGTGCAAACATTAGACTATTCACATCTTAACTATGGGTCTAGAAACTTCTCCAAAGGTCTTTTCATGATTTATTTGGTTTTTAGCATTGTTATCTGAAGGACCTCCCCCGTACTGGATTTATCACTTTGTTTGAAATTATGGTACTGAGATTGAAATGCAATAAAGGATATTTAATATTGGAATTTATTGCCGCATCTCTTAGTAGACACGATGACCTCCATCAGTCCAAGCTCTGTCCTTTGGCTAATGCTGGATCGTCCGATCCCTTCTGGATGAAATCAACGGTGTAAAAGACAAATGAGGAGGGTTAGGATAACTACCCACCACCAAGCTCCCACCAGAGAGTCATTTCTCCTGCCGTGGTGGGTAGGAACTTGGCTCTGCAACTTTGATGGATCCGTAGGCATAACCATTAAGAGGCTCCTCCTTTTTCCAGATGTCGCTGACAGAAAAGTTGCTATTCACTCTCTGTTGTAATGGATATAAGGCTCAAAATTACATTTAGTTTGAAATCCCTTTTGTTTCCCCTTGAATCAGTTGCTTGGGTGTAAATTTTTAGTTTCCTTTCATGATTTTGGTTGCACAGGTCATCGATGCATGCATCTGCATAGTTCTCTGCCCTCTTGCTCAAACCCTCTCGACTTCTCCAGGATGGGTTTTATTATGTAGGAAGGCCTCCATGTTAGCTCCAACTCAGACCCTCGACCTCCTCAGATCTGCGGGTAAGTGGAGATGTTATTCCTCGTTTTAAGTTTATAGTGTTAAGTTCATATATTGTCCTATGGTTAGGGTTTAGTTCTTCTGGTTATAACTCTGTGTTTTTATGTAGACACAGGCTCGAGGGTCCGGAGACGTATGGAGATTTGGGATTTCGCCGACACATTCTCTCCCTCAGGCACCGGTATGTCTCCTTCTCCGTTCCTCCTCGGTTACCCTGATGAAACCAACCATTGTATCCTCATGGAAATAACCACTGTTATCCCCCTTTGTCACTTACAAGATAGGGGTTTTCGCTTTGTATGGACGTTTCGGCCCTGCCGTAGCATAGTAGTTATGTTCTAGAATATTTAGTTCGAAATTTTCTACCTGGGCTTTGCCCTCTTTTCCGGATTTGTAGTTACTTGTGCACAATATAAAACTCCGTACTGTTAAAATTATGAATGTTAGAACTTCGTTTCTCTTATTTATAAGACTGGTGTATTAGTTTTTATTCCGGATTCAGATTGGATTTTATGAGGGTTTGGTTAGTTTACACTTTAGATAATTTATGTTGTTTTAAATCCCATGCAATATTGTTATTTGTTAGCAAGATAAGTGGAAATTTCTGTGGTGCTTCTCTCTATAGATTCTTTTGCAAAGTCGGCTTAATCGTCTCAATTTCTTAGTTTGAACCCACATGTTATTTGTCTTCCTACTGTGTGTTTTCTTGTACTTAGAGCTACTGTGTTCATGTCTTAAACATAAATATATGTTTAATATTGTACCGTTCTTTAAGAATTAAATCCAAGTAAATAAACAAAATTAGTAAAAAGTAATATTAAACAAAATTCCCCCGGATGCGGGTGCTCACTAGCTGGTGGCTTTGGGTTTTGTGCGGGGTTGGCATGTGTCTTTACCACATGGCCATCCCTGCTCTCACGTCGACTGCATTTAAGTCGCTCACCCGCTCTCGTCCTCCTACATTAACTCACCTCACCCGCCAAGAACTGTACGCCCTCCTCCATAAGATGGTGTTCGATGGCTTCGTCCCTGTTCTGCATCCTTTGCACAGTCTTTTCCCTCCTGTCGTAGCTGAGCCATGCTCTCGCATCGTCACAGGGAGACGCTGTGCGATTGTTTGCTGCTTAGAGCTTGAACCCAGCGTGCACTTCTCGCACAACCCTTTGTGCTCTTTGCGCTTGAATTGGTTTGCTGTGGATTCCCCCACTTTTGTGACACTGCTCACTGATTTAGTCCACCCTTCTGCTACGCTTCTTGACCCTATAATTATGCCTCGCCTTCGCAAGCGTATGCGCTGCAGGAGAGGAAGTAGTCGGGGTAGAGCCAAGCGTCAAGTTTCCTCGTCTCCATCCAACTCCTCCTCTCCATCGTCCGAATACTTCACTGGGCATTATCCTGCAACCCGAAGTGGTCGTGGCTGTGGGCGTCATGGCACTCCTTTATCTAACAGGGGCTTTGCTTTCTCCCCTGATACCTGTGCCAACTCTGCTAATCCCCTTACTCTGGTGCAAACTGCCCATTTCCGCTTTCAGAGCTCCTTGAACTGCCCCTGCGTCATAGCCATTATCACTGTGGAATTCAAAGAAGAGCCCTTTGGCTCTGCTTTTCTTCCCCTCTTTAATCAGATGAACCAGGGCGACTCTCTGTGTGTCGGCATGAAGCAGATGGCTCCTTACAGAGAAGGCGAGGATGTTGCGGCTGACAAACATGAAAGCTTCAAGACCAACGATGATCATCATACGGTGGAGGAAGATATGGACGCCTACAGGTGCCCAGTTGTTGAAGAATCTCCTCCCTCTCCTCATGTTCCTTAGCATGCTCAGCATTTGCAGGTTTTTGGGTTTTCGTTTTCCCAATGTTTGGATTACTCTTGAGTATAATGAACTGTTGATAATTTTGTTAATTTTGTTATATGAAATTGCTGAAGAGCCAGTTTCCCCTGCGTGGGCAGCTAATTTTCTGTATGTTTGGCAAACTGGTAGCCTTCAGGCTCTTAGACTGAGAATGCCCCATAGCTGGGCCAGTACTGCAAAGGCCGGTGCCTCCATGTAATTTTTTGTGCCATTAATAGAATTAGTCTAAATTTAGAAAAAAAAATTAAACAAAATTCAAATTATAAAATATGATTTTATTTTTATTTTTTTGCATTATGAAAAGAAAAACTTCATTGCTTTGTAAAGGGATAAAAAATATTATATTGAATCAGTGTAGCAGGTAATGTAGTTCTGTTATTTAAGTTAAAAATTATGTTTATAGATAAATTGGATATAAGATTGTTGAGTTTAAATTAAGTCAAACATATTTGATGGGTTTGTTAAATGTTAGTTTGAGATGAAATTGTTAAGAATGTGGTAAAATTAGGAAAAATGAATATCATGAGAAGTCTAGAAATTTAAAATGGCATATGTAAGAGGGAGAAAGTTTTTGATAAATTTTATTGTACTACTTATTTATGTTTCAAAGCTAGATATTATAACTTGCATTATTTAATGGTAAATTAATAATAGTTAACAAGGAAATCAATTGCTATAGTTATTGAGGGACTAATAAATTGATATTTGAACAGCAGAAATTAGTTATCTATGCCTTTTTATGCAAAGACTTTGTGAATTATGGTGGGGAATAATTTATGGCAAATATGTTGTTTAGATAAGCATGAACTATTTTCAAGGATTTTAATTTTGAGTGATTCCTATGAAACTTAACAATAAAAAATCACTACACAAATATTTAAAGATATTGACATGAATATTGCAACTATATCCAAAAATTATGGAAAAATATTTATAAAGCAATGATCTTAGGGCAATGCATTGTTATGGTCCAATCAAATATTTAAAAAAAATATATATATAGATATATATATATATATATATATATATATATATATTTCAAAGTTAAACATTATAATTTACATTTGTCAATACTAAATTAATAATGGTAAAAAAACAAAATATGTATTTAATTTTATTTAAAAATTTTAATTTTAATTATTGATAAATTTTAGTTAATTGCTATATATAATAAGAGTGTTTTACCTTTATTAAATCATTTTATACCATTTTTTAATTAAATTATGATTTTTCATTATTTAAAAAAAATATTTTTAAAACTATACTTATGCATTTTAAATTTGTGATTTAAGTATTTTTTTATTAAATTCTAAATAACTCAAAAAAAAAATATAAACATTCAGAAAAAGGAATATAATCTAGACTCCCCCTATCTGTATCTAACATCCACTAAATTTAGGAATATAACAAATAGAATATGAGTAGTTTTTAGTGCGGAGATTCTGACACCTGAAACTTCAAAAAGTCGCACTAAAAACAACTCTGAATAAAATACGGCATTTCGGATTAATTGACATACAAATTTAGAATTTATATCTATTTTAATCATTTTAACAAAAACAAAATTAAAAGTCAAGATTATTTTTAATGTATTTATGAGACCAATCACTTTCTATCTGACAATTAATTTGCCCTAGAAATTCAACGCAAAATAAATTTCAATACGACAATTTATCCGTCAAATTTTCTCTGCATAGAAGCGCAAAGCAAGATGCATTGGAAAAAGGAAAAACTTCAAATATAAAAATAGACCCCTATCCATGGCACCGAGGTATTGACAGTTGGTGAGTTGACTGGGAAGTCCAATGAGATTGACACCCTTGGTCTTCATTGGGCGTGACACCACATTATTGGAAAGCATCCCCACAAAGGTGCATTGATTTGTGTGTCAAAGAGGGCTTATGGATGCCATACTCACACCCACTACTTATCCCTCTTTTTTTCCGCTCACAAGCGTTGGACAATGGTTTAGTCAGTGCACTCCCTATTGAAATAGTCCTAGATAGTAGATTAAAAAAGAATAGGGTAGTTTATAAAAGTTTATAAAGTAGTTATGAAAATAATGGAAATTTAGTAAGATTATGATAAAATTTGATAATTTTTTTTGAAAATTTGGCTTTCAAAATTCAAGATTTTGGGTATGTTTAGAATTTTTATGGTGTTGAATCTGTTTTTGCCATTAAAAACCATTGAAATACTTCATGTTCTATTTTTTGATTTTTTAAAACTAGATTTTAGCAAGAAAACTACAATTTTGTGGCACCAAAAAAATATTTTCACATAGAATTACTTGAAAGTGTTGAAAGTGGTATGTAAGCTAATAGGATTTTATTTTTATTAAATGCCTTTGGATTTTGATTTTGTTTGTTACATTTTTTTTAATCTAAAGGAAAGAAATTTTTAGTTAAAATTTTAATTCTTTATAAAAGAATAAAAATATTATATTAAAAAGGTATTATTTTATAAAAATATTATATTAAAAAAATTATTATCAAATATTTACCAGAGATTGATGATATATTTTTATTAATTTTAATTATTATTATTATTTTTTAATTTGATAAAAATAATTTATAATTTATAAATTATTGATATTATTTAATTATTTTTTGCTTGTACTTATTAATAAAAATGTATTTATTAATTAAAAAAAATTAAAGTATATAAATGAATTTAATTTTAAAAAAACTAAAACATTAAAATTATAACTGGCTCAAAATTCATTTCCAAAAAATTCCATTATAAAGAGACCATGGTACATGATGTCAATGTGACCGTAGGTATTGACAGTTCTCGAGATGACAGAAGTGCATCGATGTTGACTCTCTTGGTTTTGAGTGCCATTTAATGGGGTGTGACATATACAAGTGCATCGATGTTGACTCGCTTGGTTTTGAGTGCCATTTAATGGGGTCTGACATATACTGTCCATTGTTATATTTAAATGACTTTAAATCTAATGGTGGGCATGGCATATATTGTCCAGTGTTAGATTTAAATGGTGGGCAGTGTATGCCACACCGCATTTATCTTGGTGAGTCTTATTTCTTGGGCTATCCGTCATTTAATGTCATGTGGCATACTGCCCATCATTAGATTTAATGACTTTAAACCTAACGGTGGGCAGTATATGTCGCACCGCATTTAATAGCTGATAGCCCATAAAATAAAGCTCACCATGGATACAATAGCTAGCTCAACAACCATTATTTCTCAGGTTATAGTTTCATTAATGCAGTTGGGCAATATATGTTCATTTTGGGCAAACACTGCCCAACTTTATTAATGAGGCTATAGTTCGAGAAGCCCAATAGCTCACAGACTGAATTTGACATTGTTTCATTAAATATAGTATAAATAAAAATTGTTTATCATTAAAATTATTATTAATAAAAAGTTTTCAACATTAACATAATTAGCAATTGTCCATAAAGGTCTAAAGATATATTGAAGTAATAAAAGACTTGGGTTTCGAGAATTTTATAAAATTTTCATAGATAATAGAATGCTAATTTTGCAAACTCTCAATTTAAACAATATAATAACTTTCATGTCTAAACCAAAACTAGAACATTAAAATAATTTAAAGTTTAAACATTTTATATTGGTAATAAACTGAAAGAAGAATGCAAAATCAATTGAAATTTTTATAATTTTATTTTTTAATATTGGTAATAGATTGAAAAATTATTTATCATGTTTCAAGTAGAAATTGAGAGATAAAAATAAATGAATAATTGTTTTTATTTCTTATTTTTAAACCTTGTCTTGACAATTTGAAAAAACATAACTCAAGGAGCATCACACAAGCAGCGTTATCAGCGATATTTTAATCTCTTAGCCAATTTGTTTCTTCTAAGTCTATAACTCCTAATTCATTTTCGAGCTTGTCCTTTGCTATGTATATATGGTCCATATCCTTTCATAACAAAGGTGTAATGCTCTGCATGGGAAGATCCTCTACTCAGCTTTCCAAGATGGCATTCTTATCAACTCCGATGATATAAAGATATGATAGTCCGCAGTTAATGTTCAAATATCAGTTTTCTGAACCAACGCATTTTTTCATGATTTTTGTTGTGATAATCATGTATATCAAATGTCTCGAATTCATTTTTGTATCCACTGATAGAGTCGGATTATAAAAGCTGATAACAACCAATGTTTTTTACAATTAAGAGGTGTTAAGTTTTACTAAGAGAACAATGAAGAAACAATATGCTCCATATATTAATACTTATTTAGACATATCCAATGAAATGTTGTTGTGTCTCATCCTCTTGTCATCTTTTCCATTGGATAGAGCATCTCATTGATGATTTGATGCAACAACAATCTGTAAGTAGTCCATCTTTCAATCCTTTATATAATTTTAAAATTTCGGTGTTTGGTTGGTGATCCTTTTGCAAGAAAAAACATGTAATAATTATCATTCTTCTAAAATGGGCAAGTACTATTGTGGGCTAATTTAGAATGGTTCTCAGGTAATTCATGAATATGATGAATTTGACAGTATTCACATGAGGAAGTTAGAATTGTTGATTGTGCAGCTTCCATATCTTATATGGCTTCACCGGAAAGAGTGTGTGTACTCTTCCCTGCCTTACTAGATTCCATGAAGAATTCAAAGGTTCTTCAAGTATGCAGTGGCACATAAAATTTGTTGTGTAAAATTTTGTGTATCCAATAACTATTAATTTACAATGTTTGTGTGTTTAGTGGCTATTAATATCACCATGATGTTTGTGTCTTGTAGCTACCGGTATATTTGGAGGAGTTGCTAATATATACATGTATGCAGTTGACGAGAGTTGTCGAACTAACAAAGCTTTAACGATTATCACTGTCAGGGTGTTTTTAGTTAAAAGAGCTGCCTATTATTGAGACATTGAGACACTGGTATCTTTACAAGAGTTTGCAGACAATCAAAGGTGTGACATCGACACACTGCTATCTTTATAGGAGTTGTAGACAGTCAAATGTGTGAAGGTGAAAAAAATGTTGGGATTGGCGCAACAGATAAATCTTCGACACCTAAATGTGAATGATTTATCTGAGTTAAAAGAGATGTCAAATATGGAAACACTAGTATCTTTGGGGGAGTTGCAGGCATGGAATTGTGTGAAACTTGTTGAGATTTTGAGTATCATTGGATATGCTCTAGCTCTGAAACTTTGTGGAGTCATTAGAACACATGAGATCTCTAAGACCCAGAAATCGTTTGGAGAAATTCCACCTGGTGTAAAATTTATTCAAATAATTAAACTTTTTAATGGGGACCCTAAGTCTAACTTAGGGAAATTGATAAATTAAAGTGAATTAATTTACACATGTGGTGAGAATGTTCTATGTGACGTGGATCAAGCTTTCTCTAATCTTATCCATTTATTAGTGATTAAATCATGGTCGTTGATTTCTAATCAAGAAAAGTATTAAAGGAAGCCTTGGGGTCAGTTGGAGGACACACTCGAAGTAGCAACACTTGAGCTAAGTCGAATTTTTGGGGTGCGATTTTGCTGAGAATTTTCGACTGAGCCTATAGTGTTAGTGAGGGGTAGATCGGTAAGGGATGTTCTGATCCGAGGCCGAGAATACATACATGAGAGAGGCAATACCATACTAGGCAGCGTAGAGGCTAGCAGGAGGGACACAACCCAGCCAAGTTGACACAAAGACCATGCGGACCCTTCTGGGTGACGCAGAGGCAGTGCAGAGGCCTTCAGAGTGACGCAGGGGTAGCCTATGCTGCGGAAAGGCTGCGTTGGGCTAGAGGGGCTGATGTATAGGCTAGAGTAGTTTCGTTGAGGGTTCCAATGGGCCAAAAAGGGCTCGTATTCAGTAATTCTTGAAGGGTTTGAATCAGCCATATTTTCTACCTCCGAGTGATAAGGTACTACTGCCGTTAATTTCTTTATGGGGCAAACCACTAGTGATGCCGTAGATTTATTCAGATGTTCTGCTTAATAAATAAAACCCTTAAAGAGTTGTTGCACAGGTTTTCCTGCATTGGGTTTTTCCAGGGACATTTGTTCGAAAAATCATGTGCGTCCTTTGTCATATGTGCGCTGTGCTTCAGTAAATTATCTGTAAATGTGTATGTTGCTAGTTGTGTTTACTTCACTATTTTCTGAATATTTCTAAAAATATCTTGTATAAATAAATCACAAGTAGGAGAAGTAAATCAAGATACTGCAGTAGGGTTTCTGTAATTTTGTATTTAGAAATTTTCACATGGTATCAGAGCATTGCAGATCAAGCTGAAGCCATCAGCAAGGGGCTGAATATTTTTGCTGCAGGAAGGGTAGCTAAAGCAAGCACAGATCCGGAGTTGAGGCAGCGCAGCACCAGAGCACAACACAGACCCAACAGGGGTGACGTAGTGCTAGTCTTCTCACACAAAGGCTGACGTGGCAACAAGAAGGTGACGTAGAGACAACCTGCTAATCCAGCGGCTCACGCAACATCAGGAAAGTGACATAGAGGCTGATGCAACACTAGGAGGGTGACACATTCTAAAAGAGAGTGACGTTATGCCACTTGTCGTGGTCAGAAGTGCAACTTCTAATCTTCAAAAGTTGCTGGTGGGGAATTGGTTCTATTGGTGTAGAACAATTCCTAGCAAAGTTGACAAAGTAAGGGGAAACAACCCCTCAACAGATTTTATTGCCAAGAAATCTTAGATTCGATCATGAGGGTGATCGTAGAGGACAGATTCGTCAGAATTGGAGGAGGATTTCAGGGAGGGAAATCAATTGTCAGAGGGAGCATATTCTCTTGAGGCTTTCTATCGCCAAGAAACCTAGATCCAGTCTTGTGTTGAGTGTAGCAGCAATAGAAGGGAGAAGAGCACTTGTTTTGACTATTAGAGCAGAGATGGGTCCGTACGGATTGAGAGATTAGGATAGGTTAGACGATGTGTCTAACTTTGCGATCTCGAAATACATAATCCTGACAATCCTAGAGAAATACGGTATCATAGATCATGCAAATAATGTCCTAGCTATGCCGACCAATGCGAATTATCTGAAGAAGTTCAACAAAAATCAGGCGCGGGCTAAGCACTTGATAATGGATGGATTAAAGGATCACGTGGTCCCGCACATTTTCGAGAAGAAGACGAAAGATGAAGTGTGGAAAACTCTAACCACATTGTATCAAGGTAGCTCCGTCCAGTGGAATACGATTCTTGAGAACCATATGTGGATGTTCCAGATGTACAAGGGAGAGGAGATCGATCCCTTCCTCTTCATATTGCAGACTATCTGAGACTAGTTGATTTCCATGGGGGAAACTCCGGATGATGGGCTCATAGTGAGGATTTCCCTGAATGCAATCATCGATGAGTGGGAGACCTTTTTCCAAAGTATCGTGGGGAGAGCACAACTGCCAAATTAGGGAGATATGTGGGAAATCCTTCGACAGGAGGAGATTCAGAGGGTGACCAAGAGGGAATTTAGTAGTAGAGGAGTCAAGATAAAGAAGGAGGAGGAGGAAGATGCAACCCTGGAATCTAAGGGACAACGACAGCAAGGGAAGAAGATGAAGGGCCTATCCAAGGTTCAGTGCTTCAGATGTGGTGAACTTGGATACTTCGCCTGATCCAGGTAGATATTGGTGGTCACCCACCTATTCCACTTGGGGCCCCACCATTGTCTCTTTCAGTTTTTCAGTTTCGGCACAACTTACTATTTTTAGTAGTTTTTCGGGTCTTGAACTTCTGGAGCCGTTTTGAGGCCCTAAATGACGTTTTTTGGGAAAACAGGGAGCAACATTGAACCATGTTGCTCACTCAAAATTTGTAGTCCTCAGATAGATCTTTCTAACAAGGTATGGTACGCGTCAAATGGGGATCGTATGCCAAAGTTACGTCCCCGGGAAGTTGAAACACCAATTTACCCAAACGGGGCCCATAGTTTTGGCGCTTCATCTCCTAGGGTTAGGGTTTTCGCTGTTTAGGATTTCCCATTGTTTCTAAATAATAAATAGGCCCTCAAGTCTCATTGTAATGCAGTTCAGAGGCCTGTGGTTGCCACATCTCTTCTAAGAGATAGCTACCAGCGCCCTAGCTAGTTTTATTTCCATTCTGTCTGTAAGCAAATTTCGGTTCTTTGATATTAATGAAATGAAGTGTTATTTCCGCTACATATTTGTATTTATGGTTATATGTTTATTCTGTTGCGTTCCTGCATAAATCCGGATCAGTGGTATCATAGGGGTCTGCTTTTTCTCGATCCTTCTTTGCATGTCCCCAACGAGGTCTGGGTATAAGGAGTTAGGGCTCGATCTGGTGGAACCTTTGCAAGATCAGCCTCGCAAACCTCGACGGATGCCCATGCGGGACGAAAAGAAAGATGAGGGAGTAGGAGATCCTATCAAAATATTGCTCGAGGAGGCCCTCGAAAAACAAAGGAACGCGATGATGGATAACTTTTCCCAGATCAGTTGCCCACCAAATAAGACCGTATCCACAGCCACCTGAGGCAAAGTACCTCAAGGTATACAAATTTTGACATTCCCATATTTGAGGGTCAAATAGACGCAGATGCCGTAGATAGATGGTTGAATCTATTAGAAGGATATTTCTCTGTTCATGACTTTTCAGACCGGGAGAAGATTGTTTTTGCACTCCTCAAAGCTACCCCCCATGTTAAGGACTGGTGGGAAACCTACTGTGAGAACAAGGACCAGACAGAACCCTCTCTGTTCTCGGCCGTACCAACTTGGAATTCTTTCCGAGACGCCATCAAGGAACAGTACTATCCCGTGGGGAGCTATGAGGACAAGTACATACAATGGACCACGCCGCGACAACAAAGGGATCAAGATGTGCATGAGCTGACGAATCTGTTCCATACCCTACGCACAAAGTTGGGTATCAAAGATTCAGAGAAACATCCGTGTTGGGCATTCAGCTTTGTTCGATAAATACATTTAGAGGAAATGAAGTCTCTCAACATCTCCTCGCTGGTACGGGGACATACCCAGAGGTTGCCAAGATTGAGTGAATAAAATAATAGCGTAGACTTGATCTGACCGTGCTATGGCAGGCTCCTAAAATCCCAGAATAAAGGATAGTAGAGCTGAAGGCATGGACACCAATAGGTAAACTCATCGAAGCTACAAGAAAAGAACATCACCGCAAAGCCAAAGAAGGACACGGGAAAGTGGTGTAAGTTCCATAAGAGCTCCACTCACAACACAAGTGAGTGTCGGGCCAAGCAGTCGCTAGTGGCCGAGATGAGGGCTTCTGAGTCAGATGCATGCTCTGACTCCGAATCAGAACCTGAAAAGGCGAATGAAAAAGGGAAACAAATTATTGATGCAGAGCCCAACGCCACTGTTGCCACTACAAAGATCCAAAAGGAGGAACCGGAAGATCCAGAGGAGGAGGAACGTCTCTTCCACTCCCAGATGTGGGTAAAGGGCTCCCCGGTACAGTTCATTGTCGACAATGGGAGCCAGAAGAACCTCATTTCAGCAGACACCGTGAAGCGGTTGGGCTTGCCGACCACAGCTCACCCACATCCATACACCATCGGGTGGCTTCACCAAGGACAGATTTTGTCACAGCTAGGGTTGCTTCCCTAGAAACTGTTTTTCATTAGATGAGTGTATTATGTGACATTGCTCTATTGATAGCCATGTATTATTAGGAGAATCCATATTTATGGAAAGGCTATGTTAAGGGCGTAGTTCCTAATTTCTCATTATTATTGTTACTTTGGGAAATAAGTTGTACAGGATACCAGAGGTGCCACCTCCTACCACTATCTCTTTGGTTATTGCAAAACAATGTAGTAAGCTCATTTCCCAAACCAAGAAATTTGTTTTCCTGATGATCTACCCCCAGGCCAAGAAGAATACTGTGGCCACGACCTCCAGACAGGGCTCCTCTACACAACAACAACAAATGGATAAGGTTGTAGAGGAGTAAGGGGACATCTTCACCTCACCCACTGGGGTTCCTCTACACTGTCAGGTCAAGTACCCAATTTATCTGACCCCAGGTGCACCGCTACCCAATGGACCGATCTATCGGCGCTCTGTTCTAGAGAACGATGAAATCAAGAGGCAGATTCAGGAGTTGCTGCAGAAAGGTCACATCCGACCAAATTCATCACCCTGTGGGAGCCCGATTGTGTTGGTACAGAAGAAGTATGGGACGTGGAGACTCTGTATTGACTATCAGGCGCTGAACAAGATCACTGTCCGGAATAGGTACCCGATCCCATGGATTGATGACCTTCTGGACCAACTCAAAGGTGCAAAATATTTCAGCAAGATCGACTTGAAGTCTCGATATCACCAGGTACCAATTGAATCATCTGATGTGTGGAAGACTGCCTTCAAAGCCAAGGAAGGCCTTTTCGAATGGCTGGTCATGCCTTTCGGATTGACGAATTCTTCCGCAACCTTCATGAGGCTGATGGACGATATCTTGTGGCCATTCACCAAATCATTTGTAGTGGTGTACTTGGATGACATTTTGATCTTCAGCCAAACTTGGGAAGAGCACCTTCACCACATCCGACAAGTCCTCCAAACACTGCGGCAACACAAGTTGTGTGCCAATTTGGAAAATTTCACTTTTGGCATGACCCATGTTCAATATCTGGGATACATTATTGATGAAAGGGGGGTGCATGTGGATCCAACCAAGATCCAAATAATTTGATATTGGCCAGCCCCAACCACTATAACAGAGCTTCGCAGCTTTCTGGGTCTTGCTAATTTCTACCATAGGTTCGTGTTGGGATTCTCTCATATCACTTGGCCCTTGAGTCAAGTCACCAAGGGAGGAGTGAGAGCTAAATTATTTTGGTCAGAACCTCAAAAGAAGGCGTTCATAGAATTGAAAAATCGCCTTTGTTCTGCCCCAGTGCTCACATTACCAGACTTGCAACAACCATTTGAGATCGAGACAGATGCCTCTGACTATGCTATTGGGGCAGTTCTTACTCAACAGGGACATCCAGTGGCATATCACAGTGAGACATTGTCTAACATGGTTCGCAAGTATCACACTTATGACAAAGAAATGTATTCCATTGTGCAAGCTTGTCGAAATGGAAGCATTACATTTTGGGGAAGGAAACAATCATCCACATAGACCACCGGCCCCTGTAGTTCATAAAAACACAAGGGAAGTTGCAGAATGATCACCATCAAAAGTGGTCCACATATCTGCAACAATTTCATTTGAACATCAAGTACAAGAAGGGTAGCACCAATAATGTTGCAGACTGCCTCAGTAGACTCCCGATCGTGGCGCTCACCACCGTTCTCAACTCTTGTGGGCACGAGACTTCTGATTGGCTGCTTCTCTATGAGAGCGACCCAGAATTCAGCCACACTTACAAGGCACTCTTGGGGGGTACGCAAGTTCCAAATTTTCACCTCCAAGATGCACTTTTATTTCACCTGGGACACCTTTGTGTTCCTTCAAGCGAGTGTGCCAAGATGATATGGGAAGCACACTACAGTTGAGTCGTTGGGCATTTCAGGGTCGAGAAAACAGTAGCAGTACTGCGGAAGTATTTCTAATGGCCGAACCTTCGAAAGGATGTTGGGAAGCACATCAGATCCTGCACTGCTTGTGCCATTGCGAAACCGACCATCAAGAAGCAAGGCTTATATACTCCGCTACCTACCCCTAGTCGACCTTGGGAATCCATCTCCATGGATTACATGTCGGGATTACCTTCTACTATGCATGGAAATGACTTTGTTTTCGTGGTCGTCGACAGATTCTCGAAGATGGCCATTATGGTGGCCTACAAGAAGAATATCACATCAGAAGCCACTGCTAAACTTTTCTTTGAACGAGTGTGGGTGCACTTTGGGATCCCATAGTCTATCATATAAGATCGGGATAGCAGGTTCCTCAGCACATTTTGGTCCAGCCTATGGTCAATGCTGGACACCAAGCTCACCAAGTCCACAACTTTCCATCCCCAAACAGATGGCCAGACAGAGGTTGTCAATAGAATGATTGTACACATTATGTGCATGTAAAATTCAAAGAATCCACACACATGGGACAAGAGCCTCCCCTATGTACAACATAGTTATAACCGGGCTCTCCACAGCCCCTTTCAGGGGGGCTTGGGATTCCATCCACTATGTCCCATTGACGTAGCCATGCCATTTGCGGCTACTCAGGCCGATTCAGCTCATGTCCAGTCTGAAGTTGACAAAGCAAATAGCTTCATCGAGTGCATTCAACACATCTGCCAACAGGTTCCTGACATATTGGACAGAGCCAATGCTAAGTACAAGCAACGCCATGATCAACACCGGGTGCCACACAACTTCCAGGTGGGCGACAAAGTATGGCTACATTTGCAGAAGAAGCGCCTCACTGGACCCCACCGCAAGCTTCGTCTACTCCGATACGGGCCATACACCATCACCAATGATGTAGGAAACAATGCCTTAGAGCTCAGTATTCCACCATTCCTTGTTGTGCACCCAATATTCAATGTGGACCACCTTCATCCTTACTTCCCACCTCTCCTGGACACCTCTGACATTGCAGAACAACTCACACCAACAGAGTTAAACCCAGACTGCATGGAACAGGCCACCACAGATTGTATCATGGACATGAAAATCAAGAACACTCACCAACAGAAGATCCAACTGTATCAGGTTGTCAATGTTGGCCAACTCCTGCACCAAGGAAAGTGGTTCACCAGGGACCAAGTTCAGCGGAAATTTCCTCATCTCATGGAGGAACTTAACGCAATGGGGACCATTGCTTCCTAAGGGGGGAGGAATGATCCAGGTGGATATTGGTGGTCACCCACCTATTCCACTTAGAGCCCCACCATTGTCTCTTTCAGTTTTTCAGTTTCGGCACAACTTACTATTTTTAGCAGTTTTTCGAGTCCTGAACTTCTGGAGCTGTTTTGAGGCCCTAAACGACATTTTTTGGGAAAACAGGGAGCAACATGAGTCTATGGACAGATGTTTCTCACTCAAAATTTTTATTCCTCGGATAGATCTTTCTAACGAGGTATGGTACGCGTCAAACGGAGATCGTATGCCAAAGTTACGTCCCCGGGAAGTTGAAACACCAATTTACCCAAATGGGGCCCATAGTTTTGGTGCTTCATCTCCTAGGGTTAGGTTTTTGGCTGTTTAGGATTTCCCATTGTTTCTAAATAATAAATAGGCCCTTGAGCCTCATTTTAATGCGGTTCAGAGGCCTGTGGCCGCCACATCTCTTCTCAGAGATAGCTACCAGCTCCCTAGCTAGTTTTATTTCCATTCTGTCTATAAGCAAATTTTAGTTCTTTGATATTAATGAAATGAAGTGTTATTTCTACTACATCTTTGTATTTATGGTTATATGTTTATTCTGTTGCGTTCCTACATAAATCCGGATCATCGCCAGCACTTGTCCTAAGAGGAAGGAAAAGGAAGCTTCAGATTCCAAGGAAGCAACAACAAGAGGGGACAATGGCGGTGAAGATGATGTGGCCATGAGTGCTCAATTACCTTGAGAGAAGAGGTGGGGTGACATATGTCTGTATATTGAGCTACAGATGGTGAGTGGTAGGATCCTTGAGGTGCCCAAACTCTTGGATCACAAATGAGCTACGAGAGCCTTAAGATAGTAGCAGGATGACTGGAGCAGTGGGTGCAGAAGATCATGGAGAAGTAGAGGCAATAGTGGGACGCTAGAGAGTAGAGCAGAGCAGCGTAGTGTAGTGGCAGCAGCAACATGGAAGCAGCAGAATAGAGGGGCAGTGCTTATGTAGTGCAGAGCAACAACAATGCAGAGGCTCTAGAGAGACAACATATAGAAGGAGCAGAGGGTGCTTCAGTGATTAGATGCAACCCAACTAACTTGTCTGTTATTGTTTTGGGTGATTGTCCTTCAATATAGATGTGGCAGTGTCAATGGAAATGACATGGGCAGTAATATAGAAAGAAGAAACATAATGGATGGAGGGCAACAGGCCAAGCATCAACAATGCGGGAACCAATGCCAGAGATCAGGGTGATGCTTCAGTGGTGAAGTGTTTCTAGAGCACATTCCTCGCTAAGAGGGAGTGTTGAGATTTTGGGTAGCATCATATGTTCTCTAGCTCTGAAAATTTATGGCGGGGCTAGAACACATGAGATCTCCAAGACCCATAAATCTTTTGGAGAAATTCCACTTGATGTAAAATTTATTCAAATAATTAAATTTTTTAATGGGGACCCTAAGTCTAACTTAGGGAAATTGAAAAATTAAAGTGAATTAATTTACACATGTGGTGAGAATGTTCTAAGTGACGTGGATCAAGATTTCTCTAATCTTAGCCATTGATTAGTGATTATATCACGATCGTTGATTTCTCAACGAGAAAAGTATTAAAGGAAGGCTTGGGGTCAATTGGAGGACATAATCAGAGAAGAAACATGAGCTAATTAAAAATTCTAGGGCGCTATTTACTGAGAATTTTCGAGTGAGCTTGTAGTGTTAGTGAGGGGTAGATCGAAAAGGGATGTTCTGATTCGAGGCAGAGATTAAATACATCAGAGAGGCAATATCATACTAGGCAATGAAGAGACCAACAAGAGGGACGCAGCCCAGCCAAGCTGACGCAGAGACCACGCAGAGGCGACGCAAAGGCCTTTAGAGTGATGCAGGGGTAGCATGTTCTGCATAAAGGCTGCGCTGGGCTAGAGGGTTGATGTAAAGGCTGGAGGAGTTGCATTGAGGGTTCCAGTGGGCTAGAAAGGGCTTGTATTTAGTAATTCCTAAAGGGTTTGAATTAGCCATATTTTATGTCTCCGAGTGATAAGTTACTACTGCCGTGAATTTCTCTGTGGTGAAAACCACTAATGGTGCCCTAGATGTATTCAGATATTCTTCTTAATAAATAAAACCCTCAAAGAGCTACTACACTTTTTTTCTCGCATTGGGTTTTTCTAGGGACATTTGTCCAAAAAATCAGGTGTGTCCTTTGTCATATGTGTGGTATGCTTCAGTTAATGATTTGAAAATGTGTAGGCTTCTAGTTGTGTTTACTTCACTATTTTCTAAATATTTCTGAAAATAACTTGTATAATTAAATCACAAGTAGGAGAAGTAAATCAAGATACTTCAATAGGGTTTCTTTAATTTTGTATTAAAATTTTTTCACAAAACTCCACGTCCTTAGGGAGTTTCTGCAAAACTCAGCTTGTCTCGGGGTCGAATCTTCGCATGAACATACATTACATTTCCCATTCAGCCAACAATTATGCGAACCAATTTCCTCCCAAACCAATCTCTTTTAGTGTCGTATTTTAAGTGGACGAAGGAGGAAGAAAATAATGTTGAGGGGTTGGCTCGATTGAACAATGTTTGTTCAACCAACTCCATAAAAAGAACACCTTTGATGTAATTACTATTGTGAAAACCTACATATTAAAAATAATTAAAATTAATAGTAGAATTATAAAAATTATCAATTTTAAAAATTGCTTCAAATTTGAAATACCTACCCTACTTATAGCTACTACTTATTCACATTCTATTTCTAGATTAGGAGCATTGGACAATGATTTAATTTGAGGGTTTTTAATGAAATTTTATTTTTATCAAATATTATGCTATATGTATTTTTGTTAATTTATATTGTGACTTGAAAAGTTATTTGTGTTTGTTAATTTTTATTGTGAGTTAAAAAGTACTTTGTGTTTGCATTTAAAAATGATTAAAATGTTAATAAATATTTAATTTTGATTATTTATTTAATGTTAAGAAGTATTATTTTGAAATAAAGATTTTAAAATTTTAATTTAATTATCAATAATTATTAGGTGGATGGTAGGAATTTAACCTCCATTGAATATTTTAGAATATTTTTAATAGTGGTCATAAATCCAAGATTAAGATTTATCTCAAAAGTAATTATTTCCCTTTTGTCTTTTTAATCAAATTGATTAGTTAAAGTCCCAAGGGAAGCTCAAATGGTGATTTAAGTAATGTGAGTTTGTGGTAACTAAGAGATCGAAGGTTCAAATCCCTTGGTTGTGACCCTGTTTGTAGAGAGGATGAGATGGCAGAAGCAAGTTTCAATAGCATTGGTAAGGAACCTTGTCCTTGTGAGACAAAGGAATGATGTCCAATTTAACATGGCCACATAACATCTCCAGAAGGAATTGCAATTTTTCACAATTTAATATATTACATTGATTATTATTGTATTATTAAATGGAAAAATTAGAAAACCCTAATCAAACCTCTTAAAAATGATGTTAATATCCATACATTTTAAAACTTGAATCCACCCATCACAATTAATTAAATTCAAAAGTAAATTTAAACTAAAAAAAATAATTAAAATTTATTGTAATCTATAAAGTATTGGAGAAGATAAAATTAAGAAATACACAACTAATCTCATCAAAATTTATGTTTCCTACTAAAATTATGAAACATTGTGTACACACACTCAACCAACTTAATATTAAAGCTTTAATCAAAATTTTTGATTATTTTCCCACTGGGTGTGGAAAAAATGGTGATAGGGTGCTCTGTTAAGACACTTTGTGGTGAAGAGGTCACTGGTTCCAAACTCCATGGCCGAAATCGAGTTATGCTAAGGGCTAGTATGGCCCAAGCTCGGTGCAATTCCTAGGTGATTTTGATGGCTTAGATTTCCCTAGATGCCATTTACTCAAGCCACAAGTTAAGAGTTCTAGTCATATTAAGACTCACATTACCATAAAAAAATACATTAATTAATAGTCATTGGCTTTAATCATTTGAAAATAAAGAACTATTTTTAAAAATGTGAAATGTCTAGGCTTTGAAATAGATAATTTCAATGTCCAAACATTGAAATAGTTTTTAAGGTCTTAAGTTTTTACTTACATTATCAATTTTGTTACTAGATTTGAATTTATAATTTTTAGGCTTTAATTTTTGCATTATTAAAATTTTCGTTATTGGATTAGAACCTAAAATAGTTTACGATTAAATACATACTTTTAAGTATTAAAATGAATTAATCCTGATGGGGTGGATGAACAAGGTAATAGTGTGGTCTAAAGGGGGCTTCAGCCACCCCACCTGTAGTGCCCCTGGTAAAATTAATTTCTATCAAAATTTTATGATTTTTTTTTTCATGTCTATGGATAATGATCGTGGTGCCTAAAAAGTATAGTTGAATATTTTAATGAGATATGTGAATATTTATTACTATTAATGAAAAATTGTTTTTATTATTATTGTTATTTTGAAAATATAAGAGGAGCCTCCACGTGAGTAGTTAGGCTCCTAACTATCAAGAAATAGTTAAAAAATAGTTGTTGTCCAGAAAGGACAATTAATACAGAAAAATAAAATATCCTCCATCTTCCAGAGGAGAGCCCTGGGACCACAAAAATCATCATGATGGGAGATACAGGTCATGGGTTAAAGAAGATGAGATAGAAAATAGAAAAATATTGCGGGAGAAAGGTAATCTAAATAGTGAAGTTTCATTGAGAGAGAAAGACTAGACCTACACAAGAAAAAATAATTTTCAACCTAGAGTTAGCAGGACATTGTTAAGGCTTCAGGTGGAAAATATGTGAAAGTAATTGGTTTGTTTCCTGACAAAAATGGTGCCTAGAGCTTTGGGGAAATGATGTTATATTAGTTCATTGGTTGGGAGGAGCATGGTTTCTCCTATTAATATTCAAAAATACATATACTTATATGGGTTGTCTATTTTTGATATGTTGACAATTGAGTTTCAAGAATTATTATGTCTCTATGTATCAAATATGAACAAATGAAAGTACTTAATAAGTATAAGGTCACATGTCAAAAAGGGTTCAATTTATGTTATAACTAGCTTTGTGAAAATAGTTATGCATGCATATATTAGAGAAAAGGCTTACTCAAATTATGAATTGATCATGTATAGAAACTATGGGTTGAGTAGGAAATTGTTTCAGTTAAGTTCCACACATTATATATATACAGGGTTAGCATGATCATGGGTTGACACTGAGAAAAAGCTCCTGGATTATCCCTCAAGCAGCACATAGTTCATGTTCATAATATAAATTCTTGAAGTAATCGGTGTAAAAACCCAAAAACCAGGAGCCATGCATTCTAAACTTATGTAGCAAGAATTTCTCTAAGTTAACACACACACACACACCGGCATATATATATATATATATATATATATATATATATATATATATATATATATATATATATATATATATATATTAAAAAAACAAGTGTGACAAAAACAATGGTCCCTTGTATTAAGCAGTCAAGAAAAGGTGTCAAAAAAGGAATACATTTACTAATAATTGGTAATGATTTTGCAAGGAAAATAAGTACTAAATCATAGTTAAAAACTGGCGTGGAAGCCCTACTCTTTATTTTGACAAGAATATTTATTTTTACTAGAAAATAATAACTATGAACCACATATACTATGAAAAAAAAGGTTATTTTAAAGCAAGAACCAGATCATAAGCACACAATCATGGTCCTCGGTTAATAATATGAAAGATATTAATACTTTAAACATAGAAAAAATAGTAGTCAATTGTTGAACTTCGCTCATCCTGTGCTGAGAAAAAATAATATTACAAATAAAACCCAAAATATTACATAAACTCGCTCCATACAATTCCAATAGCTCTAAGAGATATATTATGCTCAAATAGAATTAGCTACATATTTGATTCTTCAGGTACAAGGACAATAATATGCCTAGAAAAAAAATTCCTAAATGCACAGGTAATCATGTTGAAATATGGCATGGTCATATCTATCCTAAGCCTTGTGAGACACAATAACAACCCTACTCCAAAGACATAGGAGAGAAATAAGATAATGGGTACCTGGTAAAACAGAGTGTAGAAAATATAAGACTAGGAGGGTCCCACAAATAAAGGGTTGAGACTAACTTGTAATAAAACAAAGAAATTATTAAAAATTTCACCGAACCAAGAAAGAAGGAATGTAAAATAAATTGAAGGAAAAAAACCCAGGTTTGAAGTTGTAAAAATTACTTGAAAAAATAATCGACATAAGTTGAATCAAACCCTATTGGTAAAAGAGGGTTTTTTCTTCTGGCTAACTAACCCTGGAAAGAAAAACCTAACCCTGGAAACCCTTAAGAAATAACTCGGTAATAAGTCAAATCTAGAATAGATATGGATACCTGTCAATGTGTATGCTACTACCCTTGGTACTAGAACCCTGAGAAAATAATGAGGGTTTAACTCTATGTATTAACCTTAATTGGGAAGGAAGAAGTATTTTATGTATGGGTTAAGAGGAGCCTAATGAGAGGCTCTTCAAATTTTGGTACTTGAAAATAAAAAAAGAAGGAAATTGTAAAAACCTCGATCATCAGAACTTGTAACCAAACACACAGGTCTAGCTTGCAAGAGAAATTAAAAAATCACTGAAGGGTTTTTCTTTAAGAATTTAATGCAAACAACCTAGAGATAAAACTCAAGAAAAGGAATATGAAAAATAAATCAGGTATAAGTTACCCGAGGAATTATCTCAGAGGGTTGAGGCTAACGAATTTTATCATAATGTAGGTTAAGTATTTTGGGTATGAAACCTCATCCAATGAAAGAGAAAAAGCCATAATTTTTTCAACCCTGAGTCTACAAACTGAAATGTAGTTAACCTTCAGAACAAAAATTAAGAGCAAATGGAAAGAAGAAAAATGATAACTTGAACTTGAGCTAAAAACCTTGTGGGCAGAACTACATACTAACCGTACGTGTAGTAACAATTATCGTGTTGATGCCATGAAAACCCCCTTAAGACATATATGGAAATATCCCTAAAAAGAAGACTATGTCATAGTTGGAAAGGGAACATATGTATAACACTTTCTATGACCAAAGAATTGAGGAGAGAGTAAGCCCTAAACCCTCATTCCTTGCAATGCTCAGAGCACCAAAGTCACTCAATGCAAATTGCAATAGAGATGGAGGGGAGGGGAGGGGGGGAGGGAGTGGGTAGGAGAAATATAGTTACCCTAACTTGATCCGAATTTATGCAGGAACGCAATAGAATAAACATATAACCATAAATACAAAGATGTAGCGGAAATAACACTTCATTTCATTAATATCAAAGAACTGAGATTTGCTTACAGACAGAATGGAAATAAACTAGCTAGGGCGCTGGTAGCTATCTCTGAGAAGAGATGTGGCGGCTACAAGCCTCTAAACTGAGTTACAATCAGGCTCGAGGACCCATTTATTATTTAAAAACAATGGAAACCTTAAACATCCAAACTCTGTCCTAGACAGGGTTACTAAAACTATGGGCCCCGTTTGGGTAAATTGGTGTTTCAACTTCCCGGGGACGTAACTTTGGAATACGATCTTCGTTTGACGCAAATTATACCTCGTTAGAAAGATCTATCCGAGGACAAAAATTTTGAATGACCAACATCAGTCCATGGACCCATGTTGCTCCTGGTTTTCCCAAAAAACGTCGTTTAGGATCTCAAAACGGCTCCGAAAGTTTAGGACCCAAAAAACTGCTAGAAGTAGTAATTTGTGCCGAAACTGAAAAACTGAAAAAGACAATGGTGGTGCCCCAAGTGGAATAGGCGGGTGACCACCAATATCCACCTGGATCATTCCTCCCCCCTTAGGAAGCAATGGTCCCCATTGCGTTAAGTTCCTCCATGAGATGAGGAAATTTCTGCTGAACTTGGTCCCTGGTGAACCACTTTCCTTGGTGCAGGAGTTGGCCAGCTTTGACAACTTGATACAGTTGGATCTTCTGTTGGCGAGTGTTCTTGATTTTCATGTCCATGATACAATCTGTGGTGGCCTGTTCCATGTAGTCTGGGTTTAACTCTATTGGTGTGAGTTGTTCTGCAATGTTAGAGGTGTCCAGTAGAGGTGGGAAGTAAGGATGGTATATGTCCACATTGGAACAAACGAAGGAATAAGAATAGTGAGCTCTTAAGAATGGTTCTCATGGGAACAGAGCAGGTACGACCCGTATCTACATGCCGAAGCTTGCGATGGGTCTAGTGAGAGGCGCCCTTTCACAAATGTAGCCACACCTTTGTCTGCTTCACCTGGAGTTGTGTGTACCCAATGTTGATTTTTTATTGCTTGTACTTTTAGTGATTATTCTGTCCAATATGTCATGAACCTATTGCCATTAATGTGCCTAATGCGTTCGAAGAAGTCATTTATTGGTTTCAACTTGACCAGACATATGTTTAATCGGCTTGAATACTAAATTGCAGGTCATTTAATGGGATGAGAAGGTATTAGAATCGGCCTGACTTGAAAGGGGGGAGGCAACCCATCGTTGAGATGTGGAGGAGCTCATTATAGCTATGTTGCAGACAGGAGAATCTCGTCCTACAAAAGTGTGGATGCTTTAAATTTTACATGCACAGAATGTGTACAATCATCCTGTTGACAACCTCTGTCTGTCCATCAGTTCAGGGATGGAAAGCTCTGGACTTGGTGAGCTTGGTGTCCAACATTGACTATAGGCTGGACCAAAATGTGCCGAGGAACCTGTTGTCGTGATATGATATGATAGACTATGGGATCCGACAGTGCACCCACACTCGTTCAAAGAAGAGTTTAGCAGTGGATGAGACATCTTTGACAATACCATAATGGCCATCTTCGAGAATCTTCGTCGACGACCACAGTACGTCATTTCCATGCTTAGACAGGTTTTACATGTAATCCAAGACAGTGGATTCCTGCTGTCGACTAGGGCAGAAGGAGTACAGGCCTAGCTTTGATACTGCTGTAATGGCATATGCAGGCAGATTTGGATGTGCTTATCCTTTCAAAGGCCCGGCCAATAGAAATACTTGAAGATTGCTACTATTTCTTCTGCACTCAAATGCCCGCCAGATTCTAATTATAGCAAGCCTCATATCATCTTGGCACGCTCACCAAGGAACACACAGTCCCAGGAGACAGTGCTTTTACCTGGAGGTGAAATTGAACTTGTATCCCAAGAGCAAGTTTTGTACAGGCCGACTCCTCGGGCCATCAGAGAGGAATCGGCCAATCAGAAGTCTCGTGCCCACAAGAGTTGAGCACGGTGGTGAGCGCCACGATCGGTGGTTGGTTGAGGCAGTCTGCAACATTATTGGTGCTACCCTTCTTGTACTTGATGTTCAAATGAAACTGTTGCAGATATGTGGACCACTTCTGATGGCGATCATTCTGCAACTTCCCTTGTGTCTGTATGAACTGCAGGGGCCGGTGGTCTATGTGGATGATTGTTTCCTTCCCCAAAATGTAATGCTTCCATTGTCTACAAGCTTGCACAATGGAATACATTTCTTTGTCATAAGTGGGATACTTGCGAACTGTGTCAGACAATGTCTCACTGTGATATGCCACTGGATGTCCCTGTTGAGTAAGAACTGCCCCAATAGCATAGTCAGAGGCATATGTCTCGATTTCAAATGGTTGTTGCAAGTCTAGTAATGTGAGCACTGGGGCAGAAAAAAGGCAATTTTTCAATTCTGTGAACATCTTTTGTTGAGATTCCGACCAAAATAATTTTGCTCTCGCTCTTCCCTTGGTGACTTGACTCAAGGGCCAAGTGATATGAGAGAATCCCAACACAAAACTACGGTAGAAATTAGCAAGACCCAGAAAGCTGTGAAACTCTGTTATAGTGGTTGGGGCTGGCTAATCCCGAATGACTTGGATCTTGGTTGGATCCACATGCACCCCCCTTTTATCAATAATGTATCCTAGATATTGAACCTGGGTCATGCCAAAAGTGCACTTCTCCAAATTAGCAGACAATTTGTGTTGCCGCAGTGTTTGGAGGACTTGTCAGATGTGGTGGAGGTGCTCTTCCCAAGTCTGGCTGAAGATCAGAATGTCATCCAAGTACACCACTACAAATGAGTTGGTGAATGGCCACAAGATGTCATCCATCAACCTCATGAAGGTTGCGGGAGCATTCGTCAACCCGAAAGGCATGACCAGCAATTCGAAAAGGCCTTCCTTGGCTTTGAAGGAATTCTTCCACACATCGGAGGGTTTGATTGGTACCTGGTGATACCCAGACTTCAAGTCGATCTTGCTAAAATATTTCGCCCCTTTGAGTTGGTCCAGAAGGTCATCAATCCATGGCATCGGGTACCTATTCCGGACAGTGATCTTGTTCAGCGCTCGATAGTCAATATAGAGTCTCCACGTCCCATCCTTCTTCTGTACCAACACGATCGAGCTCCCACAGGGCGATGAACTTGGTCGGATGCGACCTTTCTGCAGCAGCTCCTGAATATACCTCTTGATTTCATCGTTCTCCAGAATAGAGTGTCGATAGATCGGTCCATTGGGTAGCTGTCCACCTGGGGTCAAATCAATCGAGTGCTTGACCTGACAGTGCAGAGGAACCCCTGTGGGTGAGGTGAAGATGTCCACGTACTCCTCCACAACCTTGTCCATTTGTTGTTGTCGTGTACATGAGCCTTGTCTGGAGGTCGTGGCCACAGTCTTCTTCTTTCCTTGGGGGCGGATCATCAGGAAAACAAATTTCCTGGTTTGGGAAATGAGCTTACTACATTTTTTTGCAGTAACCAAAGAGATAGCGGCAGGAGGTGGTACCTCTAGTATCCTGTACAACTTATTTCCCAAAGTAACAATAACAGTGTGAGGCCGAGACTCATACACATCATGATGCTTCCACAAGTATGTTTGTCCTAATAATACATCAGAAACATCAATAGGAGCATTGTCACATAATACCTCATCCGTGAAGGGCTTGATGCTATAGGGAAGGCAGCATTGCTGGCTGACGCGAAGATCTTGTCCTTGGCAAAGCCACCCGATGGTGTATGGATGTGGGTGAGTTGTGGTCGGAAAGCCCAACCACTTCACGGTGTCTGCTAAAATGAGTTTCTTTTGGCTCCCATTGTCAACAATGAACTGTATTGGGGAGCCCTTTACCCACATCTGGGAGTGGAAGAGACGTTCCTCCTCCTTTGGATCTTCCGGTTACTCCTTCTGGATCTTCGTAGTGGCAACAGTGGCGTTGGGCTCCGCATCAATAATCTGTTTCCCTTTGTCATTCCCTTGTCAGGTTCTGATTCAGAGTCAAAGCATGCATCTGACTCAGAAGCCCTCATCTCGGCCACCAACGACTGCTTGGCCCGACAATCACTTGTGTTGTGAGTGGAGCTCTTATGGAACTCAAACCACTTTCTCGTGTCCTTCTTTGGCTTTGCGGTGTTGTTCTTTGCTTGTGGCTTTGACAGGTTGTCTTGAGCCGCCATGCCTTGGCTATGTCCTTTGTTCTGTGGTTTGGGAAAACCTTTCCCTTGCTTTTGATTCGCAGATCCAAAGTCTCGCTGTTACACCATTTTTTTGGTCATCTAATCCATTGGTATTAGATGGACCCAAGTACACCAAGTAAGACCAATTTTACCCCAAGTAAAATCACATTCACTATGAAAAATAACTTAGTAAACCACCTTTATTAAGTTTTTCATGGTCTAAACAGGAAACCCCATGGGAAAACATTAAATAAATCCATATTTGTTTGATTTTCCTCAAGGAATAATTAGTTAAACAATAGTTTAATTAATATTCCTGGTTATATTTAACCCAAAACAAGGAAATTAATTAGTCAAATCATTATTTGTCTTATTGTTTTCTAAGAATAATTATTTAAACATTATTTAAATAACATTCTTTGTTAAATATGACTAAATCTCCCTTAAATAATTAAATAAATCATTATTTAGTTGGTTATTACACAACCATATCCTTAAAATGATAAATAAATCATTTATTTATTTATTATTTTTAAACCACATCCTTAAAATGATAAATAAATCATTTATTTATTTATTATTACTTAATCACATCCTTAAAATGATAAATAAATCATTTATTTATTTATTATTTACAAATAAGGGGATTTGACTCAAGTCAAATTCCTTTTCCCTCCAACAAATATAATAAAATATTACATAAAAGTTGAATCTAGATTTGGTTAATAATATTTTAATTATGCACCTATCTTTAGACTAACTCAATATTTTGTTATAAATAGCAGGGTTTTCCCATTCATTTGTCACCTTTTGTTGCCTAAAGATCACTCTGGATCTCAACTCTTGGTCTGGCTATTGATCCATTATCATAGCCATATTTTTCCATTTTTGTCTGGGTTTTCTACACCATCAAGAGAGAGGAATTCTAAATTTGAAGTGTTGAGGACTTACAAGAACCCATCCCATTGAGGATATTGTGAAATACCCTCTTAAAGTTTCAGCACATTAAAATTATTGATATACTCTTGTCTTGTCTATTGGATCTATGGAGTAAATCTTATTTTTCTACTGTTTAATGTCTTCTAATGCATAGATCTATATTTTTTCAGCATTTGTCTTGATCATCTAACTGTAGATCTGAAGATATTAGCAGTCATTTCTACTGTTAGGGTTGTTTGTTATGCGCAGCTAAAGTGGTCTTTTTTCGTACACCTCGAATCAAGATTCATACTAATAACTGGCGACTCCACACAGGTTTACCATTATGACCGCTGTCGTTTTTCTGATCCTTGCATATCCAACTGCTTCAAACCCTAGGATTTCTCTTCAGCCCCTTGTTTTTCTTATTCTTGATGTTGTTTTTAACCCATAAAACCCTAAAACGATAAAAATTCTAACTTCCGCGTGTTTTCAGACCGATTGCATAGGTGACAGACATTAGCCGCAGCTGAGACAAATTTTTTTTCTAAAACCTGCCGCCGAGAGTGTCGGAAGTGCAGGTCGCACTTTTTTGCCCAAAACATGTGACCTGGAACTCCAGGGCGCACTTTACAGCCCAAAAAGTGCGACCTCTGCTGAAAACAGGTCAAAAACTGCGACCCAGACTTTCTGCTGGGATTTTTCTGAAAGTTTTCTGGCTTTTGCTGAGCCTCTGTTCAGGGTTGTCTAACCTCCGTCTCCGCCCGTTTTGGACCTATACTTGTTTTGTTTCGCTCAACTAAGTGGGAACCTAGCCCCCTAGGGCTTCAGTACCCTCCAATTTTTGTGGAAGAGTGTTTGTTGTTGCAGGTTGTCTGAAATTTCAGAGTCTTTAGCGATTTTTTTAGATCTGATACCTCATCTTCAGATCCACTTCAGATCGGCTTGTTATCCATCCAAATCACCTCATATAGCCTTTTTTGGGTTTTCCTTTAGGGTACACTCCACTTCCCTCTTGGAGATAGCCTTTTTCCACCTCTTTTTACAACAATTTCCCTTTGATTTGTTGTTGTTTTCTGCACCACTTTCCAGCAGATTTTGTCTTTTAGATCTCTGTCCCTCTTGAACTAGATCTATTAGCCTTTTTTAGTGTGTTTAAATTATTTTTTTTCTCACCTATAGACTAGTTGTTGAGAGACCCACCTCCTTGGGTTTAGATTGGTGCATTATTAGCTGTTTATTTTCTGTTTTGCAGGCCTATATACTGACATTTGCAGGTTTATTTACAACTATACAACACACTTTTTCTTTTTTCTCTACAAATGTCTAGGTTTAAAAATTAAAATTTACACACTTTTACACACACACCCTAAGTGAAAAAGGGCTTGGTTAACACCGCTAAGCAAAGACTCGAAAACATTGAAATTAATTGGTCGTGCACCTCTCTGCCCTTGTTTCGACATTGTAATAAGTTGATCCTGCACCTCCTTGCCCTTGTCGATCTCTTTTTCTTTTGTGTTGTGTTTTTGTCATCACCATTGCGCCACCAAGGCGTTCATCCCAGAGACTTCTTGGCCTTCATCCTCAGTTTCCGGTAGGGAGACTTACTCCTTCGCATAGGATTCGAGTTAGTCCTCAACCGAGTCCGCACTTCGACTCTTCTTATAGTCCTTTGGGTTCTCCTTCTTGTTCCACCTTCGGTTCTCCCCCTGTCACCTTTATCGTGTCTGGTGCAGGACCTAATACTGGTGGTAACCCTGGCCCTCCCGCCGAGAATACCACTAGTGGGACCGCAACAGACACTATCCCGGCTGCACCCTTGCTCCCTTTCATGGCAGGCCTCAGCCTCTCTGACTTCGACTAGCTGATAAATGACCCTATACACCATGACAATAGTTGGCTCGCTATGCCAACAAATCTCCCTTCAGACATCCCAAACTTTGAAGGTCTTGCTGGACAAGATCCCTCAAATCATGTTAGATCTTTCCACATGTGGTATTCGTCTAATTCCATTACCGATGACTCCGTCCGTCTTCGGTTTTTCTAACGAACACTTACTGGTGAGGCTTCTAAGTGGTATGTTGATCAGACCCCTTCCTCTCACACCACCTTTGCAACTCTTTCCTGGGCCTTTTTGTCTTATTTCCAACTTTCCCTTCGTTACGACACTGGGATCGAGCTCTTGACCTCCTTTCGTCAATCATCTACGACCCGCCTATCCAACCATGTTCAGGAATGGCGGAGAAGAAGGAGCCTATGTCGAGCCCCTACCTTTGAAGACCGTGTCTATATGGATTGGTTCCTTAGGACTCTCTTTCCACCTATTGGAAAAGACGTCGCATCGCACTTTCCTCAAACCGAAGAAGCCGCTCTCCAAATTGCGTTAAAATATGACCTGATCTACGCTCAGTCGGGTTATGTTTATACCTTTCTACCTGATCTTCCTAGACCCGGTGGTGCCAATGCACCAGGGGCATCTCATGCTGCCGATGGTATCGTTGGAGCTCTCTTTAATCCATATGCCCAACCTTCCATGGGATATGGTTTTCCTCAGGGAGGGGCCAACACCTCCTGCAATTTCCCCCCTCCTGGTAGCACGTATCCAGGATATGGCATGCCTCCTCCTTTTGCCCAACCTCCTGTTTACCACACTGCTACCCAACCTCCTTTTTATCCACAGCCTAGTTCTCCAACTCCTCCAGCATTAGCACCTCCTCCTCCCTTGCCTTCTCAAACCCCGCAACAACAAATACCACCCCCTCAGGGACAAGTGTATGCACAACAGGGCGTGACTAATACTCCTCCCTCAAAAAGGAAGAGGAAAGGCACTCAAAATCAAGCTGCCCCTGGTAATCTTGGACCTAATCAAGGTAATGCTCCTAACACTACTCAGCCCAAGTAGGATAGGCCTCTTCGTACGAACAAGCCATGTTCTTGTTGTGGTGTTTATGGCCATTATATGCATGATTGTACTCTTCTACCTCAAATGCGACAGCTATGGGAGTCTCAAGCAACTTTGAGAGGACAGAAAGCCATTCCTTCTGTTCCTCCCAGCCCTGCACCTAGTCAACCAACTGTGCTTACTGATCCTTTCCCTAAGCAAGGATTTGTGGCTACACAACCACCTGACGGTCAGAAGGCCACTCAACCTCTCCCATCTGGTTCCCTCGATTACCATATTTTCATGATTTCCTCTGATCAGCCTTCTGAACCTCCTTCTCCTGGCCCTTTACCTTCAGATGGTACTCATGACCTCCTGGATCTGCTAGCCACTACCCCCAACCCTTATCTTGCTTTTACCTTGGTTCAACAGGTCTCTTTGATTCCCCCAGCTACAACAGTGCCTCATTCACCTCAACCGAAACCTTTTTCCATTGTGACCATTTCGGGTAAGAAGGGAAAAGCCTACAAGGGGGCACCAAATAACAAGTACCCCCTTTCCTTGTTCACGCGTTCTGCTTCAGATCTGCCTACTCCCATTAGCCCCCTCCTCCCGATGCCAACATGATGGAGCCTTCAACCACCTTTTTCCACCTATCATCATCCATAAGAACCCCGGTGGAAGCCCCCATGGAGACTTCCCCTGATGATCTTCTTGGCCTCCCCCCAGCGATCACCCCAGGCTCAGCATCGGTAGATCCTCTATCTGCTAATTCTTCGGTAATTCCCCATGATGTTGCGCCTGTGCGCCTTTCTTCACATGATGATGATTTAGGTAGCTCTACCATGGCAAGTGGCCTCCCTTCCTCTAGTCAACCCATATTTCACTCCGATGAAGACATTATGGAAGCACTGAACAATCCCGACTTTCCATGGAATGATATGCACCACCGTGCGTACTTCCTCCCGCAGCAGTCCCATGACCAATATGTTGTGGAAACTAAAGACTTCCTTCCTAAAGAAGTCGATTGGTTTAGAAATCCCATCCTTGCACTCGATGCTTTCGAAGAAGGAAATATGGCCAATATCTCTCTTACCATTAAAATTGACATTTCTAACAAACTAGGGGTTGAAGAAAATATCACTTTAGGCGCCCATTGCACCACGGAAGAGGTTGAAGCTTACACCAAGCTATTCAAATAATTCCGCGATATTTTCACCTGGTCTTATTCAGAAATGCCCAGGCTTGATCCTGCCATTTTCAAACACCATATCGATACATGGCCTGATGCCAATCCTGTCCGTCAAAAATGAGATCCATTAATCCTTCCAGACGAGAAGCTATCAAAGCTGAAATCGATAAGCTCAAGCAAGCCGGTTTTATCTATCCTGTTGAATACACCACTTGAGTGTCCAATCTGGTTCCTGTTCTCAAGAAACAAGGCACCATTCGTGTCTGCACTGACTTTCGCGATCTGAACAAAGCTTGTCCCAAAGACAACTTCCCCACACCATTCATTGATCAGATCATTAATGAGTGTGTGGGGCACGAGGTTCTATCTTTTATGGATGGTTTCTCTGGATACAACCAAATTGTTATCCGTCGTGCTGATCAACTCAAAACTGTGTTTATTAGTTCGTGAGGAACCTTCGCCTATCGAGTCATGCCATTTGGCCTTAAAAACGAAGGAGCCACTTTTCAGCGGGCTATGTCTTACTGTTTCCATGACCTGGCTCATATTATCCTTGCTTATTTAGACGACCTTACCGCACGTTCTAAACTTCGGGCATAACAACTTCACGATATGCGGACCGTCTTTCTCCGATGTCGCAAGTATAATATCCGCCTTAACCCGCTGAAGTGTGTCTTTTGTGTGCCCGCTGGCCATCTTTTAGGCTTCATTGTGTCTAAAGATGGTATCACTCTTGACCCATTAAAATTTCAAGCCATCCTTGAGCTTCCCATGCCTTGTACTTTACGCCAGTTACAAAGCCTCCAAGGCAAAGGTAATTTTCTTCACTGGTTCGTACCTGAATATGCCACCACCACGCATGGGTTCCTTAGACTCCTCCACTCCAATATCCCTTTTGTATGGGATGCCTATGCTCAAAAATATTTTGATGCCATGAAGCATGCTCTCACGTCCGCTCCCTTGATTCGTCCCCCTGACTTCGATAGGGATTTCATCCTGTATATCTCCGCTTCCACCCACTCAGTCGGAGTCCTTATTCAAGAATATGACAATGGAATTAAGCATGTTATCTATTATGTCAGTAAGAACCTCGTAGGACCCCCTGTATCCTACTCCCATGAAGAGAAATTAGCACTGGCTATCATGTTCTCGGTCCAAAAACTTCGTCATTACATCCTCATGTGTTCCACCAAGGTCGTGACTAATTCCAACCCCATGGCATTCATATTGAGTCGTTGAATCATCAGTGGGAAGTACGCCCGTTGGATCATTATCCTCCAGGAATTCGATCTTGAATTTGTCACACCAAAAAGTAAGAAAGGTTTAGCCCTCGGTGAACTCATTTCCGAACTACCTACAGGTACGCAGGATCCTCCAATTAATGATAGGTTTCCTGATGAACACTTATTTTCCATTACCACCGATGACCCCTGGTATGGGGACATCCTCACTTATTTGCGAACTCAAAAGTTCACCCTCCATCTTGACCGTGACGCTCGACAACATATTCGACACCGGGGCCCCCGCTACCTTCTCATCGTTGATGACTTTTATCTTCACAGTGTAGATTTTGTCTTTCGTCGTTGTCTCACACACGCTAAAGCAGAATAAGTCCTCAATGCCTGTCATAGCAATGCTTGCGGTGGCCACCTCTCCGGTCTAGCCACTGCCCAGAAAATTATGCGCGCTGGGTACTTTTGGCCTTCTCTCTTTGGTGATTGTATTAAGGCAGTCAAACACTGCCCCAATTGCCAACATTTTTCCTCCAAGGAACGCGCCCCTCCAGCTCCCCTTCATCCTGTTATCTCTGTTGACCCCTTCTGCAAGTGGGTCATAGACTTTATGGAGTGTCGACCGTCATCAGCTAGTAGCCATAAGTATGTCATTGTGGCAGTTGACTATTTCACTAAATGGGTTGAGGCCATGCCAACGTTTAACAACACGACAGCTACCGCAACCCTCTTTTTCTTTAACCCTGTGATCGCTCGATTCGAAGTTCCGAAACAATTGGTCTCCGATCATGGCCGACATTTTGAAGATGAGATATGGCAAGAGCTATCCTCACTGTTGGGCTTTGAGCACCAATATTCCTCCTCCTATTACCCCCAAGGTAATGGCCAAGGTACGGCCAAGAACAGAGAGGGTTATGTCTTGTCCTTTTATTCTCACAGTAGTTTTCCCACCAGTCCTTGACATGGGGGGTAGCTTTGAGGAGTGTAAAAATAATCTTCTCCCAGTCGGAAAAGTCATGAACCGAGAAATATCCTTCTAATAGATTCAACCATCTATCTACGGCATCAGCATCTATTTGACCCTCAAATATGGGAATGTCAAAATTTACTTGTACCTTAAAGGGAGTCGCACCTCCAGAGTGGCTACTGGATGCAGATGCGCCGCCGGTGGGCAGCCATTGAAGGATTTGGCCAAAGTTATCCATCATTGCGTTCCTTTGTTTTTCGAGGGCCTCCTTGAGCAATATTTTGATAGGATATCCTGCTCCCTCATATTTCTTTTCATCCCCCATGGGCGTTCGTCGGGGTTTGCGAGGGTGATCTTGCAAAGGTTCCACCAGATCGAGCCCTAACTCCTTTTACTCCGACCTCGTTGGGGACATGCAAAGAAGGATCGAGAAAAAGTAGACCCGCTCTGATACCACTGAACCGTATTTATGCAGGAATGCAATAGAATAAACATATAACCATAAATACAAAGATGCAGCGGAAATAACACTTCATTTCATTAATATCAAAGAACTGAGATTTGCTTACAGACAGAATGGAATTAAACTAGCTAGGGTGTTGGTAGCTATCTTTGAGAAGAGATGTGGAAACTACAGGCCTCTGAACTGAGTTACGATGAGGCTCGAGGGCCAATTTATTATTTAGAAACAATGGAAAACCCTAAACATCCAAAACCCTAACCCTAGGAGATGAAGCGCCAAAACTATGGGCCCCGTTTGGGTAAATTGGTGTTTCAACTTCTCGGGAACGTGACTTTGACATACGATCTCTGTTTGACGCAAACCATACCTCGTTAGAAAGATCTATTCGAGGAATAAAAATTTTGAGTGAGAAACATTGGTCCATGGATTAATGTTTCTCCCAGTTTTCCCAAAAAACGTCGTTTAGGGCCTCAAAACGGCTCCAGAAGTTCAAGACCCGAAAAAATGCTAAAAATAGTAAGTTGTGTCAAAACTGAAAAACTAAAAGAGACAATGGTGGGGCCCCGAGTGGAATAGGCGGGTGACCACCAATGTCCACCTGGATCATAACTGCTCCTAGAGGAAATCCTCACCATTAAACCATCATTCCTGATTTAAGTTGTTTAATTCCTAAAAGACCGCATGAACAATACCATTTGGCACATTCAAGCCAAGCCATGTAGCATCAAGTGAATACACTGGTGAATGATTCACATAGCAACAATAAAACTTTATCAAAATGATGCCAATGGTGAAGTGGTAAAAATTGTTGTTGAACCATTACAATGTTATGGTGAAAAACCATAGGATAGGTTTGTTGATATAACATATACATACTTATATGCCCAAAGATAATGAGAATGATCATATATGCCTATGAAAAACCCCTTTTATTTTATATAGTTATAACAGGACCTAAGCCTCGCAGATGAAGCTTAGAGAGCTTAAGTAAAACGATTGAGGCTTAGGAAAAATTAGTTCTTGATTTTACCCTAACCAGTGGTGGACATAAGAGCATACAGACATGGGGATGATTGTTTTTCTCTTGAGTATAATTGTGGATCATCAGGGTAGAAAATATGATGCTTCCTTAATAAAAAACGAAAATTTATGAATTAGTGAATGATGTATACAACTTCTTTTCAAAAAAAATTGATGTAATTATTATTATTATTTTAGTCAATTAGAAGTATGCGACACCACCAACCACCAACTCTCAAGACTCATAAATAGGGGGGTGGCTTGACATGCCCCCCCATGCACCATACATACAGAGTAAAGGTTTAATCCATGGTGGGTGTTGGTGGAGTTTCTCAATTCTCCCTCACAATTATTTTTCGATGCTGGTGGTCTAGTGCCTCCAAGGGTGGCAAGGTAGACTTCACGATGTCCCTGTAAACTTGGCCCTCAATTTCTATAAAGACAATTTCCTATTTCAATGGTTATCTTTTATGCGACTCAGTTGATGGCACAAGCACAATAGCGAAGTTTGAGATCCTGGTATTTGGAAAATTCTAAACTTTAAGACGTTATTGAGTGCATAAGGGGCATGGTATAAGGTTCAACGCTTTGTTGTATGCCTACAACTGAGTCTCCCTCTCTTCACTCTATTGATTTATGAGGTAACTCAAAGTCCCTAGTTGGTTTGGTTTATACTGTCACATGTAGTGATTTGTCGGCTTAATTTTGGGTTATGGCTCCTCTCTCGCTCTATATTGGGTTTTTGATTTTATGGTATTCTTGGTTTATTTCATTTGGCCTCATTTTTTCTATATTGGCTCGAGAATACTGTGTTCGACTAAGAATATAGGTCGCAACCCTAATTTTATTTTAGGCTCAAAAGCTTCTTTTTGTGGGCAGTAGTATGTAGCAGTACTTGGATGGAAGAGGCAAAATGTAAGGGTTCTAACTGGTCTCTAACTTTATTTTCTAATGAAAATTATAATTGTGTCTTTGAGAAAAACTTTGTTTAATATTACATATCAATTTTATGGTAAATATTATATAAATATCCTTTTTAATGAAATGCATGTAAAACTTTACATATAAATATAAAGTTGAAATTTTATTTTATTATATATATTGAAGTATTTTAATATTGTTACATATTCAAATATTTTTAATAATTTTATTATTATTAATATATGTTTTAAATTATATATATTGATTTTATGTTAAATTTAACATTTTTTTTAAACACAAAGGAGTAGAGATTAAATTGAAACATGTGTTTGGTCACAACGAATACACGGGAGATACAAAGCATTACATATATATTTTTTTAAATAATACACCATGGAGGCATTGTTTGATGTACGAAAAATACTATGATGGAAACATAATATAATAGAGAAACAACATTCATAGATCCTAGAAAGTTGTTCTAATAGCAGGACACATTTACAATATGAGCTCATTAAAAAAGGAAAAAGAGAGCCCCCACTCAAGCCCTGTTAATATCTACATGCCAATTTCTTATGGGATGGATTGAAGTAGTACTTGAAATACCCTAGTTTTCTAGAGCATGAGGAATTTGTTTCAAGTTCTCTAGATGTCGCCGCATAGCATCAAGTTTGCCATCATGACAGGAGATTTTGTCCTTCAGTGAGTGATTTTCCTCAGTCAGGAAGATAAGAGATTTTGTATGTCGATGAAGTTTCCATTTTATTTCCATGTTCTCCATATAAATGGCCTCAATTTGATGGCTACAGACATTATAGGAATATGTGCCTCTAGTAGAAGTTGAGTTTCCTTTCCTAGTAAGCATGATTGATAGAGAAATAGGGGGGACCCAAGTGACATAGTAGGTTGGGCTCAAGGGATTCAAATAGGAGGTGTTAGTGTAGTTGAAGGTGGTGCAAAAAAAATTGATAGACACATAGTTGGTAGTATTTATATGGACAGGAGGGGCAGTGACAAAGAATCCAATCTGGCCACAATTCTTTCACAATGATTCGCATGGATTGGGAAAATAGGGAAAACCCAAAATAGAGGGAGATTCCAAATAAGTGAAATTAATAAGCGATGGTGACAAAGCGCTAGAGGAAATGAGGATTTCTCCTTAGGGAACAAAGGAAACCAAGAATTAAAAAAGTTTAGGAAAATACCGACTAGTGAATTTCGCCCTCTATCATCGAAGTCCGAACTGCTTAGGCATCCATGAGCCTTGCGACTATCGCTTATGTGAATATATTGGGAAATATATCAATCCCTTCTGTGGATATTACTCAACTTGACATGGGGTAGCCAATTACATATCCCACTGGCACTGATAGAACATATGCTCACGTAGAGTCAGTTGCAGAACCTACTGTCACCAGGGATGGAAAACCAGACAATTATTTAATTAATTAATTGACATAAAAGGCGCTTTGGAATGATAGGGAGAATTCCCACACTATAATTGAATCATGGTATAATAATGAAGGATCCAAACATAGGTCATGGATTTAAAGCAGGAGCCATTGGCCTCACATGAAGAGGTCGTCGAATCACTATTAATATTGATGATGCCAAACATCTCATAATTCATCATAGGGGGAGGTGTATGTTAAATTTGAGGAAAGTGATTTTGTCTGAACACTAAGGAATAAGTGTATGGATTAAATGGTTTAGAATCCCCTACATTGTCCCCTTTCTCATTTGTGGCCTCAACATCATTCAAATACCATTTCATGGGAGCATTAAACTTTATATTTCCCTTTTATATTGCCACCATGAATGAGATGCAGTGTGGTTGGCATGGGGATTTTATGCATCAAATTGAAGCCTAAGGTATTTTTTTCCAATGCTTGGAACCATTTATTTCTATATGGACCACATTGAGGAGGCATGCTAGATTGCCTTGACGATTTGCTTCTAAATTTTGGCATATCAGAATATGGAAGAAAGACTTCGAGATAAAGTGTTTCGTAGCACGTTCAATGCTTCATAGAATGATCTTGAGATGCTTCTCTTTAGAAAATGTGTCATTAATCAAATGGTGTATAGTAATCAGAGGGCCTCCCAAGATTACTATCTTGAGCCAATATCGTGCCTAGTAATAGTCCATACATTTCCTCTTGGTTGTTGTTCTTGCCTATCCCAGGAATACTAAGTGACTAGTTTTCCTTCAGGACTAAAAAGAACCTCATGCCACCCCTTTATTTTAAAGTTAATATTAAAATATCATCTTATTAATAATATTTTTTTTAAATCCCTAGATGCGGGTGACATGTCCAAATCACGCGAGGAAAGATCCTCCCATGCTTAAGCTGACGCTGCCTTGCAATGCCAGCTCTAACATGATGCAGAAACTCAATTAATCAATCAGTCATAACAGAGCTCTGCCGCACCTGACCTCTTTCCATACTTTGTATCACATGCAATCACACTTGGATTGTCCCTCACCACATCTATGCACGTGCCACAACCCCTCACCGCATCTGCACTTGTGCCACAGGTCTTCAAAAGGCACTGAAGCTTCCCATTCAACCTTCTCACTGCTGCTCTAGCTGGTCTTAAGAGCCATCGTTGTTATTCCCCTTGCCATCATGCCGCTACTCCATCTTCCCTCGCGCATCTCCACTACGCGCTCCCCTTGTTGTGTGCCTGCTGCTATGAGCCCCCTATCGCAGGCCCTCCTGAAATGTTCTCCTCCCTCTGAGATCCTCCTTGATGCATGCGCCCTATTGTGAGCCCCTCGGTTGTGTGCCTCCCTGTTGAAAGACCCTCCTACTGTGCCTCTCCCTGCTGCGCGCTATCTGCGGCGAGCTCCCCCGCTACATGCTCCCCACCCCCCGTTGCACACCTCTATTGCACATACTCCAACTGCACATCTCACTACTCTTGGCCTGACATCCCTACCTCTTCTTGATAGCCTCCCCATGGCCTCGCGACAACGTCAGAAGCCCATCAGGGGTAGCCAAAGAGGTTCATTCTCGGGGCCCTATCACCGCGGTCAAGATCAGCGTTTGGAATCCATTGAAGGTTCCTCTTTAGGCAACCACGAAAGGGAGGCTACTCAAAATCCTAACTGCACCTAGGAAGAGATTGTCTTAACTCCGTAGAAGCCTAGGGGTAGAAGAGGCCCCAAAAAATCTACCATAGTGCACTCTAAGCTGCCCACTCCTCGGAAAATCGAGCTGCTCCCTATTCACGAGCCAGCGGAGGAGGAGACAGACGTTTGGATCATGGATTCGGATGGAGTCTAGACCAGTGTTTTAGATTCAGAGTAACCTATTGCTCCTATCATCCACGCAGCCCCCTCTCCCCCCCCTGAAGCCCCCGCGCAAGCCTACAACTGAGGAGGAGGCCATTGCACGTGAATATGGATGCCTCATCAAGGAGGAGGACCCTGCAACAAAGGAAGATGAAGGAACACCATGACTGCGCAGTAGCTCGGTTCATTTCTGTTTTTTGTCAACTCGGGACATACTATAGCTATTTTGTTTTTATATGTGACAAATTTTTTTGTAAAACATGACTATTTGACTCTATTAAGGGGTTGGTTTCCTCCTAAGAGGCAGACCCAACCCTACTTTATTTTGAAAACTACCAAGGCTGGGATTGGCTAAGCACCGCTTGCCATCTCAGCCCAATGCCTATGTAAAGTTTCTTTTATGATCTAATATAGTTTAGCCTAAATTAAAAATAAATAAATAAATAAATATAAAAATAAATAAATAAATAAATAAAATTTAAATAAGAATTATACATTCCCTCATATAGTGATGTAGAAAAATATTTATTAATAAAACAATAAATTTTAATTTTAAATTATTTTATATATGTATTTATTTGTATAACATTTGTTTAACATTAATATAAAATATTTTAAAATATTTTATTTATCATTTATTTTAATTTTTTAATATTAATATTTTTTTAAATATTATATAACGTAATTTCATATTGAATATGAAAAAAAATCCCCTAAATTAAGCTATCAAAATTATTTTTCAACATAATAATTAAAAAAAAACATATATTGAAATATTGAAATTTATATGTAATATTAAAAAAAAGGAAAAATATCGAGACATTATTAATTTCTTTATTTACCAGTATAGATCCATATTAAGCACAATCTAGAATATTTAAAGAGGGATCAAATCTTTTCGGGTGCAAACTTTTTGTACTCTAAAAATGGTTTGCACCCAAAAAGATTTGATCCCTCTTTAAACATGCTAGATTGTGCTTAATATGGATCCCAATGAATTTGCATTGCTCTCTCAATTCTTATAGATCCCAATGAATTTGAACCCCCCCTCTCTCTCTCTATCTCTCTCTCATTGTTAAATTTACTTTTTTGAATGCTATATAGAATACATAACTTTTTTGTTAGATTTTAGGGAAAATTTACAAAAAATTATATACCTAAAAAATGACCAAAATGTATAATACTAAGACTTTTTCAAACATTTTAACCATAAAACTTACTTTTTTCAATAGGTTTTTATGATATATCCATAATTTTTTTAATATATATATATTAAAAAATTATGAATATATCATAAAAAGAAATTCAAAAAAGTAAGTTTTATGGTTAAAATGTTTGAAATAGCCTTAGTATTTTATATTTTACATAACATGTACGATGAAATATTCTGAAGTATTTTGTCTATAGACTATATTAATCACGTTAATTTTTTTTTGTTATTAATATATTTTAAGTATATGTCATTATTATTTAATCTATTTTACTGATGACTCACATTGAATTTTTTTATTATTATGAATATTTTTAAATGTCACATATTTCTTTGTTTTTGTTTGTTAACTTGTATGTGTCCTCCAAAGATGACTACATGCTTAATCTTTGGCCCTAGAAATTGCGACCTAGAGGCATCTAAGTCATCAAAATCACTTGGGGATCACACTTGTCCTGGGCCACACCAGCCCTTAAAATGACTGGATTTTTTCCCACGGAGTTTGAAACTGGTGACCTTCACATCACTGAGTGACTTAATAGTACACCCATCAACGTCTATTTTACCCCGTGGGTTTTAAATGTCACATATTAATTTTATATTAAGAATTGAAATAATTACACGTCCCCTTTGATTAGGAAGTACTTTGAATTTTTCAAATAGTTTATTTAAATCTAATGTTAAAATATTTTTGAAAAGCATGAGGTTTAAACGTTTTACTCAATTTTTTTTCACTTTTAATTATTTTTTGTTTTTAAAGTTGATATGAAATTATATTATGTTATGTAGACATGGAAATATTTTATTTATGATTAAGAGTGAGTAGACAATTTTTACTACATTGGATTGTAATATCAAGAACAAATCTAATGACCATAGTGAGGTTGAGATTATTGATATGTTATAATGCTTTTAATTAAAACTAACTATACATGCATACTCATTTTTATTTTTTTATTATAGCCAACATTATTTTTCTATTTATAAAATAATTTAGTTTTATTTTAAGAGAGACATGTGTCAAATCTACATTGAACATAAATGGAGTCACACTTCACCCTTATACCAGGTTGTAAAATACACCTTACCTCTCAATACCACAATATTATAAATTTCTTTATAATTATATAAAGTAAAGAATATAAACTATTAATTTATCAATTGCTTATTTATTTTATAATATCATTATATAATTTATTTTTAATTTTTATAAATTATTAATAATTAAGTATTTTAAGTTTTATGCAAAAGCTTTTGAAGTTAAGCTTATGATTATTGTCTTAGTTGTATATGTGAGTAACGTCCCCTTACATTATCCTAAAATAATAAGGAAGTCTTGAAAAGTTTCAATACGAAATTGTATTTTGGTTTCCTTAATAAATAAATAATAATTTTGATATATTAAATTTAAGTTTTTTAATATATATATGTGTGGATAAGTACTAAGTACTGTAAATTGTATGTTGGATTGGTAAAGTTGATGCGGATATTTGTAGTTATATTTAAGTGTTATGATGAACATGAGTACAACATAATAGAAATTTGAAAATTTCAAACCCTCATCAGTATGCTCTAACACGACCAATTACCTTTGACACTTTTTCAAAGATCAATATAAAATGACTATATCACTTTAAGAACATCTTTAGAAAATCCATGAGACAATTGAGTTGCAATATAAGTGTTTCTTTGTTAAAAATTGCTTTGGAAATATTATCTAGCATCCTCATGTTGACCAAATTTTGAACCTGCCAGACCTCTTCCTTGGTAGTTGGGTTTTTCAGTGGGAGTCTTCTTACTGTTGGGGCTACGCAAATACCTCTTGTAGCTGGGAATTAGTTTGTTATAGTTTTTCCTTCGTACCAAGGATATCTCATTATATGCTTGACGGATGGCAAGCCCAATCCTCATTTCAACTTATTATTTTATCTCTTGGAATTATTGGACTACGTGATCTCTGTGTCAATGGAATGGCTTTTAGGCTAGGGTGACTATGTATAAGGTAGATATCTCCACCATTGAACATTATTTTTATTCTTGTGATATAAAGGGAAATGTTCAAGGAGTGCGACATCGTTTAAGACTGTGTAAAGAAATTATAGATTTTTTGGATCAGTGTATCTAACAATATTGAGGGAAAGTTGGAAATCCTAGTTCAAATCCAAAACAAAGGAATACAACAAAGTATATGACCAATTCAATGTCTAAGCTATACCTATATAATTTGGCAATGATTGTTTCTTATTATTTTCACTCGCAATAGCCCTTCGTGGCTTGTCAAAGAAAAACCACTCTTTGGTAACTTCACCTTGAACAAACAAGTCAAAGAGCTCTACAAAAATCAAACAAATACCATTCAATAAAGAAACTCTAAATCTTCAAGTATTTGACCAGAGAACCCTTATCAACAAATTTAATTTCTCTAAAAAAATGAAAGCTCCTCTGAATATTTAAAAGATCATGTTATTCATGACTTTCATGGTCCTTTTTCTTCATATTTTTCTTATAGGTCTACTGTAAATTGATCATGTTATGCGTCAATCACTAGATACTATAAAAAAATTTAGGAAATACATAAGAAATTATATTACAAGTAAATACAAGCCCCATAAGAATTCTAGGGGAACGATCTTAAGAAGAAAAGAGCAAGTTTCCAAAGTAAATTTTGAAAATAAGTATTCTAATGCTCTTCATATGTTAAAAAGTTCAAGAAACCTTTTTAGAGAGGAAAATGTGTTGAAGTTTGAGAAGCTATGAGATGAATTTATCTAAAGAAACCCATCTGCCCCAAATCCCTGCCCTAAAGAAGATTTAAAGAAAACATTAAGGAAACCCTTCTGCCCCAAATCCCTGCCCTATAGAAGATTTAAAGAAAACATTATTTTGATTGACAAATCCAATTGGGCAAATATGAAATAAGGTAACTTAAGAAAGGGTAAAAGGAAGAATATCATTATTAATGTGCTTGGGAAAGCAATCATTAATATTAAATATTATTAAATGGAAATTCAAATTTAAATGTTTTCCCTCCAAACATTTGATCAACCTGGTTTCATTTAATGAGGGGTAAATCTTAGCACTTAATATGCCTCCATCACTTCATATATATTAATGTCATCATAGCTCATTATAAGGTCTTCATTAAGAGCTTGGATGTCTTGTAAGTCTAAAGTCTCGCATATCTTCGCATGGCAGACTCATTTTGGCATTGGTTCTTATCCATATTTTTGTGGTCTCTATTCTCACACGGAAAGCAATCATGGCATGATCCTTATACCATATTTGGATGGATTGGTATGAATAATTCTATGGATTGATACATTCGCATGTCAAACCAAATTTAGCTGAATTTTATATATGATTCTATGACTATACTCCTTCACATGACAAACTAGTTTTTGCATGATCCTAATGTATGTTTTCATGGCTCCATATCTTCGCATGGAAAACTAGATTTGGGATGGACCTTATGCATGTTTGTGTGGTTTTATATCCTCGTATGGTAGACCAGATTTAAATTGGTTCTTATACATGATTTTATGGCTATACATATTTGCATGGAAGACCTCCATGATGTATTGATGTCTTTTGTGATCCTACGCGCATGCCAGACATCATGTATCGATGACCTATGTGATCCTATTTGCATGGAAGACATCATGCAATCAATAACTTCTTATGATCTATCCCGTGATCCTATTCGCATGGCAGAGATGGTATATTGGATGAAATTTCGATGATTTTAGTATGGAAGGCATGCCCTTGCAGGGATGGAAAACCAATTTGTATGATGATGACAGACCTTTATATGATGGAATTTAGATGGAAGACCAATGAAAGAAGACCTTATATGATGACGATTTAATTCATATGGCAGACCCTTATTGATGGAAAACATATGTATGACATGATCCTTATGAAGGAAGAAATGATTCAAATTGTAATCAGATGACCCAAAGATAGACTAAGATATGTTTCATATTTATGTTCATTTGGGTGCCCTAACTAGGGTCGACACACCAAAAGTATATATATATATATATATATATATATATATATATATATATATATATATATATATATATATATATATATATATATATATATATATATAGTTTAGTATTCTTGTTATATTGAGAAGTATCGTAGTCATGAAATAGATGGGCATAGTTCTTTTTTGATGAGCATATGTGACAGTATACATGGAAGAGTGACCTTGATGCAATTATGATCATGGATCATGATTGTGATAGATATGATAGTGATGATACTTGATAGTGAAGCTTTCAATAGTGATCATGATATCTATGGATGATGGTGTCTCGGCTCATGTGACAATGAAAATGTTTCTATAATTCAGTTATGATAGTGTTGTTATGATTCAGTGATGATTGTGATATGGCATATTTGTTACCAGCTTTCTTGGATTAGCTTCGTTAAGTTCAAAAATGAGTTGTGAACTGATCCTAGTTGGCCCTGGGAGGCATGGTGTAATGACGTATCCCACTATGGATGTACTTTGTATCGTAGCTGAACAATTGATGAATATATAATAGAAGTAGAAGAATTAAATTTTGGGTTTCCCCCTTGTGGGTTTTTTCCTTGGTCGGAGTGTCTATATTTGTGCATGTTTTTATTCTATTGTTCCTTTATGTTCCACTGCATTACTAACATTATTTTTATTTCTACATGATTGATGAATATGCTATGATATAATGGGGTGATATGATATGCAAATGAAATTATATAAAGTAAAGAAAAATATATCTCATAGGAAAATTAACACGGAATCAAAGCCAAGTTGAAGAAAAGTCATGGATATCATCCTTATGAAGACACTAATGGATTAAGTACTAGAATTAAATATGTTATAGACCTAAACGTACACTAGGGTTTGAAGGAAACTCTTAGAAACCTTGTTCCAGAAAAGAATATATATTTTGGTGGATAACATAAGGTTAGGGTTTGGGAGAAACACTTGGAATGTGGATATGATAAAAGCTTGAGTAATACAACCTTGAAATGCTAGCATGATCAGTGAGAGGTTGTTATAGCACCTGTGATAGGTTCAATATAACCCTAGATGGGATAGTGTGAGCTGGGATTAGTTTTTTATGAAGTCAAATGAAAATATTGATGGTGCCAAGTAATGGCTCTTGGAGGTTGGATTAAGAGGGAGCTTACCACTTCCTTCAATACTGGTTAAAGCTAAGTACCTTCTAAACTTATGTTATTTCTTTATGTCACCGCTCTTGTTTAGATTTATTGTTTTGATTATTACTTATCATTCCTGCATGAATATATGAATTCTTCTAACTTCCTGATGAATATGTGATAAGAATATCCTTCTTGAGGATCATCTGGATGTTGAAAAGTGTAGGAAAAGAGAGCCAATATGGGAAGAGCGTTGTTGGAAAGAGGAAGCTTGAGCTAGAAAAGGAACCTGATGTAAATATGTTCTGAGAGCAAGTGAAAAGTATTTTGGGCATATGCAAGATGGAAAAATGTATATGCTAGAAGTTGCTAACGTATTCAAATATTACGAGGTATGCATAATTGTTATATTTCAATTTACTTGTAATATAAAGATGGAAAGTTAAGCGCTGAGGTATGACAAGAATATAACTCTCAGAAAATCCTTGATTCATACAATACTCTTGAGTGTTACATATCTGAGAAAGTTTTGTTCCTGGTACATGTATAGTAACAGTTAATATTATTTTGATATACACCAACTTTATAATGTTGATAGTACTTATAATTAGAATGGTAACCCTGATGGAAATAGTGTGATTTTAAGATTTATTCTTAGGATCTACTCACTATCTTCTTGTTGATATTGATAAGGATTTGATAAGTTAACAACATGGTAAATTTGATAATGTGACAAAAATGAATGTTCTGATTTGATGATGTTATGAATCTAATGGAAATGATTGTATAGCGTGATATTGAATGGAGGAAATTAACACTTGATGAATTATTGATGACATATACATGTGTATCACATTGAAGCCAAATTGAATAGTTGGCGCTGACTTGGCATATATATATGAGAACTTGATATAGTTTGACATTGTGATTTGATATGTAAAAATTGTGTATGAACTAATATGACTATGTCATGTCGAAACAATGACCTTGATGATGATTGAAGAAGCTTCCCATTCAGTGGAAGAGACCCTTAATGAGATCCAAACACCTATTATTATTTGCGTAATGATTGTAAACTTGGGGCTACCTTAGAAGTTTTGAGATGGATGAATAGGAGACCCATGATTGTAGATTAAAACAAGTCTTATAAACTTGGATTGATGATCATCTAATGTTGTTAAAGATATGTATTTTTATGTGTTAACAGTTCATTGCTGACAAGACTAGTTTACCTTAAGAAGCTTCAGGATCCACTTCTTGTAGAAGTGTTTTCTCATAATCATGATGTATTACTGTTACTCAATTTGGTGTAAGGCTTGTAATGAACAAAAAACCAGACGTGTAATTGTGTTGCAAGCATGCACCCCAAAATAGATAAAACCAAGACAAATATAGTTACTTGAGATATCTTCATGGATTAAAATATTGTTTCCGTATGAGACAATATTAGGATTGTGGTTGTTGCCTCCCTATGTGAGACAGAGAAAGGATGAATATGGTATTATTTTATTTATTTCATGTATATTTTCTAACATAATATTTGATTTTATGTCATGTACGAGAAAAAACAGAGGATTGATGCTCTATAGAACTGCACAAGGCAGTGTGATTGAACTCTTCAGTGAGTTGTTTGATTTGTTGATGAATATGAACACTTTGATATGTTGCAAAGAGAAACATCGATGCTCCATCATATTTCCTGATATTTAGATGGTAGTTTGGATTGATGTGACCCTCCCAGGTAAGGGTCTCGATTGATTGAGAATACTGAGCATAGATTTTTTACCTTTTTTGAGATCCCAAGGAGGGAATGGAGCATTGAGGGCTCTTGGGGTTGAGGGATCTCTAGACAATAGGATGGTTATGATTCTTACCCTTTGCAGTAAGTAGTATCTCACCTATTGTCACCATAGTGTGTGTGTGATCCTTTTCATTTGTTACAAGTCAAGTATCTCCCCTATCATGATTAGACAAAGTATACCCTATAATGCATCGTACCCATAAGCAGGGCTTGTTGGGATTGCCTATCCATCTTGCCAATGGGTTGAGATTACTTGAGATGGTGCGATCCTTGCATAACAAGTGGAATCTTGTTCAAGTATTGAGGATGCAGGTGTTTTACCACTTGACTCTTTAGGGTCAATGTGGGAAGATCAACAGACATTGGGATGGTTGAGATCTCTACTCTATCTGGAAAGTTTGGTTTCATCTGTTGACTAGACAATAGGATGGATGTGATCCTTGACGGTAGATGGATCTTGCCCATTTTCATAAGATGGATGTGATCATTACGTTATATGGTAAGTTTGGTCTTGCTTGTTTATCTAACAACATAATGGATGCGATCCTTGCCTGGTATATGGATCTCGCTTGTTTTCATTGATAGAGGGAAGTATCTTTAGCTCCCCTATGATGTCAGATTCCTCCTCTTTAGATTCGATATTGTTCAACAAATGGAGATGGGTAGAGATGAGTCGATATATGACTTGATGGTGATCATGATTCTACTTAAGATTACCAAGTTGATTATTGGATACAGGGTGGTAGTTGGAGCTCCCATTTAATGATTCTTATTATTCTTTCGATCGATATTGTTCAGCTAATAATCAAAGGACGAGATGAGATAAAATGGATATTTTGTTCATATAGCTAGGACAAAGGTCATATTTTGTAGGATTAATCTCCCCTAGTGTCGATCATGATTTGATTCTATGAGATGACATGAGATGAGATGACACATGATAGCACAAGACAATATGATATATGATAGAAAGAGACGAGATGATATGTTGACACTTATGATGCAAGATGAAAATTCCTCCCTCGCTTAGAGGGAGTGTTGAAGTTTGGGAAGATATGGGATGGATTTTCTTAAGGAAACCCATATGCCCCAAACCCTTGCCCCAAACAATATTTAAAGAAAACATTATTTTGATTGACAAAATCCAATTTGGCTAATATTAAATAAGGTAACTCAAGAAAGGGTCAAAGGAAGAATATCAAGTCGGTTTCATATAATGAGGGGTAAATATTAGCACTTAAGATACCTCCATCACTTCATATATATTAATGTCATCATATCTCATTAGAAGGTCATCATTAAGAACTCAGATATCTTGTAAATCTGAGGTCTCACATCTCTTCGCATGGAAGACAAATTTTGGCGTTGGTTCTTATCCATATTTTGGTGGTCTCTATTCTCATATGGAATACAATCTTAGTATGATCCTTATACCAGACTTGGATGGATTCGTATGTATAATCATGTGGCTTGATATATCCACACAACAGACCAGATTTGGATGAATTTATGTATGTTTCTATGACTATACTCCTTCGCATGACATACCAGATTTGACATAATCCTTACGTATGTTTTTATGGCTCCATATCCTCACATGGAATACCATATTTGGGATGGATATTATGCATGTTTGTGTGACTTTATATCCTCGTATGGAAGACCAGATTTACCGTGGTTATTATACATGATTTAATGGCTATACATATTCGCATGGCAGATCTCCATGATGTATTGATGTCTCTTGTGATCCTATTCGTATGTCAGACATGATGTATTGATGAATTCTATGATCCTATTTGCATGGAATACATGATGTACTGGATTAATTATTATAATCTATCGTGTGATCCTATTCGCATGATAGACATGATATATTGGATGAAATTTCAGTGATATTTATATGGAATAGATGCCCTTGCATGGATGGGAGACCAGTTTGTATGATGATGACATACCTTTATATGATGGCAGAAATAATTTGAATTGTAATCGGATGGTATGAAGATAAAATAAGGTATGTTTCATATTTATGTTCATTTGGGTGCCCTCAGAATGAGGCCACACACCTGTGTACCTATCTATATATATATATATATTATATATATATATATATATATATATATATATATATATATATATATATATATATAATGGTTAGTATTCTTGTTATATTGAGAAGTATTTTAGTCTTGAAATGGATGGGCAAATATATTTATTTATGAGCATATGTGGCAGTATACACGACAGGTGACCTTGATGTATTTATCATCATGGATCGTGATAGTTATGGATGACAGTGTCTCAGCTCATGTGTGACAATGACAATGTTGTTATAATTCAGTTATGATAGTGTTTCTATGATTCAATGATGATCGTATTGCTATGATTCAGTGATAATAGTGATATGGCAAATTTGTTACCATCTCTCTTGGATTAGCTTCGCTCAATTCACAAAAGAAGTTGTGAAATGACCCTATTTGGCCATAGGATTCCTGATGTAATGAATTGTTCAACTATGGATGTACTTTTTATCTCAGATGAAAAATTGATGAATATCTAATAGAAGAATAAGAATTGAATTTTGGGGTTTCCCCCTTGTGGGTTTTTCCCCTAGTCTCTGACGAAATCCCGGTGTCTCTATTTGTGTGTGCTTTTATTTTGCTGTTCCTTTATGTTTCGTTGCATTATTAACGTTATTTTTCTTTATACATAATTTTTTAAGATGTTATGATATAATGGGGTGAATACATTATGTAAATACAATTATCTAAATCAAAGAACAATATAGCTCTAAGGAAAATTAACATAATGAAACAAAATGACACTGAAGTATGTCCCGAGAAGAAATGTGTCATATTTAAAGCATTATATTGGAATTTTCCATTGTTGGAGAGAAGGAAAGAATATGTGGAGACCATACAACATCATGCTAAAAAGTAGAAAAGACAAAACTTTGAAGACAGATAAACAATGTAGAACATTACAAATTCAAGACTTAATTGTGAAGATTGTCTCTTGGAAAAGCCAGGGGTTCGAGTTCCGCCAAAAGAAAATAGCCCTAGAAAGAGAGATATGATAAATCATAATTTAGAAAAACAAACTAATATTCCCTAGCGAATTATTCAAACATAAAATACCACCTAATCATTCTGACATGCAAGAATATGTTATCAACTTCTATTACTCTTCACCTTGTGAGTCTGTGGATATTCAAACTCACCGCATCATAATCACATCATCTAATTCTCCAAACTTGCTCATACCCTCAATGTCAACATCCCAAGGAATACCAAGCACTTGTATAACATAAAAAAATAATCAAGTAAATTTATCAAACTAATAGGCCTTATATATATTCACTAAAGTATTTCTTAAACATTTGTGGTAGATGCATTCCTTGTAGACATACTGAAGAAAATAGTTAACCCATGTCCATAAGAAATTTCCTTGTTATTGTGGTGATTACAGGAAACACAAAACGAAGCATGAACAACATCACTTTGGTAATGATAGGGTGATTTTTCTGTTGCAATACCCTCACATTCAGAAATCCCAACAACTTTTCCCATAGTTTTTGCATCAAAAGAAGCAAAGAGAAGGCCATCCTTCAGGTCAATATCTCTATATTGTAAAACAAGTCTCATGTCTATACGAAATTCATTCAAAGCCATGATTCCATGAAAATTTCTACAATAGTATTGGAACCAATATGATCTTTGGGTAGGCCTAGGACAATCCCAAAGTGTACATTTGGGGCCTAAGAAAGCCTCCAGAGAAAGATAAATTATAGGGCATGGAACTTGAAGTTTATGTATAGTTTATTCCTCAACCTCAAGGTCAAAAGAGACATAAATTATGATTAAATTCAACGTCATCCATGACGGGAAAGGGGAAAATTAAAAAATGATGGGACACCAACTATTTATGCCTAAATCCTTATGAATGAGCGTGCTACTGCTACCTTCCCGAGGGAAAAAAATAAACACTGACTGAGTCACTATAGGACGCACATGTGCCATCATAGCAACAACAAGACCCACTTCATAAATTTTTCACGTTCTTTGCATGCAAGGAGATTTGGGTGTGTAGAGTTTGTTGTAATGGTAGCTTCAGTAATGGGAAGAGGAGGCCTCAAAATGAGTTGGATTTGTGTTCTGATTTTGTTGTCTAGTAAGTGCATGTTTTCATTCTATTTGTTTGGTTTTAAATTTGGGTAAATTATCTCTGTTTGTTAAATGGTTCATCAAATTTGTGATGTCTCTGATGGTTCAAGAAAGGTTGATTAACACCTTGTTGGATTTTTTGGACTGAAACTTTATAGTGCTTTGTTATATTTGGGTCTGTGAAGGAATGTTCATAACTTTAAATTACTTTTGTCCTTGATTGTGGTGCAAAGGATAAGAATGTTCTCATTAGGCACCCATCTTCTCACCATGGCCACAATATTTTTGCACTACAATTTTTGGAAGTTATTTATGAATTCTCATGAAATGCAGCTTAGCATTCTGCAGTTATGAAGCCCAAGGTATTCTTAAACATAGATATAACACTTATTATACCAAAATAATCCTCCATCTTCTTTTGGTTGGTGAATTTGTTGAAAGGCGCCCATGTTTTTATCAGTCTTCTTTTGATTGCATATCTTCTTCGGGACAAATAGTTTGAGTTGTTTCTTGCATGTCCACTTTTTTCATTTAATTAAATAGTTTCAATTTCACATCATGAAAAACATTAAGCACACACGTTGAAATTATATCATTCCATGATCCCATAATATTCACTTGATTTCCACATAAATTTCCACTCTTTACATGCTTAAAATTCCCATCCACATTTTGTGCTTTTGTATTGACATGGTCCACATAGAAGTCATGAAGACAACCAAAATGTATAATTAGTTAGAATGATCTCAAATTAGTGCCACGAATTGTACACTAATATTATGAAGAATCGTTTGGAAACAACTTTCTCATTTCATCCATAGGGATTACCTCCTGATTTTTCCTAGCAAGATCCTTCTATTAATGTTTTCCCACATTTTTTCTTTACCTAGGATTTTTCAAATTAGGAAAAATTCTTTCCCAAAAAAGATATAAAAGCATACTTGGCTCCTTTTAGTGTTAATGAGCATAATAAGGACACAAAGAAATCTCCCCTTTTGACCAGACTTGGAGTGCCATGTGGCACCATCTCATTGGTCCACATGTCATTCCTAAATTCATCCACCTACCACATAATTAGTGTCAAGTCATCTCTAGAAGACTCAAGTGTATTTTCATTGACCTGAAGCTTAGAGATACATGGTGCTGCAAGAACACTAGTAACATCATCTTCCTCTTCATGAAGTTGCAAAAAACGCCACATATCATAAGACAAATTTGATGAACATAGGCTTGTTTACTGTATAAAAAATTAAAATATTAGAAATATTAAACTATTTGTTAATGTTCTCTTTTTTGATATCAATCTCAAACAATAATAATATTGAAGAACATATAAATTTTGTTTTCTCAAAGGTCCAAAACAACTTATTTTATTGATATCCTAATATGTCAACTCATGTTATTCGTTGCAAATATTGGTATTTATCATTATATATCCAATAGAGAATGAAGAGGACAAGAAAACAAATAAATGATACAAAGAAAACATAAAGAGGCCTTCATCTCATAACCATGAACCCAAGAAGCTTATAAATACTTACTTCAGTAGGATCCAAAAATAATTGAAAGAATAATATGTTTATTCTGTTGTATTGTATTGTTCTATAATAAAATAATTGACTTGGACTCAGAAAGAATAGAGATTTGACTACACAAATTATAATAATAAATACAAACATTAAATTCTAAAAAATAATATTTTTCACTAACAAGTTTGCAATGTTCATAAAAAGGGAGATTTCAATAAACACTTATTTCAAATTACATATGTGATACTACATACAACAAAATGTTGTGGACTAGAGACATTTATGGCTCTATTGGTTGCCTACAAAAATTATTGTCAGCCTATGTATTTTATATTAAACAAATAAATTGGTGACAAATTTTTAAGAATAAGTCAACTTAGACTAACAAAGTCAATCTAACTCACATTTTACTTAAGAGTATAATTGAAAATATGACTCAGGGCTGAGTGGGAATCAGAGGTATTGACTCAACTCAGTTTCCTCAAAGACTATGAAGTCAACTCAGTCTCATGAGAGTTTAGTAACATTGGGTAAAACTTGGGACTCAATAGCATATCCACACATGTTATATGTAGGCATCCTAGAAGGGATAGTGAGATACATGCCAACAATAGAATCTCATAAGATGAATTGTTTTAATGTTTGTACATGTAGTACACACCCTTTCTTCGGTAAATGCAAGAAACACTAATGGATCTTAATCATTTACTCCTACCTTGTTTCCATTGGCTCTGTTGGATCCTTAGGGGAGAATGATTTTGAATGTATCTGACACATGCCCTAAACAAGTCCCAATTTTAGGATACATTTCCTCTCAAAAACCAACCCATGAAGCTCTTAAAAATCATTTTGTCCATCATTTGTTCTCCTTTTCTTCTACAAGTTGGAGTTGTTACTTTGTAAAATGAATGAGCCCATAGGTTCCTAATAAACATGAAGCAAAAAATCCACTCTTACCAATCACATGACCTAGGGAATTTTGTAATCACCTCCAAACATTCTATGGAGCTTGGTAGATGCACCCCTAAAGTATCCAACTATTTAGGAGTGTATTTTAGTACCTCAACCGCTTAGGGAATTTAGCTTACGACTTGTTGTATTTTGTTTTCTAATAAATATGGTTGAATAACTCTAGAAAACCCAAAGGATTAGTCTGGACCTTGGGGCCTTCCTTTTCTATTGAAAATCTCAAACCAAATAACCCAATGTTAGAAAAAGGGAAACAAATGTTTACCCATAATTACATTATGTGCATACATATGAACCAAGCGACGATGATGCACAAATAGTCCAACCTACTACATTGTTTTCACGAACTTCACTAAATCAAACATATCTTCAAAGTATTACTGTAAAAAAATATTGCAAAAACCAATACACGCTTCAAAAAATAAAAAATTTAATATAGTTATGAAATCAATTTGCAATGAGACAATGCATAATAGAATCACCTCAGAGTTAATGAGAATAATATGGTTAGTGATAATAAAAAATATATTGACAAAAGCACAACAACCTTCTAAAAAAAGAATAGGAAATTTCAATAATACTCATACCTGTCACAAAAACTAAAAAAAAAAAATTGCCAAATGCAACAGGTCTTTTTGTTTGTCCAAAGTCCAAACATCATAATTTAATATGTAGCTATTGTTTTTCTACAAAAAAAATCATAATTTAATATGTAGCTGTTGTTTTTCTACAAAAAATGCAAGGTAAAAGTCAAGACTTGAATGTTAAATTCAGATTTATTTATTTTCAAGGGAAATCATCCTCTCTCTTAAAGCCCAAGGGCGAAAGTGAGGGTCAATACAATAATATTCATAGGCACATCGCCATTACAAAATATTTCTCATCATCATCTCACTCATAGGAAATTGAACCTAGTTGGGGGAGATAAAAACCATTCTACCCAACCACCCGAGATAAACCCAATTGACAATGTCAGTTTCAGATATTTCCATTCTAGATATCTAATTAAATTTAAAACAGAGATTATATTACCAAGGCATTTTGTTGGCCGAAGTCCAAACGATGATAAGTTACTATTGGTTGTAAATTTTGTAGAACTAAAGGCAGTAGTAAAACTCAATACCCGAATGTAAATATTGCAAGCATATTTCAAATCACACAACCAGGGGAAAAACACATGAACTGACATAGATTTCACATGAGTGACCATTGTCAGTAAGGAGATGTCTGATGGACATGATTGTCACATGATATAGTGATTATAGAATGGTTGTATTTGCTAAATGTTATTCTCATCATACGTTTTTGGTGAGTAGTTTATTGTCCTTGATTTTTTTCATAATTTGAATCTTTGACTATCTATCTTAACATTTATTGTTAAAAGAATAAAAATAAAAAATGTTCTAAGTTTTTAGTATTCCATTCAAATTCAATAAACTGTAATATACTACATAACTTGAGTTGGGATTTTTTAATCCACAACCAAACTCAATGTACTCATTCAATAGGCTATAATATATGCTAAATGCCTTGTATTAGATTTGTATTGTCCTTAACCCAACATCATAAATATAGTGTCTATTACAACCAATTGAATAAAATATTGAAGACTTCAATAATCAATATTCATCCTCTGAAAAAGAACATAAGAAGATAGAACATTTAACCAATACAATGATCATAAATCATATCATGTAGCCAACATGAAGGTTGAAAAAGCATTAATATGTGTTGGCCAGTTTTAGGAGACTTTGAAACCCAAATGTTGGGAATGGCACTAAATATGTAATGTAACTCATGACAAGCATACACACCAATAATTTGGATCTTAAAACCTTTAACCAACATTAGTGAACTCTTGTCCTAATAATACAATATAGAACCTCTCACTAGGAATTATGCCTACATATTCTCCAAGCTCTTCCAAACATTTTCACAATCTTATTGCAATAGGTCTAACCTTGTTGACAAAGCTTCCATCACCGCAATTTGTTGCATGCACCAATTTCGCTCAAATGCTTCAAATTACTATTAGGTAGTGATCATTGTCCATAATATTGAACTAAATGTGGTCGGTCCTAACATTAAAGAAACGTTGGATAATGCTCAACTCCCCAACAGTGAGCTGAAAATCCTTGAATCATTTTAAAGTCCTAAATAGTGAGCTATGCTAAACATTATTAGTCGTAGCATTGAACAAATATTGAATCATAATATCCATTGTGTTAGAATGGGCTTCAATATCTTTTAATCAATCAATGGCATATTGTGAGGGATTTTAGGATGTCAATGATGAATTTCCTTTCTTTTCTCACTTGCCCACCCAAGATAAGGAATCTCTCAGAATTTAAAGCAAACTCACTAGGCATGACAACACTAAGATTTTAGGGAAAACACACTGCATATAAACTGCTAACAACATAAAATTGCACACATATTTTAGGGAAAACTCAATATAGGTAAGGTGAGACTTAGATGTTGATGATTTTCTTGTCAAGAAATTGCAAGACAAGTCAATGAATACAAGGCTTAAAACCTTTAGAAATGGTATTCCCTACATGAAGTAACAAATAAATACAAAGACAGATTTAGATCCTCACCTAGGACTAAAAGTCTCTCTAGAAGCAACATTGTTCTTATGCTCCTGTGGGCCATCATTTTCTTGGGAATTATCGTTTCCATTTTGGTTTCGCCCTTGGAGGGTGATTGACATGCTTCCTCTACCTTAAATGAACCATCCACGGCCATCACTGGCTGGATATCCTCTTTCTTCAGAAAAATGAACAAGAGAGGCAGCTTATTTGTGTGACACCCCTACTGCACAAAACCCAAATCAGGAAAATGGGTTTTGCCAATGCTACAAAGACAACACAAACCTAAGAAGAAATGTTAGAGATACGAAAATAGTTTTATGTGATTAGCTAGATCTACCTTACCCAACCCAACCCCGCATAGAAACACCTATTGACATAATTAACTTGCTAAAAAACACTAAGTATACAAATAAATTCAAACAAATATAAAATTAAACAATACCACTTTAAAAAAATGCATCATTTAATAATATTAAATATTTTGAAGTCTCCTTCAACACATGTGATGTGATATATGATATACTTTTAAAAGTATGATTTTTTTTTATTTTTCTAGTTGTTAATTTACTTTTTATTTTTATTTTTTAAATTATTTGGATGCTTTTAGAGAAATAATAAGGTATTGATTATGGTTACACACATTGTCTAATAAATTTTGTTTTCTTAGTGAATTATAAACATTTAAAACAAAATATAAATAAAATTATATAAGTAAAATATAATTATAATTATAATTTTTAATATAAGTTTTATTAATTTTGAAATTAATTGCAATTAAGAAAATAATATAAAATAAATATTTTTATTCTAAATTGTACATATATATATAAACTGGAAAAAATATTTATATTATATAGTTTTGCTTTTTTTTAAGCAAATTTACAACATTATTCTGATCGATTACTAAATATTCATGGTTACAAAGTCATTAGGCCCTCAATTTTTCATTTTTATATTTTCTTGTATCAATCAACAATTTAACTAAAAAAAAATAATAGATTTCATTTGTTATTAGGGAATTATAGAAGGCCTGATTTGACCATTAATCTTGAATTCACATACATTCAATTTACATCCTATTATAGAAACTCTGATTTGACCATTAATCTTGAATTCACTTATATTTAATTTACACTCGTCTTTAGCATACTTGTTTACTTCTCTCATGAAGTCTTTTACAACATGGAAATATACTTTGGATACGATATTTTTAGCAATTTTTCTAATTCTTTTCATGGTATTTTCTATTTATTTCTCCTTTATAAAAAGCCTTTGACTACATAATGCATCATTAAGAGAAAGTCTCTCATAATTATAAATATACCCACATGATGATCTTTTATTAACAAAAATCCCTATATATTTACATTATTAAAAATTTATTTATATTATATAAACATACACCAAAACTTTTCCTCAGGTGAAAAAATTCTATACAATCATTAATTTGTAATTATAAAAAACTTAATCATAAAAATCAAAACAACCTCTTGCACCATTTTTTTTTACTTATTTAAATCAAAACCACCCAAACCATTTTGAAAACACTAGTTCAAAGTGATTAATGCTATGAACTTGCAAAGAGTGGATTAATGCCATGAACAATGTGGCGGATTATCTTCTCGGTGAATGTGTGCAACTTGATGAATGAAATTTGAAACCTGAGATGGAAGTGGTTGCTGATAAAATGGACTACGTAAATCAGCAGCCAGAGTGCCTTGGGATGTCATGCTTGGTTTTATCAACAAAGAAGTAATACAAATTGACCTATCTCAAAAGTATTAAGTATTTATAAGGTTTGTCATTCACGCCACAACTCGTCAAAAAGCATTGTTTTACCTTATAATCCCCATTTCTTCCAAGGTTCCCAAAAAGAAGAACCATAATAAATCGCTTAATAGGCACTATAGTAATTATAAGTATACCTTCCTGTCAAAGTATAGTTCAAGCAATGCAATAAATAAAGGGCTTTTGATAGCTCAAAAGGCAAGTGGTGGTTAATGATGGACCTTACTGCCATAATAAGGTTACACATAAAAGAGCCAGAAAGACAATGGTTATCCCTAGATGCGAGGAGGGGACAGCTCAGCACATGCAGGGATAACATCACACTAACACTTTAATTATTAAAGTTTCACTAGCACTCTTTCTTGATAAATGTCCCATTGTCACACCATATCTATTATTCAATAGATTAAACAACCAATATTCACAGTATAGAGAGCCTTTGGGTTGGATACTGATTGAAAAGTCCATATCTTCAAATTCAATCTTAATTATACTCTCAATATGAACTTTAGCAATATATTTTGGTTTACCCAAAAAGCACTAGCAATCTCAGAGCTAGGCTGCTAATTATGTACCATAAAAAGTCAACTAGAAAACTAGCAACTTGGGTTTTAGCTATATGCACTCTCAAAAAAAGGTGTCCATAACTTTTGAGAACTGAACATCTAGCTTTTTAATTTAAGTCAACACAAATAGTCACGTCTAAGCATTAAAGCGGTTTTTCAATTTGTTTGCATCTGAGAATTTATTTGAGAAAAAGAAGTAAAATGTAAGGTTTTCAGTTCTTTCTTTGAAACTATGTGAGCACATTAAGGGCCATTTTCCTGGACTCGTTTAGATATAACTTCTAATCCATAAATGTGAAGAATCCAAGCTTCATCTGGAAGTGGATTTGTAGCGATTACTTCAAAATTTTGACTTTAAACCAGAAGAAAATAAGGAATTCCAAGATAAATTTCATGCTTTTCTGACATAATTTCAATAGCATATAGCCTTAAACTAGAAAATACAGGAAAAGGAATTTAATTTCAAGATTTTAGCCTTACTCCAAAAACACGGGAAAGGGAATTCCAAGCTAAATCTAGGTAGGAACTTGTAGTCATAATCTTGGAATTACAACATTATACTGTAACATCCATATTTCACTTACGAAAATAATGTGAAGGTAATTTTAATGAGTTGGAAGTATCAAATTAGTCAGAGAAAAGTAATTTTTGGGTAATCTATTTTTTACGGAGTACTCTATCTATACTCCAAACAAGATTTACCAAGTGAGGATGGAACACGTACATAATATTTTGGAAGAAAGTAGTTTTCATGCCACTGTATATACGCAAGGCAGTTTGAATTGAAATTTGGTTCCTGTTAACCACCTCATCTTTCATCTTTCTTTCTGAGAGGAAATAAAACCTACAACAATACCTCCAGTATCGATGGCTGGTATGTCATTTGTTCATTCAATGATCCACATACGCTACCACTTAAAACCATTTAAGGTTTACTCCTGCGGCTGAGTCGAAGGAATCTAACTCATGGAGATATCACTTATCACACGATGAGACACAGTTTATTAATTTCTACATGAAACACAACAAAGTTATTGGGTGTGCATTACAGTCATGACAATCCCTAGAGGATTCCACGGCCTTTCCCCATGAAAATGCTCGGAAAACTATTGGAAAATACCAGCCCAACACAAAATAGAGTTGCGATAGGAGATGGCCTGCTGGTTGGTGATAATGAGGAACAGTTTTTTCATGGTATTCTTAAAAAAAACCTATACTGCTGTTTGGTGATAAACAGTTGATTCATGGTATTGTTAATATATATATATATATATATATTATAGCATGGAAGAATCAGCACTTCTAGAGATAAATATACATGTAAAGGTTGGTATGAGAATCATTTTGCTTAAAATATTTGCATGTAGAAATTAGATAGAGCTAGAAAAATATGTTATTTACATGCATACAAAATAGAATTATTATATTCAATATTTCTTCAAAATAAAGCCAATTAGAATAATATTTTGTAAAATATGTTATTTACATGCATACAAAATAGAACTATCATGTTCAATATTTCTTGAAAATAAGAAAATTAGAATAATATTTTGTGAAATTTCTTGAAAAGAAAATACAAACCATGTTCCATATTTCCTGAAAATAAACAAGCTAGAATAATATTTTGTGAAATTTCTTGAAAAGAAAATATAAACGAGTATGCAAGACAAATAATTATTATGCATGTATGATATAAACGAGACAAATAAGTATTATGCATGTATGGATTTTTCGAAAAGAAAATATAAACTAGCATGCAAGACAAATTCTTGAAAGGAAAATATAAATGAGCATGCAAGACAAATAACTATTATGCATGTATAGATTTCTAGAAAAGAAAATATAAACTAGCATGCCAGACAAATTCTTGAAAGAAAAATATAAATGAGCATGAAGGACAAATAACTATTGTGCATTAGAAAAATAACTATTATGCATCAAATTTCTTGAAAGATTTGGTAAGGGGTTATACATAAAATATTAGAAACCATGTCATTTAAGAAAATGTGACTATTCTAATAATTCAAGAAATGAATGGATATTAAGGTAGTCTTTTTTTGAAAAAAAATTAAGGAAACAATTGGTAGATTCTCCAAGAAAAAGATAAGTAATTGTTCGATCTTTCTTGAATTTCTTAATAGTTGGCATAGTTAGTGCACACAAAATATGACTTCATAAGATTATTTTTCTTGAAAAGGATTTAGTAGTTTGATTCTTGAACATATTTCATGGGTTGGGAGATATGTTAATGAGCTTTTCTTGGAAAAGAAGTCATGAAGAACCCATGTTAGTTTCTCATAATCTTCTTTGGGAAAGATCATGTTGAATCATGTTGAATCTTGTGTGAAAATAATAATTGCTTCTTGGGAAAAGATTATGTTGTTTTATATATGTTATTCTTACTTGAAAGGAATAACTCCTTGAACAGATTACATGGCTAGATAATTTGTGTTAACTTCTTGATTTAGGTGTATTAAAAGTTAAGTTAACCTTGTTATGTGCTTAGTATTATTCATAACATATAGTTATTTATGATAATTTCTTGAAAGGGAAGCATGATAAACTAGGTTATATTAAATTCCTTTTCAAGAAGTATGTATTTGTTTACATGAAAATAATAGCTAAATGATGGTAGAATTCTAGAGAAGGGAATGTATGTTGTGCATATTAAGTAAGAGTTATTATGATAAGCTTTTGCATGCACAAAGAATAGTCATTATGTTAGAGAGTTATGTTCTTTGCATGGATATAAGATCTATTGAGCTATATTTATTTAGAAAAATTGTATGTGATTACTTTATGCTATTATAATTATTATGTTAGTTTCTTTTGGAATAAGATCATGGATATGCATGCAAGATTTGTATTAGCTTTTGTTGGAAAGAATATACAGTTGTATTGGGAAATGATAGCGTGTTGGGTTAGCCCACATTGGGAAAGATTATTTGGGAAAGAAGATGGATTACATGCATAAAAACCATAGTAATGTGTTGGTTTCCTTGGAATATATACGTGGATAATGTTGGTATAATATTTAGAAAAGAATGCATGCTTTTGTATGTTTTATTACGTTAGTTTTATGGAAAATAAAACATATTTTTTCATGCCTTACTATGCTAAAATTCCCTCAAAAAGGAAACATGTGTTTGCATGTTTTATTGTGTTAAGAATTCCTTTGGGAAGATTTTTTTGGAAACTATAGGCATTTGCATGCACATGAAAAACATTCGTTATGATTATCTTTCTCTACGTATTTACATGCACGAATATCGTAATTGATGTATTAGTTTATTTTAAAGAAATGTTTGGCAATTGTAGCTATTTGTCTTGCAAGAATGTGTTATTATGCGAGGGAAATATTAGTTAATGTAATTTCTTATAAATAGCACATATGCAGTGTTGTTAAAGGAAACATGGCGTGATATTTTACTTGCATGTTATGAATGTACATAAATAGATGCAGAAGCATCACTAGTATAGATTTGTGAATGGGTTGATTAATAATTTATGAATCATGACATCAATGTATGCTAAAGACATCAATAGCAGGAAATGATGGTGACTTGTGTGAAAGATATATTATGCTTAAAAATGTAGCAGGTAAATAATTAATGGTTCATGCACATGAGTGCAAGCTCCAGGATGGTCCATTGTAGGTACAACCATACCACCAAGATATGAAGATTGAAGATTAGTGGGTAAATTTTATCATAATGATTGTAATGGCTTTAAGCTAGGTATTTGTATTTAAAATGATATTTCCTTGTAAGATTTATAACAATGGTTAAGGGATGGTCTCCCTTATAAGCCATTGAGTGAGGGTTGAACACCCTCACGAGCGTTTAATAATAAAATTAAACGTTTGTTGGTTTTCACCCTATGGGGTTTCCAAGGTATAACAGTGTTCAATGATGTTATTGTGTATTGTGTCAGTTTCATGATGTATATTCCTTACATGATGTGATGTTGATAATGTCAAGTATGTGATTAATTAATCTGGCTAAATGAATAATGAAATGAATACAAGGTTACATCATGCAGTTTATATTAATATACTACAAAAGTGGTTGTTAATGGTTATGCAACTTACTATTCCTCTACTAAATTTATTCTACGAAGTGATGAACATTGTATCTAATGATTAATGAGGAATCTTGAATAATGATTTTGATATTTACCCGTGGGTAATTTGTATACAAATTTTCTAACTCCTTGCATTTTCATGTGAGGTTATCGGGGTATGTTACAAGTGGTATTTGAGCTAAAGGTTGCAGCACTAGTGCCTTTGGGAATTGTAAGCGGAAAAGAAATTGAGGTATGCTACTAGTGGAAATCAGCTAAGGTATTGAGTCTAACAATCTACATATTGATATATGTAAAAAACTACTTTTGACATGACACATGTGATTCATTTTTATAACAACATTGAAAAGTAGTAAGTAATAAACTTTGTTGACATATTACTAATACATTTAATGAACATAACTAAAGTTACCATGCACTACTTGAACTGGATGAATGTGTATAGTGATGGTGTGTTAAATTAATGCATGAATGTAAAAGATGGGAAATGTATTTGAAGAGGACAACAGAGTGTTTCAAAATGACATTAGAAGAACCCCTTTAGATGTTAAAAATATACAATGAGTTGAGTAGCAAGACTTGAGTGTAATTTCTAGTTGTTTATTCAGTCTTTTCATGGATGATTAGTTAGTGTTGCATGACTAACTAATGAAACTTTTTGCATGAACTGGATTTGATTTAATATTATTGAAATTTGTGGACAAGTGAATATGATAGTTACTTCATGTACCAATATTTTAGTAAAAATACAATATGAGAATTGGAAATGTTGGTTTGTTACCCTAACCGTTATTGACATATACACATTAATGAATATTTTTATATACTTTTATGCATTACAACATCGATGCATGAAACTAAAATAATTGTGACAGTGAATACTTGTTTAAAAAATGCATATTTAGGACTAGCATTTTTTATGAGATTAAGCATGGGTAGCTTAATGGCAACAAGAAAACGTGTGAAAGTAAAATGTTGCAGTGCAAATTGCAATTGTAAATGATAAAGTATAATTTTATGATGTGCATGATTATGTTATTTGGAAAATTATAATGTTTACAACATGTATGTTAGTAATGTTTCCTACCAATCTAGATATTTTGGACTCATGCTGAGAGCCAAGTATGATGTATGATATACATAAAAGTTTATTTTACTTAATGAATAATGTCAGTATGGTTCATTATGTAAATTACTATGTAAAAGCGTGCTAAAGGAGAAATTGAAACATTCCAGATAGTTTTGAACAGTTTTGAAAGGCTAGGAGGCCTTGGGTTGATGGCGTTTTCCTATCCGTAGGAGTTGATGGTGCTTGTCTACCCGGATTTCCTCTCCCTAGAGATAGATGATCTCGGTAAGGGAAAAGAGTTGGCCAAGATGGTGAAGAGGGAAAAAACATGAGGCAAATATGTTGATTTTGGAGCCTATTGGAGTAGGTCCAAAATTCCTCCTAGACAGGACGTTGTTAAAGGAATATGCAGAATGCTGCCAAAGGAATCCTATATTGGACCTTGTGTGGTCATTGGAATTCTTGAGCTAGTTTTCCAGTGAAATTCCAGAATGGAATTGGTATGGTCTCTGTCAAAGAACTATCTGGATGTGAAAATGACTCGATTTGGTTGTGGAAACCAACTCCCATTGGTGGGGAGGAAGATTATTTTTTACCATTATGATTCTCATAGCAGAACAAGTTAACTAATCAGTTATGTTTTGTATAAAAATGAATTTTGTTATATGATTGTGTAAATATATTATGTAAATATTGAGAGGAAATGAGCCTAGCGCTCTGAAAGGAATTACTGAAAGTGTAAGTTCCTTTATTATATTACTAATCTTTTGAAATTCTTAGTAGGGGTTAGGACAATATGAACTTGGTGCATTGATTGACCATTTGTATTATTAGAGAGCAAGGTGCTCTCTAAGTACTCTTAGAAGTATTGTGTGAATGTCTTTAGCGGGAGCTAAGACAATTTGCATGTGGTCTAGTGATTTATAATTTTTATGATTAGAGGGTTGGTTCTCTCTCAATACTTGTGCAAGTACTATGGTTAAAGTATAAATTGATCGTGCATAATTGAATAACATTTAAAAGTATATTATTTGATTGAAAATGTAGTGAATGATGTGATTATGTTGGATCTGTTAGTTGTACATTACAGGGTGCTTACCATGGATTGTTGATGGGTTTTCAAACCATTGGAGAGCTTGCAAGTGACCATGACTTCCAATAGTAATTGGTAAGTAAGGGTAAGTCATTATATAGATTTTGTTTTGTTTCTAAGAATTTAAATAATGGCTTATGTGATGGAAAGTATAACTTGCATATCTGGTAGCTATAAATTCCTATGACTATTGATCAAAACATTATTGTTTCATTTAATGGTATTTATGGAAATGAAAGTGTTTCATTGTGAAGGGGAAGGACCCCATTTTCGGGTTGTTTATATTGTTATATCATAATTAAAAGTTAAATTTTCCACCGAGAGAAGAACAACAAGGAGGGTGTTCTCTTTAAGGGTGGGGGGGGGAATATGTAATATCCATATATTAAGTATGAAAATATTGTGAAGATTTCTACATAATATAAATAGTTAATTTTAATGATTTGGAAGTATTGAATTAGTTAGAGGTAAGTAAATCTGGGTAATATTTTTTTTATCGAGGATCTATGCTCTAAACAAGATTTACCAAGTGAGGATGGAACACGTACTATTTTGGAAGAATATATTTTTCATGCCATTGTATATACGCAAGGCAGTTTGAATTGAAGTTAGTTAGGGTTGGTTCTTGGGTAAAAATGTGAAGGTGGGTTACACTTTCATGAGAAACGCGGTCGGAAATTTCATTTTCCTAATAGTTTGGCCAAACTTTTATAAAAGTTCAGTTGAACTGTTTGAAAGTTCAACTAAATTTTTAAAATTAATTCAGTCGAACTAATTTTTCCATTTACATTGACGACGTATTGACGATGTGGGTAAACAGATTTTTGGTCGAAGATGGGAAAAGCGGCAACAAAAGTTCGGCCAAACTAATAGTCTAGCTGAACTATTAGTGTGGCCAAAATTTTGAAATAATTTGGCCGAAATTTTTCTTATAAATATATCGACCCCCAAACTGCAACAATTTTTGGGTTTGTTCCATTTGATACTGTTGTTGTGTGTCTCACTCTATTGTTGTCTGTCTCGCTCTATTGTTGTATGCCTCACTCTATTTGTGTTTGTTATTGCAGCGATGAGGATGTGAGAAGGTTATGCTCTGGTTATGATCTGCTTATTTTTCTGTTTATTTTTGTTTTTAATTTTTTAATTTTTTATTTTCTGTGTTCACGGGTTATTTTTAATCTTCATCCTCGGCGATCTGCTACCTCATCATCTCCCTGTCTGCTCGTGTTTGTTTTTGTTGTTGCAGGGACGAGGAGGTGAGAATGTTATGCTCTGATTATGCTCTGTTAAATATAAAATGAATCTCTAGATGGAAATTTCAAATTACATTTTCACAATGTGTATATATTGGATGGTTAAACTACATTTGGCATGTGATCACATGTTGTGATATAATTTTTTGTTTTTAAAACTCAAGTTTTCATTTTATAAATGTTAAATATAAAATGAATCTCTAGAAGGAAATTTCGAATTACAAACCATGTATACATGTGTATATTTTGGATAGTTGAAATACATTTGGCATGTGATCACATGTTGTGATATAATATTTTGTTTTTAAAATTAAAGTTATCATTTTATTTTTTAAATATAAAATGAATCTCTACATGGAAATTTCAAATTACATTTTCACAATGTGTATATTTTGGATGTTTGAACTACATTTGGCATGTGATCACATGTTGTGATATAATGTTTTGTTTTTAAAACTCAAGTTTTCATTTTATAAATGTTAAATATAAAATGAATCTCTAGATGGAAATTTCGAATTACAAACCATGTATACATGTGTATATTTTGGATAGTTGAACTACATTTGGCATGTGATCACATGTTGTGATATAATGTTTTGTTTTTAAAACTCAAGTTGTCATTATATTTGTTAAATATTTAATGAATCTAGATGGAAATTTCAAATCACAATTTACACATACATGTGTATATTCTGTATAGTTGAACTACATTTGGCATGTGCTCACATGTTGTGATATAATGTTTTGTTCTCAAAACTCAAGTTGTTATTTTATTTTTTAAATATAAATAAATCTAGATGGAAATTTCAAATGACATTTAACACATACATTGGTACATGTTATGCATTTGAACATGTGTGTGAATGTTATATAATTTTAGGATATACATCTATTATTTAGGTGATATTTAAGTATGTATTTTGCATGATCATACATGTCATTTAAAACAATCATAGATGGTTAAATACATATTTAAGTTAACATGAATATAGGTACATAAAAATGATTGAAGTACATGTTTGAATATATGGAAAAATGATTGAAGTACAATACATATCGATGTATATATCTAAAAACAATCATAAAATGCACAGGTCATAAGCCATACCATGGCCCCGCACAAGCGTCAGAATCCCATTAGAGGCAACTATAGGGGTGTGTTCTCAGGCCGCTCACACCATGGCCACGACTAGTGATTGGAATCCACTGAGGACTCTACATATGATAGCCATGAGCTGTTGGCTCCTCAAGCATTTGATAACATTCACGGGGAGACTGTTTTGCCTCCAAAGAAGACCAAGGGTAGAAGAGGCTGCAGGAAATCCACTATTTCGTAATCTGTGCAGCCTTTACCCAGTAAAACCAACACGCTTCCAGTTTATGAGCCCACGTTGGAGGAGATAGGCATTTGGGTTATGGACTTGGATAGTGTCTAGACCAAAGATTACTATGCAGAGTACTCAGTGGCTCCCATTGTCCATGCAGCCTCTCTGAAGCATCCTCGAATTCACACAACTGAGGAGGAAGCCATTGCTAGAGAATACGGGTGCCTAATAGAGGAAGAGGACCAGGCAACAGATGAAGATGAATGAACTCCGTGATTATTTGGTAGAAAGGTTAATTTCTATTTTTTGTCACCTCAGGATATACTTCAATTCTCTTTTTTTTTATATGGGCCACTGAATATTTTGTATTACAAGACCGGATGACAATATTAAGGGGTTGGTTTCCTCCTTTGCGGCAGCCCCAAACTTGGTTTATTTTGAACACTACCAAGGCAAGGATAGGCTAAGCATGGCTTGCCATCTCTATGCGTTGCCTCTGTACATTTTTTCATGTTTTTAATATAGTTTAGCCCAAGTTACAAACAAAAAAAAGTTCACATGAATATATGTACATAAAAATTATTGAAGTACATGTTTGAAGATATGTAAAAAATATATCTAAAAACAATCATAAAGCTCTAGGTGAAGCTTAGATGTGTCAAACAATCATAAAATTCTAAAATTGCATTAAAACATATATCCAATACACAACATATTTCATTAATGTACATAGAAAAGATACTTTCAGTTGATAGTAAACTGGAAATTACAAAACATGTACCATACATTTTGCATTCAAGAATGAATATTATAATTTACTTAACAGACACATCTAAAACAAAATCATGCAACTTAAAATTTGCATTATATCAACTATGCTAGATACACATATATGTACATTTTACAATAATGACATTATGACAAATTGTACCAAAGAATGTATGAAATCATTTAAGACCAGATAATATAGACATGTGTATGTGTACAGGTGTATAAACTACTTGTGTGCATGTACCAAAACAATGTACATGTGCAAACACTTGTACATATAACATAAAAAGGAGGTTCAATTTTTAGTTGAGTTCTGGAAGTTATAAAAGATGAATCCAAAGAGAAGAAATTGTTGGGCAGTTCAATCAAAAAAATTCCAATGGAATTCCATCTTCACTGGTTTGTTCATGGTCGACTTTTGACATTTTCCATTTCTTAATTTTCAATTTTTTCTTTGATTGAACTCTATCAACTTTATGCGTGTTGCACAAACCAAGTGACTATATTGACAACTTATGACATCAGTTTCATAATCTTGAAAGTAAATAAAATACCCACTTTGATGAGTTTGTTGGAAAAAATAACCTTTCAGTATAATAGACCCTCTGTCATATGTAAAATCATTATCATCATAGTTTTCGAGTAATTTCATACTTCATTCGGTGGAACGCATCAAATAATACTTCACATTTTCATTGTTGATAGTAGGTGCAACTACAACAAAAACATCTCCTGCAAAATAAAACAAACTTATGCATTTAAATTTAGATCATAATTAAAATGAAAAATTAACTTTAAAATTGACATGTGTACTTGATTTTATTATCTATTTCTAGATCTCTATCATTTGAAAGCAATTGAAATGTTACCTTCTCTAACAAGTTCATAAACTTGATTGCCTTCGGATGATATTGTAGTCTCCTCTGATTGCATTTCTTCAAAGCTTGCAACATACATTTTCCCCTTTGTATTTAGTTATGTATGTTGCTAATATTTTACATACATTTTTTCCACTAACATCAATGGATTTTGTGTTGTCTATGCAAACATGAAAAAAACAAGAATATTTTATTTTATTCAATGCAAACACATTTTTGGATAGATTTGTTTTAATTGAATACAAATTTCAAGTCCCTTTTATTGTTTCAACGTCATCTCCAATCGACCTTCTACATCTTAGACCCCAATATACCAAAAAAACCTATATGGAAAATTCAAAGAAGAACATAAATATGTTATCAAAATACCATCAAAGATAATCATTGTGATAAATGTATTGTTTAAAATTAGAAATCCAATAAAAATTAAATTGAATGTACCCGCGTACTTCCCTTGATCGGTTAGTCTCATGGCTTAGTGCATCAATGCACCATTGAACAACTTCTTCAACTAAGAAAAGTCAGTTTGCAGTGTGGTCCATTTGATATCTTCGAAGCGCTCGTTTTATACATGCCCGTGCACCATCATGTTCTCCTTTTCCATGACCAGTCTCAAATAAATTCCAATAATGTTTAATGTGGGTTTTCATATGAAGGAAACACAACCAAAAGAATGATCGTAAAGATTTTAATTGAACTGCACATCCATCTGACCATATCCAATGTTCATTGAATTTTATTCCACAACTTTTTAAGGAGTCATAAATCTTTTCAAAATAGTGTTGTACAAAATATGTATCATATGTACGATCTTCACTGATATAAAAGTGATATTCTTTATTAAAATGCCGATTTTCACTGGTGCTTTCTATATGATCAAAACTTTGTTCAGCGTGTCTATATAGAATATGGAAAAAGCATGGAGACTTGGTCTAATGATAGTTTTCACTCTGAATTTCTTTTTGAGGAACAAATGTGTAGTTTTCTGCAAAATCAACTATTGACAAAATGGTCCCTAGTGGAAAAACTTCACGAGATTTTTTGAATTGCAACTCCTGCCATCGAACTCTATGGGAATGCCTAGTGTATTTATAAATTTCTGCCTCAAACTTTCTCAAAAAATCTATCACAAAAATTTCGTCTTTTTGTAAATCAATTCTTTTAGCACTTGTAGTACTAATTGAACCAATTAATGTATGGATATATTCATATCTCTTCCATTTCACTTTTATGTTGGACAATGACTAATCATTTATATCAGTACGATATTTGTTTTGAAATTTAGTCAAATTTCCACAATCATCGCATTTTTTACCACCAACACATTTCTTTTGGTAAAATATTTCATGGCTTTCTCTTCCACATAGAATTTGAGATAATAAATCATGGATAGTGAAAGGAGGAGGTGAATATTTCCAACATGTTTTACCAAAATTAAGGAAACTGTCATAATATAACTAAAATTTCACATGATAATGACAACAACAAATGTCGCGTACAACGATAGGTTTTACATACCATGGTTCTTGTTGCACAAAAGCACTGATTGAGACATCAATTTCACGATTCTCTTATTTGAACTTGTTGAAAAACTCTATTTGAGTGGTTTCTAAGAAATTTTTTGCATGTTCTTCGTACTGATTTTGTGTTATTCTTCTTCGCATCACATCCCTTGATTTTGGTGAAACACGTAAAATTTTCATCCAATATTCATATATTATTTTTTAAACATTTTATCCAAGTCTATCTTTGTATGGTTGCTTACAAATAGATATCCAACAAGCGAGTTCATCATTTACATCTATTTTCAATCGAAATTTCCGATGTTTGTGAAAATTTTTTAGTGAGGTTCATAATGCTTGTGCCATAGATTTTACCAAGCGATTCTCTTTAGTAATTGATGAAACTACTGCCATTTGTATTTCTCTATGCGAATTTGAATCACTTTTCTTTCTACATCTTCTAATTGAATTTAGAGCACTATTTATATTTTGTATCACATTTTCCTCCAATTTTTATTTTATTTTTATTTTATTTTATTTTATTTTATTTTTTAATTTTTTTTAATCTTTTGTTGATTTTCGAATAACAAATAAAGTTGTAGCTTCTTTTTATTTCCTTGATGTTAAGGGATTTTTCAACATTTGGGCTTGAATTGCCACAATTTTATCTTTTAAGAACGAATCAATAATGCGATTAACACGATATCGTATAACATGGTCAACTTTTTTATCTCCGTATGTGTGAGTGTCAACATTTTCTAACATCTCATCATCGATATTGATTTCATCTGTACATATTAGAATTAAATGTACATAATAATTTTACATATTCAATAAATAATTAAATTAATAAATATGTATAATTTCAATAATACACATTCAACATATATATATATATATATATATATATATATATATATATATATATATATATATACCTGGTGATTCAATTTCTTCACTTGAATTTCTTTCAAAATTTTCACCATCTTCAATCATTGTTTCAATATCTCTTTCACTTTCTATTGAAAAAAACTTTGTATTTCATCATCAATGTTTTGAGGAATATCTCTCTCTGTATACATTGCAAAATATTTTTCAAATTAGTTCATCAAATAAAAATTAAGTTTCAAATACACTATTCAAATTTTAAATATTTACATTTACATATCTACTTCAACTTCTAGTTGAGGTTGATTTTCCCTTTCAATATTTGAGTGTTCTTTTTTCTTTTTTTGTGATAATCTCTCCCTTGTTCTCTACGTTCCTCAGGGTCTCTTGTTCGATCATATTTTCTCTTGCAATTCCCTCGATTTCCCATGATAATTGAGTATGAAGCTCAAATATTTTCCTTCAAAAATTTAGACAAAAACTCAATTAAAAAAAGCATCACAAAATATTTAATTAAAAAAAAAAAAATAACAACAACAACTCATTTTAAATTTTTTTCACAAAAAACATACTTCAACCCAAAACACTTACTTTAAAATTCCGCCAAAAAAATGTCTTCTAAAAATGAAATGAAGCTCAGAATATTTCCTTCTGAGTCCTACAAAAAAATTTCATTTAAAAAGTTAGACAAAAACTTTTTTTAAAAAATCATTATAAAAGATTTACTTCAACCCAAAACACTTACTCTAAAAAAATGTCACTTTAAAAAATACCTCCAAAAAATGTCCATTGAAAATTAAGCCCAGCCTTTTAAAAAATGTCACTTTAAAAAATACCTCCAAAAAATGTCCTTTGAAAATTAACCCCAAAAACCTCTAAAAACATTTATGTGAAAACAAAATACCTCCAAAAAATGTCCTTTGAAAATTAAGCCCAAAAAGCTTCTAAAAAATATCACTTTAAAAAATACCTCCAAAAAATGTCCTTTGAATATTAAGCCCAAAAAGAGTCCTTTGAAAATTAAGCCTAAAAAAATTCCTTTGCAAAATCAGCCCAAATGAAAAAATGTGCAAAATTATGTGAAAATAATTATTCGGTTTTTGGCTATTTATATAGCCACGAAATGTTTTTTTGGAGGGGCTTCATCGAATTTTCCGGCATATGTAAATTCGATTAAAATTTCGACCGAACTTCTGTAAAAACTTTGGTCGAATTTTTGTGTTGTTAGAATTAACGAGCTGACGAGGCAAAAAACAATTCGGCCGAACTTTTTTAAAAGTTCGGCCAAACTAACACGTCTGCAACTATGCAACCACTCAGCTCTGAATACATTTCTTCAACTTTGGAATGATTAAACTCCATGAAACTTTATGAATTAAATGTTGGAACCAAGACAAGCATTTGTTGAATTCAATCTACTTTCAAGAAATATAACTTTATGGAATTTCATAAATATTTACTAATTTTAATTAATTTTGTAATAAAATGAGTGCAAACATTTTCTGAAGGTCATCATCATTCAGTGAAATCAAAATTATGTTTTTTCCAAAATACGCTATAAAAAAAAATTGAAAAAATTATGGTGCGTTACATTGGTCCATCATCTGTAATGGATAGTTTTTAGATTTTTAGTTTATAACAAATATGTTGAGAAATTTTGTACGAGCCGAAACATATTCAAAATATGCAGTTTTTTCATATTGGACCAGTTCAAAAAATTCTAGTAATTATGATATGCATCAGTTGATTTCGTAAATATAACGAAACCGAAGTAGACTTTGTCTAGATTGTTGTAACACATTTTTTTCCTCAAAAACACAAAGTTTTCAAAGAATAAACCAACATGTTTGAACATGAATTTTATGAATCCTTTGATTGTTAAAGAACACACACTCAAAGAAATGTTAAATTGACATATCAAATGTGCATAAAAAAATTCCAAAAAATAAGTAATAGAAAGTTAATAAAATTTCTGACAAGTTTTATTTTTATCGTAAAATGAAATTCTAAACAGAAAAATTGTTTTGGCTTGCAAAAAGTTGAAGAACAGAAACAAATGAAATTTTTTTTCTCAAAAAGGGGCAAAAAGTGTAACCCAAATTCACATTTTCACGCTTAGAACATATATATTTTAGCATAATGAAAGATGCCCAACATTGTAAGCTATACCAGGAGATGTAGCCCAAGAGGGGTGAACTCCTTCATCATTTGTTGTCTTGTGTATGATGTTATGGTACTGATGTCTTATTTATTTTATGCAAAACTGAGTTTAAAAAATAATGTTTATTTGTTAATGTAATTGACATAATTTCCTAAAAAACCTAAACATTTCACTTGCAATTTTCACCATAAACTCTCAAGTTTACATATACAGATCATGCTAAGAGCCTAAGCTTGTTGATCAAAGATGTTGTTAGACATAGAAATTTTCATGGTATTGAGATCTCCGAGGTTTTTTCCATTGCCAATTTGTTATTTGTGGATGATATGCTGATTTTTTGCGATGGTTCATGGGGGATATTGATAAATTGAAGGTGATTTTGGGGTTGTTTGGCACTGTGACAAGTGTGGTGGTCAATATTCAAAAATATACTATGGTTTTTCATAATCTGAGGGAGGCTGAGATTGATCACATTCAAGGGGTTTTCCATTTGAGGTTACACCTTTAGAAGTTGGTCTCAAATACTTAGTTTTTTTTTAAAGCCAAATAGATATTTAAAATAAGACTGGCGTTGGCTTCTGGATAAGCTAGAAAAGAGGTTACAGGTTTGTATTTTTTGAAGGCTCTCTAGAGTTGGACGTTTGGTTTTAATTAAGTCGGTGTTGAAGGTTATTCTAGTTTACTATATGTCTTTAGTGTGGATTCCTTGTGGTACATTGGATAAGTTGTGGTGTCTTTTCTTCTAGTTCTTATGGGATGGAAAAAGGAGAAATATGTTCTACCTTGGGTTAGGTAGGACAGTTTAGTAGGGCCAAAACTCCTTGGAGGCTGGGGACTAAAGAACATTGCTCTCTTTTCTAAGGCCTTGGCGGAAAAATGTGTCTGGAGGTTAATATCATCTCATAACCTCTGGACGTAGGTGGTTATTTGTAAATATATTGAACCTCTTACTGTGGAGGATTTTATTTTTCTTCCAAATAAGTCGTGTGAAAATGTTGCAGTGATCTGCCGGGAAATTCTTTACTCTCTCGATTTGGAGGCATCTAGTCTGGTTTGGTGCATTAGGGATGGGATGCGTTTTTGAATTGGTTATGATCCTTGTTCGGGTTGCATCCAGGAACATGTTATAACTCTCCCTCTTATTACGTATCTTTGGGCGATGGGTATAACTCTTTTGGCACAAGTTGTTGTTCCGGAGCAAACCAACATCTGGTGTCAAGGATGTAAAGACTCTCAGGATCTTCTCTTCCCCCACCCCCTTTAAGATTAATGGCACTTATAAATTGGTGCATTATTTGTAGCACATATTTGGCTCTATGGGCATGAGGATGAGTTAGGATATTCTTTTTCTCCTCATGTTAGTTATACCCCAAAAGTTGGATATTTTTTCCTTAGTGTGGCCTCTAAGCCTCAATTCTTGGAATGGTGGTGGGCTATTATATGGAAATCTAGATGTCCAGTTAAAGAAAATTTGTTGTTTCGTCTATAATGGAAGGGAAAGTATTGACATGGGAGGTTCTACAAATATGTTTTACTCTTGGGACGGGGAGGTTCTCTTTGTGTAATATTGAGGGAGAACGAGTAATCACCTTTTTATACATTGTTATTTTACTCAAAGGCTTTAGGATGCAAGCATACTTTCTTTGGGTAAATCTATACATTGGGATGTGCCTATATTTTTAGAGGAGGCCTGGAAAATTTGGGTGGAGTATCGCCACCCAAAAAGTTGGAAGGAATCATCTGTCATTCTCTACTGGGGTATATGGATTTCCTGGAACTTTCCATTTTGAAAGGGGGTTTTTATCCCTCCGGTATGGGTTGTTGATAAGGGGATAGATATTCTGAACCATTTTTTAAAAGAAGTGGTTGTGACACCTTCTCAGAATTTGATGGGGCATCACAGGGAGAGGACCCAGTTTGTGGTGGGGGTTTTGTTTTATTATTAAATGCACAACATTATTATTATATTCACATGGTTTTGGGTCGAGGCTCAAATAATTGGACCAAGATTAATGCTTTTCAAGATTTGGTTTCCTTTTTTGTTGATCAGGGGGTTTCACATTTGCAGTGTTTGGGGGATTTTGTGCTTATGGTCAATTTCTTAAATAGGGAAAGTATTTGCATAAATTTAATTCTTAATGATATTATTACAAACGCCCTTTGTATTAGTTTTCACTTCTCCTCCTTCACTTGCGCACATGTTTATAGGGAAAAAACCTCGATTGTTGATCATCTTTCTAAAGAGGGAATCCTCATGGATCAGGGTCTCTGGTTAGTGAAGGAATTCATCAGGTTGGAACAGTTGCACTATCAGATGCAACCTTATGCGGGGGATCTTTCCCCTAGCTCCTTTTTATCTACTATATATTATTATCCTATATGCTTCTCTAGCATCCCTTTTATCAATAGATATGGTTTTATATTTACATTTTGTCAGCAAATTCATTTCGTCTTTTTTGTATGCGGTATTATAGTACTTGTTAGTATAGAAATTGGATACATCTTTTAGTATGTTGGTCCATTTTTGATATTTTGTTGGTATTTATATGAACAATGATTGACGGGCATAAATCCTCAATGGAATGCACATTTCTTTTGGTGCATACACAAAATGTATTTTCATGAAGATATGCACACCTTTTTTACGAAAGAAAAAGGAAAAATAAGTTATATTTAAAACTTTAATATAATTAACCAATAACATACGATAGCATTTAGTTATTATCAATAATACATTTATCTCTTAATATATATAACAATTTTTATAATGAATTAATTTAATGGTTATTTATTGCATTATAATAAATATTAAGTTTGTAATATTGTTTATCTAATATAAATTTTTTAATACATAGGACTTATAATATTGAAGTTCTAATAGAGGGTTTTTAATATATAAGGTTAATATATAGGTTTTTTAATATAAGGCTTATATAGTATTTATATAGGGTATAATTTAAGAAGAAAGAGGAGAAATGGTTGATATTAACATATATATCTTCAGTAGGTTTTAATGAATTTCCATATTTTTCAAATTATTTGGATACTTCATTATATTTTTCAAAAGTTTAATAAATTAATCATTAATATGGGGCATTTTGGAATGGGTTTATATATATATATATATATAATACCTAGGGGTTAAATATTATAAACCCTTGGGATTTCTATTATAATCACAAGAGATTATAAATATTATAAACCCAAGGAATTAATAAACCTACTTTAATCAATTCTCAAGTTTACTAATGTAGTTGAGATATGTCGATATACCTATATAAACTACATTAATAATTATTAAGTGTATAATTTAAAGGTGTAGGTTAAAGATTGACTACTTGCGATTATATATAGAAAATATAACATAATTAACATATAATATAATAATAATGTAGGATTGTTATTAATATTATTTATTTATTTCTCACCATTATCTTAATCATTAATATATATGTTTATTAATATAATTTTTACATACCATTAAAATATATTAATGAGATTAATAATATTTATATATAGTATATTAATAATATTAACTATATTATAATAATATATAATGATAATAATAATAATAAACCCTAATAATAATATTAAACTTAAGAGGTTAATATTATAAACCATTGAGATTAATATTATAAAATCATGAGATTATTAAAATTTTAAACCCAAGGGATTAATATTATAAACCCAAGGCATTAATAGTATATAACTAAGGAATTATTAATATTATCAACCCAATAGTTTTTTTTTGTTGGTCAAGTTATCCAAGTTCTCTAAAGATTACTTCAGGCTTGACCTGTAGCTTGAGAAATCGTGACCGAGCGACATCTAAGTCATCAAAATTACCTAGGCATCGCACCTGACCTGGGCCCTACCAACCCTTAACATGGCTAGATGTTTTCCCACACAGTTTTGAACCGATGACCTTCACATCGTGGAGTGACTTAACAAGACACCCTATCATCGTCTATTCTACACCCTGTGGGCTATAAACCCAATGGATTAATAGTATAAACATAAGGGATTAGTAAACTCAAGGGATTATTAATATTATAAACTCAAGGAATTAAAATATTATAAATCCAAGGGATTAATAAGCCCAAGGGATTATTAATACTATAAGCTAAAGCAAGTAATCAACCCAAGGTATTATTATTATAAACTTAAGGGATTAATATTATAAACCTAAAGAATCAACAAATCCGAGGGATTAATATTATAAACCCCTGTGATTAATAGTATAACACGAGGGATTATTAATATTATAAACTCAATGGACTAATATTATAAACCCAAGGGATTAATATTAAACTCTAAGATTAATATTATAAACACGAGGGATTAATATTAAAACCTAGGATTAATATTATAAACCCTAAACCCATTGTTATAAACTAAAATATAGAATCTAAATTATTTAATGTCGCAATTGACATTGAATAAATTGTAATGTAATGTATCATTGTGACAATGATTGTCACACTGCTTGTCATATTGTGGTGATGCTTGTCAAAATATGATGTCGGATATATTTCCATATCTTTCTACCATCATAACATTAAACCAAATTTTAAAAACCATAATATTATAAAAACCAACATTATAAACTCTAATATTAATATTATAAACTTTAGTATTAATATTACAAATCCTACAATAGATATTATAAGCCACATGATTAATATTGTAAATGCTAAGATAATATTATGAACACTTGCGTTAATATTATAAACCCTAAGATTACAAAACCTAATATTATAAACCCTAATAGTAAAAATCCAACATTTAAAACCCTGATACTAAATGCAAGAATATCATAAAACCTATATTATAAACCCCAATATTATAAACCCAATATTAGAAATCCTAATATTAAACCCCAATTTTGTGATGTTGCATTGTGACATTGAATAAATTGTAATGTAAAATCCAATTTTTAACCCAATATTAAAAACCGAACATTTCAATATCTGATACTAAATGCAATATTATAAACCCAATATTGAATACCCTAATATTTAACACAATATTATAAACCTTAATATTAAACCTCAATTTTGTAATGTCACATTGCAACGTTGAATAAATTGCAACATAATGTAATATTGTGAAAATCATTGTGAGATTGATTGTTGCATTGAGACAATGTTTCTTATCATGCCACATTAGACACATGCCTATATCATTTGAACATCAAAATATTAAACATAATATTAAGAAAATGATTAAAGTGCCCAATTTTGATAATGGTTGATTGATTATTATGGTTGACCATTATATTTAACTAATGATTGACTTTATTTGACCTTATAAACCTAAGAGATTAATATTATAAACCCAATGGATTAATAAACCCAATCTTTTATTAATATTATAAACCCAAAGGATTGATATCAAACACTAAGATTAATATTGTAAACCCTAGGAATAATATTAAACCCTCGAAATATAAACCCTAAGATTAATATTATAAACCAAAGGGATTATAAATATGAGGGACTAATATTAAACCCTAGATTTAATATTGTAAACCCTAATATTAATTTATCGAACCCAATATTAACATTATAAACCCTAAGATTATAAGCCATAATATATTATTATACATATAATAAATTAATGTTATAAACCCAAGAAATTAATAAACCAAAGGAATTATTAATATTTTTTTTTCTAAGTAAGGTTAATCTATTAATAGAGGAAATAAAATTACATCATGAACAAAGCCAAAACATTGCCCAGACCTATGGCAAATTTGACAAGAAAGTCAGAAGAGAAGACTGCCCTCATAAGGGGAAACCAGCCTTGAGCATTTTTCAGTTTGTTGCATTGCCCTCGCAGGGGTACCATCGTTTGATGCCTCTAACGATTACATTGATTACAAAATTCAAAAATAAAACTAAAATCCAACACAACAAGATAAACAAAAACACACCCAGTTAAATGGGACGCGAGGCATGAAATCCAAACCAGAGAGAAGCAGTTACTCATCCGGTGGTTCTTCGATAATTCGGCACCATAATGCAGACATATCACCATCCTTCTTTAACAGGTCCATGGTGGGAGCAGCTTCAGGCATGGAAGGTCCAGGTTCTCCATGCGCCATCTCCACGTCACGAGCCCTGCTCACCTGAGCCTCCTTGTCCTGCTCTCTCATGCCTCCATGCCCCGCCTGATGGCTCGAAAGCTGGGCTTTCTCTGTGCTTAGACCCACCATGCAGGTGCTCTGTTCCTCCACTTGGGGCTCTTCATGGAAAACCACGGTGATTGAAGTAGTGACTCGAGGGCGGTTCAGAGAGAAATTAAAGGAAAAATGCACCGTGTGCATCGTGGGAGAAGGCATAGCGGTGGGGAAATGAGGAGCCGAGTAGCCCATAAGGTGGCCTGTTCCAAGACCACGACCTCTCCCACTTCTGGTGTTAGGATATCGGCCTGCGAAATAATCACTGGAGTGGGAAGACGACTCGGTTGAGGAGCTAGAGGGAGCACGCAGGGGTTGGCTTTTGCTGCTACCCCTGCGGAAACGCATCCGTTAATGCAAGTGAGGAATGGGCGTAGTCTCTGCAGAAGGCAGAAGAAGAGGCGGAGAAGCAGGATTGACGGAGGCTTGAGGAAAGGGAGAATTCCAAGAAACCGAGGCAGATAGACAAAGGCCAGAACAAGAAAAATTCAGATTATCACCAAGGTCTAAGCAACAGTTTAGCTGGCTTCTCCTACCCGTTACAGTGCGCAGGCTGGGTAACCCAGCAACCGGAGAGCATCTGCAGTTCATCGTTTGCGGCTCATTTGAGAAACCAGAACAAAACTCCATTTTATCAACTCGACTGCAAAGGCATCGAAGAATGCCCATCATAAATCTCTCATTGATGAGAGCCGAAGTCCGAAGCATAGTGGAGCATGCGGAGTCGCAAATAGGAGTGGAGGTCGGATCTTGAACGACATCAAAACTAAATGCAATAGATATGAATACAGTGAGACTTAAATGTTGTCTACCAGCCATGACATGGGTGGGCAGGTGTCTCCACACTTCGCTGCACCCACGTCCCATCACCTTATTCGCATTCCAGTTCACCCGCATCTGGGAAAGGAATTATTAATATTATAAACCCAAAGGATTAATAATATTTTAAAATCAAAGGATTATTAAACCCAAGGGATAATAAACCCAAGCGAATAATATTAAACCTAGGATTAATATTATAAACCCAAAGGATTATAAAATCTAAACCTAATATTATAAACTAGAATATTAAACCTTAATTTATCCAATGTCACAATGCAACATTAAATAAATTGCAATATAACATATCATTCTAACAATGATTGTCACACTATTTGCAACGATGTTTGTCAAACTACGATGTTGGCTAGATTTCCATACCATTCCAACATCACAATAATAAACCAAATATTATAAAACCTAACATTATAAACCCTAAGATTAATATTATAAAACATAAGATTATAAATCCCAATGTTAAAAACTCAACATTTCAAACCTTGATACTAAACACAATATGATAAAACCAATATTATAAGCCCCAATATTATAAATCTCAATATTAAAAACCAAGCATTTCAAACCCTGATATTAGATGCTATATTAGAAACCCAATATTGAAAACTTGAATATTATAAACCCAATATTAAGCACAATACTATAAACCTTAATATTAAACCCCAAATTTGTAATGTCGCATTGCAATGTTGAATAAATTGCAATATGATGTGACATTGTGACAATTGTTGTTAAATTTATTATTGCATTGAGACAATGTTTTCACAATGTGATGTTGGACACACTTATGTATCATTCCAACATCACAATATTAAACCCTAATATTAAACTGAGAATTAAGAAAATGATTAAAGTGCCAAATTTTGATAATGGTTTATTGACCTTTATGATCGATTATGTTTGACTAATAGTTGATTTTATTTTACTATGTTTGAATATTATAAACCTTAATATTAAACCCAATATCATAAACCCTAATATTAAATTCAATGTTCTAAACTTTATATTATAAACCCAATATTTTAAACCTATATGTTAAACCTAATATTATAAACCATAATATTAAACACAATATTACAAACCCTACATTATAAACTCAATGTGATAAGCATTAATATTAAACCCAATATCATAAACCCTAATACTAAACCCAATATTACAAACCCTAATAGTAAACCATGCATTATAAACTCATTATTATGACCATAATGGTTAACCATGGTTAAGTATATTCAACCAATTTTTACCATGGTCGACCATGGCTCACAATGATTGACAACGGTTGATCATGGTTGACCATTATTGATAATGGTTTTTCATGGTTAACCATTATAGGTCACCATATTTGTTGACAATTATGAATGACCATTATGGTTTATCATGGTTAACCATTGTATTTGAACTTAGTTGACTTTATTTAACTATGTTTGAATATTATAAACCCTAATATAAAACCAAAAATTATAAACCCTAATATTAAATGCAATATCATAAACTCTAATATTAAACTCAATATTATAAACCTTAATATTAAATCCAATATTATAAACCCTAACAATAAATCCTATATTATAAACCCTTAAACCTAATATTATAAACCATATTATAAAATCTAATATTGAACTCCATATTATAAACCTTAATTTTAAACTCTACATTATAAACTCTAATATTATAAACCCAATATGAATAATTATGGGCCATGGTTACCAATCGTTGGTCATGGTTGGTCATGGTTGGTCATGGTTGACCATAGAGATAAACCCAATATTTTAAACCTATATACTAAACACAATATTATAAACCCTACACTAAAAACCTTATTATTATAAACCCAATATTGTGACCATAATTGTTGACCAATATGATTGACCATTTATGACCATAATGTTTGATCATGGCTAGACATATTCAACCAGGTGTGACAATGGTCAATCATGGTTAACAATTGTTGATAACACCAGGGAAAATTGTAAGGATGGAAAATTATCTTGAAGTTTCAAAAATTGGCGAATCTCACTAGTCCCTAATATGCAAACTATAATTTTTTTTTGATGTATTTGTAAAATTATTCAAATTGCAATGATTTTATATATAATCTCTTTATAATGTTGGCGATTTTTAATGCAAAATAATTTTATATTGTAAAATTTGGGTGAATCATTTTTATAAAAATTGGAAATTAGCGAATCTTTTTTTTGAAAAAATTATGGAAAATTAGCCCACCTGCGAATATTAGCCCCTAAAATTTTCCATGGATAGCACTTGACCATGGTTGGTCATGATTGACCATAGTTGATAATGGTTTTCCATGATTGACCATAATGGTTAATCATTATAGGTGACTATATTGGTGGACCATTATGAATGACCATTATTCTTGCCATTATGGTGTGGTTGAACTTGGTTGACTTTATTTGACTATGTTTCAATATTATTAAACCTAATATTAAACCAAAAATTATAAACCCTAATATTAAACCCAATATTATAAACCCTAATATTAAACATGATATTCAAACCATTATATTAAACCAAATATGATAACCTTATCTTATAAACCTTAACATTAAACTCAATATTATAAATCCTAATATCAAACCCTATGTTATAGAGTCTAAAACTAAGCACAATATTATAAACACTATAATATAAAGTGAAATATTAAACTCAATATTATAGACCCTAATATTATAAATTCAATATGGCTAAACAATGGCCATGGTTGACCATCGAGACCTTGATTACCTTGATTAACCATTATTGTTGCCTATGTTTGACTAATGGTTGACTTTTTTTTAACTATGTTTGCATATTTTTTACTTATGTGGTTATGTCTAAATGGTTGACTTCTTTTTACTATCTTTGTCTATTTTTTACTTATGTGCTTAAGTATGTCTCATTATTAATATTAATTAATAATATTAAAAGGTGATTACACATGGTTTCACAGATTTGGCCATGGTTGACCATACTTTTCTATGATGGATTATGGTTGTCTACTTTGATATTGGTTGACCACAATCAACCATGGTGAATTAGGGTTGACAATATTATAATTTTAATGTTATTAATAACATTAATGTTATTAGGTTAATAAAATTAAATGTTAATAATTTAAAAATATATATTATGATTACTAAGATTATTTTTCTAAACATTATTAATATTGTATTAATGATGTTATACTAATATGGTTTTTAATATTAATTTGAATGCTACTTTATTAATAATAATAATAATTTTTATTATTATTAATGTTTTTACTAATCAATATTAATGTTATAAAATAATAAATATTAGTATTACTAATAATTGTGTTTAAAGACGTTCTTCACTTGAGTAGAATAGAAATGTTGTAATGTAATGTTTAAAATTTTCACCAAGTCAAATTACATAAAATTAGAATAAATAAAAAGATTAATGTAATGTAAACATTTTAACTCTATCAAAATAAAATAAAAATAAATAAATAATAAAAATATTTATATAAAAATAAAAATAAAAATGGCCAATGATATTAATTCATGGTATTGATGTGGAATATAGCCTATTTAGAGGGAAAATTAAACCAGCCTGGATCCATCTTAATTCTGAAAATTAAATGTCTTGACCATAATCACAAGAACTTAAAAACCAAAATATTAAAAATCATTACTTTAATGTAAATATTAAAAAAATTAAACAATAAAATAAAATATTTTTATTAAAATATAATATGACAACCTAAATAAAATATCCTATTTATCAAAATCTAAATGTAAAAACTAATATTATTATTAAATAGTGTGGCATGCTTAAAAACTTAAAACCTAATATTAAAACCACATTAACAATGTGGTTTATTTATATTAAAAAGGTTAATATTAAAACTTAATATTGACATTAAAACGAATGGTTTGTTTATATTAACAATCTTATTTTAAGACCATATTAAAATTAAAATATAGTATTAAATTCTAATTTTAAACTTAATATTAATATTGGAATATAATAATAATATTAAAATTTAAGGTTAAACTAATATTAACATTAAAATCACATTAATATATTTTTGAAATTTGATATCTGTGATCCATAATTTATATTGAGAAATTTTTGGTGATAATCATATATAAAAAAAATTGTGGATACCAACAAGTGTGGTTCAAGACATGAGATATCATATTATGGCATGGATTTAAATAGATGAAGAGAAGATCTAATTAGATGTTATATTATAACGACTAGTTTGACCTAGAAAGAAAAAAATAAATATTTTTATTAACTTCTATAAAATAATCTAATAATTTATTTATTATTATTTTTATATAATATAATATTTGACATTGTAAGTTTTTGTGATCCATATTAATATTCAAATAATTTTCCAGAACAATCACATCATAAATTCTAAGAGCAGAAGCTTTTAACTATTTAGTGTAGTTCATCATTAGGAGAAGGATAATTGTGCAATAGTAATTGACCAAAAATTCATAAAATAATACAATTGAATGTTCTTTTATTTTCTAATTTGTTGACTTTTATTTTGTTGTTTTATTTAATAATTTCCTAACGTTCAATTATATTATTTTATGAATTTTTGGTGAGACTTGCACACACACACACACATGATTAAGCTTTTGGATCATCACAATCATCTTTCTCCAGATAATAAATTACACTAAGTAGTTCAAAGCCTCAACTCTAGGTGAAATTTATGATATGGTTTTTCCAAAAAATTATTTAAATAATATAATCTTATAATATTTTATCATTATTTCATTATATTTTATTTTAAAATTATTAAATAAATATCAATTATAAAAATAAAATAAAATAGTTTATGATAAAAAAATAAAAAATTAGAAAAGAAATAACAAGAATTAATTATGGTTTTAATATATATTTTATTTATCTACATTTATAATATTAATAATAAATCTATTATATTATTAATCTTTATGATAAAAATAAAAAATTCATTTTATCATTTATAAATCTATTATATCAATCTGGATGATAAAAAAATATTTTAACAATGATCAAATTAATGAGATATAATAAACATAAATCGATTCAGAAAAACAGATGAAAAGAAGTTATTATAAAGATAATTTAATATATATTATTATATTAAAAATTAAAATATAATATTATTATAAAGATAAAAGAATAATTATAAATGCAAAACTTAAAACTAATAGTTTTAGGTTTAGGTTGAAGGCTTGGAGTTTATACTAATAATATTATAATAATATGTTATATTAAAATTTAAAAGAATTATTATAACTAAAATCATGTTTATATTTTTGCAATCCGAAGAAGGTGCAATCAATTAAGGTCAATGAACCAAATAGAGAGTGATTAGGGTTTTTTAAGGTATATTTTTAGAAATGTAACGCATAATAATGTGCAGTCACATTTTAATAATGTACAATAATGTAATGTTTCAACGAAATATTTGTTTAAAATTTTTATTTTTATTTTTAATTTTTTAATTTTTTTATAAGTGGTGATAAATAATTAGTACAGTGATTTTTTAATTATAATTTGTAAAAAAATATTTTAAATATGGTTTAAATATGAATGAATGAATGATATTTTTAAAGTTTATGAGAGTAAAATAATTTATAGGACTATTAGCATCTTGTATTTAGTATTTTGCAATTCAATTATTTTCTTACTCAAATTAATGATAAGCTAACTTAACTCCCTTCCTAAAAAGCCAATGCTAAGGAACTTATGGTAATATATTGGGGTAAGAAATGTTTTTTTTTTCTCATTCCACTACCCAATAAGTGCAAAACTTACACACCAGCGCTTCCCGAACTTCTTTACGTCTTTTGCACCCACTCACAGATGTTGATGCGAGTTAGTTCTTAATTGAGCAATAAGAGTCTTTTCTCTCCGTGGAATACTAGCTCCAATGCATTGGTTTGTTGGAGATCACAAGTGGGGTTGAATGCATGAACATGGTATTTCTTCTTTCTATCCAACGTTTTTCCCCATATAGGCTTACAAAATTCTTTAAATTCTTGCTATTTGTGGGACAGACATTGAGGTAAATATTCCATTTTTGCATCCAATTGGTGTTTTGTCTCATTTGTGATTTTTTATTTCACTCACGCCTTCATTGAAGATAGCTTTAGGCCATCTACCACTCTCATTTGTTCTTCCATCCAGTTTCACTCAACATTATTTCATAATGGACATAACTTTTTTATTTTAAACTTGCTCATGAACAAGCTTTTTTGGATTTTCTCAATTTGCTTCCATTTTGAGACAAGGATGCTTCTAGCCCAAAGTTCACACCCATATAATATAAGCAGACAAATCAAGAGCCCAAAAAGCACTCTAATCGTTTCCAATTCCTTAACTTTGCCACTCTACATTTTGAAGAGCATATAATGTTTTTCACCCTCCTAAAAGTCTCTTCTTTCTAATGATGTGAATTTCATCCATTGATGTAGTGACTAGGAGGAGAATGTGTTGGCATCATTAAATTTGCACTATGACATCAAAATTTTTAATTAAAAAATTCATTAAAATGCCCAATTCCAATAATAAGTCCCTTCTCAACATAATTATTAATAATTAAATTAAATTAAAAATAAATAAATAAATAAATACTTCTCTAACACATAAAAATAAATAAATCAATAAATTAACTCTATATTATCCATTCTAAACCTTCATCTAGTGTTTCACGTGGAATACAACACTGTGGATGAGCCCACATATTAAAGCTAAAGTGTCATCTTTGTATCTGTATTTCCAATGGCAAAACGTTAATGGATTATCTAAAAAGAATTAAGGTTAACGTTTACATGTTCAACATATGCAATATTGCACAAAACAAAAACTTATTCCTGAATGCTCCAAAGGAACACAATGTCTCACACAAACTGTGCAAGATTGCAATTTAATGGTACGAAAATGGAACATAGATATCAAGTTCATGGCTGCAAGTTCTCTAATTTTAGCTGTTTTTTCCCAGGTCGAGACTTAGTACCCCGGAGCAGCATGAATAAACCCGGCTGTACCATCGACGTAACATGGACTCCATCGTCAATTTGGAGGTAACGTTAGATTTATGAGAGGTCCAGCTTGGATGGTAGATTGAAGTTGATTGTCCCAAAAATAGCTCAACAAATGTGAATTACACACAGTTCGTTTGTCCAAAGACAGGTAATTCACTTGATAAATGCTTTCCCTATTTACGGATTTGTTGAAAATGGATGTTTACAGGGTCATGGACGTCTTATATTGAATTCATGTTCGATATCTAAGAATTTGTGGTAAATTGATTGATCAGATTTTGAAATATTCTCAGAATCTGTAATTGATATAGCATGTCTTACAATAGATGGCTAAGCTCTTATAGTAACAATCTGAAGTGATTCCACTTAGCAACATGGAGTGACTGGCTGTATTAAAAGCTACTCTTTACATCTGATTTTTTTTTTTTAAATCAATAGGTGATTTTTCAAATTTTCCTTGAAAATTATGAAAATTTCGATGAGATTTGATAAAATTCTGCAGGAATTTTTGTAAATCTAGATTACAATTGTCAAACTTCAAGTGTTTTTTAATGGGGCTGAATCAATTTCCACAGTAAAAACACAATTCAAACACTCCTACTACCAATTTTTTGGAAAAAAAATTACCAGATTCTAGTAAGAAATAACTATTAGGAACCCTCTGTAGATGAAGCCAAGGTAAAGATGCTTTGGGGAAGCTAAATGACAGATTATAGCAAAGAGAGAAGAGTAACACACAATTGATGACAACACCGACACTAAAAAATATTTCATTATGGAGAAGTATATATACATTTGATCAACAGTTACAACTAAAAATTGTTCAACTAACTTCTAACTAATCCTCTAGAAATTTATTTCTAACTCATGACTAATCTTTAACACTCCCTCTTAATTTTGAGGGTTACATGGTTTTATTGCCTAACTTCTGACATTGAAATTCAAAATTAACTTTTCCTAATGGTTTGGTGAAGATATCTGCTAACTGTTCCTTGGAATCACAAAATTTGAGAGGAATATCACCATTTTTGACAAGTTCACGAATGAAGTGAAAACAAGTGTCGATTTTTTTGCCTTTTTAATGAAAGACATTATTCTTTTACAAGGAAATAGTGGAAGTGTTGTCACAAAAGATTGAAATAGGTTCATTTTTTGTATATCCGAAGTCAGAGAGAAGGCTCTTCAACCACATTGTTTGACATGATGTTGTATTTGTTGAAACGTACTCGACTTTTGTTGAAGATAATGCAACTATGGGTTGTTTTTCAGATGACCACGAAATCAAATTCCTGCCAAATAGAAAATCATATCCAGAAGTGTTTTTCCAATCATCAATACATCCTACATAATTAGTGTCTGTATAACCAACAAGCTTACTGTGTGTAGAGGTTGTATACCATAAACCATAACTAGTTGTACCTACAATGTATCTTAACACCATTTTTTCAACTTTCCAATGACAGTCTTTAGGAGATTCCGTAAACTTGTAAATATAACTAGTTGCAAATGTTATATCAGGTCTAGTAGTAGTTAGATACATAATACTACCAGCAAGTTTCTTATACAATGTCGTATTAACAACAGTACCCACATCATTTTTACTTAACTTTGTACCAACCTCAATAGGTGTATCCATTGGTTTATGCATGTCCATATTAAACTTTTTCAAAACATTAGTACCATACTTCTGTTGACTCATAAAGATACCATAATGTGTTTGTTTCAATTCAGTACCTAAGAAGTATCTCATTAATCCAAGATTTGTCATTTCAAATTCGTTTTCCATTGCAGCTTTAAATTTATCTAACTGCATGTTACCTATGTAAATTATGTCATCAACATAAACACATAGTATAATTACCTTGATGATATTCCTTGAAATACAAGGTTGGTTCATGGTCGCTCCTTCTGAAACCATTATTTAGAAAGTAATAGTCAATTTGGTTGTACCAAGCTCTTGGAGCTTGCTTCAAGACATACAATGCTTTCTTCAACCTGTACACCTTATGTTTTTTATTTTTGATTTCGAAACCAGGTGGTTGATCAACATACACTTCTTCATTCAATACACCATTTAAAAATGAAGAATTTACATCTATTTGGTAAATTTTCCACTTGTTTTGTGTTGCAATAGCTAATACAAATCGAACAGTATCAATTCTTGCTATAGGTGAAAATGTTTCACCATAATCTATGTCAGGTTGTTGTGAAAAACTTTAGCAACAAACCTTGCTTTGTGTTTATCAACTTCCCCTCCCTCATTTAACTTATTTTTATAAACCCATTTGACACCTATAGAGTTTTTAATGTTAGGTAGATCAACCAAATCCCAAGTTTGATTTCTTTCAATAGCATCGATTTCATTATTCATTGTATCTACCCATTATTTTTCCTTTATAGATTCTTTAAAACAAATAGGTTGAAATGAGAGAAATTAAAAATATACAACATCATCAACATCGTCTTGTGCATAAATATCACTTAAACTTCTCATTTTTGCATTATCAGAATCAGACTCACTTAAAGATGATCAATTGCTACTGTTTTTTCTTGAACCTGTAATCTTGGAGTGCTTGTTGTAGTCGCATGGCATTTGTCTAACATAATAAAAGGATTAGGACAAGTATTGTTCTCCATTTCATTCCAAGATTTATCTTCCATAAATTTCACATCTCTACTTACGACAAACTTCTTAGTAATAGGATTAAAAAATATGTATGCTTTATATTGGTCACTATACCCTATAAAGATATAATTTTCGCTCCTATTATCAAGCTTATTTCTTAATTTTTCTAGAGCATGAGCAAAAGCAATAGAACCAAAGACTCGAAAGTTTGAAACAGTTACCTTTTTTCCACTCCATGCTTCTTCAGGTACAAGACTTTGAACATTGGAAGTTAGCGATCTATTCAAAATGTATACCGAACATGCAATTGCTTCAGCCCATAAATCTTTAGAAAATTTTCATTTTTTGAGAAAACTTCGAGCCATATTCATAATTGTTTGATTCTTTTTTCCGCGACTTCATTTTTTTGTGGAGTATAATTGGTTGTCGTATGTTTTTTAATACCATTTTGTTTGCAGAAAATCAATGAATTCCTTAGATTCATACTCACCTCCTTTATCAAACTTGAGAACTTTAATAAACTTGTCACTATGTTTTCTAGCTTTGGTTTTGAACTAGTTGAATCTGGAAAATATTTCATATTTGTATTTGATGAAATACACCCAATTTTTTCTTCTAAAGTCATCAATAAATGTAAGAAAATAGAAACTGCCACCTACTGATTGTGCTTGCATAGGTCCACACAAATTTGTATGCACTAACTCTAAACGTTATTTGGCTCTATAAGATGCTAATGAAAAACTATATTGCTTATGTTTACCTATTATATAACTTGTACAAAAAGAGATATGGTCAGACAAAGTAGGACAACCTTTCCCCGTAGACTGTCTTTACAACAGACTCATACTTTTAATAGGTAAATGACCATATCACAAATGCCACAAGTCAGTTTCGTTTGATGTTGAAACATTATGTACATACAACTTCTCACTTATCATTCGTAATTGATACAACATGTTCTTTGTCATAGGAATCTTTGCAACAAGATATTTATGTTGATCAGAAATCGTGCAAGTAGTGTTATGAAAGCTAATATCACAACCATGTGCATCTAACTGACCAACACTCAACAAATTATGATTGAAATTGGGTACATAGTAAACATCATAGACATTATTCACCACATTTTGTTTGGTTAAGACAGGCACAACACCCTTTCCTGAAGCTTTGACCTCGTGATCATAACCCAAGCCAATAAAGGAACTGAAAGATGTATCAAGATATGAAAACAAATAACTATGACCCTTCATATGATTACTACATCCATTTTATACCAACCAAATATCCTTATTAGGTACTTGCACAGTCACTTGGCATGCCAGAAATAAAGCATCAAATGTTTGACATTCAGTGTTTGTGACATTGGCTTTGTTTTTACTTAAAACATACTGTAATTTTCTACATTCAAACTTATAATGGCCATATTTTTTAAAATAGTGACATTGATTTTTTTATTTATCTATCTACCTACGACCATCAGTTTGAGACTTCTCTAAATGTGTTTGAGTTAACTCTGATTTATCATCTGACTGAGGTTGTGCTCTTCCTTTTCCTTTCTTGCCACGAAAACCTCTGCCTTTACCTGTCCATAGAAACTTTAGATTTGAAAGCATGCTCTAAAGTACTAACATCTAAATTAAGCTTGCTTCATGAGCCAATAAAGAACCTACTAATTCTTCCACAGACAATGTTGTTAAATATTTCGAGTCAAAAACAGTAACTGTCATGTCAAATTTTTTTGGCAAACTTCTAAGAACCTTTTCAAAAACTCTTTGATCTTCTAGTTCTTCATCATTCATCCGAAGTTGATTAACAACACCCATAAATTTAGTCATGAATTGATCAATTGTTTCTAATCAGCCATTTTAAGTGCTTCAAATTGAGTTCTGATAGTTTGTAATTTTACCATCTTTACTTTCTCATTACCTTGATAAGCAACTTTAAGTATATCCCATATTTCTTTAGCAGTATTTGCACCATTGATTTAAGGAAAAATAGAGTCATATAAATAATTTAAAAATCAAGACTTAGCTCTACCCTCTTTCTGTTTAGGATCATCAAATTGTCCTATTTGAGCAACATTCATAGCAGCTATAACATTTGTGTTAGGTTTTGTGAACCCTGATTCTACATTTTCCCAACAACCTAAACCTTGTAAATATGCTTTCATTTTAAGAATCCAAAAATCATAATTCTTTCCACTAAATAATGGCGTTGAAATTTCAAATTGACTTGTCGAAACCATGTTTAAAGAAAAAATTGAAATAAAAACAAATCAGAAATCTGACTCCGCACCGTTAAAAGATTCAGAAAACGACAGCTTTTAAAAACTTCAAAATAAATAGGGCACTCTCTTTTCCCCTCTATGAAGTAAAAAACATAATAGGGGTTCAATTGTAATATGAAAATGGCACTTAGACTATCTTGCGTAGTCTTTATAATTGGTCAACATAGAAGTCTCATTTATCAAAAGAAAAAGAAAAATTGTAGATTCGTGGAAAAACTTGCAAGGGCTCGAAGACACGGCAGTATTTCTTAGCACAAATCATTATACAACCTTCTAACATCATTTATACAAAGTATATGGAGCATAATATATTCTAAAACAAAGCATTTCTCACCGTTCTGAACAGTGAAAACATTGTGGGAAGAGTGATGTGGGAATTTCCTTTTCCAACTGCGATCATTTTTGGCTGCAAGGTCGCTCCAGCAGCGAAAAGGGTAGCAATTCCAGCAGGTTCGAATGCCCAGCAGCTGATAAGCCTCCAGCTATTCTGCCTTCACCCATGAAGAATCCCAACTCTTAAATGAAGCCCAGGTCCGAAGATTCACTAGCTTCACACCACATGCACAAAAAAACATGATCGACTCTTATGCTCTGATACCATGACAAATTACAGCAAAGAGAGAAGAGTAACACACAATTGATGAGAACACCCACACTAAAAAAGCTTTCATTGTGGAGAAGTGTATATACATTTGATCGTTAGTTACAATTAAATAATGCTCAACTAACTTCTAACTAATCCTCTGGAAACTAATTTCTAACTCATGATTGATCTTTAACAACCAAATATAACCAAGGAAAAGGAACCCATGTGATACCTGAATCCCGATGTGACGACAGGTATTCACGTTTCCTTACTTGACCGAGAACAAAATTGATCGTGTACCTCTATTTTGTATTCACGTTTTTTGACTTGACCGAGAACAAATTGGTAATGTACCTCTATTCACTGGATGCGCCCCAATACCATTGGTAGATCATTATGGAAAAAACTTTGGGAAAGGCATGGAATTTGACCTTAGAACGTTTAATAGGAAGTGAAAAAAAAAAAAAAAAAATCAGTACTGCGTCTTTGATGGTTAATAATAAAATTTTAAGAATGGAAATAATTTATCTAAAGGTGTAGCCTAACTTATAGAAGAAATTGTATTTTTCACGACATTTTTTCGTTTAATTTTAATCAAAATCTGACATACATTTTTAAAAAACTGAGCTGAAATTGTTTAATCTGTATAATTCAAATGCCCTAGAGTTTTTTAGGGTGCTGAATCTATTTATGCATTCAAAACTGTATTTTAAACAACAAAAAATCTTGAAATTGTATTGCCGAATTTTGGTGAATTGATGTGAAAAAGAATATTTCATCTATAAGTTTGACTACGCCTTTATCTAAATATCATAATAATTTGTGAAAGTAAATTATATTTAATATTATGATATTTTTTATCTAATTTTATTAATATATTTTTTTATTTATATTTGATAAAATAATATATTATAATTGATGTTTAATTTAAAATATATGTTATAAAATTGTTTTATGCTAAATACATTGTAAATATAGCTTATATTTATGTTATTTATAAATTTAAAGCACTCTTTCAATTTAAATATATGGCTTTGATCCATTATCCCTCATCTTCATCTTTAGGCGTTGTCTACTAAGGTCGAGGAATTTCCCGAATCATCAAAAGTGGCCTGGCCAAAAGAAATTTAAAAAAAAATTGCAGTACCAGTGTTTGAATCGTGTTTTTTATGGTGGAAATGGATCCAACACCATCAAAAAAACCTCTAAGGCACCCAAAATCTTGAATTTTGACAACTACAAATTATATTTACAAAAATTCCTACCACATTTTATCAAAAACTTGCCAGAATTTCCATGGTTTTCAAAGCAAATTTGCAAGCTCATTAAACTAGCATTTTTTGGGAAGTTGTCAAAACATTATTACATCAATTAAAATACAAGAATCATATTGAATGTGTTATCATAAATAAAAATAGGTTGGTCGTAGAGGTCAATTTGAGTTAGGTCAAGTAGGTTGATCAAATAAATTCATGAAAATATTAATTTTTCATGATTATCCTATAGTTTTAAAGGGTCCAAGGTGTTTATGTGTTGTGTAAATAGAGTCTTGTCATAAGAAAATTTTTAAAAATTAGATACATCAGTTCAAATAATTGATTTCTGACATGTGTCACCTTTTACCTGAATCAGTAGCGATTACTGTGCAAATCTGGTGATTTTCACTATGGACTCACCTGACCAGTCTGTAGCGAATCTGCCAACTTTATAATAGAATTCGCTACAAACTCTGGTATTTCTGCAACGGTTCAGAGATTGATGATTTGTCACCTTATGTGAGGGTAGAGGTCAAGTTTCCATAACATGCTTACCTGTTTTAAATCATAATTAAATGTGTGTTACGCATGGTTATCATCACCACCTCATCATTTTGTTTTACCTCCACTTTTTCTTTTTCTTAATTTAAACCTTATGCATTTGAGCCTAAACACTCACCTTTTTCATCCCTATAAGCTTCTTCCACCACTGATTCTCTGTTGTGTCTCCGATCTAGTTGTTGTCATGGGTGATTGCTAAATTATGTCCACAAAACAACTTGTTGTCAAGGTTTTATCTTCTGCAAGTACCAATTGTGAAAGGAATCAGCGTTGTTTTGGAGGAGATGGCCACGCATATGAAGACCAAAAAAGGAGGCTCAGTGGTCAGATATGAACCTGTGGACCTAAAATTGGTCATGGAATATCTCATTTTTGCAGAGGCCTTCGCCAAAGATGGTTCCATGAGATTTTTTCAAAAGTTGCAGGGGTATCATGCCCAAGTTTCCAAAGATTTTGCTGTGAATTTTGTGGGTAATGCTTCAAAGGTGGGCATATTGAATTTTATAGTATCCCTAAAACCATTTCTCAAGCAACATAGATTCCTAGATCAAGGGAATAATGTTTCAAAGCCACTAAATTTAAGTTGTAGAATTGTGACGAATTCTTGAAGCAAGAACACATAGGTTGGACATGACATCTGGTATACCTATGAGTTGTCTAAAGAAGAATTATTCAAAGATTTTGTTGGTAATTCAGAAGTATTTTACATGTGAGGGAAGGTTCCATATGATATATCAGTGCCATTTCAGACTTAAACTTCATTTTACAGGTAAACAACTCTTATACCTCCTATTCTTCCTTTTCAAAATTCTAGGTAAAATGTCTGATAATGTCCAAGAAAAACCTGAAGGTAGTGAGACATATGTTTTTCATCATGGATTGATTAAGTTGTTGGTTTTGGAGGAATTTCAAAGATTGAACAGATATTGGGCTACATTTTTATTTCTGAGTGGTTATGATGTGGATGTGATTACTCCCAAGAAGACTCCCAAGTCCAAAACAAATACTCCCAAAAAGGATAAAGGCCCTATAGTTGAAATTGAAAGATGAACTTGAAAAAGACATGTAGCCTACAGAAGAGCTTATGGAGATGGAGTTTTAACATTTCGAGGAAACAGCAGTGGCACCTCAACCACCATCCACAGCCAACAAGAGAAATTCTGACACAAGGGTTTCAGAGAGGATTACTAGGAGTCAGACAGAAGGAAAGGGAAATATTTAAGATATTTTGCAAGCTATATACATAGAAGAAACCCCTGTAGTCAAACCAATGGAAATAAAGGGAACAAAGATGAATAAAAAGGGCCCAATTGCAAAAATATTGGATTTCTCCACTGAAGATTTTGGTAATGTTTTTAAGCCTAGAAAGCCTTTTACTAGGTCACAGTTTTCTAAAGGGGACAAATCTGATAAAGATAATAAATAAGCAGAAAGAAACAGGAAACCTATGGTAGAGGAGATCATTGAATTATCTCCCACAGAAAAATAAAACCCTAAAGTACAAAAAGGAAAAGAGAAAGTGGTAGAAAATTCAGAAATGGACATCCTGAAATAAAAACTTAAAGAAGCAAGAAATGAACTCGTAGAGACCAAATTGGAGCTGGAAGATTTAAGCAAGAAGAGAAGGAGTTGGGAGATTTTAGAAGGTCAGTAAACAAATTAAATTTTATGATAAAGTAGCTGATAGATCCAAGAAAATTCTAAAAAAGACTTTACCTCTACATAAGATGATGAAGAATACCATGAGAAGGAATAGATGGTTGCAGGCAAAGAGGAGAAGGCTTCTAAGTCACGTAAAAGAAATGGAAATTCAAATGGGAAAGGTACAAACATAATTAAAAAATAAATGTCTGAAAATGATAGTAGTAGATGAGCCTGCTGAAGGTGAAAATACTACTTCTTGAGGAGGGTAAGATGTCTTTTCAATCAATTTTTCCTTGTTCCCAGTATTTCACACAGTTTTGGTCAATTTTTAGGAGGTTAAAAGATTTTTTTTTTTAAATGATCAGAGGCTCAGTATTTTAGCTCAAAAATGAAGGTGCTCAAAATTGAATGAAAACAGAATGACAGTGACCAGACCGTCACAAGGAATCCAATGAAAATAATTTCATTGAAAACCGAGTTCAGATGAAGGAGTTATGCTCTGTTGATCGTCGTTCAGAACATGCAATTTTTTATTAAAAAATTACAGAACCGGTACAAGTTGATGACATGGAAGCCCAGTCACCATTGAGGAATCTTCTTCAGTTTTACTCCAATGGGATGGTGACGAGTTTCATCTCTAGATTCACCAATGTTTCCTGGGGAAGTTGAATTTTTCTCCTATTTCCTAAGTTTGAAATTATTACTATGGTGGATTACTTTCTTGGTGGAATCTATAGGCCAATGGGGAAGGGTCATGTGGTGCAACCAAGAGCCAAAGGAATTTGGCAGATAATCTTTAGTTGGAAGGCGCATGCATTACATATTGCAAGGTCAAGGTTGGTCGCATATTTATTTAAACAAAGGTTGGGACTAATGGCCGAAACCATAGTCAAATGACAATACAACATATATACGTGACATATTTCATTAACCCAAAGTATTAAACTTTGGTCCAAAGCATCGACAAGTTTAACCATCTCGCATCGATAGTTTAGGTGTGGAGGACATAAGGCAAAGAAAAAATGATTTGAAATTGCGATAAGCGACGTGACGTGACCGGTAAGTGGGTCCCATTGTTATCACAATCAAGGGTTTTTTGGAAGCGGTAGCAGATGGAAACAAAGGAATTGTGATGCGATATATCGCATCGCGGTATCGCAATCGCAAGATGGAGAAAGAAACATAGAATTATTTATAGTGGGGCTATGATCTACGAAAGTGTTGCGATTTGTGATCTGCGATCTATGAAAGTGATTGTGATGCAATCTGCGGAGATTTAAATGTGTTAAGTCATTTATTAATACAATAATTTGTGGTTATGTTATGATAATCTGACATTAACAGATAAGTGCGGACTAGCACTAAATGCGCTTAACCCCACTTAAACACCACTTATCTTAACATTAAGTGTGTACTTATCTTGGTAGAAGATATGGCAGAGCCACCAAATGCGGAGAAGCTCCACATTTAGTGGAGTTAACTGGCGGACTTCCAGATTTAGTGGAGGAAAACTAGGGAAAATTGGTTTTTGCCATAACTGAGGCAAAATTTGACCAAATTGGGTGCAAGGGTAGTCATTATAGACATATTTTGATTTTTTGGAGCCATTAGAACATGTTGCAAAGGAAGAAGAGGTCATCTACATAGGTTTTTGTTGTTGTGAAGTTTTTTGAAGCCTAGGGCCACCAGGAGGGAAGGCCATGCCCAATGCATCTGGTAGCCAAATTGAGTAAAAAAATAGTCGTTTCTAATAGATTTCGATGTTTTAAACTCATTGGAATAGGTTCCAAAAGAATTTGATGCATGTAAACAACATTTTGAGCAAATTTTAGCTAATACAGAGGCCCAAGCTATGGAGCTGGACCAAGGAGATGTAGCCCAGGAGAGGTGAACTCCTTCATCTAGGCTTTGTTTTATTGTATCAGTTTGTGTGGTTTTCAATCATTTATGTTGCTATTTTTCATCACTTTAAATTCATCCTTTATGCTTTCAAAAACACTCATAAATTTCAATTTTAATTCCTCTTTTGACACACATAAGCAAAAAGAGAACCTGCACATTAAGCATAAGATCAGCGGATAATTTTTATATATGAAATTGAAATTAGCATAGCAATAACTAACATTAAAATTCAGATCAAGTTGGTATCAAAGCTTGGTTGAAAGGCAAGGTTATTTTCTTGATCTTTGCTTGAATATTTGTGCAAGTTAATTGTTGGAAATTTGCGATGTTGACATGGTTAAAGTTGCAGAAAGGTGAAGGGAATTTGTTGATTGCAAGTCCTGATATTAGGACCAAAATAAGGATAGCTTAAAGAGCATCATCCTCACCCGAAATTCCACTCATAGATTCACTTTAATAACCTCAAGTTTTATCTCAATAAGTTGAGATTGAAGAGGTACAATTTGTACAAAAAGCTGAAGTGATTGAGAAGGTACAAGCATCAGAGGTTGAGCTTGAATGCTTAGCCATTATGTCAGGATTTGGAGAGACTCATGGACATTCAGAAGAAGAGGATGTTAAGAGAAACTTCAAATACATACAAATAATGGTTAAAATCATTTTTTATGCATTCACTACAAAAAGAGCAGGAGAAGGTTCAAAGCCTCCATATGGAGAAGGATATTTAGATGGTAAGAAGGATTAAGAGAAGAGTTCAAAGGGAAGCAGAGGAAAGCCACCTCCATCTCTACCATCTTCATCGTCTTCATCATCTCCATCTTCATCATCTTCCACTTCCACCACAAAGACCACTCACACTCACTCAAAATCCACAAAAGGGAGATACTCAAATTGGACATTAAGTTTGAAATACCCATGTACAATGGTGAGGTAAATGCAGAGCGACTTGACAATTGGATACGTCAATTGGAGGTGTATTTCAGAATTCAAAACCTTCATGAAGATGACATAAAGATAAATTTGGCTTCATTAAGGCTAGAAGGAGCTGCACTAGTTTGGTGGGAAGAAAAGACTCAAGAGGAAATGTGAATTCATGGTAAGATATCCATTTCTTGGGTTGAGTTTATTTCTTCCATTAAAAGAAATTTTTATCCATTAGACTACAAAAACAATTCTATTATGAGTTGGCAAAATTTTAAGCAACTCAAGGGTCAAACAGTTCAAGAATATACCCAGGAGTTTAGAAAGAGAGCTTTGTTGCTAGGAGTAAATTTGAATTCCCAAGATACACTCGAAATACATTGGGGGTTTACATTCTTATTTGAAGCATGTTATTCTTATGTTTAACCCGAGAAATTTAGATGAATTTTGTGTACAAGCCACAGACTTAGAGGCAAGGGGAAAACAAAACATACATGATAAAAGTGAAAGTGAGGTGATGCAGGGGCATCCGAACCACATCCGAACCAACTCAAAATTAAATTCGAAAACTGAACGTGAAGAGTTGGACACGCGGACAGTCACACAAATTTGGAAAAAATCTGTTGGAACAAAATTAGTTTTTTGTAACCGTTTCTTGATCTTTGTTAAAACCATAAAAACGACCTATAAAAAAACCCTGTAGTGTGTGAAAAAACATATAGGACAAGAGAAGTACAATGTAATCCGATGGAGGAGATGCGTTCTGAGGCTGAAATGCCTCAGATTCAATCTGGTGTTTCGAGGAGTTTGTAACTGTATCTGTATTTATATATGAAATCTTGTTATGCGTTTCTTTGTGTTGGAAGAATGTTCTTTTAAAGTTTATGAGTGAATTCCAGTTTTTATGGTTGATTTATTCGATCTCTGTAAGATCGATGGCGATCCAAGCATAATGCGATATCGTTATTTGTGTTTTAGTTTTGTGAATCAATTTCCGGTTTTATACGTTGGGCGATACTGTGAAAACCCAACACAGTGACAGCGCTGATGAAAATAACCTGAGCGGTTTTTTGAAACGATACCACTGGTATAGCATGCCATTTGGGCTGAGAGCGGTTAGGTTGGATGGATAAATAGCTGAAGAAGTTCTGTGTGAAGAACCATTTCTGATAAATCTTTGTGTGTATAAAGTTCTGCAACTGAGCATGTTATTTGAATTGACATTGGATTAAGGCCAATCCACAGTATTAAAAATAGAGTAACGAGGTTCTGAGAACAACAAGAGATGAAACAAAATTCCAGTGAACGCATTATTTGCAGAGTTTCCGAGTCAAAGGTGTAGAAGAATGAAACCGTGCGCTGGTGTAAACGCTGGAAATTTCACGAGGGTTTAAAAAAGAGTTTATTAAACCTGCGAACTCAGGTGATGTGGGTCGAGAGTGGTTTATTCACATTGGAGTGGTTCCAAAGTTAACAGCGTTTCATTAAAGTAAGGTAACTGAATGATTATTCGTTACATGTGAATGGTTTTGAGTTCCGACGGTTATTTTCATTAAGGAGGGACCGGTGTTGAAGATTGACCGGCCAAGGATTATAGAATTAAAGGCTCGGTTTCGGTGAAGAATGCCACCAGTATCGCACAGTGTCTGTAGAGGAGCGGAATTGACCGAGGGAAGAACGCCGTATTAAAGGGCCACAGATACAGAATTGCGATTGTGGTGTTTTGAGTTCCGGTTTGGAACGAAAGGAAGGTTGACCGATGTTACTGGTTGGAAGTTTAAATGTTTATGTTTTGTTTAGTTGACTCTGATGTATTCGAATGATATGGGTTAAGAGTGGAATGAAAGCATAGTGAGATCGAAAACGATGAATCATGTTTTCGTTTAAAAATGCCTCCGACATATATGTACGCTTGGAAGAGGCGCAGTGGAAGCGGAATGGGCCTATAACCATAGGTCCCAGGATCGATTTCTGGGTTTATGTATCTGCATTTCAACACAAATTTGGGGTTGCAGGTTCAATTTTGAGTTTGCAGGGAGATTTATGTTTCACTGAAAGGTGAGTTTGCCCTGTGGCAATTTTCACTTTTCATCAAGTGGTATCAAAGCGGGAAAATATTCTTGCAGAGGAGAAGTTTGCGTACAGAGAAGGAGGAGTTGTGAACGAAGAGGTACAGAAGTTTTGTGAAACTTGTGATTTTTGTGTTTTGTGAAGGTAGCAACAGGAAGAAGGCGAGCAGATGCAGCAACCTAGAGCAGTAGTGCTCAATTGGTTCGAGAGGAGCGAACCAGAGAGATGCCAAAAGACTAAGCTCAGAGAAGGAAGCTTGGTGAGGTATCTGGTAGCAGGGAGGACTGCTATTGCAGAGGTTTCGTTGCAGCTCACAGAGACCAATTCCACAGAGGACGTGGGTAGAATTGTTCGGGAGTGTTGCTACAGGAAGATCACAGGGAGCATTTCCACAGAAGAATTGCTGGCAGTTGTAGAAGCGATATGACCAGGAGGTCATAAATTTTGTGCCTCGTGAGTCTGATGCAGGGGCATCCGAACCACATCCGAACCAACTCAAAATTAAATTCGAAAACTGAACGTGAAGAGTTGGACACGCGGACAGTCACACAAATTTGGAAAAAATCTGTTGGAACAAAATTAGTTTTTTGTAACCGTTTCTTGATCTTTGTTAAAACCATAAAAACGACCTATAAAAAAACCCTGTAGTGTGTGAAAAAACATATAGGACAAGAGAAGTACAATGTAATCCGATGGAGGAGATGCGTTCTGAGGCTGAAATGCCTCAGATTCAATCTGGTGTTTCGAGGAGTTTGTAACTGTATCTGTATTTATATATGAAATCTTGTTATGCGTTTCTTTGTGTTGGAAGAATGTTCTTTTAAAGTTTATGAGTGAATTCCAGTTTTTATGGTTGATTTATTCGATCTCTGTAAGATCGATGGCGATCCAAGCATAATGCGATATCGTTATTTGTGTTTTAGTTTTGTGAATCAATTTCCGGTTTTATACGTTGGGCGATACTGTGAAAACCCAACACAGTGACAGCGCTGATGAAAATAACCTGAGCGGTTTTTTGAAACGATACCACTGGTATAGCATGCCATTTGGGCTGAGAGCGGTTAGGTTGGATGGATAAATAGCTGAAGAAGTTCTGTGTGAAGAACCATTTCTGATAAATCTCTGTGTGTATAAAGTTCTGCAACTGAGCATGTTATTTGAATTGACATTGGATTAAGGCCAATCCACAGTATTAAAAATAGAGTAACGAGGTTCTGAGAACAACAAGAGATGAAACAAAATTCCAGTGAACGCATTATTTGCAGAGTTTCCGAGTCAAAGGTGTAGAAGAATGAAACCGTGCGCTGGTGTAAACGCTGGAAATTTCACGAGGGTTTAAAAAAGAGTTTATTAAAACTCGCGAACTCGTGATGTGGGTCGCAGAGTGGCTATTCACATTGGAGTGGTTCCAAAGTTAACAAATAAGTCATTAAAGTAAGGTAACCGAATGATTATTCGTTACATGTGAACATTTTGGAGTTCCGACGGCTATTTTCATTAAGGAGGGACCTATGCAGCGATGATCATCCAAGAGCTTTATAGAATGAAAGGCTCCTGGGCTTTGCGGAAGAATGCCACCCGCATCGCACAATGTCCGTAGAGGAGCGGAATTGACCTAGGAAGAAGAACGTCGTATTAAAGGGCCACAGATACAGAATTGCGATTGTGGTGTTTTGAGTTCCGGTTTGGAACGAAAGGAAGGTTGACCGATGTTACTGGTTGGAAGTTTAAATGTTTATGTTTTGTTTAGTTGACTCTGATGTATTCGAATGATATGGGTTAAGAGTGGAATGAAAGCATAGTGAGATCGAAAACGATGAATCATGTTTTCGTTTAAAAATGCCTCCGACATATATGTAGGCTTGGAAGAGGCGCAGTGGAAGCGGAATGGGCCTATAACCATAGGTCCCAGGATCGATTTCTGGGTTTATGTATCTGCATTTCAACACAAATTTGGGGTTGCAGGTTCAATTTTGAGTTTGCAGGGAGATTTATGTTTCACTGAAAGGTGAGTTTGCCCTGTGGCAATTTTCACTTTTCGTCATGAGGGTAAAGGGAAAGGAAAGTTTTATGGAAGAGGAAAAAGAAATAGCTCCGTAAAAAGAGAGAAGGAAAATATCATATGAAAAAATTGTTCAAAGACTAGCCATGATGAAGACCACTATTGGAAAATTCATCCAGAATTGAAACCAAATAGACTAAAAGCCAAAGAGTAAGGGAAAAATGTTGCTATAGTTGAACAAGACATGGGGTCGGAATCAGGAGATGAGACAAAGATTATAGCCATGGCTTTGAAAGGTAAACATGTTGCAAGCACTAGTTCTTCAAATTGTTCAAATGATACTCATGATGAAGATACAAGAATAGAACTCGAGTTGTCTCTAAACGTATTAATATTGATACAATTTATGATAGTGGGTCACAAGCTACCTTGATTTCCGAAGATTTGGTTAAGTGGCTAGGCCTTGAAACAATTAGACATCCAATACCATATCCTTTGGGTTGGATATGCAATAATGCAAACTTGCAAGTTATAAGGAAGTGCTTACTAAGATTCGCCATCAACTCAAACTTTCTTGATGAAGTTGAGCTTGACGTGGTGCCTCTTGAGATATCAGGTATTGTATCGGGAAGTCCTTATTTGTATGATAGGAAATTTTCATTTCATCACCATGAGAAAAAGAATCACTTGTTTAAGGGTGGTATTGAGTACATAATTAGAGCACATAAGAAGAAGACATGTTTGTATCTTATGCATGAAAGTGAAATGAAGAGGATAGTGAATGCAAGTCAGAACTTGAAATCGTTGATGATCAAACAAAGAGATGTATCGAATCACACTTTTCATAAAGATGCTTATGCTTGTAATCATTTGTTTCGGGATGTTTACAGACAACAATCAACATTGGAGTTGAGCGGTGTTGGAAACAAGATGTCGGTGCAAGAGGGTGCACAGGTCAAAGAGAAAATGACAAAGAATCTTGGAAAAGAAGGCATGGGTTCCACAAATGCTTATTGTTGGTTTCCAAAAAGTACATGGCAATGGCGAAGATACTTGGTCAAGAGTCAACACAAGTACAAGGAAAAAGAAGCTAAAAATCGCTATGGTGGCAGTGTGCAAGATGAGAAAGTTTCTAAGTTTTCTTTGATTGTTGACCAAGGTAGGAACAAGATGGTTTATGAAAAAATAGATTGTTGTTCTACAAATTCAGAAATATTGCAGCATGACAGTGTCAATGAGAGCAAGAGAAGGTCAAAAAATCAAGGAAAAAGTTAACTTTTTGTGAAAAGCTCCAAATAATGAAATTGGGAAAATTTCAATGGATAAAGACTAGAAGGGTGCAGCAATGTTGGTCGGATAAATCGATCTTGCGGACAAGATCGATCTCCCTAGTGTCAGAAGACAATCTAGCAACAAACGAACAACTAAGTTTGTCTTTCTCTAAATATATTCATTTTACAAATAAATGATATGAAGGTGTCGATCCTACCTTAGATCCAAATGCCTATTTGCAGTCGTAGCACTTCCTTCGCATCAAAATCCTTCCGTCACAACAAGAGTTCTTTCGTCGCAACAAAGTGTCGTCTTTCGTCGACCTGCAATCACAAACAAGCAAATATTAAATAGCACCTGTATAACTAATAATTATAAAACATACCTATCATAGTGATCAAGGAATCTATGAAATAAATGATCAAACGACAGCTTATTGAAATAAACAATCGAACGACAATTTATTGAGAAAAACAAAACTTGATTGTATTAATCTTAAAATAACAAAAGAACCTTACAACCTTAGCCTTGATGTTCGAAAGGCCTTCCCGAGGTCCGAAGTAGGAGTCTCCTCTACTTTGATAAGTCTTGCACTCTTCCTCCAGGAGCACATAGAGGTATGTGATCTTTCCTCTCAAAAGCTCAGCAGAAAGAAGTCTAAATCTCAACAACACTTCAACTCAATCACCCATAAAGCTTTAACTCCCTTTGAGGCTACCCAATGCCTCCTTTTATAGAGCAACTGAGGAGGTTAGGATTCCACCTTTGAAGGGATAGAATCCTCCTTCAAAGGTATAGGCTCCTCACATCAAGGGATTAGTTCCTTAAGGTGTGGGATACATGCACCTTACTAAAGCGTACTCATCCGCAAAAATTCTCATCTAGAACCTTCTAGAATTGACCTCAAATCAATTTTTTGACTTTCCTTTCTTGCTTTTTTGACTTTGAGGAGGGTACTGATCTAGGTGGATATCGGTGGCCACCGACCTATTCCATTTGGACCAGCACCATCAATTCTTGCAGATTTTCACATTCAGCACAACTTACTATTTTTAGCAGGTTTTCGGGTCCTCCACTCTCGGAGCCGTTTTGGGGGCTTAATGATCCAGGTGGATATTGGTGGCCACCCACCTATTCCATTCGAACCCCCATCTTCAGTTCTTTCAATTTTCAAGTTGCAACAAAACTTACTATTTTTAGCAGTTTTTCGGGTCCTGAACTTCCGGAGCCGTTTTGAGGCCCTAAACGACATTTTTTGGGAAAACGGAGAGCAACATGGGTCCATGGACCAATGTTGCTCGTTCAAAAATTGAAGTCCTCGGATAGATCTTTCTAACGAGCTATTGAGCGCATCAAACGGAGATCGGGTGCCAAAGTTATGCCCCCGGGAAGTTGAACCACCAATTTACCCAAACGGGCACCCACAATTTTGGCGCCTCATCTCCTACGGTTAGGTTTTTGGACGTTTCAGATTCTACATTGTTTCTCAACAATAAATAGGCCCTCGAGCCTCATTGTAACACAGTTCAGAGGTCTGTAGCCATCACATCTCTTCTCAGAGATTCGCTACCAGCACCCTATCTATTTTATTTCCATTATGCCCGTAAGCATATTTCTGTTATTTGATATTAATGAAATGAAGCATTATTTCCGCTGCATCTCTATGTTCATGGTTATTTCTATATTTTGTTGCGTTCCCCGTATAAAACCGCATCGTTGTACTTCCGAGCAAATCGCTTCTTTTCTTTGTTTTTCTTTGCATGTCCCCAACGCGGTCAGGGTATAAGGAGTTAGGGCTCGATCTGGTTGAACCCTTGCAAGATCAGCCTCGCAAACCCCGACGACCTCCCATGGCGGAAGAAAAGAAAGATGAGGGAGCATGAGATCCTATCAAAATACTGCTCGAGGAGGCCCTCGAGAAGCAAAGGAACGCGATGATGGATAACTTTGCTCAAATCCTTCAACGACTGCCCACATATGGCGCATCTGCATCCAACAGCCACTCTGGAGGCGCCACTCCCTTCAAGGTATAGGTAAACTTTGACATTCCTATATTTGAAGGAAAAATAGATGCAGATGCTGTAGACAGATGGTTAAATTTGTTGGAAGGGTATTTCTCGGTCCATGACTTCTCTGACCGAGAAAAGATTATTTTTGCACTCCTCAAAGCCGCCCCCCATGTCAAAGACTGGTGGGAAACCTATCGTGAGCAAGAGGGCGAAGGGGAACCCTCTCTGTTCTCGACCACACCCACTTGGAATTCGTTCCGAGACGGCATCAAGGAACAATATTACCCTGTGGGGAGCTATGAGGACAAATACATCCAATGGACCACGCCGCGGCAACAAAAGGATCAAGATGTGCACGAACTGACGAATCTGTTCCATACCCTACGCACAAAGTTGGGTATTAAAGATTCAGAGAGACATTTGGTGCTCAAGTACCGCGGCTGTCTGCACAAACACATTCAGGAGGAAATGGAGTTCCTCGATATTACATCGCTTGGCACGGCATATCGCTATGCCGCCAAGATCGAGCAGAAATTTAAGCAGAAGAAGCGAGACTTTGGATCTGCGAATCCGAAAGGTGCCCCCGAATCGAAGAACAAGGGGCAAGGCCAAAGCAATGCGGCTCAGAACAACACCACAAATCCAAAGAAGGACACAGGGAAGTGGTGTGAATTTCATAACAGCCCCACTCACAGCACAAACGAGTGTCGGGCCAAACAGTCTTTGGTGGCTGAACTAAAGGCACTCGAATCAGATGCATTTTCTGATCCTGAGTTAGAACCAGACAAAGGCAATGAAAAAGGGAAGCAGATCATTGATGCGGATCCCAGTGCCATTGTTGCCACCACCAAGATCCAGAAGGAGGGTCCAGAGGATCCATAGGAGGGGGAGCGCCTCTTCCAGTCGCAGATGTGGGTGAAGGGTTCTCCGCTGCAGTTTCTCGTCGATAGCGGAAGCCAAAAGAACCTCATTTCAGCAGACGTCGTGAAGCGGCTCGGCCTACCAACCATAGCACACCCGCAGCCGTATACCATCGGGTGGCTCCACCCAGGGAGAGATCTCCGCATCCGCCAACAGTGCCGACTTCCATACAGTATCAAGCCATTCACGGATGAGGTATTGTGTGATGTTGTTCCTCTTGATGTAGCTGATGTATTATTGGGCCAACCATACTTGTGGAGGCGACATGCTGTGTATGAGTCTAGGCCTCGTGCTGTTATTATTACTTTGGGAAATAACTTGTACAGGATACCTGAGGTAGTACCGCCTCCTGCCATCTCTTTGACTACTGCAAAACAACGCAGTAAGATTGTTTCCCAGACCAGGAAATTCATTTTCCTTACGACTCACTCACAGGGAAAGAAGAATATTGTGGCCACAACCTCGAAACAGGGCTCCCTTTCACGGCTGCAGCAGATGGACAAAGTCATGGAGGAATACGATGACAATTTCTCCTCATTCATAGAGGTTCCTCTACACTGTCAGGACAAGCACTCCATTGATCTGACTCCCAATGCACCACCACCTGATGTTTCCATACATCCTGCAACTACACATACAGAATCCAAACATGTACTGTATGAGGCTGATAAAGAAACCAAATTTACTAAACGCATCCAACATGTCCACCCGCAGGTCCATGACATCTTCAACACATCTAATCCTCAGTTCAACAGAATTTGCCTCATCTCATGGAGGATCTCAACGCAATGGGGACCATTGCTTCCTAAGGAGGGAGGAATGATCCAGGTGGATATCGATGGCCACCGACCTATTCCATTTGGACCAGCACCATCAATTCTTGCAGATTTTCACATTCAGCACAACTTACTATTTTTAGCAGGTTTTCGGGTCCTCCACTCTCGGAGCCGTTTTGGGGGCTTAATGATCCAGGTGGATATTGGTGGCCACCCACCTATTCCATCTGAACCCCCATATTCAGTTCTTTCAATTTTCAAGTTGCAACAAAACTTACTATTTTTAGCAGTTTTTCGGGTCCTGAACTTCCGGAGCCGTTTTGAGGCCCTAAACGACATTTTTTGGGAAAACAGAGAGCAACATGGATCCATGGACCGATGTTGCTCATTCAAAAATTGAATTCCTCTGATAGATCTTTCTAACGAGCTATTGGGCGTGTCAAACGGAGATCGGGTGCCAAAGTTATGCCCCCGGGAAGTTGAACCACCAATTTACCCAAACGGGCGCCCACAGTTTTGGCGCCTCATCTCCTACGGTTAGGTTTTTGGACGTTTCATATTCTACATTGTTTCTCAACAATAAATAGGCCCTTGAGCCTCATTGTAACACAGTTCAGAGGTCTGTAGCCACCACATCTCTTCTCAGAGATAGCTACCAGTACCCTAGCTAGTTTTATTTCCATTGTCTGTAAGCAAATTTCAGTTCTTTGATATTAATGAAATGAAGTGTTATTTCCGCTGCATCTCTGTATTTATGGTTATGTGTTTATTCTGTTGCGTTCCTGCATAAATCCGGATCGCGGTGGCCCGACAGTCTGTCCGAGCGCGCATGTCCCCAACGCGGTCAGGGTATAAGGAGTTAGGGCTCGATCTGGTTGAACCCTTGCAAGATCAGCCTCGCAAACCCCGACGACCTCCCATGGCGAAAGAAAAGAAAGATGAGGGAGCATGAGATCCTATCAAAATACTGCTCGAGGAGGCCCTCGAGAAACAAAGGAACGCGATGATGGATAACTTTGCTCAAATCCTTCAACGACTGCCCACATATGGCGCATTTGCATCCAACAGCCACTCTGGAGGCGCCACTCCCTTCAAGGTACAGGTAAACTTTGAAATTCCTATATTTGAAGGAAAAATAGATGCAGACGCTGTAGACAGATGGTTAAATTTGTTGGAAGGGTATTTCTCGGTCCATGACTTCTCTGACCGAGAAAAGATTATTTTTGCACTCCTCAAAGCCGCCCCCCATGTCAAAGACTGGTGGGAAACCTATCGTGAGCAAGAGGGCAATGGGGAACCCTCTCTGTTCTCGGCCACACCCACTTGGAATTCGTTCCGAGATGGCATCAAGGAACAATATTACCCCGTTGGGAGCTATGAGGACAAATACATCCAATGGACCATGCTGCGGCAGCAAAAGGATCAAGATGTGCATGAACTGACGAATCTGTTCCATACCCTGCGCACAAAGTTGGGTATTAAAGATTCAGAGAGACATTTGGTGCTCAAGTACCGCGGCTGTCTGCACAAACACATTCAAGAGGAAATGGAGTTCCTCGACATTACATCACTTGGCACGGCATATCGCTATGCCGCCAAGATCGAGCAGAAATTTAAGCAGAAGAAGCGAGACTTTGGATCTGCGAATCCGAAAGGTGCCCCGAATCGAAGAACAAGGGGCAAGGCCAAAGCAATACGATTCAGAACAACACCACAAATCCAAAGAAGGACACAGGGAAGTGGTGTGAATTTCATAACAGCCCCACTCACAGCACAAACGAGTGTCGGGCCAAACAGTCTTTGGTGGCTGAACTAAAGGCACCCGAATCAGATGAATTTTCTGATCCTGAGTTAGAACCAGACAAAGGCAATGACAAAGGGAAGAAGATCATTGATGCGGATCCCAGTGCCATTGTTGCCACCACCAAGATCCAGAAGGAGGGTCCAGAGGATCCAGAGGAGGGGGAGCGCCTCTTCCAGTCGCACATGTGGGTGAAGGGTTCTCCGCTGCAGTTTCTTGTCGATAGCGGAAGCCAAAAGAACCCCATTTCAGCAGACGTCGTGAAGCGGCTCGGCCTACCAACCATAGCACCCCCGCAGCCGTATACCATCGGGTGGCTCCACCCAGGGAGAGATCTCCGCATCCGCCAGCAGTGCCGACTTCCATACAGTATCAAGCCATTCACGGATGAGGTATTGTGTGATGTTGCTCCTCTTGATGTAGTTGATGTATTATTGGGCCAACCATACTTGTGGAGGCGACATGCTGTGTATGAGTCTAGGCCTCGTGCTGTTATTATTACTTTGGGAAATAACTTGTACAGGATACCGAAGGTAGTACCGCCTCCTGCCATCTCTTTGACTACTGCAAAACAACGCAGTAAGATTGTTTCCCAGACCAGGAAATTCATTTTCCTTACGACTCACTCATAGGGAAAGAAGAATATTGTGGCCACAACCTCGAAATAGGGCTCCCTTTCACGGCTGCAGCAGATGGACAAAGTCATGGAGGAATACGATGACAATTTCTCCTCACTCATAGAGGTTCCTCTACACTGTCAGGACAAGCACTCCATTGATCCGACTCCCAATGCACCACCACCCGATGTTTCCATACATCCTGCAACTACACATACAGAATCCAAACATGTACTGTATGAGGCTGATAAAGAAACCAAATTTACTAAACGCATCCAGCATGTCCACCCGCAGGTCCATGACATCTTCAACACATCTAATCCTCAGTTCAACAGAATTTGCCTCATCTCATGGAGGATCTCAACGCAATGGGGACCATTGCTTCCTAAGGAGGGAGGAATGATCCAGGTGGATATCGGTGGCCACCCACCTAGTCCATTTGGACCAGCACCATCAATTCTTGCAGATTTTCACATTCAGCACAACTTACTATTTTTAGCAGGTTTTCGGGTCCTCCACTCTCGGAGCCGTTTTGGGGGCTTAATGATCCGGGTGGATATTGGTGGCCACCCACCTATTCCATTTGAACCCCCATCTTCAGTTCTTTCAATTTTCAAGTTGCAACAAAACTTACTATTTTTAGCAGTTTTTCGGGTCCTGAACTTCCGGAGCCGTTTTGAGGCCCTAAACGACATTTTTTTGGGAAAACGGAGAGCAACATGGGTCCATGGACAGATTTTTCTTGTTCAAAAATTGAAGTCCTCAGATAGATCTTTCTAACGAGCTATTGAACGCGTCAAACGGAGATCGGGTGCCAAAGTTATGCCCCCGGGAAGTTGAACCACCAATTTACCCAAACGGGCGCCCACAGTTTTGGCGCCTCATCTCCTACTGTTAGGTTTTTGGACGTTTCAAATTCTACATTGTTTCTCAACAATAAATAGGCCCTCGAGCCTTATTGTAACACAGTTCAGAGGTCTGTAGCCACCACATCTCTTCTCAGAGATTCGCTACCAGCACCCTAGCTATTTTATTTCCATCATGTTTGTAAGCATATTTCTGTGATTTGATGTTAATGAAATGAAGCCTTATTTCCACAGATCTCTATGTTCATGGTAGTTTCTCAGACTCGTTGCGTTTAGTTCGACATCCAACTTGTGCACGGCAGTATTTCAAAGGAAAACTGCGTTTTGGAATGCAATTAAGCAGTGTATTACCTGCGTACCCAAGCTAGGAACGCAGGCAGGCTTCATGTTGCCCGCGTACCCAAAGTTTTAGAGATTTTTAGGGTTTTTCCTCCTGTTTTAGGGCTTTACATGAGAAGTAAAGGTTGTAAGACTTGCAGAGGAGGCATGTATGAGTATTAATGAGCTCATACAGTCAGCAGAATGTCAAGGTGACAGTTTTTAGTGTAATAGATTGCCCCCTAAAGTGCGAAGTTTGGAATAGATGAAGATGAATTCTGTCATATATGAAGAGTGAAGTACTTTATCATTTCAAGGATCATCCCGTGGACACCCCGGTCGGAACCTGTAAAAAAATTCAATGCAAAATATATATATGTAAACATATCATCACTGAGGTAGGCATTCCCATACTCAGATTAAAACTAACTAGAAAACTTATTTAAACTATTCTGATATAGAAATGATTTTCAATACATCAACAGTATAGACGTGTGTAGACACAGCATGGACACAACCATTTTTTTATGAATAGTCCACTGTATAAATGAATAACAAAAATTCCTCGCAGCTTGGATGGTGGAAACTAGATCCAGGGTCTTGATTTCCGCTTCTTGAACCAGTACGATTCTATCCATGTGAATGAATGTGTCGAAGTCGAACATGGTAGAAACCACTTGATTACCAGTCAATAATGTAAACTGTTAACAAGGGTGAGAGTAACCACCATTAATGTCAATGGCTCTCAAAGTACTCAGTACAATCCATGAAATGTGAATGAATGAGATGAAGTCGAACATGTCACAGAATCATTCGATCGAAGGTCAATGATACTACCTGTTATCAAAGGCGAGAAACCTGCCATTGAGGCATGCATATTTCAAGGTACTAACAATTTCTGGATCAACTTCCTAGATAATGAGTTGTCGTCGATAGAAATTGATCCATCGTAGGCAAGCCCACAACACGAAATCATAGATCAAGTTTTGAAGAAATATATTGGCAAGGACTGACTCAGGGATGGTCAAAATGGATGACAGATATTTTGCAGATGCATGGTTTATTTGAATTGTCCTCTTGAACACATAACGACACTGTAGAAGGCTTGGTGACAATTGACCCAAAGCTAATACCCAGAAACTGACTGAAAACTTTCAATATGGTTTGATTAAATATAGGCAAAGGATTTTCCCAACCCAGGTGAACAAAAGTGTCGTGTTCAAGAGTGGTGAACGGCTTTCTGAATAATCAAAATGTAACAAATAGGTTTGTTTTTCTCTCTTTTCCCCCACCATTTCTGGCAAGTACCTTTTTATTTTTGACAAGCTTGAGGAGGATAAAATTTGCTTGTTTATAAGCTCATCCTTCGGATGAGTCCAACTTAGTTTAAGATTCGAACCCTAAGAAGGAGTGGTTCGTTCCTGTTTAAAATTGAACAGGTCCTTTATTGTTAAATTTTAACGAGTCCAGTATAGGAGAAACTCGGTGTTTTTAAATTTTAGGGAGTCAGAAGAAAAAACTTAAGAAAATTCCATGGGTGTACTTTTTCGTAAATTTAGTCTCTCAAGACCGAAAAAAGATAAAATAATGCAGGAGAGAACTCTAATGACCGTAATTAGTCAACGTACACCTTTTTCGTAAATAGTCCATTTCAGTCTAAAAAAGGGGTAAACTTATACTGAAGGGACGATCATTCATTTACTTTAACAAGTTTGAATAATCAAGCGCTCAGAAATCTTTTCATTTTTAGAGAGTCTGCAAAGGGCTTAAAAGAGAACTCAAGATTTCACTTTTTCGTAAGTTTTAACGAGTTCGAAAAAGGGATAAAAATGTACTCATGGTTTTCACTTTTTCGTAAGTTTTAATGAGTTCGAAAAAGGGATAAAAATGTACTCATGGTTGAATTTCAATTTAATTTACGAGCAGGAAAAGATGGAAAGAACTCGACATTTTCATGTGTTTTACGAGAATGAAAGATAGACAAACAATCTCGGGATTTTCATGAGTTTAATGAGTCTTGAAAATAACCGAAATTGGCTCAAGATAGGTTTCATTTTTACAAAAGCTTGAAACAGAGAAAAAATATGCTTCAAAGTGGTTTCATTTTTACACAAGCTTGAAACAGAAAGAAAACTGTGCTTGATGCCCCCTAAGCGTAACTACTAGAGTGCATGCCCCCCCAACTTCATTTCATTCAACTAAGTACATTCCTGGTAATTAATAGCTAGATGGAATGAAGGTTCATTTACGAGATCATATGAAAGACCCGACCTAAAACTGTAAGAAAATTATGCAAAAACTGAAATAACTAACCTAAATATATCACTTAACATTTACGAGATCTAGTCAAAGACTCGACTCAATTAGGGGAGGATTTGTTTCATTTTTTAACAAGCTTGACACAGGAAAAGAACTATGCTCATGGCAACGTGTTTCATTTTTTAAACGAGGTTGACACAGTAAAAATAACTATCCTCACACCCACTGATTCATTTTTTAACGAGGTTGAAACAGTAAAAGGAACTATCCTCACAGTCACTGATTCATTTTTTAACGAGGTTGACACAGTAAAAGGAACTATCCTCACCAGCCACTGATTCATTTTTTAAGGAGGTTCACACAGTAAAAGGAACTATCCTCATACCTGATTCATTTTTTAAATGAGGTTGAAAAAGTAAAAGGAACTTTCATCATACCTGATTCAATTTTTATGAGGTTGACTTAGTAATAGGAACCATCCTCAGATCTACTCTCTACAATCTACCTATATAACCTACTGATTCATTTTTTAATGAGGTTGACACAGGAAAAGAACTGTCCTCATGGCCCACTAATTCATTCTTTAACGAGGTTGACATAATAAAAGGAACTTTCCTCTTGATCCACTGATTCATTTTTAACGAGGTTGACACAGTAAAAGGAACTTTCCTCATACCTGATTCATTTTTTTTACGAGGTTGACTCAGTAATAGGAACCATCCTTAGAAATTACTTATTTCTAATCTATTAATCTACTCTCTACAATCTACCTACTGATTCATTTTTTAATGAGGTTGACACAGGAAAAGAACTGTCCTCATGCTCACTGATTCATTTTTTAACGAGGTTAACACAGTAAAAGGAACTTTCCTCGGGCCACTGATTCATTTTTTAACGAGGTTGACACAATAAAATGAATTTTCCTCTTTATACACTGATTCATTTTTAACGAGGTTGACACAGTAAAAGGAACTCTCCTCAGGCCACTGATTATGGTTTCCAACTGGAAGAAACACATGTCAATGGACACACCTTGATCATGGCTTCCAAGAGGTCTTCATCAGATGGAAGAACAATTCTCTGGAAGGAACACATGTCAAGGGACTCAATAGGGATAAGAAAATCGTGTTAAAATAATCCCATAGAGTTTTCCATGTCAATTACTGGATCTAATTCAAAGGAAGACGAGCAAACAGTGAGAGGCTCGCTTACATCGATAATTGAAAACATGGGACTAGTTGCCACATAATTAACCCGTGGCAGGGTAGATACCACTTTAGAATCAGGAACATTTAGGGGTGTCGTATTATTGGTATTCGAATCAAGACTAGGGAACGAAAGCTGGTCTACAGTCAAAATATTCCCATTGTGAGGGAAAGACATCACGCGAAAGAGTGTCGATACTACATCTTTCATTTCATAGACATAGTCTCACCCAAGGAGTAAATTGAAATCTAAGGGGCCTCGAACTACCATAAGATCAATACAGACAGTTTTACCTTCCAAAGTAATAGAAAACTTAGGAAGGATCCCTAAAGGTTCACTAATGGTTTTGTTAAAAGCTTTCAAATTCTGCGTAATAGGCACAAGCTGAGGGGAACCCAAAGCATTCCAAGCAGTTGAGGATAAAATACTAACAAAAGCACCTTCATCTACCTCTGTGTGGTGTATGTCCCTACCACCAATTTTCATAATGATTTGGAAAGGGATGGAGGAAGGAAGACGAGGTTTTGTCAGTCTATTCCAATCAAAGGAAAATACCTCAGTACTTGGAAGGGGTTCTGTAGAAACAGGTGAAATTCCCCCTAGCGTAGAAGAATCTAATGTAACAAGAAGCACCTGAGCGGTATGAAGTTCACTCTCTACAGGGAGAATGGGATCGACCGAATGTGAAATCGAATCAACCACTTGATCAACTAATGAATCATCAACCTGAGTGATATGAGTTTCACTCTCCAATGGAAGAGTGGGATCGATTGTACTTGAAATTAAATCAATCACTCTGTCAGTTGACGGTGGGTTGGGATAAAGTTTATGGTAACTAGTTGGAAATTATTGCTGTGCCACAGTAAGGTTTTCTAATAATTTTGAGGCTTCATCCATGTGAGGGAAAATGTGAGTTTGATGACTCCCTTTGCATAACTTACAAGGAAGCCTAACTTTATCCTTTTTCCCAGGAACCTGACTATCACTGGTTGATGGATCAACGGAAAGTTGATGAGATTTTTCTGACTATATTTCCAAGACCTTTGGAATACCAGGACAATTAATAAGGAAGTGGTCACCCTTACAAAGCCTGCAAGGGTATTTGGGTTTACGATGCATTTTGGAGGTTTCCTCAACACAAATAACACTTACAGCCATGGTTGGTTGGTTGACTTCTTTCTTATCTTGCTTCTTCTTCTTCTTCTTCTTTCCTTTCTTCTTCTTCTTAGCCACCTGGTTACTAGCGTCAAGGCTTTTACCAAGTGAAGAGGAAGAAATGGAAGAAGAAATATTAGGCGAAGAAGGTAAAGGGTCAACAGAAGGTTGGTGATGTTGAGATGGTGAACTCTGTTGAGGTGAAGCATCCGGTTGAGGTGGAACAATTGGATTATTCGGGGCCAATGAAGTTGAAAATAACCATATCGGTAAACCTATTGTAAATCCAGGTAATGACAAAGTAGCCATATAAGGAGGACCAACATTTCCAAAGTAAGGAAAAAAACTAGGATTCTCGTTAAGAGGGGTTCCATGGTTGGTAAATTCCGGAACAGTTGCCATTATATTCAACTTCAGTGAATTTTATTAATAATTTAAAACTAAAATTCACAATTCACAATTCAGACCTGACAATTAAAATTCACAATTCACACCTATGGTCTCTAAAAGTAAAAACTAACAAATTAACAAGCGCTATCAAATCTAGGAGTCAAACCACACACAAAAAGTAACTTCCCGTACTAAAAACACTAGTTGGTGATGAAATCCAACTTAGTATAAATTTAATATAGAAATGGCGATTGGAACAGTTACCCCAACAACCTGCTTAATGAAACAAACTAGCACAAGTTTCTTCACAAAACCATCTCGAGTGAAGAGAACCCCCCAAAGAGTCCAAGTGAGTCTAGTTGACATCTGCTCCAGGTGCAGTGAGATCTTTCCTTCACCGTCACCTTAGGAAATAATCTTAAGCTTATGGACACTAAGGTTACCAACAGTAACAAATACAACCGGGGGAATAGTCTACGATCCGATTCCACGTGCAAGGGTAGAGTAAAAAATCTCAATCCCCTTGAAGGCTCCTCGACATGGTCAATCTGAGGTTTACCGACAAGTGACCCCAGGCTCCTCGACAATGGTTAATCTGAGGTTTACCATTTGTAATGCGTGCAGAATCTTCTATCTTTCCCAATGAAATAGAATTGATTGTCTCAAAGGTTCGAACATGATCTCGTGATTAACTCCTTTAAGAGAAGCGTCCCAGATTGTACCAATTACAATTGGATTTATTTCCTACCGCAAGATTTATCTACTTGTTTGTTTTTATTGCTTTGGAAAGTTAACTAGAACCTATTCCAAAGCACTAATCCTGAGCTAGATTGGTGGAAAGAGCCCTAAAAATGTAAAAATTACTAGATGAACTTTAATTAAGCGTTGTGTTATTTAGGTTGTTATTACTCAAAGGGTAAATGGATATGAAACCAATGGTGTTATGACCCGACCCAAAACTGAATGCAATCGAATATGATAATGTAACCTTTTCAATTTGATGAATCCTAATTAAAGTAAGGAAAGAGTTTCCATTCATTTCCAACAATGCAAAAAATTGATCACTAAGAGAAAATATAACAAATTCTCTAATGCACTAATTTCATCAAGAAAAACTAATGCAAATCAATCCCAAAACAATTTTTATATTTTTGTGTTTTTAAAACAAGCATAAAAACATCTAAATTCAAATCAATGAAAACTAATCTAAATCTACGATTGATTTTTCAAAATGTAAACTACACAGTTGTAATCTATGCACAATTCACTTGAAAAGTATGCAAATGTAATCCATGCACATTTTTCATTCATATTCTGAAAATGAGAATTCTAATTATGCAAATGTGATCTATGCAAGAGAATTCTCAAACACAAGATGATTCTAATGTAATCTAAGAACCAATCGAGTGCAAGCAAAGAAAATTGGGTGAGAGTTCCAAAGACCAAAAATAAAAATACTCAAAGGCGATTAACACTCATACACAATTTAGCACCCCCCCCCCCGACGAATGAGGGGGAATTTTTTTTGCAAAAACAAAAGAAAAAAGATGCAAAATTGTGAAAATATTGAGACAAACCTCCAAGTAATGACCAAAGGAAATCAAATTAAGAATTTCTCAAAAAAGAGACTCAAAACACCCAATTAACAGAGATTGATGAGATGAAAAATTATTGAAAGAAACTCATAAATAAGGCTTTTTGATAGAAAAATATAGATCTGGGTAGATGCTAAGAATCCTAAATCAAATCTAAACTAAACTAGAAGAAGAAATATCAAGTTTTTCAAAAATTTTAACAGGGTCCGCAGGCTCCTAGAAGTAACAGGTGCGGTCCCACACTGTTTACTTAAGGAAAGTGCAAAACTGCCTGCACTGTGCAAAAGAACAAAGTGCGGTCCCCAGAAAAGTTCAAGAAAAACGTAAAATATTTCAAAATTTTCAAAAACAGAGAAAATCTAAGCTACCCAAGCAGATATCCACCAATCAAAAACTAGGAAAAACTTTTCCTCAAATCAAAATAAGAGAGAACAAAAAACAACAAGTTCTTTTCCCCAGTCGAGTCGCCAATTTGTTGGTCGGATAAATCGATCTTGCGGACAAGATCGATCTCCCTAGTGTTAGAAGACAATCTAGCAACAAACGAACAACTAAGTTTGTCTTTCTCTAAATATATTCGTTTTACAAATAAATGCTATGAAGGTGTCAATCCTACCTTAGATCCAAATGCTTATTTGCGGTCGTAGCGCTTCTATCGCATCAAAATCCTTTCGTCGCAACAAGAGTTCTTCCGTCGCAACAAGAGTTCTTTCGTCGCAACAAAGTGTTCTTTCGTCGCAACAAAGTGTCGTCTTTCGTCAACTTGCAATCACAAACAAGCAAATATTAAATAGCACCTATATAACTAATAATTATAAAACATACCTATCATAGTGATCAAGGAATCTATGAAATAAATGACCAAACGACAGCTTATTGAAATAAACAATTGAATGATAATTTATTGAGAAAAACAAAAATTGATTGTATTAATCTTAAAATAACAAAAGAACCTTACAACCTTAGCCTTAATGCTCGAAAGGCCTTCCCGGGGTCCGAAGCAGGAGTCTCCTCTACTTTGATAAGTCTTGCACTCTTCCTCCAGGAGCACATAGAGGTATGTGATCTTTCCTCTCAAAAGCTTAGCAGAAAGAAGTCTAAATCTCAACAGCACTTCAACTCAATCACCCATAAAGCTTGAACTCCCTTTGAGGCTACCCAATGCCTCCTTTTATAGAGCAGATGAGGAGGTTAGGACTCCACCTTTGAAGGGATAGAATCCTCCTTCAAAGGTATAGGCTCCTCACATCAAGGGAATAGTTCCTGAAGGTGTGGGATACATGCACCTTACTAAAGTGTACTCATCCCCCAAAATTCTCATCTAGAACCTTCTAGAATTGACCTCAAATCAATTTTTTGACTTTACTTTCTCACTTTTTTTTTACTTTGAGGAGGGTACGCAGGAATTTCAAAGGAAAACTGCATTCTGGAACACAAGTAAGCAGTGTATTACCTACGTACCCAAGCTAGGAACGCAGGCAGGCTTCATGTTACCTGCGTACCCAAAGTTTCAGAGATTTTTAGGGTTTTTCCTCCTGTTTTAGGGCTTGTCATGAGGAGTAAAGGTTGTAATACTTGTAGAGGAGGCATGTATGAGTCTTAATGAGCTCATACAGTCAGAAGAATATCAAGGTGACAGTTTTTAGTGTAACAGGCAACAGTCCCCTCATCCACATAATCAGTGATAAAGAGAGATTTTGGGGTCCAAAAGGCTTATATTGGGGACAAATGATCATAGGCTCAATATTTTAGCTCAAAAATGAAAGTGCTCATAAATTGAATGAAACCAAAATGAAAGCAACCGACCCATCGCAAGGAATCCAACGCAATTCGTTTCTTTGAAAACCGAGTTTAGATGAAGGAGTTATGCTCTGTTGATCGTCGTTCATAATAGGCAAAGTTTTATTAAAAACTTGCAGAACAGGTATAGGCTGATGACATGGCAGCCCAATCAGCATTCAGGAATCTTCTTCATTTTTAGTCCAATGGGACTATGACAAGTGTCATCTCCATATTCGCCAATGTTTCTTGGGAAACTTGAATTTTTATCCTATTTCCTAAGTTTGGAATTATTACTATGGTGGATTATTTTATTGGTGGAATTTATAGGCCAATGGGGAAGGGTCACGTGGCACAACCGAGAGCCAAAGAAATCTGGTAGATAATCTTCAGTTTGAAGGCACATGCATTACATATTGCAAGGTCAAGGTTGGTCTCATATTTATTTAAACAAAGGTTGGTAATAATGGTCGAAACCATAGTCAAATGACAATACAACATATATCCGTGACATATTTCATTAACCCAAAGTATTAAACCTTGGTCCAAAGCATTATTGAGTTCAACCATCTTGCATCGGTAGTTTAGGAGTGGAGGACATAAGGCAACAACAAAATTATTTGTGATTGCGATAAGCGAAGTGACGTGGCAGGTAGGTGGGTCCCACTATTATCTCAACGGGGTTTTTTGGAAGCGGCAACAAATGGTAACAAAGGAATTGTGATGCCATATATCACATCGGGGCATCGCAATCACTAGATGGAGCAGGCAACATGGAATGATTTATATTGGGGCTGTGATCTGTGATCTATGAAAGTGTTGCAATCTGTGATCTGTAATCGGCGAAAGTGACTGTAACACGATCTACAGATTTTTAAATGTGTTAAGTTGTGTATTAATACAATAATTTGTGGTTATGTTATGATAATCCGACATTAACGGATAAGTGTGGGCTAGCACTAAACGCGCTTAACCCCACTTAAACACCACTTATCTTAACATTAAGTGTGTACCTATCTTGGCGGAAGATATGGCAGACCCACCAAATGCGGAGAAGCTCCACAGTGAGTGGAGTTAACTGGAAGACTTCCAAATTTAGTGGAGGAAAACTAGGGAAAATTGGTTTTTTCCACAACTGAGGCAATATTCAACCAAATTGGGTGCAAGGATAGTCATTCTAGATAAATTTTGATTTTTTGGAGCCATTGGAATAGGTTGCAGAAGTAGAAGAGGTCATCTACACAAGTTTTTGTTGTCGTGAATATTTTTGAAGCCAAGGGCCACCAGGAGGAAAGGCCATGCCTAGAGCATCTCATAACCAAATTGAATAAAAAAATATTTTTTTCTGATAGATTTCTATGTTTTAAACCCATTGGAACAAGTTCCAAAATCATTCGATGCATGTAAAAAATATTTTGAGAAAATTTGAGCTAATACAAAGGCCCAAGCTATGGAGTTGTACCAAGGAGATGTAGTCCGGGAGGGGTGAAATCCTTCATAAAAACTCTATTTTATTGTATCAGTTTGTGTGGTTTACTTCCATTTATGTTTTTTTTGTTCAGCACTTTAAATTCATGCTTTATGCTTTCAAAAACACTCATAAAATTCATTTTTAATTCCTCTTTTTACCCACATAAGCAACAAGAGAACCCGCACATTAAGCATAAGATCCGTGAATAAGTTTTATATCTGAAAATGAAATTAGCACAGTAATAACTAACATTCAAATTTATATCACAAAATCTGTATCTGTCAGGCAAGTTTGTAGTGTACTCTATGCTTAAAGCCGAGATTTCGCTACGAACTCGTTGAAGATGATTTTTTTCTATAAAATTCAAATTTTGTCTGAAAAGGAGTGGGTAAAGGCATCTATTTAAGTGTTTTATCTTATTGGACACCTTCAAATCAACAAAGAAGTCAACCAGGTTGCTGAAAATGTCAAAACAAGACTGCTACGAACTTCTCACTACGAACTTGCCTAGAATCCTTTGTTTCTGCAGTGAAAATAAATTCCTAGGTTTTTCAAGCATTTATTGAAGTTTTGAAGCACAAAAAACATCTGTAGTAGTCAAAGAGTATAAGTGAATATTTTGATAGGCTAAATACTCAACAAAGATGGTGACTAGGTTTTCAGCTCATCAACCCTGGACACATCGTCAACTATGCCAACAAATTTCCAAAATCCGAGGAGTAGACCCTTAATGTCAGTTTTGTTGTTATATGGTTTGGTTATGGACAGTGCCACCTCACTCAAAGTGGTTATGTTCAATAATTTCATCATGAATACATTATGTAAAGGTTGTTAATGTAATAAATAGATTTTCAGTCCTAAGATGTTTTGGACTCCTAGAAACAGAAATATCACTAGATTCCCTCCTTGTAATATGTTTCCTATTTAGATAAGGTGCCTTTGAGAGTATTTGAAGGTCTAGCCAGCTGGAAAACCTCATGTAAAGATATCTAGTTCTATAAACAGGCATCTATAAGGTTGAAAGAGGGATGATTGATGTAATGCTACAAGCTACTTTTCTAATCTTTTTCTATCAGTAATATACAGTTGCAACAAACTTCTTTCTCACCTGAGATTCATCATGTATTATTGTATGTGTTTTTCCTACAGGCTATTTTAATCTTCTTTCAGTTTACTATGTGTGTAATTACTTGGAATTCATGGTTAAACATGCTCCAAGTTCATTTACAAATCTAGTTTATTTCTTATGTTATGTTTTGGTGAGAATACACATGCCTTAGCTTCCATGAGAGATGTTTTATATGTTATTGAGTTTCCATACTGACACCATGCCCAATGGTAGCCATTTATTTGCATCCTTCACCTGCATAAAAAAATCCAAAGCACATTTAAGAGTTACCCATATTTTTAATATTTTTTTATTGAATATCATTCTTATCCTTGAGAGAACCCTCTCGGGTTCGAAAGGCTAAGTTCGAGCCAAAATTAAGTTTGAAATAGTTACTCGGAATTGACTGTTGAAGCAGCCCATCAGCCTCAATTTAGTGATAATAGAATGCACCACCACATAGGTGCATCATTGTGTGGGTCAAACAGTTTGCGTTGTTATTTTAGACAACCGCAAAATGGTCCATATATACTTGGGCTTTAGCAGAAAAACTTCGACATCCTTAAATAAAGGCCAAAAAAAATTTTGGACGGTGAATGTTGAATATTTTTTGAAAAAAAATAATTGTGGGAGTGTTTAAATTTTTTCTTTTACGGTGGAAACGGATTCAATACCACCAAGCACTTAGAAGTTATTAGGCACCCAAAACCCAGAAAATTGGCAACTGTAATCTTGGTTTTCCAAAATTTACACCAAATTTTCTTAAAATCATACCAAAATATCTATTGTTTTCCTAGCAAAATTGTAACCTATTTAGACTCAACATAGTTACCAAATTCAACCATACTTCCATAAAAAAGTAGAAAAATCAATGATTCAATTAGACGATTGGAACTTCAGTACGGTGTACAGGATACAAGTTCATGCATAAATATAGGAAGACCAACACAATTTTTTTATCATAATTATAAATTCATAGCAGCGATCAACTCTTCAGAAACTCCTTCTAGATCGATGAAATGGCATGCGGTTGCTATTAATTAATAATGATGTTCGCTGAATTTTTATACAATAAATATTTGTGCAATAAATTCCTTATTAGGGAATAATGATCTTCAGTATTTTTTTTCTATTACTTGGACTTCACGCAAAGATACAAATTTCCATCCATCTTCCATTTTTATCAAGAAGAGTAGTTTAGAATTACCCGATGAACTAGACATTTGTAAATTTTTGTAGATGTTCTATGCTTGATGCAAATTTACTTTTTATCCCAAATATCAGTGAACAATCACATAAGCAAGAAAGTAAAATGCGGACAGAACATACCAGTAGATCAACATACGACAAGCCAAAAATATATAAGTGTGATGGTGTGTTACTATGGTCAATAATATGCTTCAACTAGCAAAGTCTCAGTATGGTCAGCCAACCAGAAGTGTCACACAACCCTCTCGGACAGCCAACGGTCAACACAAACAACAACAGCAAAAAGTCAATGCATCCTAGTCAAAAGTCAACTGTCAACCTCGATTTTTGTGTCAGAAAATGCGTACTTTGGAAATCATAATTTTGACCAAATTTTGGGTCAGTTTGACCATGCATTGACCAAAGTCAACACTGGTCAACTCTGCACTGAAACCCTAGGTCGAAAACATAAATTTCTTCTTGCTGCATTTTCCCATGTGTGGATGAAGAAGACCCTCCAAGTGATCGAACCAATCAAATGATGAGAGAGAATGTGTGAGGATGGATGATTGAAAATGACCTCCAACGTTGACCTATTTATATCCATCAATGAGGGTGTGTGACATAACTGCTGGGGCTTCAAGCCTACATTTCATTTCAGGCCGACCTGCACATATTTTGAATCATTTCAAAATAAATGTTCTGCTCATTGGATCAAGATGATATTTTGATCGATCTTGCACCTCTCTGAAAGAGGAATCCAATATAAATATTGGCATCTTCATCTGAGCATCACAACATGGATTTTGGACCTAGTTTTCCAAAATTAACACTCCCTCTCGACTAGGGAGAACTCCATCCACTTGTGCAATCCAAACATCATGCACCATCCTGCCGTAATTTTCTTTGTTGGATTATTTATTTCAGAACAAAAGCGGGTCAGTCACAAAGACATCATTCTCCGCTGACAAATTCATCCCAGAGGTCTGAAACGTCTATAGGAATCAAAGAGTCACATACCAACCCGAAGTTGGTTTATCTGACCTGAAGTCAATAGGAGGTCTGAAACCTCACTAGAATTTATCCCAGATCAAGTGGTTGGACACATGCCATCCTAGACATAGAGAGTATGGCAATCTCTTATGTGTCCATCAGTATTTTCTACTAGTCTCTAGCTTTTCCCACCTCACTGGCCAAATGAGAGGTACTTCCCATGAGTCTAGGACTCAATGGGTAGGATGCATATGGGGCATAGATCATGAGAGGTGAACCAACTCAACATCATAATAGTGGGGCAGAAGCACTACAGTGTTCGACAAGCCTAGCCCCATGTATTCTTATAGCTCTGAGAAGCTATCCCAAAACCCCACAGAGCTCCCAGAGCTCATCGTCCAACATGACCCTCAAAATAAGGTCATTCCATGATTTCAAGATTCTCACGGAAGGTTACGAACTTGACCTTCCCCTGGGGCTTTGTGAGAATATCTATGACCTGCTCATCAGTTCTTATATGATCAAGCCTTACGGCGCCTCGCTGTACCATATCCTAGATAATGTGGTACCTGATATAAATATGCTTGGATCGATCGTGGAACACGGGATTCTCGGACAACCAAATCCCACTCTAGTTATCACAGAGTATCACAGTGGTATCTAGCACATGCCCTAACATCTCACTCAAGATATTTCACAACCAAAATTCTTCACAACAGGCCATACTCGATGCAATTTATTTGGCCTATGTGGTGCTCAAAGCCACCTACTTCTGCTTCCTTCTCATCCATGATATCGAAGAAAAACCAAGTGTGAAGCAACATCTCGATGTGCTCTTACGATCCACCACACTGCCAGCCCAATCGGCATCAGTATATCCATGGAGTGTCATGCTCCCGAAAATGTATCTCAGCCCATGGTTTATCGTGCCCCAAAGATATCTCAACAGCTTCTTGGCACCAACCCACTGAAAGTGATGACGCTCAACCATATGTTGACTCAAAGTGTTCACTGCAAAACATACGTCCAAAAGGGTGTTCACTAAGAACATCAAGGCCCCTAGAAGTTGATGATACTCAATAGGATTTTCTAGCACGGGCCAAGCAACGCTGCCACTCAACTTCTTAAAGTTGAGCTCCATGGGTGTCAACACGGACTTACAGTCCACCATACCAAATCTTTCCAGAAGCTTCACAGTATATTTTCCTTGAGAAAGGAAAATCTCGCCAGGTCTCTGCTAGACCTCTACGCCTAGGAAGTAGTGCATCAGTCCTAGGTCCTTCATCTCGAACTCAGCAGCGAGCTCCCTCCTACACTGATGAATGAGAGGGTCAGCACCTGTCAGGAAGAGGTCGTCCACATATAGTAGAAGAATGAGAGGCTTTTCTCTATCAACCTTGAAGTAAAGGTTCAGATCAGCATTACTATGAGTGAAGCCCAACTTCATCAAGTATCTATCTATCCTCTTGTACCAAGCTCTGGGTGCTTGCTTCAACCCATAGAGGGCTTTCTTCAACCTACAGACATGGGTGTCCCAATCCTGGACTTCGAACCCCAGAGATTTTTCCACATACACCTCTTCCTTTATCGCACCATGCAGAAATGCAGTCTTAAGATCCATCTTATTAATATTCCATCCTTGTGTAGTAGCAAGGGCTATGATAGATCGGATGGTGGTATATCGGGCCACAGGTGAAAATATGTCATCATAGTCTACGCCTTCTTTTTGAGAGAAGCCACAGGAAATAAATCTTTCCTTTAACTTTTCAGCACTTCCATCAGATCCATGCTTGATCTTATAAAGCTATTTCGAGGTGACAATTTCTTTGTCCTCCAGTCTTGGAACCACATCCCATACATCGTTCTTCATAATGGACTCATATTCTTCATGCATAGCATCCTTCCAGACTTGATGCTTTACAACTTACTCAAAAGATCCAGGCTCAGATTATACGATAGAACTCATGGTTGCTAGATACCCTTGGTATCTATTCGACTTCTTGATTTCACGGAATGTCCCCCTTGGGTCCATATGATTCTCGACATCCTCGAGAGTGTCCCTGAGCCATGATGGTATTTTCCTCATTGAATGAGGTGGATCAATAGGGTCCATCGGTCCTTCAACATCGGGCATCATCTCATCCTTTGGTTCTTCTTGATTTCCAGGGCTTGCTTCATGATCTTCCTCAGATCTCAGAAGATTGACTACTTTCCTCGCGGAAGCATATTTTTCAAAGGTAACATTGTGGCATATCTCCACTTCCCTTTGACCAGGCACATAGACTCTATAGGCCTTCGAAGTTTCGATATAGCCCACAAACATTCCCTTCTTTCCAGAAGCATCCATCTTGCTCCTCTTCTCCTTTGGTACATGAAAATAAACAGGAAATCCAAAAACTCTAAAATGTGAGAAATAAGGTTTCTTACCAGAGAAAACCTCTTTGGGATTTTTGGAGTCCAGAGTGTAATACGGGCATCTTTTTTGTATGTACACAGTAGTGTTCACAGCTTCTCCCCTGAGACACTTCAAAATACCTTGGTCACATAGCATGGCAGGGGAAACTTCCACAATGGTCATGTTATTTTTTTCATTAATGCCATTCTGCTCAGGAGTATCGATAGTTTTGGTCTCCCTCTTGATGTCAGCTTCTCTACAAAAGTTCTTGAACTCATTCGTCTCATATTCAATGTCATTATCATCCTTAATATCTTGATCTTCTCCCCTGTTAGATTTTCCACCAAGGCTTTGAAGGTATGGAACCACATGAAAGCCTCATCCTTCTTCTTCAAGAAGTATATCCAAGTTTTACGAGAGAAGTCATCTATGAACGTCATATAATAATAACATCCTCCCAAATATTTCACGGGCAGCATACCAGATAGGTCATAATGTATCAATTGCAAGACATCAGATGTATTTGTGACACTTGAGGGGAAAGGTCCCCTTGTATGCTTTCCTTTGGCACAGCCTTGATATACACCTTCATGACCATTTGTGAACTCAGGCATCCCCGTCACCACCTTCCATGCTTCGGGAAGGGCTTTGTAGTGACGATGTCCAAAACTCTGGTTCCATAGTCTAGTCTGTTGGATAGTATCATATGTCATCACTCCCAGTGGACTTCCTCCAACCTGATAGAGTGTATCAACTCTGAACCCAATTGTGATAGCTTCCTTGAAACACTTCTTCAAAATACGCACCTTCCCATCAATGAATTCCACATTGAAACCTTTGTCTTCCATGTCCGAAATAGACACAAGGTTCTTCTTCAAATCGAGTACATATAGTACATTGTGCAAGCAAAGGACTTGACCTTGAGACAAGTGGAGGGTCACAGTCCCTATCCCTTTCACGAGATATGTGGCATTATCTTCAAGGATGATTTTCATATTAACATCCTTGTCAACCATATCAGAAAGCGCTTCCTTGAACCCAGTGAAATGCCTTGAGGCACCACTGTCTATCAACCAGACATTCACAGTGTCGGGTGGAGATGCAGTAGAGAGGGCAGAAACAACAATGAATTCATTTATTTTATCATCAACAACATTAGATTCCTCATACCTGGAATTTCTTGACCTTTTGAAAGGTTTCCCATTTCCACCAGAGGAAGCCTTTTTATTTCCTTTGAACCTGTTGTTCCTTTGATTTCCATTCCTCTGGCTGTTTTTGTTGTCATAATCATCGGGAGAATCCTTCCTGAAAGGGAATTCTCTAGCATAGTGGTCGGGCTTGTGACAAGTGTAACATTTGCCTTTCTTTCCTTGGGCCCCTGCTCTTCATTTGTTCCTAGGACCACCAAAGTTCTTCTTCTTAGCATGAGCCGTGAAGGCAACATTTCCTTCATTTTCATATTCCTTCATCCTTGTCTCTTCTTGTATGCATCTCGATAGTACTTCATCAAAATCAAGTATCACATTGTTATTGAGAATGGTAGTATTGAATACATGCCATTCGGAGGAGAGACCTCCAATTGCGGTGAGAACCATTTCTCGATCAACTATTGTCTCCCCAATGCCTAGAAGATTATTTCTGATTTCAATCAACTTTAGAAAATATGATTGAACGGATTCATCCCTGCCTTTCTCCATATTCTTTAGTTGATTCTTGAAGAAAATGACTTGATTTTCATTGTTTGCCTTGAACATGTTGACCAACTTATCATACATCTCCTTGGATGTGTGTAGCTCAAATATGTAGGCTACCAGACTCTTATGAATTGAATCTTGAATCATCAGCTTTGCTTTGATTTCCCCCTTCTTATATTTTGACTTGGTGGAAGTAGGTGCAAATGATGGAGGCTCTTGGATTTTACCCTGCACATAGTCCATGAAATCTTGGTCTTCCAACATAAGATCCAAAGTCATCTTCTAGGCATGGAAGTCTTCCATCCCATTCAATTTGTCATCATCTTTGAAGCCGTTATAGTTTGAGGTACCCATACTCTTCTTCGGTGATTTCTACAGACTAGGGCTTTGTCTTCACCTCAGCTCTAATACCATGTAATTTTTTGTAGATTTTCTATGCTTGATGCAACTTTACTTTTTATCCCCAATATCAGTCAGCAATCACATAAACAATAAATTAAAATGTTGATAGAACATACCAGTAGATTGACAGAAGACAAGCCAAAAATATATAAGTGTGATGGTGTGTTACGGCAGTCAACAGGATGCTTCAACTAGCAAAGTCTCAATACGGCCAGCCAACCAAAAGTGTCACACAACCCTCTTAGACAGTGAGATTAGTCAACTCAAAGGTCAATGAAAGTCAATGTTGTCACAATCAACAGTCAACGCAAACAACAGCAGCAAAAAGTCAACAGTAAACCTTGATTTCTGTGCCATAAAATACGGACTACAGAAATCAGAACTTTGACCAAAGTTGGAGTCATTTTGACCATGCATTGACCAAATTCAATGCTAGTCAACCCTACGCTGAAACCCTAGGTCGAAAACAGAAATTTCTCCTTGTTGTGTTTTCCCCCGTGTGGATGAAGAAGAGAATCCAAGTGATCGAACCAATCAGATGATGAGAGAGAATGTGTGAGGATGGATGATTGAAAATGACCTCCAACGTGGACTTATTTATATCCATTAATGAGGGTGTGTGACACAACTGCTGGGGCTTCAAGCCTACATTTCATTTCAGGTCGACCTCCACATATTTTGAATAAATTCAAAATAAATGTTCTGCTCATCGGATCAAGATGATCTTTAGATCTATCTTATACCTCTCTGAAAGAGGAATCCAATAAAAATGTTTGCATCTTCATCTGAGCAGCCCAACATGGAGTTTGGAACTAGATTTCCAAAATTAACAACATTACTAATTTTGATACCAATTTGGAATGTGTTGGTTTTAGAGGCTTCCTTCGACAAAGAATGAAGCTTGCCGAAATATTGTTGGTTGTGCTACACAAAATTTTACACAAACATGTACATGAAACTGCAGACAAATCCAATGCAAGACGGTCTCTTTTAATGGCCTTTTGCCTATATGAGAAAAATTTCACTTAAGGATCCTAAGTGAACCTCCAATGAATCTTAGAACAACCTCACACAGTCAATATTATAATGCAACCAGAAATCAAAAAACCTCTTCTTTTATTAATTTGAAAAATAACAAGTCATTACAATCATGGAGTCTCGGGTTTTTTCAAGGATTGACTTCTAAGGTATTTATCAATTATACTAACTCAAAATTAGCTAGAAATTGAAGGCTTTCTGGCCCTTTGCAGACTTTTCCTATAAACCAGAGGATTCAAACCAAGAGACTCTTTCCTATGAAATTCTGGAAACTTTAGGTTCTCACCAAGCTCACAGGTCTTGATGCACACGCTTCTCAGACTTGAGAATTTCTATGAATCGATACAAACTACATAATTTCTCCGTGATGCAAGTAGATCACCTTCAAGAAGCAGATGCGAAGGAGGGATAATTCTTGACTCTCATACTCTTGATCTCTCCAACTCTTGATGCCTCCCCTGGTTCCTTTCATCCTTATTTATAAGAAGTTAGGGGAAATAGAGGACATATTATGGTACTATTGATACTGACTAATAAATTTTCCATAGATACTCTAAGATGTGGTTCAAACCACACCAATCATCGAAGGAGTGCTCCGAGTCTCAGAGAATAATTTGAGAAGATTTATAATAATGACCTTTTGAGATAGGGAATCATCCGAAAAGTATACAAAGTGGAGATATGAGGCATCTCATGAACTATTTATTTACACAATGGAGATATTATCAGAATCCCACGATGCTGGTCACACTCATTGTTAGGTGACTAGAATTTACATTTTGTTACACAGTGGATGCTTTTGCCATGCAAATCCCACAAGAAATGAATGGTTAGGTTCCCAACATATTTGTACCAGGGAATATTTTTTGAATTATCTTCCACTGGTGCCCCATGCTTTAGTAAAAATGTGTCGTACTATCATATTCTTTCCCAATACTATTTGATGCTTTACTTTTTTCATGACTAGCCATTGGTGGTGTTTAGCCATGAAATCTAAAATAATCCCATCATTTGTGACTATGTTTACATCTAATACATTTTTACAAGGTTGGTGAAAGCAGTCTACACAGTCATCACATGTTGGTTGGTAGTATGATTTGAAGTAGATAGGGTCCATAGTAGTTTTTTTGATTCCAAACCATGTCCACCATTATTTTAACCAAGTCGATCGATGTAGAAGTTGGGTGACAAACTTTGATCCAAATTTGAGGAGTGTATAGTAGGTGCCATATAATTTTTCTCTGCAATGGAGGTTCAACCATAACATTTTATATCCAGAAAAAATCATAACCAGAATCAAGAAAAACAAGTTCTATATTATGTTGTGGCCATCATGAGTCTTTGATGAAATGTTGGATCTCTAGTTATCTTTATCACAAAATATTTGTTAAAAATATTAATTTTTTTTGTTTTCTTCTCTCCAAATTATATTTAGATCTCTGAAATGATGATTTAGGGCATCTTCTACTACGTTTTCCATGTGTCTAGAATGGTAAAAAACCATGTCATGGATCCATTTGTTGGACTTTGGATAAATCTTGCATTCTGGAACTAGGTGTTGTAAATCTCCATGAGGTTGGATATTTGTGTCTAACACCTGTGTGTTTCTAAGTTGCCAAGTTGGTTTCCAGGAATTCATATAGTCTTGCCATTTCATGCAATCTAGAATTTCCCAGGAAGTTTCATGATTATGCATAACATCCCATTCTGTGACTATGAACATTAGATGAGTTTGTTCTTGGAGGTGTTCCCTACTAATAAAATCAAGGATGTTGTTATCGATGCCCTTAATATGTTCTATATCAAAATCAAAGTTTGACAATAAGGCCTGCCATCTCGCAAATTTTGGTTCTCCTAGCTTTTTTATATGTTTCGACAATACCTTTTTCCTAGCAAAAGCATCAGTTCTTAAAAGAAACTTCCTATTAACCAGATGTATATCAAATTTGTTTATGTGATTCCAAGATCCCTCTACATCCTTTTCAATAGTGGAATAATTATGCTCAGTGGGATTCCACATGCCATAAGCAAACTGTATAATTTTTTCTTTTCCATCTTTAACTTGTTTTAGAACACCACCCCAAACAAGATCATTGCCATTTGATTCTACAATTTTAAATAAACATTCATCATAATCATATAATATAGGTAGTAAATGTACCTTCTCTTTGCTTTTTATTACGATAGTTTTATGGGATTGATTCCATGGGCTTGGAATTTTCTGTAGTCTCTGGTTTAATATTTTTCTATCATGGGAAATTTTTTTGTAGAAATTGTAGTCATAGTTCAACATCCTAGAAACCTATGCAACTGTGTTTTGTTTTTTATTTCATCTGTAAATTTATCAGCAAATGCGACTGCATGTTGCTGCAAAGTAATTTTCCCATTTTCTATCACATGCGCAAGGAATTTAATCTTTGTCTGAAATATTTCCGTCTTTTTTTTGCTCAGGACGAATCCACTATTCCTGACTATCTGCTTGAAGCTGTATAGATGTTTGAAATTTTCCTCTAAGTTTTTAGAAAAAAATAACACACTGTCAATATGAACAATCATCTAATAAAAGTAAGGCTTGAATACTTGATCCATGACCCTCTGAAAATTTGAAGAAGCATGTTTAAGGCCGAAGGGAATTACATTCCACTCATAATGTCATGAAGGTACGCTAAAAGCAATTTTAAATTTGTCCTCTTCTTCAATGGATACTTGCCAAAACCCAAACTTCATATCATATTTAGAGAATAATTTGGCACCTGCTATTGTGGTTATGAAATTCCCCTTCTTAGGAATAGGATAATTGTCATCTGCTAATACATTATTGTGTGGTATATAATTTATCACAAGCCTTGGTACTCCTCTTATATGTTCAGAGTGTTTATTTAAATAGAACCCATAACAGTTCCAAGGACTGTTGGATTCTCTTATCAATCTCTTGTTTCATAGATCTTGAATTTTTTTTGGAAGAGCCTTCTATATTCTTAATTCATTGGAATGGCTCTTCTCTTCCAAGTTCTACCTATATATTTTGGTTTTTATGGAAATTTAACAAAATATTGTTTTCTATTCCAAAATCCATTTGGTTCCTCTATACAAAATTTGGCTTCTAATTGGTGTTTTAACTCCTCAATTTTTCTTGCCACAGCTGGCTAGTTTAATTGTTCATCAATATTGAGGCGCGACTTTAACTCCTTGAGTTCTTCTAATTTTTTCTCAGACTGATTTAATTATTTCATTCCTTGGATCACAGTTGATATTCTGGGAGTGGACACAAGTGGAAGTGTAATGGTTGGTAGAAAACCCTCACTATTAGGCACATAAATAAAGTATCTGGATCTTCCATCTTCTAATCTAGCTTAACCATGTGGTTCAAAATTTTCCAAGAATAGATTTCCTAGAAAAAAAAACTACTGGAATGTTCCCTAATGCAAAGTTAAAATTCATGTAGTAATATTTAAAGCATAATGTGGCTTGGGGAATTTCATATTGGAAATTTAATCCCTGTAGCCCTAAGTCTATGACTTATCTTCTAGATTTGGTCCAATATTTAGCAGGGATTTAATTTTTTTTTAGAACATTTATATCTACTCCTATGTCTAATAGAGTCTTTAGAGTAAATACTTCATTCTAAATTGTGCTTCAAGTCTCGGATAATCATCCGATAAGATTTATAAAATGAGCTTTTGGGACAGGGAATCGTCCAAAAATTATGCAAAGTGGAGATATGAGGCATCTCATGAAATATTTATTTACATAGTGGATATATTATCAGAATCCCACGATACCAGTCACACTCATTTTCAGGTGACTAGACTTTACATTTTGTTAGACATTGGATGCTTTTATTGTGCAAATCCCACGAGAAATGAATATTGGTACAATGGTTAGGTTCACAACATATTTTTACCAGGGAATATTTGTTTGGCATATCTTCCGCTGGTGTCTCATGCTTTAGTAAAAATTCGTCGAACTATCATAAGCTTTCCCAGTACTATTTGATGCTTTATTTTTTTCATGACTAGCCATCGGTGGTGTTTAGCCATGAAATCTAAAATAATCCCATCATCTGTGAATCTATTTAGATATTATACAGTTTTACAGGTTTAGTGAAAGTAGTATACACAATCTTCACATGTCTGTTGGTAGTCTGATTGGAATTATATGGGGATCATATCAGTTTTTTTGATGTTGAACCATGTCCACCATTCCGTTAACCAATTCAATCGATGTATAAGTTGGGTGAAAAACATTGATCCAAATTTTAGGAGTGTACAATAGGTTCCATATAATTTGTCTCTACAAAGCAGGTTCCACCATAACTTTTTATATCCAGAAAAATCATAAACATAATCAGGAAAAAAAAATTATGTATTATGTTATGGCCATAAGAGTCTTTGATGAAATTTTGAATATCTGGTTCTATTTATCACAAAATATTTGTGAAAAATATTAAATTTGGTTTTTTCTTCTCTCCAGATTATATTCAGATCTCTGAAATGAATATTTATGGCATCTTCTGCTAGGTTTTCCATGTGTCCGGAATGGTAAAATACCATTTCATCAATCCATTTGTTGGACTTAGGATAAATCTTGTGTTATGGAACTAGGTGTTGTAAATTTCCATGAGGTTGGAGATTTCTACAACAATAACAATAACAGGGATACACTAAAAAAAATACGGGAATACACTAGTAATATAGGGCCAGAACATGCCCTCTCCTTCAAAAAAGTGTTGTCCTCAATGATTGAGTAGTTATGGATACTTTTGTATAAAAATTTCATCCTTCCATGTGGAATCTTCAGTGGGTAAGCTCTTCCACTTGATGAGATACTCTAAAATGGATCGATTTTGTAGTTGTTGAGTTCTTGTTTCCGTGACAGCTTAAGGTTCCAATATGATTTTTCCTTCCTCATCAAATTTTGGCAATATTGTTTGAACCGAAAGTTTGTCACATATAACCTTCTTTAAGCATGAAACTTGGAAAAGTAGGTGCACTAGGGAAGATGTAGGAACCTCCAATTTGTATGCCATAGTACCAATATTTTGTAACATCTTGTAAGGCCCATAGTACTTTGGTGATAATTTATTATCCTTCTTATCTTGCTTGAGGAACATTTGTTTGTATGGTTGTAGTTGTAAAAATACCCGGTCGCCTACATCAAAATTTCTCTCTCCGCGATGTTGATTTGTCTGTTGTTTCATACGATTTTGTGCCAAATTTAGGTTATCATTTAAGAGTTGAAGAAATTGTTGTTGATAATCGATGTGATCTTCCACTACTTAAACCTTATAATTTTCTCTTCAAGATGATGTGATGTGTTTTAGCTCCTAGAGATAGCCTTGAGTTGCAAATACCAGTGCCTAGGACATCTTAAAATTAGAGGTTAAATGTGGACAATTGTATAAATGCCTCTGACAGAATACGGGTCAAGAGAGTAATGGTTTTGGTGGTTTAAGAATGGAGAAGACCATTTGAGCCTGATTCATGTGAATTCCCTATACTGTGAGAGGGATCAGGAGGTTGTGAAGCTTGATGGATTTTAAATGGGCCAAGTATAAAGCAATGAGCGGAAGCTTTAAAAATATGCAGAGGCATTGAGAAAGAATGGAGAAGGAACCCACAAGAGACAGGCTTAAGAGGATTAAGAATCTCTCCCCCATGAACTCAGAGGAAGAAAATATGAATGATATATGGATAACAACAGAGGTTCGTGGAGCGCGAATTAAGGGAGTGTAGCAAGCTTAATACATGAGCATTAACACCTGAGCATTATACAGACACAAATTCATGAATAAAATTGTAGACCACCGATAGCTACATTACATGAACCATCAAAGCAACATAGCATGAAATATGATTACACATAAAAGGAAATTACTGATAACAGAAGGAAACAAATACATACTACTCATTACTCCATCTGAAATCCAAATAAAAACTTTGTATCATATTAAGTTCAAAAAATTCCCTGAAAAATGTATCCTAGAGCATAGGGAGCACAATCATACAAAACTACAGCAAAATTCTTCAAAATTCCAGAACCTTTTTTTCATCTCAGAACTCACTACATATAGATTTATCCTTTGGGGTTTACGATCGAATCAAATTCTCATGATCGATCCACACATGCGAAATAAAAATATCCTAACTGACTAGTGGAGTGTGCATCAAGCAATCACTCCCATAAACAGAGAATCAAAATAGAATCGGGTGAAATCTAGATTTCACCAGCAAAACATCATTATCTAACAGTGAAAAAAAAACAAAATAGTTGGCCATGGAGGCCAAATTCCGGAATCTTCAAAAGGATTGGCGAGAAGTGGTTGAGAATAGGTGGGTGGTTTAGCCTTCATCATATGATTCCATCTGTTGTTTGGAATCCCCCACTCTCTAACTCTCATGATTTCCACTTCCCGCTGTGGAATGGCCAGTTGTGTTGTGCGTGCTTGGCTCTTTAGCGGAGGTTTCCTGAGAAAACTGAATAAACCATAACTGCATGCTCCACCCAAAATTCCATGCTGTGTTTTAATTGCAAATCGGAAACCGGATTTTGGAGGGGGGCATGTGTGGTTTGTGGTATTGGATGGGGGGGTGAAAAATCACTACAAGCTGCCACGTAGCATTGAAGGTAGTATTAGAAACCAGTGATTTCAGACCCCCCCCCCCCCTCCACATTAACCTTCGGAAGGTGGAGGGGGTGTGAAATAGATTATGAGCCATCGGATTCATTGACGTGGAATGGAGCTGAAGAAAATTTGGCAGAAGCGTAAGTGGATTTAGCGGGACTCATTACCACTTAAATGGCAAAAAAATGCCACAGGAGGGCTACTGATGACGTGGCAAGGTGGTGGGACCCAAACTCCTCCTGCACATTGTAAATTGTAGGATTTATGTGTAAGCAACAAGGAATAAAAGGTAAAAAGTGGGATGTGTGAAGTTCAATGGCAGGGAAGGTGACGTGGCACGGACGGAGATGGGACTGCGCCTATAGATAGCATATCACAAACTTTATATGTAAGCAGAGGGTGTTAAATGTTAAAAGGCACAATGTGCAAAGTGAAATGGTGGGGAAGGTGACGTGGCATGGACAGAGGTGGGACCACACTCGTAGATCACATATTGCAAAGTTTATATGTAAAACAAGGGTGGTAACTATTAAAAGGCGCGATGTGCGAAGTGCGATGGCAGGGAAGGTGACATGGCACAGACAGAGGTGGGAACGCACCCGCAGATTGCATATCGCAAATTTTGTATGTAAGCAGAGGGTGGTAAATTTTAAAAGGTGCGATGTGCAAAGTGCGATGGCGGGGAAGGCGACGTGGCACGGAAAAAGGTGGGACCGCGCCTGTAGATCACATGTCGCAGGTTTTATATGGGAGAAAGCGGAGTTTAAATGTTAAAATCTGCAAAGTGCGAAGGGAGGGGAGGTAAATGTTGAAAGTTGAAGGGAGCGATGTGCGATGAGTAGGGGACGAGTGATGTGGCATATGGACGGCGGTCCCACTTATATCGCAATTCAGGGTTTGAGAACGGTTAGATATGTGATATGAAATGAAAACTGTGGAATGTCGGTGCGATGTAAGGTGAGGAGGTAAGTGAGGAAAATGATATTACATATATAATATGTAATATATGATATATGTAACCGTTTGCGGGATGTGGAAGTTAACACACTTTGGATCATAATACCTTGACTGTAGTGCCTTTCTCTTTTGACTGCAGGGATTTCTGCCCGACCTGCGCTTGAATTACTTGGCCTTCATCTTTCATGCTCTAGATCTTCATTTGCTTGACTCTCATGTTGCCTTATTTATTCAAAAGTACCACAAGCCAACATTGGCTCCATTTGGGACGACGCAATCATTCGAGTGTGTTGAGAACTTGGAGACCACTTGATTGTGTTCTTCTTAGTGTGCATGGGATCATCATTAGAGACATTTTCAAGTATATTTAACCAAAAACAAAAAAAGAATTGATGCAGAAAAACAGAACGACATATATACACTATGAGGATATGTACAATGGGAAATCATAGCCTGTTATCAGTGCTGGAAGTAAGGCTTGAGAAACTATCCATTAACAAGCATCTCGAGTGTATCTCCTACCAAATTATATAGCGCAAAAGTATTGTTTCCTTTGACCTCTGCCACCCTGAATGGACCAAACCAGAGGGGGTCGAACTTCCCATGTTTCCCTTTGTCTTCTCGCTTGATATCCCATCACAGCACCAAATCCCCAACTCAGATTTCTCTGTCTTTATCTCTTTGATCAAATAAGCCTTTCATTTTTTCTTGATACTCTGCTAGTTTGAGGCTTACCTGTTCCCATGTTTCATTCAACTCCACCAACTGATTCATTCTTTGGATAAGGTCGTTTGGCTCTTCCTCAATTTCTTGTAAGAATCAGGCCACAAGTAATGCCATCTGAATAGGGAAGGTTGTGGCTCTACCATACACCAGTTCATAAGGGGACTTTCATGTGGATCTTTTAGTGGTCATGCGATTTGACCAGAGTGCAAACTTGAGCTGGGAATCCTAGTTCTTTCGATTTTCATTAATGGTCTTCTTCAAGATCCTCACTAGTTTCTTGTTAGATGATTTTGCCAGCCTGTTCCCTTATGGGTAGTACATAGTGGAGTGACCCAGCAGGATGTTGTAACGCTGACAAACATTAACAAATTTAGTCGACTTGAAAGCCCAGGAATTATCTGTAATGATTTTAGCTGGGAATCCAAACCTAGCTATTATGTTCTCCTCCAGGAAATTGATCACCACTAAATCTGTAGCATTTCTTGCGAGCATGGCTTCTAACCACTTAGTGAAGTAATCTGTAGTAGTGAGGATCCGTCGATGTTGATTGCTAGAAGTCGGGTGAATCTCTCTTATGAAGTCAATTCCCCACTGTTTGAAGGGTTCTTCAACATGTACCGAGATCAATGGGAGAGGTGCATACATTTTCTTTTCAGTGAACGTCTGACACTTCTCATGGGCCTGGACACAAGCATGTATATCACCAAACAGTTTAGGCCAGAAGAAACTTGCCCTCATTATCTTGTGTGTATTGGATCGCCAACTATAATGTCTGCCACATATCCCTTCGTGGACTTCAGGCATCACTTGGTAAACTTCTTGCTCTGTTAAACACAATAATAGGATCCCCGCCAGGTCCTTCCAATACAGTTTCCCATTTTCCATGATGTACTTTTGAGACCTCATCCTCAAGGTGCAGTACTTGGCCTTATCATAGTTAGGAGGGCATCTCAGTGTTAAAAGATATTCCACCATATATTTATACCATGAGGATAGAAGGTAATTCACATGTGTCTTTTGCATGGAATATTATATGCCCTGATGTGCACATGTGTCCTCCTGCTCTTCTCCTCCCGCCATAGACATATTTATCCCCATAGCTTGATAGCTGGATTCAGACAAGATTTTTTCCAGCCCTTGGCCTTTAATGAGCTTGGTAGGCTTTATCTCCAGTTCGTACTCTTGAATATTGGCTATCCACTTGCCCCTTTTTCCTTCATTGTCACCCTACACCAGGATATCCTTCACTGTTGTTGTGGGAACATAGGCGGTTATGGCAGATTGTAACACATGCACCCAAAATTCCTTTAGAGATTTGACTAGAGCATAAGCTTACTTCTCCAGGATATCATATTTCAGTTCGGCGTCTCATAGGAATTGGCTGAAGAACGCAATGGGTTTTTCATGCCCTTTAGCATTTTTCTTTAAAAGTACTGCAACTATGGTGTGAGGACAGGTGAAAGATAAAATCATGAATTACTTCCCATAATCTGGACCGGCTAGCACTAGAGCTTCTCCAAAGGTATGTTTGATCCTATTGAAAGATTCCCTGGATTCAAGATTCCATCTAACTTCACTATTCTTCATCAGAATTATGGTGATGTTTTGGAAAATCTCGGGATAGTGGGGAATGAACCTTCTGAGGAAATTTATACTTCCTAGGAATACCTGTACTTCCTTTTTGTTTCTTGGTAGGGGAATGTTGTTTATCACCTCTACTCGCTTCAGGTTGATCTTCACTCGCTCCTTAGTTGCTATGTGCCTTAGTAAATTTCCTTCCCACAAGGCAAACATGGATTTTTGGGGATTTAGAGACAGACCATACCTGCAAAATTTATCAAAAGTTCATCAAAGGTGCTCTATGTGTTTAGCGTTGCTCTTTGAAAAGACGGTGATGTCATCCATGTAGATCACCACAAACTTATCTTTCTCTCCTATGAAATCAATTTTCATCGCACGTTGGAATGTGGCACCGGCTTTTATCACGCCAAAGGGAATTTAAGCGTACATAAAGGTTCCCCAAGGCGTAGTGAACGTCGTATTGTTTTGGTCTTCTAGAAGCACTGCCACCTAATTGTATCCTGAGAAGCCATCCATCATGGACATGCGGGAGTATCCCACCAACTTTTGAAAGATGTGGTCCCTCTTTGGGAGGGGATATTTATCTTTGAGTGAGGCTCTATTCAGATTGCAGAAATCCCCACAAAGCCTAATATCCCCATTCTTCTTTCTTACAAGCACCAATTTCTCCACCCATTCGAAGTATCTTAAAGGGACAATGATCTTAGCCTGCAACAACTTCTTTATTCCCTTCTCAATAGCTGGGAGAAGAAGAGGGTTGATCTGTCTTAGCTTTTTCTTATAAGGCTTAGTGTCTTCTTTTAGAGGAATTTTGTGTCGTATAATTTCCATGTCAAAAGTCTTCAGATCTTGATATGACCAAGTGAAGACGTCTTTATAGGATTGAAACAACCTGAGGTACTGATCTTGGTATTCTTCAGAGACCCCTTTTGACAGCTTCACCACCTTCAAATTTTTTTCTACCCCAATATTCACATCCCTGACAGGCTCGTCGAGGGTCATTTTGATGGGGTTCACTACGATATCATTCTTTTCAAACAATCTCTCCAATATCAAGAGCCCCCTGAGAATGATATTTCCCTTTAATTACAGAACACGATGTCCAACCAGTGTCTCTTCCCATCTGGTTTTTGGCTCTTCACTTTCATCCTCGGTGATTGAGTCAATCAACATATTTGAGAACTCACCCACCATTTCCATAAAACATTGGACCTGCTCTTCATCTTCAAATAATTTCCAATGTTTTACGTTGTCTGGAATGGAGGGGCGATATTGCACCTCAACCTCATATCTGAGTAAAGGATTATGTGGAGAGAGAAATTTACTAGCAGCCAGAGATAGTGAGTCTATCATTCTATTCTTATCCCTCGGCATGAACTAAGTATTAAAATCAGAAAACAAGTTCTCAACCAAATCCCATACCTCATTCCTGTAAGCTCTAAGCTGTAGGTGTTTAGTTTGGCATTGGCTCCTGACTTGTCTCACTAAAAGCTCTGAATCTCCAAACACCTTCAGGTTCTGTATGTTCATATTCCACGTTGTCTACAATCCCAACAACAGATCTTCATATTCAGCCACATTATTTGTGGCTTCTAATTCCAGCTTAAAGGAGAGGGGAACCAAGCATTCGTCCGGTGATATCAAGAGTACCCTGGCCTCGTTTCCTTCTCATGAGTAAGCTCCATAAAACTTCAAGGTCCATATCTTATTTTCCTCTATGCTCATAGGATTCTTATGTATTAGAGGATAGATCTCTATTTCTTGCAAGAAATTTTCATCCTCCTCGAGCATTAGACAAGATAATTCGCGCTCCTTACCATATACCAGAGAATTTGTGGAACCATCGTCTTTCGTGACCATCTTAACAAATATGGATTTACAGTATAATATTCTTTCCTCCCCACCGAATACTGGAATAGTGGAATAGGTGAGGTCTAGTTTTATGGATCCTCCAAGTTTGGATCCCCAGGATCTGGACAACAACATTCCAAACCGAGCTTGGATATCAGCAACAACAATGTCCATTACCACACTTTTGGCCGGAATTTGGGCTAAGTTTACTACCAGATATTTTATCATGCCCAAACATTTTACCCTCTTAGAATCAAAATAATACAGGTCTTTATAAGGCTTGGTGATCTGCAACCTGAACTTCTCCATGACAGACAATGGCAATAGATTATCTAAACCCCCAGAATCTAGCATGCAGTTGTGCAATAAAATTTCCTATATAACTAGAGTCACATAGAATGGGGGAGTGGCTGAGTCCAGCTCTTCTACATGAGGTCCAAAAACTACCATGGGTCTTTCTTCTTGGAGATTGAGGCTATCAGGGAGAGGGCCTACGCCATGGGGAAGCATGAATTGGGACACTTGGGCCTTGTATGAAGGCTGCTTTAGGAGCTCGATCAGGGAACCAAGATCTTGACCGTCTCTAATTCTTTCTGGAGGATAAAGGTTGTGGGATATTTTTTTGTAATGACTTCTTTGGACTTCTCTTTAGGGTGGTCAGGAAGGTTCAAGGCTACAGATTAGGACTTCTTGTTTTTGGGAGGATCAGAGCCTTGCATTATGGAAGTGGACGAAACAGCTTTATGATGGGCAGACTCTTATAATGGCTTTTCCCACTTGCTAGCAGAACTAGAATGGGTTTTTTCTCTGGGTATTGACTCTTCATTTTGTTCTTGCACTCAGGTTCTCTTCCTAAAGGACCTAAGGTCATACTTCTTGTGGAGTTGAGCTTGCATGAAATCAACAAAATTCTTGCAATAATTGTCAATATATTGATCCTCTGGGGGGACTTCCTTCTCTTATGGCTCTTCTTGCAGGGTGGTTTCGCCTTCTTCATCCTTTGAGTAAGTGAGTAATTGATCTTCTTAGTTGTCTATGACTTCCTTGGCCTATCCCTCCTTTTCCCCTTCCAGGTATAAAGGAGGTTGGACGTGATCTTGCTGCTCTTTCCTTTCTCACTTCAACAACTATAGAGGGGGCTTCTGGTACTGGGGATTAAACCCACGGTTTGGAATCATTTGGTTAGGATGAGGAGGGGAATTATTGGCCTCCAATTCAAGCTTAACCAGCTTATTTGAGAGGTTCTTGATCATCTTATTCAATTCTTCAATTATGTACTCCTATGATTCTCTCTCCTGATTAGAAGTAGAAACCTCCTCCCTACTCTTTATTCTAGCTTCATGCTTTGTCTTCCCTTTGAATTTACCAGTATGAGCGAAGTTTTCTTCTACCTCCAATGCATCATTTTGGATCTGATCCAGAGATGTGGATTTTATTTCTCTTAGGGTGAACCCAAATTCCGGTTCAAAAGCCCCTGTGAAAACCACCTTAGCAGTTACTTAGGGAGGCTTTATTTCAGCAAGGAGATAATTATAGAGCTTATTGAACCTCTTTATGAATTTTGTTACATCCTCATTGTGTCTCTTTTTAAGAGCATTTAACTCTGTGAGGACATATCCATAGTCCCTCTTTTCTCCCCATTTTAGTGTGAAGAAATTCTCCATTTCTTCCCTAGTGGTGACTGTGTTATCAACAAGATATTTGAACCACTTACGGGCTTATCCATCCAAATATTGGATGAAAATCCTTAACACCACATCTAAGTGCTCTACATTTACATTCTCAGTAAAGGCACAAAATTTTTCAATATGTCTCTATGCAGAAGTATTATCTTCCCCGGTGAACCAAGGCAGGTGTTACACAGCAATTTGTCACCGTCCCTACAATCCCCATCCCGCACATTGGAGGGCTCATTCCGTGACCTGTGAGAAGAGACAAGACTTGAAAATACTTTCATTGCATCCCTCTGAAGATGAGCTTTAATTGCCCTGAAGACATCTCCCTGCAAAAAACCCTAAAAATAACTCTTTTTCCATTGGCACAGTTCCATAGTTCAGCCCTCGCGCCAATTGGCGCTCTGTCATAGAGCCGCACCCACGCCAACCATATTAAGAGGTGTTTTTTAAAAATAAAAGGCGGAAGTTTCATCCTAACAAATTCCTGGATTGATATCTATCTTGAGTTGGGTGGTTTGGCTACGGATTTCCATAGAGAGGAAGTGGTTTGCCACCTCTCATGGAAGCTTCCTTGATGATAGGGCCAATCCCATAATTATAGGGATCCCAACTTCCCTACCTCCTTCTATAAAATCTTTCCCATTTCCCTTGCAAGCTAGTTCCAGAATCTCCAAATTCCCAAGAGCTTTCATATCCTTATGCTGCAAGAGCCTTCTTGATTCCCTAAGGCCAAATCCAAGAAAGGAGACTATTGCCAAATATCCGGAGAGAGAGGTTTGTCCCATCCTCGATAGGATTTATCGAGACATGTTGTGCTGACGACCTGCTAAAGGAGAGTGCTGCGTCGAAGCTATGGTTGTATTCTTCTTTTGACTCTTTAATTATAAGCGACTATCGGTTATGGTTCCACTCTTGTTCTTGATCATGTTCATGAGTTATGTCCTCTTCGACTGACATATAGTTGTATGTACTGGGTTTTATGCTTGCGTTTGTGTTGTTTCTTGCATGTGCAGGTGTCCGATCACGGAGATCGTGAGGATTGTGATCTGCCAAAGCAAAGGAACAGGAGCACCACCTCTTCTACAAACGACAGCGTTGGATTCCAGGTAAGCCTTCCTTGCGAGTCGGTTTATTTACGATTAGGAACCTGCATTGTAGCGTGTTTGATTGTTGCTAGACCCGATCTGGGCTAGTAGGGATCGCCTCTATCCGCAGAGGAGATTTACCTCCTCAACAGCAGGAGCTTTAAATAATCTTGTGGCATGTCATTCAATACTTGAGGTAGAGCCAATGGAGCATATTTTTTGAGGAGGAAACCAGGTACAACAATGAGAGGCAGTGGTGGTAAGTTACAAGGATGACTTGGCTATAGTACAATGGGTATATGTTGAGTATAGGTTTGGATATTCATCTGTAATGAGCTTTGGAGTGTTGTAACTTCTTTGACTTCTTCAGCCTCTAGAGTAGGGTGCACGGGAGGCAAAGAAGTATTAGCATATTCAGCTTTGTCTTTTATGGCTGAACTAGCTAAAGTAAATGTTTCTAGAGGATAATCAAGTACACGGGCTATGGATCAAAGACCATAGATGTTAGTTTTATGAGATTAGGATGATGAATATTCTAGAGAAAATGAGGGTAGATCAGTCTGGTTGGGTTTCTTCTCCTTCTAGATTCTCTTAAATATGTTTTTTCGGGATCATATAACGAAGGGGTTCTCTACTGAGAAGTATCTAATCGAGCATGAGGCTTTGTGTAAGCCATGATTACACTTGATTTGAGCTTTGATAATAGTGGAGTCACCAAGGTGAGGGCTATGCAACTCTCAACCCTTTGTGCTCACCTGATTGAAGGGTGAAGATAATGTCGTATCCCCGGGAAAATATTTTCTAATTCGGTACCCGGCAACGGTGCCAAAAATATGTTGTAGCTCCTAGAGAAAGCCTTAAGTTACAAAATACCAGTGCCTAGGACATCTTAAAATCAGAGGTTAAATGTGGAAAATTGTATAAATGTCTCTAACAAAATATGAGTCAAGAGAATAATGGTTTTGGTGGTTCAAGAATGGAGAAGACCATTTGATCCTGATTCATGTGAATTCCCTATACTGTGAGAGGGCTTAGGAGGTTGTGAAGCTTGATGGATTTTAAATGGGAAAAGTATAAAAAAATGAGTAGAAGCTTTAAAAATATGCAGAGGCATTGAGAAAGAACGGATAAGGAACCCACAAGAGACAGGCTTAAGAGGATTAAGAATCTATCCTTCGTGAACTCAAAGGAAGCGATATGAATGATATATGGACAACAACAGAGTTTCATGGAGCATGAATTAAGGAAGTGCAACAAGATTAATACATGAGTGTTATACAGACACAAATTCATGAATAAAATTGCAGACCACTGACAGCTACATTACACTAACCATCAAAGTAGCATAGCATGAAAGATAATTACACATAAAAAGGATATTACTAATAACAGAAGGAAACAGAGACACACTACTCATTGCTCCATCTGGAATCTAAATAACAACTCTGTATCGTACTAAGTTCAAACAGTTCTCCCAAATATGTATCCTAGAGCACAGGGAGCACAATCATACAAAACTACAGCAAAATTCTTCAAAATTCCAGAACCTTTCTTTCATCTTAGAACTCACTACATATAGAGTTCTCCTTCAAGGTTTAAGATCGAATCAAATTCTCATGATAGATCCACACATGAGAAATAAAAATATCCTAATTGACTAGTGGAGCATACGTCAAGCAATCACTCCCATAAATAGAGAATCAAAATAGAATCAGGGGAAATCAGGATTTCACCAGCAAAACATCACTATCTAATAGTAAAAGAAACAAAATAGTTGGCCATGGAGGCCAAATTTTGGAATCTTCAAAAGGAGTGGTGAGAAGTGGCTGAGAATAGGTGCACGGTCTGGCCTTTATCATATGATTCCATCTACTATTTGGAATCCCCCACTCTCTACCTCTCATGCTTTCCACTTCTCGTTGCGGAATGGCCAGTTGTGTTGTGTGTGCTTGGCTCTTTAGCGGAGGTTTCTTGAGAAAACTGAATAAACCATAACTACATGCTCCACCAAAAATCCCATGTTGTGTTTGAATTTTAAACCGAAAACCATATTTCGAAGGGGGGCATGGATGTTTTGTGGTATTGGATGGGGGGGGCTGCGAAATCACTACAAGCTGCCACGTAGCACTAGAGGCAGTATTAGAAACCATCCATTTCGGACCCCCCCCACCCAGCATTAACCTTCGGAAGGTGGAGGGGTTGCGAAATAGATTATGAGTCATCAGATGCATTGACGTGGAGCAGAGCTAAAGGTAGGATGGTGGAAGTGGAAGTGGATTTATCAGGACTCATTAACACTGAAATGGGTGAAAAAAGGCCATGGGAGGGATATTGGTGATGTGGCAAGGCGGTGAGACCCAAACTTTGCCCACACATTGCAAATCGTAGGATTTATCTGTAAGAAGAGAGGAGTAAAAGGTAAAAAGTGTGATGTGCAAAGTGCGATAGTGGGGAAGGTGACGTGGCACGGACAGAGGTAGGACCGCGCCCGCAGATCGCATATGGTAAAGTTTATATGTAAGCAGAGGGTGGTAAATGTTAAAAGGCACGATGTGCGAAGTGCGATGGCGGGGAAGGTGACGTGGCATGGATGGAAGTGGGACTGCGCCTGCAGATCGCATATCGCAAAGTTTATATGTAAGCGGAGGGTCATAAATTTTAAAAGGCACGATGTGTGAAGTGTGATGGCAAGGAAGGTGACGTGGTACGGACGGAGGTGGGACCGCGTCCACAGATCGCATATCACCAAGTTTATATGTAAGTGGAGGGTGGTAAATGTTAAAAGGCACAATGTATGAAGTGCGCTGACGGGGAAGGTGACGTGGCACGGACGGAGGTGGGACAGCGCCTGCAGATCGCACGTCGCAAGTTTTATATGGGAGTAGGCCGAGGTTTATGTTAAAATCTGCTAAGTGCGAAATGTGGGGAGGTAAATTTTGAAAGTTTCAGGGAGCGCTGTGCGATGACCAGGGCACGAGTGATGTGGCAGATGGACGGTGGTCCCACTTGTATCGCAATTGAGGGTTCGGGAGTGGTTATATATGTGATATGAAATGAAAATTATGGAATGTCGATGCGATGTAAGGTGAGGAGGTAAGTGCGGAAAACGATATTACATATATAATATGTAATATATGATATATGTAACGGTTTGCGGGATGTGAAAATTAACACTTTGGATCATAATACCTTGACCGCAATGCCTTTCTCTTTTGACCACGAGGCTTTCCACCTAACCTGCGCTTGAATTTCTTGGCCTTCATCTTTCCCACTCTAGATCTTCATTTTCTTGACTCTCACGTTGCCTTATTTATTCAAAAGGACCACAAGCCAACATGATGGATGGCGAATGATATCCATAAAGTGCCATAAATGGGGTCATTTTTTCTGCAATGTGGAAGGAAGTGTTATACCACTATTCAGCCAGAGGTAACCAATTGACCCACTGTGTTTGTTTATCAGATACAAAGAAAAAAATATATCCTTCCAAAAAAAATTTCACTATCTCAATTTGCCAATCGGATTGAGGATGATAAGATGATCTATGAGCTAGTTGAGTACCCAAACAAGAAAATAATTCCTTCCAAAAAATTCGAGTGAAAATGGGATCTCTATTGCTTACAATAATCTTTGGGTTTCCATGTAGCTTTTTAATTGTTTCCATAAATGCAGTAGCAACTGTACTCACTTTAAATGGATGAGATAATGCACAAAAGTGTTCATATTTGGTAAGCCTATCAACTACCACCATGAGGACACTCTTTCCCTTGGACTTATGTAAACCTGTGATAAAATCCATTGAAACCTCCTCCTGACATTGATTTGGAATGGATAAAGGTTTTAGCAGACCCGGGGTCTTAATTGTCTCAACTATATTTTGTTGGCAAACCAAACATTCAGCCACAAATTTTTGAATATTAGATTTAAGGCCATCCCCAAAAAAACAATTCTTCACACTGTAGTAAGTTTTTAAAAATCCTGAGTGTACTCCTAAGGGAGAGGTGTGCAATTCCAAAAGAATATTTTCTTTTAGTTGGGAATTCTTACAAATATATAAGTGATATTTGTACCATAAGGAATAATTTCTCCAAATAAATGTATCAGATGTACTAGGATCTTGTTGCAACTTTTGAATGAGTATCCATATTTCTTCATCATTCTTCCATTCCTCCCTTACTTCGGTTATCCAATCTAGTTGGATAATAGAAATGGAACAAATAAATACTTCCACATCCTCATCCTTTCTTGAGAGTTCATCTACAACAACATTTAGCTTCCTTTTCTTTTAGATGATTTCAAATTCATAACCCAACATCTTTGTGACCCATTTTTGTTGCTCTTCTAAAGATAGTCTTTGTTCCAAAAATTATTTAAGACTATCATGATCAATTTTTACCTTGAAGTGTCTTCCCATTAGGTAAGGTCGGAATTTATTTAGTGCACGTAGTATTGCTAACATTTCTTTCTCATAAATAGCTTTCTTTAAATACTTTCCTTTGATTGGACGGCTTTCAAAAGAAATGGGTCTTCCTTATTGCATTAAAACAACACCAATTCCATTTCCTGAGGCATCACATTCTACAATAAAATTTCTTATGAAGTTTGGCATAGCTAAGACTGGTGCTTGGCACAATGCCTCTTTAAGATGTTCAAAGGCCTTAGTTTCTTCCATGAAAATGCATCTTTCTTCAATAATGTTGTTAGAGGTGCTGCTATTTTCCCATAATTCTTAACAAACTTGCGATAATACCCTATTACCCTAAGAAATCCTCACAGCTGCTTTATGGTTGTGGGGACTTTTCATTCCTTAATGGCTTTAATTTTGTTAGGGTCTACCTTAACACCCTCATGAGATACAATATGACCCAAATATTCCACCCCTTGTACTCCAAAGAAACATTTGTAGGTTTTTTCATATAATTGTTTCTCCTCCAATAGTTTGAGCACCCTGTCAACATGTTGAACATGATCCTTCCAAGACCTGTTGTAGATTAGTATATCACCAAAAAATACTAACACAAATTTTCTAAGGAAGGTTTTGAAAATGGAATTCATCAACCCTTGAAATGTAGAAGGTGCATTGGTAAGGCCAAAAGGCATGACAAAAAATTCATAATGACCCTCATGAGTTCGAAATGTTGTTTTCATAATGTCTTTAGTCTTCATTCTAATTTGATGATATCCTGAATGGAGATCGAACTCGGTGAAATAAATTTCTCCATGTAATTCATCCAATAATTCATCAATCACATGAATGGGAAATTTATCTTTAATAGTGAGCTTATTCCGCTACCTATAATCCAAATACATGCGCCATGATCCATCCTTCTTATGCACCAATACTACTGGAGCAAGGAAATAACTTTGACTAGGTTGAATTATACCAACCTCTAACATTTCTCCAATCATATGTTCAATTTCGCTCTTTTGGACATGAGGATATTTGTAAGGCCCAATGTTTGGAGGAACACTTCGTGGAATCAAATGAGTAGCATGATCATGATCACAAATAGGTGGGAGTCCTTTGGGAGTTTCAAACACCTTGGAGTGATTGTCCAAGACTTTTTGGAGATCTCGAGAAATAGATGATTTTCATGTTGGAACTTCTAGTGATCATAATTGTGAATTGACACCTCTTTTTTCTTTCTTCAGAAGCTTTTTCATGACATTAGAGCTTATTATCTTTCCTGGATTTCCTACGATACCCCATAATTCAACTTCCTTTCCTTCCAGAAAAAAAAAATCAAGAAAAGTTCTTGAAAATTAAAAGCTATCATCCCCAAATAGCGTAACCATTGTACTCCTAGTAAAACATCAGCACCACCCATTGGAATGGAAAGAATTGGACTATTCAATACATATTCCCCCATAGTTAGCTTGATATTATGGCACTTTCCAGAGCTATTTATAACTCCTCCATTTTCCACCATCACTTGACACTTTGGCACCGGGTATAGGAAGCAATTCAATTCCTTGGCTACCTTACAATGAATAAAATTATGGGTACTATCCAAATCAATAAACACTATTACATTTTTCTTCTTGATATGTCCTTCTATATTGAGAGTTTGAGGAGTGGTAATTCCTACCAATGCATTACAGGATATGGTCAGATTCATTTCTCTTTCCTCTATGGTTGGTTCCTGGTGTATATCCTCTTCTTTTGAAGTTTCTTGTTCCTTTTCTTCCTCCTCTTCACAATCTATGTAAAATAATTTCTTATCACCACACTTATGACCTTTATTTTATTTTATATCACAACTATAGCAAAGTCCTTTTGCTCTTTTTTCTTCCAATTGTGATCCGGATTTTATGTAGGAACGCAACAAAATATAGAAATAACCATGAACATAGAGATGCAGCGGAAATAATGCTTCATTTCATTAATATCAAATAACATAAATATGCTTACAGGCATAATGGAAATAAAATAGCTAGGGTGCTGGTAGCGAATCTCTGAGAAGAGATGTGATGGCTATAGACCTCTGAACTGTGTTACAATGAGGCTCGAGGGCCTATTTATTGTTGAGAAACAATGTAGAATCTGAAACGTCCAAAAACCTAACCGTAGGAGATGAGGCGCCAAAACTGTGGGCGCCCGTTTGGGTAAATTGGTGGTTCAACTTCCTGGGGGCATAACTTTGGCACCCGATCTCCGTTTTACGCGTTCAATAGCTCGTTAGAAAGATCTATCCGAGGAATACAACTGTCGGGACGAATTTTATCAGAAAATTCGATGGCGCTTTCATACCCAAAAAACGTCGTTTAGGGCCTCAAAACGGCTCCGGAAGTTCGGGACCCGAAAAACTGCTAAAAATAGTAAGTTTTGTTGCAACTTGAAAATTGAAAGAACTGAAGATGGGGGTTCAAATGGAATAGGTGGGTGGCCACCAATATCCACCCGGATCATTAAGCCCCCAAAACGGCTCCGAGAGTGGAGGACCCGAAAACCTGCTAAAAATAGTAAGTTGTGCTGAATGTGAAAATCTGCAAGAATTGATGGTGCCGGTCCAAATGGAATAGGTGGGTGGCCACCGATATCCACCTGGATCATTCCTCCCTCCTTAGGAAGCAATGGTCCCCATTGCGTTGAGATCCTCCATGAGATGAGGCAAATTCTGTTGAACTGAGTATTAGATGTGTGGAAGATGTCATGGACCTGCGGGTGGACATGCTGGATGCGTTTAGTAAATTTGGTTTCTTTATCAGCCTCATACAGTACATGTTTGGATTCTGTATGTGTAGTTGCAGGATGTATGGCAACATCAGGTGGTGGTGCATTGGGAGCCAGATCAATGGAGTGCTTGTCCTGACAGTGTAGAGGAACCTCTATGAGTGAGGAGAAATTGTCATCGTATTCCTCCATGACTTTGTCCATCTGCTGCAGCCGTGAAAGGGAGCCCTGTTTCGAGGTTGTGGCCACAATATTCTTCTTTCCCTGTGAGTGAGTCGTAAGGAAAATGAATTTCCTGGTCTGGGAAACAATCTTACCGCGTTGTTTTGCAAAGAGCGAGATGGCAGTGAGGCTGCACTCACTCCCAGATCCCTGCATGTGCTATTTCAAAGTTCAAATAATAACAGCACGAGGCCTAGACTCATACACAGCATGTTGCCTCCACAAGTATGGTTGGCCCAATAATACATCAGCTACATCAAGAGGAGCAACATCACACAATATCTCATCCGTGAATGGCTTGATACTGTATGGAAGTCGGCACTGCTGGCGGATGCGGAGATCTCTCCCTGGGTGGAGCCACCCAATGGTATACGGTTGCGGGTGTGCTATGGTTGGTAGGCCGAGCCGCTTCATGACGTCTGCTGAAATGAGGTTCTTTTGGCTTCCGCTATCGACGAGAAACTACAGCGGAGAACCCTTCACCCACATCTGCGACTGGAAGAGGCGCTCCCCCTCCTCTGGATCCTCTGGACCCTCCTTCTGGATCTTGGTGGTGGCAACAATGGCACTAGGATCCGCATCAATGATCTGCTTCCCTTTTTCATTGCCTTTGTCTGGTTCTAACTCAGGATCAGAAAATGCATCTGATTCGGGTGCCTTTAGTTCAGCCACCAAAGACTGTTTGGCCCGACACTCGTTTGTGCTGTGAGTGGGGCTGTTATGAAATTCACACCACTTCCCTGTGTCTTTCTTTGGATTTGTGGTGTTGTTCTGAGTCACATTGCTTTGGCCTTGCCCCTTGTTCTTCGGTTCGGGGGCACCTTTCGGATTCGCAGATCCAAAGTCTCACTTCTTCTGCTTAAATTTCTGCTCGATCTTGGCGGCATAGCGATATGCCGTGCCAAGCGATGTAATGTCGAGGAACTCCATTTCCTCCTGAATGTGTTTGTGCAGATAGCCGCGGTACTTGAGCACCAAATGTCTCTCTGAATCTTTAATACCCAACTTTGTGCGCAGGGTATGGAACAGATTCGTCAGTTCGTGCACATCTTGATCCTTTTGTTGCCGCAGCGTGGTCCATGGGATGTATTTGTCCTCATAGCTCCCCACAGGGTAATATTGTTCCTTGATGCCGTCTCGGAACGAATTCCAAGTGGGTGTGGTCGAGAGCAGAGAGGGTTCCCCTTCGCCCTCTTGCTCACGGTAGGTTTCCCACCAGTCTTTGACATGGGGGGCGGCTTTGAGGAGTGCAAAAATAATATTTTCTCGGTCAGAGAAGTCATGGACCAAGAAATACCCTTCCAACAAATTTAACCATCTGTCTACAGCGTCTGCATCTATTTTTCCTTCAAATATAGGAATGTCAAAGTTTACCTGTACCTTGAAGGGAGTAGCGCCTCCAGAGTGGCTGTTGGATGCAGATGCGCCATATGTGGGCAGTCGTTGAAGGATTTGAGCAAAGTTATCCATCATCGCGTTCCTTTGTTTCTCGAGGGCCTCCTCGAGCAGTATTTTGATAGGATCTCCCGCTCCCTCGTCTTTCTTTTCTTCCGCCATGGGAGGTCGTCGGGGTTTGCGAGGCTGATCTTGCAAGGGTTCAACCAGATCGAGCCCTAACTCCTTATACCCTGACCGCGTTGGGGACATGCAAAGAAAAACAAAGAAAGAGCAGAATCGCTCCGATACCACTCATCTGGATTTATGCAGGAACGCAACAAAATATAGAAATAACCATGAACATAGAGATGCAGCGGAAATAATGCTTCATTTCATTAATATCAAATAATAGAAATATGCTTACAGGCATAATGGAAATAAATTAGCTAGGGTGCTGGTAGCGAATCTCTGAGAAGAGATGTGATGGCTACAGACCTCTGAATTGTGTTACAATGAGGCTCGAGGGCCTATTTATTGTTGAGAAACAATGTAGAATCTGAAACGTCCAAAAACCTAACCGTAGGAGATGAGGCGCCAAAACCGTGGGCGCCCGTTTGGGTAAATTGGTGGTTCAACTTCCCGGGGGCATAACTTTGGCACCCGATCTCCGTTTGACGCGCTCAATAGCTCGTTAGAAATATCTATCCGAGGACTTCAATTTTTGAATGAGCAACATCGGTCTATGGACCCATGTTTCTCTCCGTTTTCCCAAAAAATGTCGTCAGGGGCCTCAAAACGGCTCCGGAAGTTCAGGACCCGAAAAACTGCTAAAAATAGTAAGTTTTGTTGCAACTTGAAAATTGAAAGAACTGAAGATGGGGGTTCAAATGGAATAGGTGGGTGGCCACCAATATCCACCTGGATCATTAAGCCCCCCAAACGGCTCCGAGAGTGGAGGACCCGAAAACCTGCTAAAAATAGTAAGTTGTGCTGAATGTGAAAAGCTGCAAGAATTGATGGTGCTGGTCCAAATGGAATAGGTGGGTGGCCACCGATATCCACCTGGATCAAATTGTTGTGGTGTCAACCTTGAAGGTTGTGGAAGTCTATAAGTAGCAACACTTCCATCTTTATAGTTGTCAATGGTAGGCTTCATTATCGCCATAATTTTTCTTTCCAACATAAATGCCTTCTCCAATGTATCAGGTTCCCAAAGGTGAACCTTATGTTGGATGTTAAACTTTAGAGTCCCTATGAATACATCAATCCTATGTTCCTCTAGAATATTATTTACCCTTATATTCAATTTTTGGAAGTCCTCAATGTGCTCCATCATTGAAATGTTTTGTTTGAGATTTATCAATTGGCTATAGAAGGTGTTGCTCTTTGTACCTTCATAATGTGCTATCAGTTCCTCCATAAAAATTGACTAAGTAACCAACATTTTATGCGAACAAAGCCATCGATATCATACAAACTAATTTTGTTCTAAATATAAAGTTGCAATGTGTACCTTTTGTGTCTTTCGCGTATTATGGAGCTCAAAGTGTTGCTCCATTTGTAGTCTCCAAGTTATCATATCCTTGCCATCAATCTTCCTCATATCTATCTTCGGAATATAGTGAGTCTTAAATCCAACAATAGAGTCTATGAAATCATGATTAACATTACTTTTTTTCTCATCACGAGTTTTTTCTACTACCTTTTCATCATTATGAAGCTTTTCTTGTAGCAAATTTTCCAAACCTTCCATGTCTTTCTTAAAACCTTACATGTTTCATTCTATACCATCCATATTAGCTTCCATGACATTCTTCAAACCATCCATCTTAGCTTCCATGCCTTTCTTCAAACCATCCATCTTAGCTTCCATTTCATTTTTTGTTACATTTTGCGAGAGCGAAATTTGTTGCACTTGTTCTTGTAATTTTGATATATCATGTTGCACTTCTTCCTCTTAATGAGTCATATTAGAGCCTTATGAGGGCTTAATGGGTGTTGAATTATTTTTAGGGGGAATTTTAGAACCCAATATTGATATCTATGCTTCAATATGCCCTTGTAATCACTTCAAACTGATTTTTCAAACAAGAATTATGCAATTTTTTAAAAAAATACACGTCTTTTTCTTACTTTTGAGGAGCTTGATATTGAAACTGATGTATCTATGTAATTTTGGATCCCCAAGAATTTATCTTAGGTCTTTTATTATCCTGATGAATCTTCTTTCCAATGCCACAGGTTAGACCTGATTTGGATTCTTCAAGGAAAAGTTAAGTCCAATATCCCAAAATGACCTAATTATGGACAAGTTCAGTAGAGCGAACTTGTATGGAGTGCCACATGTCATTGTTTCCTTATTCATCTCTAAAATCAATACACGGGGAACCTCAGTATATATGATTTCAGCCACTTTTTATAGAATTTCAATTTGATGCTCAGAGAGAGTTATGACGATTTTCCCAAGGTCACCTCTTTGAGATGAAATTCGAGATCCAACAACAACCCTAACTTCCACAGATCATATCTCCAAAAATATTGTGAACCAAGATCTGAAATTTTTACACAAAGTTCCTCAGGATTTCTTCGCAAATGAGTTTCTTTTTAGCTTCTGACCCTTCGTATAAAAAATGTTATAGCATAAATTACACGATAACCTGTTTGAACTAGCAAAACCCTAAAATCCAAAGCTCGGATACCAAATGTTATGAAACTAGCTCACAAAATAGAAGAAAAGATAGATCAACACCTTAGAAATCATCCTCTTTGAGGGGGGAACCTCCTTTACATTACATAAATGAACAATCCTTGGATGACACAAATGACAAAACCTCCTTTCTATATATAGGGGTCCATGGGGTCACAATATAATCCTAGCCGACCTAACAATAATAATATAAGGGCACAATAATAACAATATGGGGACTACAGGGATACAACAATAATAATAAGGGGGCTACACTAGCAACAATAAGGGACTACACTAGTAATATAGGGCCCTAACATTAATAGATCTTGAATCTCTTTTTGGAAGAGCTTTCTATACTCTTCATTCATTAGAATGGATATGCTCTTACAAGGTCTACATGTATAGTCTAGTTTGTATGTATATTTAACAAAATATTGTTTTCTATGCCAAAATGCATTTGGTTCCTCTGCACAACATTATGTTCCTAATTGGTTTTTTAACTCCTCAATTTTTCTTGCCACACTTGGCTGCTTTAATTTTTCATCAATCTTGAGGAATGACTTTAACACCTTGAATTCTTCTAATTATTTCTCAAATTGATTCAATTCTTGAATTTCTTGGATCATGGTTGATATTATGGGAGTGGACACAAATGGAAGTGTAATGGCCTACAGAAAACCTTCACTATTTGGCACAAAAATAAAGTATTTGGATCTATCATCTTCTAATCTAGCTTAACCATGTGATTCAACAACTACCATAAATGGATTGCCTGGAATACAATCTACTAGAATGTTCCCTATTGTAAATTTAAAATTCATGCTGTAATATTTAAAGAATAATGTGGATTTGAGAATTTCATATTGGAAATTGAACCCATGTGCTCCTAAGCCTATGAATTTTCTTCTGGGTTTGGTCCAATATTTAGCAGGGATTGAATTTTTATTTAGAACATTTATATCTTCTCTTGTGTCTAATAGAGTCTTTAGAGTAAAGACTTCATTATGAATTTTAATTTTCTTCTTCATCGTGAGTAATATGAGCCATGCAAACTTTTAACTTTTGATGTGGTGTTGGTTCTTCTTCATAACTGTATTCAGAATCAGATTCTAGAATATTGCAATGACAATCATCTGAGTCTATATAATTGCATTTTCCATCAATAAAATAGCATCATCATCTAAGGACTCTGAGTCATAAATAATGAAACTTGATGTTTTAGTTGAATCACAAAAATCTTGTCCCAGCATGTGCACTTCTTATTTGATAGGGAGATTAGGAAAATTTTCTATATTACGAAGTTTAGAACCACATTTATAACATTGGATGCGAACTAGTAGCTTTTTCTCTTCTCTCCTTACCCTTTCTTGCTGGATTTTTTGTGAAACTTCTTAAGATATTTTCCATTTATGTAATATATGACCTTCTCATTTTGGACATCTATTTGAAGTGTGGATTTTTTGTCCACATACACAGAAAGTAAGCTTTTTCCATGCCTCTTGTTTGTGTGTTCCAAGATGGATATCTTCAGGACCTTAAAAGTGAGATCTTGAAATTCTTTTGTAGTAGCCTTTGTTTGAATTTCTTCTATATTTTCCAGGCTATGGAGAATGACTGATCTTTTTTTTTGGAATTTTTATTTATAGCTTTATTTATCTTTTTTCTATTTACAAATGGATCTTCTAATGATAATCCATACTTATTACAAATTGATCTACTATCAGGAAATCTAGATAACTTTTGCATAGACTTATTCACCTTCATATTATGTACACAAACCTACTAGAGATTTAGTGATAATACAATAAATTTCTCCCAAAGTGTAAGATTCATATGGATTTTGGAAAATTTCTTGAATCTTCAAATAAACTACGCACTTAGAGGGATGGGTTGCACGATATACTTATTTCCACAGGAGGTTTTTGTTGTCTTTTACCTCGTATATTCTTTGAACCCAGCCTCTATGGAAATCATCATATTGGTACATTTTTTACTTTTTAAATTCATCAATACCTTTGAATGCTTATCTGAAATTTAAGTTTCATCACCACACCAATGTTCAAGGATCATTGATGTTAATTCTCCAATCATGTTATTTTGAGGGCTCCCATCATCATTCATTACAACATCACCTGCGTCATCTTTTACTAATTCTTCTACCATTTTATCAATAAGTGCAAGGGAATATTCAACTTCCACCATCTCTGAAGGGTACCAGTGAAGCATTGGATTAGGGTCTTACAAGATTCAGCTTCACTTTTTCCTTTCATACGCATCAGTTTGTATTCGGTAACATTTTATCTATCATTTGCACGATTTGTCCCGAGCTTAGATTATCCACATTCCCTTCTTTTTGAGAATATAGATGAAATTTGTGTTACTCAGAAAATATTCCTTTACCACTTAAATCAAGGGCAAGATATCTGGAGATTTGTCTTGGAAAAGGTTCATATACTGGCAAAAGATGAGAATCAGAAGATGAATCAGGTTTTTCTGGTTTTTCTTTGGGGAACAGAGTAGGGAATCTGTCAATTGATGTTGGGGTATGATGTATAAACATCATAGAAGAAGGGATGTGTCTGTTTTTGGTGGAAATGGTTAGCTTATCAAACTTAGAGGATAAATCTTGTATTTTCTCTTGGTTTGTAAAGAAACTCATGCTAACCCCTTTTTCAATCTCTTCATATTGATCATTTATCTTTTATAACAAAGAAATTGTAGCTTTAGTTCCTTCTATGGAAAACCCTTCTAAAGTAGATATAGAAAATTGAAACTCAGTTAGATTCATATTTACATAATTTACAGAAGCTTGCAAAGACTCAATTTTCTCCTTTTGAGAATTATGGGTTGAAGAGTGTACTACTAGTCCTTTGAGATTAGTATTATTCTAATTTATCTTCTCACTTACTTGTTGTATTATGCAATCAATCCCTGTGGCAGAGTCATATGTCAAGACTAGGGGAACAACTTTAGCTATATTACTCTTTTCTCCTAAAACAATACCTTTGTAAGGTGGGAAAACAGATGAAGATTCAATCTTGGAACCATCATAAGTTGTTCATTGATGCATAGTGGAGGTTTCAGCAGAAATCATTAGTATACTTGTGTCTTCCTTTTTTTTTCTCCATTCATAGAAGGAGATCCATGAGTTTGTTTAACTTATTTAATCTTTCCACTCCAATGAGAGATTTTTTTTTCTTCCATGGATGAAGTCATAATGAACTCATTTGAAAATGGGTTTGTAAACAAAGCCCAGTTTAACATTTTCTTCATCCATTCATTGTCTACTTTGTATTTTGGACACCCTTCCATTAAAAAAAAATATTTTATACATTTCAGGCTTGGAAGCAACTTTGTAGTCTTCAAGCAAAGGATTGTGAAATCTGCAGGGTGGTGTGAGGTCATCCATTTGTTCAAGACATCCCAATACATTTTGTTGAACATTTATGTAATTCTGGGATCCTCATTCTCAAGAAAGGGTAGCTCAGAATGACTAGGACCTCATCATGTGCGAAAGAGATATTGATTACATTTTGGATTTGGGAAGGAATTTTTTATCACGGAAGAAAGTGCCTCTCCAATTCTAGGATTATTATTTTGATGAAAATTTATATGTACAAAGGATTTCAAGTTGACTAAATATTGGCAAGTAGGACATTTTACTGATAAATCACAAAAATTCAAAACTTGGGCAAGCTCAAACAACTCGGTATGGATACAATTTGTACATATTGATGATGAATCTGTTATGGATGCTTTAGAAGAAATGGGATGTGAGTTTCTATATTCTTCTATATCTCTATCTATCCTTCTTCTGGGAATGGTAAAGCATTTTAGGAAGGATAAAACTACAGAAGGAGAATCTTCTTTTATCTAAGAAGAGGTTATATGCTGAATTTTTAGTGTCTTTGGTATATCAACCACCCATTTTTCAAGAGAACTCAACTCTTCCCACATCCCTAATAACTACAACACTTGACTTGGACTCCTGGCTGGTGATATGCAGAACTATGGGATGAAGTGTATTTGTATGATGAAAACAACCCCTTGTATGAATAGAAATTTGTGTCCTTTTCTTATTCATGTCAAACTATTCCAGACCTTGGGGGGAGGCCCCCAAGATCTGAAAAATTGAAATGGATCTAGCAAGATCTACAAAATTAGAATGCCATGAAAAGGAGAGAACACATAGTCAATAAAACCACAAAGAAATATTTTTATTAAAATAAAGAATAATTGTAGAAGTTACATTGTGGTGGACAATTTGTCCTTTTACAAGATGCGACTTGTTACTTATAGCATTTTTTAGTTATAATACCACAGATAAATTCCATGGGTGGCTAAATACCATGGGTGAACGAATACTATGGGTGGATAAATACCATGGGAAGATGTCACTTACAATAGCATGGGTTGATAAATACCATGGGTGATGAATACTATGGGTGGATGCCATTTACAATACCATGGGTAAATTCCATGTGTGGATGAATATCATGGGTGGATACATACCGTGGGTGAATGAATGTTATGGATAGATGCCACTTATAATACCATGGGAAGATAAATACCATGAATGGATGAATACAATCGGTGTAGGCCATTTTCAATTCGGATCATTCCTCCATCCTTAAGAAGCATTGGTCCTCATTGTGTGAAGTTCCCTCCTGAGAAGCCTTTTTTGAATATGAAGATCCACTTAAGAGAAGGGTTTTGTGTGGTTAGCCCATAACTGTGATGAATGAAGATCCAAGGATATAGATACCCTGTAATACTTGTGACCAACTATGATGCTACAATGTGCGGCCTAGAAAATGGACTTCAATGAAGTGTGGGTTTTCGGATGACCCAAAACCATGACAAACAAATATCCTATGATAGAGATACCCTATAATTCTTATGACCAACTGTGACACTAAAAATGTGCAGCCTAGAAAATGGACTTCAATGAGATGGATTTTATGCGGTTGACCCATAACCATGATGTTGACTATTGATGAAGTAGCGAGTGCCTACATAGCTTGGGGTGGAAGAACATGTCTCCAAATAACCCAAGCCGAACATGGTTGTGCTGAAAATGATGAATGTGAAGCAGGTGCCTACTAAAGTGGGGTGGGAGGGCACGTCTCTAAAGGGAACCCACTTTGAATGCTGCTCCAGATTTAAAATGGGCATAACTCGGTCAATATAAGTAAAAATATTTATTATAACCTATTTTGCGAAATATAATGATCATTCTACATCTTCCCATGTGTTTTAAATTTGTATATGGAGAATCTAGAAACTCATAATCGCGCTGAAATTGTCCCACCGTGATCCGGATTTATGCAGGAACGCAACAGAATAAACATATAAACATAAATACAGAGATGCAGCGGAAATAACACTTCATTTCATTAATATTAAAGAACTGAAATTTGCTTACAGACAGAATGGAAATAAAACTAGCTAGGGCGCTGGTAGCTATCTCTGAGAAGAGATGTGGCGGCTACATGCCTCTGAACTCAGTTACAATGAGGTCGAGGGCCTATTTATTATTGAGAAACAATGGAGAATCCTAAACATCCAAAAACCTAACCCTAGGAGATAAAGCGCCAAAACTATGGGCCCCGTTTGGGTACCAGTGTTCCCCCTGGCGTCTATTTGCACATGCCGATCTCCGTTTGACGCGTACCATACCTCGTTAGAAAGATATATCCGAGGAATACAAATTTGGAATGGGCAACATCGGTCCATGGACCCATGTTGCCCTCCGTTTTCCCACAAAACGTCGTTTAGGGCCTCAAAACGGCTCCGGAAGTTTAGGACCCGAAAAACTGCTAAAAATAGTAAACTGTGCCGAAACTGAAAAACTGAAATAGACAATGGTGGAGCCCCAAGTGGAATAGGCGGGTGACCACCAATATCCACCTGGATCACACCGTCACAAAATTTATGAAAAAAATAGTTGATTTTAAATCAACAATAACTCCCTCATCCGGACTCTAATTCGACCGATTTTTTTTTTTTTTTTAAATCGGGTGATTTTTCAAGGGGAGTTCACATCTATAATCATTTATTTGAAATGTTTCACGAAAAACAGCAAAAAAATGATAAGAGAGCCGACGTCCATGAATTTTCGTCAGAAACATTTCTGCAACACTACTGATGCAGCAATATCTCCCTCATCCGAACTCCGATTCAACTGATTTGTTTTTGAAATTGGCTATTTTTTTGCAAGGAATCCAGATCTTCTATTTATTTCTGAAATTTTTTCACCATTATTTTCATACCTACTCTACAAACTCATCGCCAAAAAAATTCTTGCAAAAAACTAAAAAAAAAAAAAAAAAAAAAAAAAAAAAAAAAATCTTCTGGCTTTGCCCAAGAAAGTTCTTTGTGGAGGTAGTGGAACTTGGATGGAGTTTGCTAAAGATGGATGCAAAATTTTGAAACTAAAATATGATTCAAACCCTCATTCTAATGGATTTGTAACCTGCTCTGATACCACTGATCCAAATCTTGGGGCAAGGCCCGCAAGATCTGAAAATTTGAAATGGATTTGGCAATATCTGCAAAATTAGAATGCTAAGAAAAGGAGAGAACACACAGTAAATAAAACCACAAAGTAATATTTTTATTAAAACAGAGAATAAATGTAGAAGCTACATTGTGGTGGATAATTTGTCCTTTTACAAGATGCGACTTGTTACATATAGCATTTTTTAGTTACAATACCACAGGTAAATTCCATGGGTGGGAAAATACCATGGGTGAATGAATACCATGGGAATATGTCATACAATACCATGGGTGGATAAATACCATGGGTGATGAATACCATTGGTGGATGCCATTTACAATACCATGGGTAAATTCCATGTGTGGATGAATACCATGGGTGAATGAATATCATGGATATATGTCACTTATAATACCATGGGAGGATAAATACCATGGGTGGATGAATACCATGGGTGTAGGCCATTTTCAATTCAAATCACAAACCCGGAATTTTTGATATACAATTGTAAAATATATTTGATTTATTCATCAGAGACGTATACAAAAAAATTTGGAGAGCAGTCAAACCAAACTGGCCTATTTGAAAGAGGAGCAACAATCCCACCAAGTAGAAAGTCAATATATTTATTGTGTGTCATATCTTTGATTGTGGCCAAGACAAAATTATTCAACCCTTTGTGTTTTAAGGCAGATATTCCTACCTTTATACACCCAAGATGAACATAAAATGTATTATGCTTAATGAAGAGATCTCTGGATTATCCACAATGTTATAAAATAATGGTCGATGTTTTGAATCCCAATGGGGATCCATATTTAGGACAAGATGTTGAAGATGTATCCTTGTTGTGATTTGAAATTTCGACCATTGTTTTATAACACTATGGATAATCTAGAGATATCTTCATTAAAATATAACCACATGAGGTTGGAAACCATAGTTTATTATGCTTTTAGGCTTCTTTTTGTAATTCTTTAGGATCTAATAAGGGATTATCTAGATATATTATGCATTTTCTTGAATTTGGATAACACATTATTTGACAAAAACTGTAGCAATAGCCTTTAAATGGAATATAGAGAGATCAAAATAGACTTCAGAAGCACTGATAGAAGGAAGCTTACAACATGAAGAAGGTTGATTTTTAACAATCTCTAATTCAAATTTATTTATCATAGAATAAAAAGCTTTATCAAAAATATTTTGTATATCAAGATATCCAAATTTTTGTTCTTTTTCTTGGACTTCACGAAAGATACAGATTTTCTTCCAGCTTCCATTTTTATCCAGAAGAATATTTTAGAATTACCCGATGAACCAAACAATACTGCTTTGATACCAATTTGGATCGTGTTGGTCGCAAAGGCTTCCTCCGATGGAGAATGCAACTTGCAAAAAGATTGTTGGTTGTGCTACAAAAACATATACATGAACCTTCAGACAAATACAATGCAAGACGAGATATTTTAACGATCTTCTACCTATATGAGAAAAATTGCACTTCAGGATCCTAATTGAACCTCCAATGAATCTCAGATGAACCTCACACTGTAAAGATTATAACACAACTAGAAATCAGAAAACCTATTCTTTTATTAATTTACAGAATAGAAATTCATTACAATCATGGAGTCTCAGGTTTTGTCAGAGATTGACTGCTAAGGAATTTATCAGTTATACTAACTCAGAATGAACTACAAACTGAAGGCTTCCTTGCCATTTTTTGACTCTGCCTATAAACCAAAGGACACAAACCAAAATACTCTTTCCTATGAAATTATGGCCACTTTAGGTTATCACCAGGCTCACAGGTCCTGATTCATAGGCTTCTCAGACTTGAGACTTTCTTTGACTCAGTAGAGACTAAAGAATTTCTTCGTGATGTAATAAAATCGCCTTTAAGACGCGGATTCAGAGAACGGATAATTCTTGACCCTCAGAATCTTGATCTCCCCAAATCTTTATGCCTCCTCTGGTTCCTTTCATCCTTATTTATAAGAATTTGGGGCAAATAGAGGGAATATTATGGTACTAATGGTACTGACTAATACATTTTCCGTAGATACTCTGAGATGTGGGTCAAAACACACCAATCGTCGGAGAAGTGATACGAGTGTCAGAGAATCGTCCAGTAATATTTATAATAATGACCTTTTGTGATAGTGAATCTTTTGAAAAGTATACAAAGTGGAGATATGAGGCATCTCATGAAATCTTTATTTACATAGTGGAGATATTATCGGAATCCCACAATACCGGTCACACTCATTGTCAGTTTACTAGACTTTACATTTTGTTACACAGTGGATGCTTTTGTCATGAAAATCCCACAAGAAACGAATATTGGTACAATGGTTAGGTTCCCAAAATATTTGTACCAGGGAATATTTGTTTGGATTATCTTCCACCGGTGTCCCATGCTTTATTAAAAAAGTGTCGAACTATCATAGGCTTTCCCAGTACTATTTGATGCTTTATTTTTTTCATGACTAGCCATTGGTGGTGTTTAGCCATGAAATCTAAAATAATCCCATCATCTGTGAATTTGTTTAGATCTAATACATTTTTACAAGGTTGGTGAAAGCAATCTACATAGTCTTCACATGTTGGTTGGTAGTATGATTTGAAGTAGATGGGGTCCATAGTAGTTTTGTTGATGCCAAACCATGTCCACCATTATTTTAACCAGGCCAATCGATGTAGAATTTGGGTGAAAAATATTAATCCAAACCTTAGGAGTGTATAATAGGTGTCATCTAATTTGTCTCTACAAAGAAGGTTCCACCACAACTTTTTATATCCATAAAAATAATAAACAGAATCAGGAAAAACAAGTTTTGGATTATGTTGTGGCCATAGGATTCTTTGATGAAATGTTGGATCTATGGTTCTATTTATCACAAAATATTTGTGATAAATATTAAATCTGGTTTTTTATTCTCTCTATATTATATTCAGATCTCTGAAATGAAGATTTAGGGAATCTTCGCTAGTTTTTCCATGTGTATGGAATGGTCAAAAACCATGTCATGGATCCATTTGTTGTACTTTGGATAAATCTTGTGTTCTGGAACTAGGTGACGTAAATATCCATGAGTTTGAAGATTTGTGTCTAACACATGCATGTTTCTAAGCTGCCAAGTTGGTTTCCAAGAATTAATATACTCTTATCATTTCATGGAGTCTGGACTTTCCCAGAAAGTTTCATGATTATGCATAACATCCCATTCTGTGACTATGACCATTAGATGGGTTTGTTCTTGGAGGTTTTACCTGCTAAGAAAATCGGGGATGCTATTATTTGTGCCCTTAATATGTTCTATATCAAAATAAAAGTTTGAGAATAAGGCCTTCCATCTTGCAAATTTGTATTCTCTCGGATTTTAATATATTTGGACATGACCTTATTCATAGAAGAAGCATCATTTCTTAAAAGAAACTTCCTATTAACCAGATGTATATCATTTTTTTCTATGAAATTCCAACCTCCCTTTACTTCTTTTTCAATAATGGAATAGTTATGCTCAGTGGGATTCCACACACCAAAAGCAAACTGTATATATATATATATATATTTTCATCCTTAACTTGTTTGAGAACACCACCCTAACCAAGATCACTGGCATATGATTCAACAATTTTAAATAAACTTTCATCAAAAAAATATAATATAGGCATCACACATACCTTCTCTTTGATTTTTCTTATGGAAGTTGTATGGGCTTCAGTCCAAGGGCTTGGACCTTTTGTAGTCTTTGGTTTAAGATTTTTCTATCATGGGCACAATTTTTGTAGAAATTACAGACATAGTTCAAACATCCTAGAAACCTCTACAATTTTTTTTGGTCTTTTATTTCAATGGGAATTTATCAACAAATGAGACTACATGTTGTTGCAAAGTAATTTTCCCATTTTCTATCACATGACCAAGGAATTTAATATTTTTCTAAAACATTTCCATCTTTTTCTTTCTTAGGACCAAACCATTATTCCTAACTATCTGTTTGAATCTGTACAGATATTTGAAATGTTCCTATAAGTTTTTACAAAAAATTAACACATTGTTAATATAAACAATCAACCAATCAAAGTAAGGCTTGATTACTTGATCCATGACCCTTTGAAATTTCGAAGGAGCATGTTTAAGGCAAAAGGGAATTACATTCCACTCATAATGTACTAAAGAAATGCTAAAATAAGTTTTAAATATGTCCTCTTCTTGAATGGATACTTGCCAAAACCCAGAATTCATATCAAATTTAGAGAATACTTTGGTACCTGTTATTATGGTTATCAAATTCCCCTTATGAGGAATATGATAAGTGTCATCTGCTAATACATTATTGAGTGGTCTATAAATTATCACAATCCTTGGTACTCCTCTTATTTGTTCAGACTTTTTATTTACATAGAACTCATAAAAATTCCAAGGACTATTGGATTCTCTTATCAGACTCCTATTTAATACATCTTGAATCTCTTTTTGGAAAAGCTTTCTATACTCTTCATTCATTGGAATGGATCTTCTCTTATAGGGTCTACCTGTATATTCTGGTTTGTATGGCAATTTAACAAAATATTGTTTTCTATACCAAAATGAATTTTCTTCCTCTGCACAACATTATGTTTCTAATTGGCGTTTTAACTCCTCAATTTTTCTTTCCACACTTGGTTGCTTTAATTGTTCATCAATCTTGAGCCATGACTTTAACTCCTTGATTTCTTCAAAAATTTTCTCATATTGATTTAATTATTGCATTGTTTGGATCATAGATGATATTTTGAGAGTGGACACAAATGGAAGTGTAATGGCTTGCAGAAAACCTTCACTATTTGGCACAAAAAATAAATGATCTGGATCTATCATCTTCTAATCTAGCTGAACCATGTGGTTCAACAGTTGTCATAAATGTATTTCTCATAATAGAATCTACTGGAATGTTCCCTAATGCAAATATAACATTCATGCAGTAATCTTTAAAGCATAATGTGGCTTTGGGAATTTCATATTGGAAATTGATTCCTTGTGCCCCTAAGTCGATGACTTCTCTTTTGGATTTGGTTGAATATTTAGCAGGGATTGAATTTTTATTTAGAACATTTATATCTTCTTGTGTGTCTAATGGAGTCTTTAGAGTAAAGACTTCATTATGAATATTAATTTGGAGTATTACATGATATTTGTGATGCTTTACAACCTTTATTTTCATATTATTCAATCCTTTAAAATATTCAGACTTAGTCTCATAGATTTCTACTTTTGGATTCTTTTTAAGGAAAAAAATGTCTTCTGAGAATATATTATCTCCTTCTCTGATTTTCCATTTTTCTAATCTAGAGACTTGATTTTTCAGCTCAACAATTTCCCTTTTCAAATTTTTGATTTCATGGCTGACTTCATTAAGAGTAAGGGTTTTTTGTTTGTCTTATTGATGACTTGTTTGGAAATATTTTGTATTCTTTTCAAATGTTGCATCAACAAAAAGGTTTTTTGGAGTAGTACCTTTATTTGAAGAAGTAGATGAAGAACCTTGATTTTTAAACATTGTCTACAAAAATGTCTCCATTAGTTTTTCTTTCATCTCGCCTTCTCGTAACAATTTAATTCGTGCTAGCACTTTTTCTTCTTCATCATCAGTGATATGAGCCATGCAAACTTTCAGCTTTTGATGTGGTGTTGGATCTTCTTAGAACTGTATTCAGAATCATATTTTGGAATACTCCAGTGGCAATCATCAAAGTTTTTACAATTGCATTTGTCAGCAAATAAAATATCATCATGATCTAAAGACTCTAACTTAAAATGATCCAGGTGGATATTGGTGGCCACCCGCCTATTCTACTTGGGGCCCCACCATTGCCTCTTTCATTTTTTCAGTTTTGGCACAACTTACTATTTTTAGCAGTTTTTCGGGTCCTGAACTTCCGGAGCCGTTTTGAGGCCCTAAACGATGTTTTTTGGGCATCGTGCCTCCAAATAATATCATTTCATTTCATAATGGATATTCATGGTGAAATTTGTAGTCCCCGGATAGATATTTCTAATGATGTATCATGTGCGTCAAACGGAGATAGTATGCCAAAGTTACGTCCCTGGGAAGTTGAAACACCAATTTACCTAAATGGGGCCCATATTTTTGGCGCTTCATCTCCTAGGGTTAGGTTTTTGGATGTTTAGAGTTCTCCATTGTTTCTCAATAATAAATAGGCTCTCGAGCCTCATTGTAACTGAGTTCAGGGGCTTGTAGCCACCACATCTCTTCTCAGAGATAGCTACCAATGTCCTAGCTAGTTTTATTTCCATTTTGTCTGTAAGCAAATTTCAGTTCTTTGATATTAATGAAATGAAGTGTTATTTCTGCTGCATCTCTGTATTTATGGTTATGTGTTTATTCTGTTGCGTTCCTGCATAAATCCGGATCAGTGGTATCAGAGCGGTCTGCTTTTTCTCGATCCTTCTTTGCATGTCCCCAACGAGGTCGGTGTATAAGGAGCTAGGGCTCGATCTGGTGGAACCTTTGCAAGATCAGCCTCGCAAACCTCGACGGACGCCCATGGGGGACGAAAAGAAAGATGAGGGAGCAGTAGATCCTATCAAAATATTGCTCGAGGAGGCCCTCGAAAAACAAAGGAACGCGATGATGGATAGCTTTGCTCAGATCCTTCAACGGCTGCCCACCGGCGGCGCATCTGCATCCAGTAGCCACTCTGGAGTTGCGACTCCCTTTAAGGTACAAGTAAATTTTGACATTCCCATATTTGAAGGTCAAATAGATGCAGATGCCGTAGATAGATGGTTGAATCTATTAGAAGGATATTTCTCTGTTCATGACTTTTCAGACCGGGAGAAGATTATTTTTGCACTCCTCAAAGCTACCCCCCATGTTAAGGACTGGTGGGAAACCTACTGTGAGAACAAGGACCAGACAGAACCCTCTCTGTTCTCGGCCGTACCAACTTGGAATTTTTTCCGAGACGCCGTCAAGGAACAGTACTATCCCGTGGGGAGCTATGAGGACAAGTACATACAATGGACCACGCTGCGACAACAAAGGGATCAAGATGTGCATGAGCTGACGAATCTGTTCCATACCCTGCGCACAAAGTTGGGTATCAAAGATTCAGAGAAACATCTCGTGCTAAAGTATCGCAGCTGTCTGCACAAATACATTCAGGAGGAAATGGAGTTCCTTGACATCTCCTCGCTTGGTACGGCATACCGGTATGCTGCCAAGATTGAGAAGAAATTCAAGCAGAAGAAGCGAGACTTTGGATCTGCGAATCAAAAGCAAGGGAAAGGTGCTTCCAAACCGCAGAACAAAGGACAGAGCCAAGGCATGGCGACTAAAGACAACCCGTCAAAGCCACAGAAAAAGAACAACACCGCAAAGCCAAAGAAGGACACGGGAAAGTGGTGTGAGTTCCATAAGAGCTCCACTCACAACACAAGTGAGTGTCGGGCCAAGCAGTCGCTAGTGGCCGAGATGAGGGCTTCTGAGTCAGATGCATGCTCCGACTCCGAATTAGAACCTGAAAAGGGGAATGAAAAAGGGAAACAGATTATTGATGCGGAGCCCAACGCCACTGTTGCCACTACAAAGGTCCAGAAGGAGGAACCGGAAGATCCAGAGGAGGATGAACGTCTCTTCCACTCCCAGATGTGGGTAAAGGGCTCCCCTGTACAGTTCATTGTCGACAATGGGAGCCAAAAGAACCTCATTTCAGCAGACGCCGTGAAGCGGTTGGGCTTGCCGACCACAGCTCACCCACATCCATACACCATCGTGTGGCTTCACCAAGGACGAGATCTCCGCGTCAGCCAGCAGTGCCGCCTTCCCTATAGCATCAAGCCCTTCACGGATGAGGTATTATGTGACGTTGCTCCTATTGATGTTTCTGATGTATTATTAGGACAACCATACTTGTGGAAGCGTCATGCTGTGTATGAGTCTCGACCTCGTGCTGTTATTGTTATTTTGGGAAATAAGTTGTACAGGATACCAGAGGTACCACCTCCTGCAGCTATCTCTTTGGTTACTGCAAAACAATGCAGTAAGCTCATTTCCCAAACCAGGAAATTCGTTTTCCTGATGATCCGCCCCCAGGGCAAGAAGAAGACCGTGGCCACGACCTCCAGACAGGGCTCCTCTGCACAACAACAACAAATGGATAAGGTTGTGGAGGAGTACGGGGACATCTTCACCTCACCCACAGGGGTTCCTCTGCACTGTCAGGTCAAGCACCCGATTGATCTGACCCCAGGTGCGTCGCTACCCAATGGACCGATCTATCGATGCTCTGTTCTGGAGAATGATGAAATCAAGAGGCAGATTCAGGAGCTGTTGCAGAAAGGTCACATCAGACCAAGTTCATCGCCCTGTGGGAGCTCGATCGTGTTGGTACAGAAGAAGGATGGGACGTGGAGACTCTGTATTGACTATCGGGCGCTGAACAAGATCACTGTCCGGAATAGGTACCCAATCCCACGGATTGATGACCTTCTGGACCAACTCCAAGGTGCAAAATATTTCAGTAAGATCAACCTGAAGTCTGGGTATCACCAGGTACCAATTGAACCCTCTGATGTGTGGAAGACTGCCTTCAAATCTAAGGAAGGCCTTTTTGAATGGTTGGTCATGCCTTTCGGGTTGACGAATGCTCCCACAACCTTCATGAGGATGATGGACGACATCTTGCGGCCATTCACCAACTCATTCGTAGTGGTGTACTTGGATGACATTCTAATCTTCAGCAAGACTTGGGAAGAGCACCTTCATCACATCCGACAAGTCCTCCAAACACTGCGGCAACACAAGTTGTGTGCCAATTTGGAGAAGTGCACGTTTGGCATGACCCAGGTTCAATATCTGGGATACATTATCGATGAAAGGGGGGTGCATGTGGATCCAGCCAAGATCCAAGTCATTCGGGATTGGCCAGCCCCGACTACTATAACAGAGCTTCGCAGCTTTCTGGGTCTTGCTAATTTCTACCGGAGATTCGTGCTGGGATTCTCTCATATCACTTGGCCCTTGAGTCAAGTCACCAAAGGAGGAGCGAGAGCAAAATTCTTTTGGTCGGAACCTCAACAGAAGGCGTTTAAAGAATTGAAAAATCGCCTCTGTTCTGCCCCAGTGCTCACCTTACCAGACTTGCAGCAGCCATTTGAGATCGAGACAGATGCCTCTGACTATGCTATTGGGGCAGTTCTTACTTAACAGGGACATCCAGTGGCATATCACAGTGAGACATTGTCTGAGACAGTTCGCAAGTATCCCACCTATGACAAAGAAATGTATTCCATTGTGCAAGCTTGTCAACAATGGAAGCATTACATTTTTGGGAAGGAAACAATCATCCACACAGACCACCGGCCCCTGCAGTTCATACAGACACAAGGGAAGTTGCAGAATGATCGCCATCAGAAGTGGTCCACATATCTACAACAGTTTCATTTGAACATCAAGTACAAGAAGGGTAGCACCAATAATGTTGCAGACTGCCTCAGCCGACCACCGATTGTGGCGCTCACCACCGTGCTCAACTCTTATGGGCACGAGACTTCTGATTGGCCGCTTCTCTATGAGAGTGATCCAGAATTCGGCCACACTTACAAGGCACTCTTGGGGGGCACGCAAGTTCCAAATTTTCACCTCCAAGATGCACTTTTATGTCACCTGGGACACCTTTGTGTTCCTTCAAGCGAGCGTGCCAAGATGATATGGGAAGCACACTACAGTCGATTCGTTGGGCATTTCGGGGTCGAGAAAACAGTATCAATCCTGCAGAAGTATTTCTACTGGCCGAACCTTCAAAAGGATGCCGAGAAGCACATCAGATCCTGTACTGCTTGTGCCATTGCCAAACCGACCATCAAGAAGCACTGCCTATATACTCCACTACCTACCCCTAGTCGACCTTGGGAATCCATCTCCATGGATTACACGTCGGGCTTGGGCTTGCCTTCTACTAAGCAGGGAAATGACTGTGTTTTCATGGTCATCGACAGATTCTCGAAGATGGCCATCATGGCGGCCTGCAAGAAGAATATCACAACAGAAGCCACTGCTAAACTCTTCTTTGAACGAGTGTGGGTGCACTTTGGGATCCCACAATCTATCATATCAGATCGGGATAGTAGGTTCCTCAACACATTTTTGTCCAGCCTCTGGTCAATGTTGGATACCAAGCTCACCAAGTCCACAGCTTTCCATCTCCAAACAGATGGCCAGACAGAGGTCGTCAACTGAATGCTTGTACACATTCTACGCATGTACAATTCAAAGCATCCACGCACATGGGATGAGAGCCTCCCATATGTACAACATAGTTATAATTGGGCTCTCCACAGTTCAATCGGCCATAGCCCCTTTCAGGTGGGCTTGGGATTCCAACCACTATGTCCTATTGACGTAGCCATACCATTTGCATCTGCTCAGGCCGATTCAGCTCATGTCCAGTCTGAAGCTGACAAAGCAAGTAACTTCATCGAGCACATTCAACACATCCACAAGCAGGTTCATGATATATTAGACAAAGCCAATGCCAAGTACAAGCAATGCCATGATCAACACTGGCTGCCACACAGCTTCGAGGTGGGTGACAAAGTATGGCTACATTTGCAGAAGGAGCGCCTCACTGGACCCCACCACAAGCTTCGCCCGCTCCGATACGGGCCGTACACCATCACAAAGGCTATATGGAAAAATGCCTTCAAGCTCAGTATTCCACCATTCCTTGGTCTGCACCAAGTCTTCAATGTGGATCGCCTTTGTCCTTACTTCCCTCCTCTACTGGACACCTCAGACATTGCAGAACAACTCACACTAACAGAGTTAAACCCAGACTGCATGGAACAGGCCACCACAGATTGTATCAGGGACATTAAAATAAAGAGCGCTCGCCAACAGAACATCCAGCTGTATCGGGTTGTCAAAGCTGGCCAACTCTTGCACCAAGGCAAGTGGTTCACCAGGGACCAAGTTCAGCAGAATTTTCCTCATCTCATGGAAGAACTCAACGCAATGGGGACCATTGCTTCCTAAGGGGGGAGGAATGATCCAGGTGGATATTGGTGGCCACCCACCTATTCCACTTGGGGCCCTACCATAGCCTTTCAGTTTTTCAGTTTCAGCACAACTTACTATTTTTAGCAGTTTTTTGGGTCCTGAACTTCCGGAGCCATTTTGAGGCCCTAAACGATGTTTTTTGGGCATTGCACCTCCAACGAATATCATTTCGTTTTGGAATGGATATTCATGGCGAAAGTTGTATTCCTCGGATAGATCTTTCTATGTGATATCATGTGCATCAAATAGAGATAGTATGCCAAATTTACGTCCCTGGGAAGTTGAAACACCAATTTACCCAAACGGGGCCCATAGTTTTGGCGCTTCATCTCCTAGGGTTAGGTTTTTGGATGTTTAGAGTTCTCCATTATTTCTCAATAATAAATAGGCCCTCGAGCCTCATTGTAACTGAGTTCAGAGCCCTATAGCCGCCACATCTCTTCTCAGAGATAGCTACCAGTGCCCTAGCTAGTTTTATTTCCATTCTGTATATAAGAAAATTTCAGTTCTTTGATATTAATGAAATGAAGTGTTATTTCTGCTGCATCTCTGTATTTATGGTTATGTGTTTATTCTGTTGCGTTTCTGCATAAATCCGGATCACAAAAATACTAAAACTTGGTGTTTCACTTCAATCACAACAATCTTGTCCCAGCGTGTGCACTTCTTCTTTGATATGGAGATTAGGACAATTGTCTGTTTTATGATGTTTAAAACCACATTTATAACAGTGGATGTGAACTAGTGGTTCTTTCTCTTCCCTCTTTCCCCTTTCTTTCTGTATTTTTGTGCAACTCCTTGAGATATTTTCCCTTTATGCAATCTATAACTTTCTCCTTTTGGACATCTATTTGAATTATGGCCTTGTTGTACACATAGCCAGCAAGTAAGCTTGTTCCATGCCTCATGTTTGTGTGTTCCAAGATGGATATCTTGAGGATCGTAATAGTGAGATATTGGAATTATTTTTTAGTAGACTTTGTTTGAATTTCTTCTATATTTTCTAGGTTGTGTATAATGACTGATCTTCTTTTTGGAATTTTTCTTTATAGCTTTCTTTATCTTTTTTCTATGTACAAATGGATCTTCTAATGATAATCCATACTTATTACAAATTTATCTGTTATTAGGCAATCTGGAAAAAAATTTGTATAGACTTATTCACCTTCATATTTGTACACAAACCAATTAGAGTTTTAGTTATAATACAATAAATTTCTCCCCAAGTGTAAGATTCATATGGATTTTGGAAAACTTTTGGAATCTTAAATAATCTACAAAATTGGAGGGAAGGACTGCAAGATATACTTGTTTCCACAAGAGGTTTTTGGTGTCTTTTACCTCGTATATTATTTGAAGCCGGTCTATGTGGAAATCATCATATTGGGACATATTTTTACATTTTAAATTCATAAATACCATTGAATGCTTAAATTTCAGTTTCGGCACCACACCAATGTTCAAGGATCATTCATGTTAATTCTCCAATCATGTTATTTTGTGGACTCCCATCATCATTCATTACAACATCACACACTTCATCTTTTACTATTTATTCTCCCATTTTCTCAATAAGTGGATGGGGAGATTCAACTTCCCACCATCTCTGAAGGGTACCAGTGAAGCATTGGATTAGGGTCTTACAATCTCAACTTCACTTTTGCCTTTCATACACATCAGTTTGTATTCTGTGAACATTTGATCTATCATTTTCCTGATTTTTCATGAGCTTAGATTATCCACATTCCATTCTTTGTAAGAATCTATATTAAATATTTGTGACTTGGGAAATCTTCCTTTACCACTTAAATCAAGGGCAGGATATCTGGAGAATTGTCTTGGCAAAGGCTCATATACAGGAAAAAGATCTAAATCAGAACAAGTCTTGGGTTTTTCTGCCTTTTCTTTGGGGAACAGAGTAGGGAATTTGTCAACTGATTTTGGGTTACGATGTATAGGAATATGATGTCTAAACATCGTAGAAGCAGGGATGTCTCTGTTTTTGGTGAAAATGGTTAGCTTATCAAACTTGGAGGATAAATCTTGTATTTTCTCTTGGGTTGTAAAGAAACCCATGCTAACCCCTTTTTTCAATCTCTTCATATTGATAATTTATCTTTTCTCACAAAGACATTGTAGCTTTAGTTCATTCTCTGACAAACCCTTCTAAAGTGATACAAAAAACCGAAATTCATTTAGATTCTTATTTACATAATTTACAGAAACTTGCAAAGATTCAATTTGCTCCTTTTGATCATTATGAGATGAAGAGTGTATTGCTAGTCCTTTGAGAGAAGTATTAGTCCAATATATCCACTCACTCACTTGTGGTATTCTGTCATCAATCCATATGGCGAAGTCATCTATGAAGACTAGGGGAGTAGCTTTAGCTATATTACTCTTTTCTCCTAAAACAATACCTTTGTAAGGTGGGAAAACATATGAATATGTAATGGAATATGTAGAAATATATGGTTTATGATGTATATATTAGTTATAGAATAGACTATCTAGATAATTTTCTCTATTTGTAAAATAGAGTAAGAATAATGTGTGATATGAAATTTAGAAATTTATAATATAGAAATATTTTTATTAGGAAAATTTTAGTTATAGGATTTGAGTAAATATAAACTATTAGATTTAATATTTTATATTATGTAGAATAGTAGATGTTGTTACTAATTGTTATGAATTAGAGTTTAGTTTAGTTTGGTTAATGAATAATTAGCAATTGAGAATTTAAGTATATATTTTGAAATAATGTTTGCATATACCTAATATATGACTTCATTAGAAACATAAAATACTTGGTAATGTGAAATTTTGTAATGAGGAATTTGTATGAAAATGCAATTTATATTGAGTATTAAATAACCTATGATGTCTCTATGATGTCTTTAGGTGTATGGATGAATACAAAAATTCTCACAACTTTCTATTCTAAATGTGAAACTACTAATTTTCTCACAACATTTATAATTAAAAACAATTTTTAAAAAATTTGTGAAATTTTCATTATCCATTTCAAATTTTTAATATATTAATCTAAATATATATGAATATTAATAAAATATATACTTCTTATTAGTCCCGGCCATTAGGACTCCAACTATAGTAATCGAAATGAGTTATTTAGCATTAATCTTCTGCATAATAGCTTTATATTTTATGACAAATACCTAAGTTTTTAATTATTTTATTCGAGAAGACCAATCAAAAGTTTTTTCGTCTTATTGGCCCCTTCCCGAGGCAGGGAAGACATAACTATTGATATTATTTTGAATGAGCGATTGATATTTCGCAAGGGAAAACTCATGCTAACATTAGTTCACTGGTACTAAATGCTAGCGAAATAAAAGGTACTCGCAAGCATGTTTCAAGGTTTTGTTTCAAGGTTTTATCTTCATGGGAATGCATGATATGCTTTGGTATTATGCAAAATATTGAAGGCAGTTGAAGGGTAAACGAGCAACCAACAGGTGGATGCAGGCTCATGTGGTGGCGTGCAGGTACCAACAACTGCCTGACGTGCATTACGGGAGCCTTGTGGCCCTTACCAGAGGTGGATGGTGGATGCATGTCATTGCATTATGGAACAGAGCCGAGCGTCAGACTCCTCGTGAAGATAGGCCAACCCGCGCTCTATTTGAATTATGATTTCCTACCTCTTTTTCCAGTGAAGCTAATGCAATTTTGTTGTACTTGCCATTAATGCACCAGAGTCATTAAAAGTATACCCTTCTAAATGGAATTGGTAGGAATGCTCGCTCAAATGGAATCGGAACTGTTATTCGCTCTTTATCTGGGACTGTAACTCAAAGGGATGCTCTGAACCTGAAATTGGCGGAGATGCTGCTACCTTTCATCAAATGGAGTCAAAATAATCAATTTGGTGTGCAAGAAAGAGGTTGAATCAACCCTCTTTGCTCCGTTCACTTTGCCCCTATGGAATTATATAGGAGTTTTTTCCGTGAATTATTTAGGAGTTTGTTGTAACCACAAAAAAATTAATTATGAGCAAATTTTTTTTTCACTGCATCTATTTGTTTGTCGCTCTAATTTTTCTTTTGATGCACTAAATTTTTTTATACATATCTTATGTATTTATAGCTTTGCATTGTTTCCAAAGATTTACAGTCATTTCCCTGTGGTCATATGATAATCCCTTAGAGTTTAGGGGAACTACCTGTTTGCTACTGGTAGATTCAGAGTTAGTTTTGCGCCCAAGCCAAGGCATAAAGCAAATAATCACAGGTAATAATCATAGTTCGCTTGAAGTCTTGTTGGACCAGATTCTAAAAACACTATCATTCACCATTTTCGTATAATAATATAAGATTGCCTTTTTATAATCTTTCAAAAGCATTTTTTTTTGTTTATCTTTGTCGAGTTTTCCTACAAAGAATTATCATAAGACAAAAACACAATGGAAGACATAAACTCCAATTCTCACAATACACAACAAATTGTTAAACTTTCACACAAATATGTATTTACATGTGCCAGTGTCTTATCGCATTATTGTCCACAAATTTAACAGTATAAATTTTTCTAATATACTACCACCCACAAACCCTACTCAATCAGCGTACTAATACTAGATTTAATATGTGTCTCGTTCTGCTCCAGACACACTGCAATGGTTCTGTCTTTCGAACGGATAAGGGTAGGAAACCCTTGCAATGGTTCTGTCTTTCGAACGGATAAGGGCAGGAAACCCTTTCAATCGAAAGCATTCATGCACCCTTCATGGGTGACTAGCTTTTCGCCATGTAGGCCAGTTCCTAGCAAAGGCCCTAAGGAAAACTGCATTCTTCTTGGATTTCTCCAGTGTTTCATAAATCACTGGCTCTGCCCTAACACAGTTTGCAAAGTTTAAAGTTTATGGTTTCAATTTAACAACAATTTCTGCAAAGCAAATATAAATCTTTGAATGTCCAAAAATGTAAGCTTTGGCTTTTCCTTTACAGCTAATTTTACTGTCAATTTCAATCTCTGTTTCTGGGTTTGTATAAATTCACGACATAATACTGAGGGAATTCGAAATAAATGTAAGCTTTCGGTTTTCCTTTACAGCTAATTTTATTGTCAATTTCAATCTCAGTTTCAGGGTTTCTACAAATTCACTACATAATATTGACGGAATTAAAAATGAGAACCTGGACACCAATTAAGGCCTGAAGCAGGATCTTTGTCCGCGAAGAAAAGCAACAACGTGACTTGATCTGGATGGATTCAAAGACATGAAATTTTCAGTAGTTGCATCAATTTTAGTAAAACCCATGGTTTCTGCTCTATCTGTGATATTTCCACCCAAAAAATTCCGGAGGTTTATCTCATTGTCTCTATTATTTTCACTCTATCTTGAAGTGTGTCATGGGATAGCAATTGTGGTGAGGCATAGGCATTTGTAGCAATTGACTAAGGCATGCAAATGAAGGCAGCTTAACTGACTAAACAACACCAGAACTTGTCATTAGATTCAGAGTCTCCATTTCAAACACTTAAACTAGTCATTAAATCCATAGTGTACAGGGCAAGCGGGTTGCATGCATGAACTAGGCTGCAAGGTAGAATCACATGCATATTTATTACTCCTTTAAACACATGGCCAACATGCACTTAGAAAAAGAATACTATTAATTTTTTAAAATAATGCTTAGTACGAATACAATTGACTGCTGAGTTGGATCATCCATCCATAAAAATATATAATTGATTTTAAACTATGACAAAAAAATAAATTACTCTTCCCTTATTACCCATCTTTGAATATTGTTTTTTCTATTATTAATATATTCTCTTGAGATTAATATGACATAACCTCTGCAAACCTTTTTAAACATGGAAAAAAACAAAACAAAAAAATTAAAATTAAAAAAGATATAAAATAAAGTATGTGTGAAATATATTGATTATTCCAAGGAGCTTACGATTTTCATTTTGGGTTGTGAGCATACCGTAGCTATAGTGCCGCTGCATCAAAATTATCGCAATTGAAATTCGGGTTTGCCACATAGCTATAGTGCTACTGCACCAAAATTAATGGATCAATTCGGCATTCGCTAAGTAGATATTCACTACTGTTCTGGAGGTATTCATAAATTAGCAGCTTCTCTGAGCTTTCAACTGAGCAACCAAGCAATTTCAGGTATTCGTAAATTTAGCAGCCTGAGCTTTCAACGGAGCAACCAAGAAATTTCAAGCAGGGAGTGAACACAACATCAGGGAATTTGGACAAAATTGAAGAAAGTCTTAAATCGATTCACAGATCCGCTATTGCTAAACTGATTCCACGAATAGGGAGAATGGTATTGATAAACTGATTCCCATGAATATTAATCCCTTACATCCAATTGCTTCAGGTTACTCAAATCCAATATCTGCATCCACAGGTTAGCTCTGCATCCACGAAGTCAATGTCAATTGCTGGACGAAATTCACTGCTGGAACTCTCGCTTAACGCAGGGCCTAGCTGCTTGCAGCCATTCTTGTTTTTCAAGTATTAAGAATTTAAACTTGGTAACTACGTTTCCCCTTGATATTTATCCTGAATCTATTATAAAATATATATACTCTCTCTCAGCTAGCCACTATGTTTTTCGTCTCAATCATTTAATATACTCTATATTATGGAGCAGCGAGTGTTAATCATTGAGCCCGAGGGTGACTATTTGAAGGTGACTATTTTTAATGGTGGTCACAACGACTTTTTCTATAGCGGTATGTGTTTGACCATGCAAAATGAGCTCTTTAATTATTTTTGTGTGGAGTCTTATAGTTTATACAGTTGTTAGAGTCAAGTCTTTCGCAGCAGGGTGTGGAGTTTTAACACTTACTTTTCCATCATTTTAAAATCATTATTAAAATTTATTAGTTAATATTAACTGTTCGGAATTATTTTAAATTGATTATTAAAATTTTATAATTAATAATAAGAGTTTTAATAAGAATTAAACTTGTCTTCTTTTTGGCAAGTTATTCTATTATTTGATTTTAATATTTTACTTATTTATTAATTAAAATAAAATACTTTATTTTTATTTATTATTATTATTATTATTGATTTATTTTTTTATTTTTTTTATTTTTTTTTAAATATTTTTATTCATTCTTAACTTATTTCTTATTTTTGTTTAAGACTTTGACTTGAATTCTTTGTTTTATTTTACTTTTTAAAGGATTTTTTTATTCTTTAGTTTTATCTTTAGTAGTATTATTTTACCATAGTATTTTATTGATTGGGTTATGTATGTTATTTATTTATTTATTAAAATAAAATACTTTAGTAGAAATTCTTTCGGTAATAATCACATGCAAAAGAACGAGGTCGACGGTTTCGAACCAACCAGTGTGGTTCATCATCAGGACTATGTGAGAGATCATATCCAAACAATAACAATAAGTATAAATAGATGTAGAGATGGCTCAACTAGCCGTTAGGATAACGGCTAGTTTGACTTAGAAAAAGTAAAAATTCCATTATATATTTATTTAATTTATTAATTAATTTATTTATTTATATTCTTAATTAATTTATTATTATTATTATTTTAATTTATTATACAATTAATTAACCAATTAAATAATACAATGGTAAGTAATTTAACAAATCTAGGTGTATATATGCAAATTTTGATTAAATTATATAATAAACATTTATACAATTAATTCTTTATTCATGAAATCTAATTAAAAATAAACCATCTATCAAATAGTCATAATAAATAAATAAAATTAAATAAATAAATAAATAATATAAAAATAAAGAATATTATATATATATATATATATATATATATTTTGTAAAAATAAAAATAAAGATAAATAAAAATAAAATAAAATATAAATAAATTAAAAAATAAAAATAAATAAATAAAAATAAAATATAAATATAAATTAATAATAAATAAAAATATATTTTATTTTATTTTAATTAATTAATTATTATTATTATTATTATTATTATTATTATTATTTTATTTTTTTTAACAAATAAAAATATAAAATAAAATAAATAAATAAATAATAAAAATATAAATTATAAAGAAAAAAAAAAAAAAAAAGTCAAGAATATAAGGCAGGAATCCAGCACCTGCTGATATTCCAACCGTCATCTCTATTGAGATTAACGGGCCTTTTTTCAATTTCAATAGCCTCTCGCAACTTACGATGAAGGAAATGGTCGATTCTAGCAATGACCTTAGCATCTTCTATGCAAATATGATGGTTAGTCTTTTCTGCATGCTCAGCTAAGGCGGACGAGCGAGATCTTCTATGCTTGATATCAGCAGCATGCTCACATATCCTTTGATTAATTGACCGACCCGTCTCACCAATGTAAGGAGTTCCACAGGAACAGGGAATGATGTAGACACCTTTTCCATCCCTGGGGTCAATCGGATCTTTAACCGATTTTAGAGAACTACGAATTGTATTAAGGGGCTTGAAGTAAGAGGATACCTTATGCTTTTTAAGGATTTTAGCAATTTTATTAGTGGTACCCTGGATGAATGGAAGGCTGACACTGCCATACCATTCACTAGGTTCTTTTTTATTTTTAACAGGAGGACCTTTCCCCGCTTTGAGGAAAGCTTTGAGGCCCTGCGACAAACTATAACCATTATTACAAAAGACATTCAACAGATGGGTCTTTTCCTTATCAAGGTGAAAATCATCAGAGATTCTCAACGCCCTCGTGGCTAAGGTGCTAAGGACGCCTAATTTCTGAGCAGGGAAATGGTGGGAGCTAGCATGAAGATACTGCTCAGTATGGGTTTTCTTTCGAAAAACCTGATGGGAGAAAGAACCATCATCATTTCTAGAGAGAAGGACATCAAGGAAAGGAAGACTACCCTCCACCTCATATTCCATGGTGAATTTTATGGAACTAGATTGGCTATTAAGATGAAGGAAAAATTGATCTAACTTATCTTTGCCATGAGGCCAGACAACACAAGTATCATCAACAAACCTTTTCCATAACTTTGGCTGGAAAAGGGCTGAGGAAAGAGCCCTAGATTCAAAGTCCTCCATAAACAGATTCGCAACAATCGGGGAAAGAGGAGAACCCATGGCAACACCACACGTGTGCTCATAGAATTCACCTTCAAAACTAAAGAAAGTAGAGGTTAAACAAAGTTTTACTAAATGGGCCGTGTTCGGATCAGTAATGCGATTAATAACGTCAACAGCCTCATTGATGGGGATATTGGTGTAAAGCGAAACAACATCAAAACTAACAAATCTATCATCAATATCCAACTTAACTTCCTTTAAATCCTTCACAAAAGAGTAGGAATCTTTAACAAAGGATTTTGTACGACCTACGAGGGGCTTAAGCTTAAGGGCTAAAAACTTGGCGAGAAGGTAAGTCGGACCCCCAATTGTATTAACAATAGGTCTCAGGGGAGCACCATCCTTATGGATTTTTGGAAGACCATAAATTCTTGGAGTAAGGGGGTTGCTTTCAATCAACTTCTTACTTAAGGAGCTCACCATGTTACTTTATTTTTATTTTTATTTTGTTTTATTTTATTTTAATTTATTTTTATTTTTATTGTATTTTAATTCTTGTTTCTAATTTTATTTATTGATTTTATTTTATTTTTTCTAATTATTTATAATTTATTTATAATGTATGATTTTGACTTGAATATTTTTTGGCTTAATAAATTATTTATATTGTTTATATGAGGAGTTAGGTTAGTTTTTTATATGAAGGGGTAATTTTGTTTTTATATTTTTAGTTTTATTTGTGACTGTTTTTAGTTTTAAGAATGTGTTAGTTATATTTTTGGGTTATTTTATAGTTTTTCTAAAAACAAATTTACCTTTTTTAACTCAAATTCATTATGTGATTTTCCGGAAGATTTATAATTAAAAATTTTATGTCTTGTTTATTTTGAAATAGAGTTTTTAGAATTTTAATTTAATTATAGATAATTATTAAGTGAATGGTAAAGATTTGTCCTCTAATAATTAACAATAAAATTTGAGCTTCAATAAAATTTTATAATTAACAATAATTTTGTTAAACTTTGCTAGAGTCTTAATAAGAATTAAACTTATGTTTCTTATTTTTTTTTTATCTTTTTTCATGAGAAAGTTATGCCTTGTCTATTTTGAAATAAGGTTTTCATAATTTTAATTTAAATATAGATAATTATTAAATGAATGGATTCATAGTTTATACATAAATCAACAATTAATATTTTTTTTTTCAACTGAAATCGTGTCTAAAGTGTTTTGTTGGCTATTGGATTAAATTGTCTTGCTCGCTATTGGACAACTTTCTGGAACGACAAGACCTGTGGAGATGAGGCCTCCCCACCTAAGTGTTGGACCACATCCTCATAATAAATCATAGATTGAGATTTATCTCCAAAGTAGTTATGACATTTTTTGTACTTTTACTTAAATTGATTAATTAAAAGAACATGTGATATGAACAAGTATAATATAAAGTGACTTATGGCTTTTTGGGCATATGGTATCGACAAGCTATGGTATTGACCCATGGTATTGTGGCAAAGCCTCTAATCTGCATGGGAAAGTTGGAATAAATGTGGATGGTTAAGAATTTTGTTCCATATTTTTCCAAATTTATATCTTTATCTTTAACTTATAAATTAATTATTTTTATTATTATTATTATTAATTTAAAATGAAGTTATAATTTAGCTATCTTTAATGTTTTTTTAATTTTAGCAATGTGAGATGTATCATGTAGTAAATGTTCTTATGTTTATTATGGATTGATACTTATGGGAATTTACTAATCATTTAATTTATATGGTTGAGCTAGTTTATAACTAGCCCCCATATCCATCTTAACTCCAGAACTACCAAGCACATAGAGGGATCAAATTTATGTTTACTCTAAAAAAAGTTTGCACCTTAATAGATTTGAGTTGTCTTAAGGCTTGGTAGATCCCGGAGTTAAGATAGATCTAAGCTGGTAGAATATATATATATATATATATATAATTTCATTTTTATCTTTATGTAATTTGACTAAGTCAAAATGTTTACATGACAAGACATTACAACCTACCATACTGGGTTGTAGAGTCCATCTCTATGCAATCATATTTCAATATTTATATTTAATTACAACTATACATTTTAAAAATGAAATGATTCTAAATATCTATGTATTTTGGTTGTGTATCATAAATTATACTATTGTATCATAAATTATATTATTTCTAAATATAATATCACTAAGTGTTTTAAAATAAAATCTTATATTTAATAGTAAATTCATACACAACTATTTAAAATTAATTATATATATATATATATATATATATATATATGGGTTACAATTGGTCTTTTTCAATGCTTATTTTCTCAATAAGCTAGTTATAATGAGTTGTAAAATCATATAGGGAGGTATCCTCCATTGTTCTATACAATACTCCTACATGATATCAGAGTACTTGTGTTTCAAGGAGGGAAGTTAGATAATGACATATGTTGTTGTTGTTGCTTTGTTATTGTTGACTATTGTCATTTCTTATGTTTGATAACTATAATGGTGACGATGTTCAAAAAAGTTCATGAGTGTTGTTGTATCGTGTTTGAGCCAAGTTTTCCATATTTACAAGCCTCATTATCTATGTGTTGGTTGATGATGTTACTTCTATTTGAAGCCTTTTTTCATGGTTCTTTACTAGTTCCTATTTCTCTGTATCATTTTTGGGGAATCTGAAAATGTCAACCACCCATGTGCCTCTACTACATTTTTATTTCAAATATAAACCAACCTCGTTAAGGTTTCATGGCTCTCATATTCACAGTTTTAATACTTCAACTTGTTTTACGTCCTAATTGGAGCGAAAATATATTCTTGTTATTTAGTGGATCATTGTAGGATCTATAGTTTCAACTCCATGCTTATCTGAGCAGTGACATATTTCTCTCTTTTGAGAAGATTTTTTTTTCCAATAGGTTTTTCTCCTTTTCTCCACTTATGAGAGTATATACTTTGGTACCTTATTAGGCCTCGTTGTGAAGACTCAATTTTTTCTTTATGTTTTCTCCCTATGTTTTACTTGAGGGGGGTGTTAGAGTTGGTTTTTTTCAACACTTCATTTCTTAATGAACTATAAATAGTGAGTTGTAAGATAGCATAGATATTTGTATCTACCCAATTATCATATTTATATTTAACTGACAATGGCTCTTCTCCATTGTTATATAATAAAGGTTTTCTATGAACTTTTACATCATGAGTGATACAATACTCTTACACATAGTACCACAATCACCCATATTTTTAAATATTTTTACTACTTAAGTGAACTACATAACAAAAATTAAGTGTAGTGACTTCTACCATTTATTATCTAATGTTCAAACTTCTGTATATTATTAGACACATTAAATTTACTTCATATATAAAAAATAAAAATTGTGTCTTCTATATCAATGTTAATATCAACGTAGATTGAATTAAAAACTTTACATTAAATTTATTAAAAATATAACCAATTTGTTATCTTTTAACAACATTATATCAATTTTGTTAAAATCATAACCAATTTTTTATATTTAATTAAATATATTTTAAATTAAAACAGTAATTAAATAGTATATAATTAATTTTTCCTTTTATCATCATGGAATAGAAAGGCATTATAAATATGTACAATTATACATTTAGACAATTATATAACATGTTTTTTCATAGCATGGTTTTAATTTGTCACTGAACTACCAAATTAACACTCCCTCTCAGCTAGGGAGAAATTTCAACTGCGTCATGTTATCATCGCAAGTATCATGTCATCAAATCATAACCAATCTCAAGTATCTCATCATAAAATGTTGTCATTATTCATCTCAGTTCATCTTTGCTTCTTATTTCTTATCTCTTGATTGTCTCTGCTCATATGTCGAACATTCTCGAATCTAAAAGAAGAAAAATTTGATATTAGAGGGGAGCCTAAGATACCACCCTCTATTCATCAAGGAGCCACTACTACTACCCGGAATCACTGCCAGCGGGGAGCCCAATGCTACTACACGAGAAACATTAGCAAGGAACCAATTCTGCAACCTTCATCAACATTAGAGATACTAGCTCAATATAGAACAACATCAAGGAGCACATCTCGACCTAAAACCATTTTGAGGAGCTTAGTCTCAACTTGAAATAGTATAGGGAGTATATCTCAACCCAAAAATCACACCAGGGTGCACATATCAACCTGGAATCTCATGGGGGAGAAAAACATATTCAACCCCATATCAAGCAATAGGTGATATAAGGTAGCACATATCAACCCATCTTATTTCCCAATGAGCTTCACAACAATGACCCTAAAGATTCATTTGGTAGAAGAGCTGCATCATAATCTAAGCTTGGGTGAGATACCCAACTTACTAAAGGTAAGGATCAGACACCCCCAATATTGCTCAACTCATTGTCCAAATATGGAGGGATAATCTCAACAAGCCCAGCTTGTGGGTATGATGGTATCTGGGGTATGCTCTACATATAACAAGATAGGGGGAGATACCTGACTTGTCAAAATGAACAAGCATCACACACACCCTATGGGTCGCGGATAGGGGAGAAACATCTACAACCCTATTCTCCATAGATCCCTCATCCTCGGGATCGCTCCATCTCAATTCCTCACCCTAGGAGCTCAGACAGGGGGGAAGATTTGGCTCAATGTTATCAATCAGTCCTTCTCTCTGTAGATCATAAACATATCATCATGTTCATATCTGGTAATCATCTTGTCTCAATAGAAGCAGTCACATGTTCATGCAGGTCATAAAATCAAATATCATATTATAATATATATCCTCCCAGTGAGGAAGCAACCACAAGCCTAAGCTTGTCTTGTACGGCAGCACCAATTAGAGATATCTCAGTCCCAACTATATACGAGATTCTCTTTCAATTGGATCCCACTCATTATTATTTCAATGTATCACTATCACATTCAAAAACTACTCAAACAGCTCATCTAAGAGCTTCTTCAACATGTCTCATAGCTAGCTATGCTACCAATATCGCACTCAACCTTGGTCATGCTTAAAGTTACAGAATTCTCATCCAAAATATCATTGCAAATCTCATACTAAGGTAGCACATAGATGTGCTTATATAATCAATCACAATCCTTATCAACATCAATACATCCATGCAGTTACATATTATAAAAGGAATATCTCAGACCCAAAAATTGATCGTCCCATACAAATATCTCGAAGTGTGGTTCGCGGTAACTCAATGTGTATGAAGCATCTCAATCATGAATTCACTTAGGTTCTATGCAAAACATATTTGTCTATGTCTATGTGTCTGTGTGTCTGTGTGGACAGGTGTTCTTACATAACATCAATGCTTCAATCAACTGTCGGTTTCCAAGTCAAGTTCAGTAATATCTCTTCATAATTTATTGAAATTCAATTAGAGTGTCCAAAGATCTGTATTTCCACTTTACAAAAAATCTTCAATAGCTTTACAATATAGATTTTCTTTTCCAATATTCAGAAAGTGTTTCACATGCCATGATTCGTCATTTCGAACTTCAGAGGCCAACTCCCTCTTATTTTGATCATCAGAGGCTCAATACCTGTCAAGAATAAACCATCAACATATAAAACCAAAACCAAAGTTATACCTTGGACCACTTTTTAAGTAGAGGTTTGGATCGACACATGTTCTTGGCTTCACTAGGTAATTGTCAATGTGAACATACTAGGATCGGGAAGCTTTCTTCCTATAATGCTTTCAGAAAACATAACAATTATCAAACTAATATGCTCAGCCTTACACAAATAAATATTGTGCAATCAAATCAACTAATTCATATTATCAAGCCTTAGATTCCAAATCAAAACTATTATCAAACTCATAAAATTTTCTGCCAATATTCCTGTGAAAAAATATTCGAACCAAATTTCAAGTAGATCTCACATCCAAATACCAAGTTATGAATTCATATATTGTCATGTCAACAAATTTTTATTAAGAAATATAAATCCATCCTTATGAATCTTTTATGAAACTAAATAATAATGCATATATCAAGGACAAGTTATATAAGTTTCATACATATACCAAGGATAAGTCACAATTGTTTATATTTCAACCAATGTGCCAAAGCCAATGAATCCAATACAAAATCAATGCCAACTTTAATCACTAAAAGTCACTATGCCCACATAACACTGTCATAAAGGAAAATCATCAGTCATCAAGTACCAAATCAGATCAAAACTTTAACTTGTCATCATTGTGAATATAAGGAAAAACATATCTATGAACCATCAAGCATCATGTCAAATTTTTAAAGCATCATCAATCATCCAAGTCAATATGCTCACGAAGTCAAGCCAACAAGCCAAATCTTGTCAAACCCTTGCAATTTTTATCAATGATAAAACCAAAATAACATAATAATCTGCATATTACGGTCCCCTGCAAACAAAAGTTTAATCAACATGTTTACATTCTCTATATTAAGTCAAACATTCAAACTTCCCTGCTCATAGAACCTTCAATTGTCTACTCCATATTTGTAGGACTATCATAATCCAGATGCACTTTTGAGTTCGTGCATGAGGCTCCATATTTTGTGACCTATAGGCACAACCGCAGCCATATACCTTCTTCCATGTAGATATAGTCCTATAACCTCAGTAATAAGCTTACTTCCATGTGGCTGAGGCTTAGAGTAAGGAAAACTATCTCTTCTCAGACCAGAACTTACTAAAAACCAACAATATCATATATATTTTTATTTATGTCCAGAAAAACATACTTCAATAGTAAATAATCTCCTATCATATATCATGCAAATGAAAATAGGAGAAGGGATCTTATAAATGTATTCTCCCTTTGAAATGGAAACCACTTCAGTCATCATCATTCAAAACATCAACCTGTTTATCAAAATACTACACATGCATCAGCATAACTGTTATATCATAATATCTAGCTATATTGAGTTCTAAAACATATATCCATCATATTCATAACATGTCAACATCAGCTACATCATTATCATATATGAATTTGTCATCAAAATTTTATCAAGATTTAGAGTCTTGTGATTAGGGAAGTAGACAAGTGATTCATCATTCTTCAAAGATAATGAACACAATATCACTTACATAGCTTAGTCCATCAAGTCAGGTCATCCATATTTTACCATATGACATAATTATTAATTTTATAAAAAACTAACCAAGGATAACAATAAGATCATGAATATCAATCTCATTGTTACACTTCTATCATCATAGTTATCATGCTTATCACAAAAAAAATATCAAGCTAGCATATATGAAAAGCAATGAGCTAGCCTTCTTATGAAATCCATCATGTTTGAGACGTGAGATGCTTTCCAAATATCAGTTATATCAACATATCAAAAATCAATCTAAGTAGCTTCATAGAATCAAAAAATACATCATGTCTAAAAAGTAATATACTTGTTCAATACCAAGTGCATCATCTCATTATAATTACCATGAATCAAAATTACTTTCATATGCATGTCTGAGCATGAGCCAGTTGTGAAGGTGATATACTCATCATACCTTAGGGCTTACCTTGCCATCCAATATTGCAGTTGAAACATAACATTGAAACAATATACCATGCAAACCTTGTAGTATTCAAATACATGTGCACCTTCTTATTTTTCATGGGAAGTTTTAGCTTTTTGTAAATTTCCTTGTCATGGGAAATTGTAGCTCTTCTCTTCCTACAGTAGCCATATTTTCCTACATCTCAAATGATCCTCAAGAAGGATCCACTTATCACATTCCATAAAGAGGTTATAAGTATCCAAATACTCGCATATACATGCAAGAAGTAATAATCAAAGAAATAAACTCAAAATGAATAGGGTTGCAAGGAGGTAACATAAATCTAAAAGGTAGTTATCTTCAATGAGAGGTGATCATCTCCCTCTAGAACTATCCTTTAAGAGTCATGACTATCAATTGAAAATATTCATAAACTCCATCAACAATCAGTCCTAATAGATACTATCCCATTTATAGCTTCATAAAATCTGTCACAAGTGCTTGAGCATGTTCACATTGATCCTGCTATTGTTTCTAGATTGCATATCTCAAATATTTGTCATAAACCGGGGTTTCTTCCAAAACCTAACCTCATAATATCCATCAAACCATAATGCACAAATTGCCTAGGGTTACCTTCAAACCTTAATATTCTTTTAGGTCTCCACCATCTTCTCTTGCTTCCATCAATGGTATCTTCTTAGGGGTGATCTAAATGAATTTTCTTCAACCCAGCTCTGATACCATGTTAATTTTTCTTAGGGAAACATTGTTATTTTCTTTAATAATTTCATTTCATTATTTCCATATTTAATTTCACACCCTAGAATCATATCATTATTTATATTTACATCATTAATCAGAAACATATGCAACTACGTAAGAAGAACAATATCATCATCAATGCAATGAACCATAAAGGAACAATAGAAGAAAATCATTCACACAAAGAGACACAAGGATTGGTCGGAGAGCAAGGAAAAAACTACTACAGGGAAATCCCTTTCAAATTATTCTTCTTATTAGATTGTCGTTGAATGATTCAGCAAAATAGAGTACAATGATTAATATCTTCATCCATACAACTATCCAGCAAAATCAACTAAACAATATCCATAATTTGAACTCAACCATGCTAATAATCCAAAAACCATGATTCGGGAACCTATAGTCAATTTTCATTGTTTGTCGTCAATTGTCAAACTCTAAGGACAACGAGCGAAAACTTCGGTCAATTCAAAAATTCAACATTTAGGTTCCAATCACAGGGAATATGTGTCATTCATGCGACTAAAAGGCTTCGGTCAAAATTTCTCCATGACATGCATGTGGCTACAGTTGAAATTTCTCCATGAAATGTCTGCGTTTGAGACCAAAAACCCTAAAAATCGAGATGTGAGCGTCGAACCTTGCAATTTCGGACTTGTGCGAACCAATCTCTATGAACTTTCCTCAAACCTGTGTGAGCCAAACCAAAGAAGAGAATAGAATAATGTAACATGATCATGTCCAAATGAGGTTGAGTTCACTTGTATTTATAGCATTCCAAGGGTGTCAAATTTTTTTTAGGGTCGACCTCAACAAATATGCACATTTGGGCCTTAATTCAAAAATACACTTTCTCTTGTCCAAATTGAGCACTTCAATAGTGTGAAAGCTCTCCAAATTAGGCATATTATTTATTGATATTATTGTTTTTTTGGTTGTTGAAAAAAAAAAAAAAAATGGTCACAGTAACATGAGGAAAGTCATGAATAATATGCACGTAATTATGTAAATAAATGAATGTGGATTAGAAACACTTGGAAATTAGACACTTACAAATGAGATTCTAAGTAGAGAAAATATTTCCATGACGAGAATTCTAGAAGAAATTATGGATAAACTTAATCAATGGGAGAAAAAGGTCCATTAAGTGCTTAGATGGAGATCGATGTTAAGCATAAATTGGCATAAAGCTTCACATGATGTAAAAGTGATATTTGTGAAAGCCACAAAATCAAGATGTTGCTACAGGGAAAAATATTTCATGGAAAGAAGGTATAAAATGCCAATAGTAAGGATCAACAAGGGGGTTGATGCCTGAAGAGTTGAATCTCAGCTAGGGGGTGAACTGCGAGGATGCAGTTCTACAAGTGGGTGGAAATCAGTGTCTAATTTTTGATGTGTTCAATCTACATTGGTTTTCTACTAAGTGGTGATTTTTGATTGGTAAATTTATTATATCTTCTATCCACAGCAAAATTTAACTGGTGTGAGAATTTTCATTGATGTGATATCATGGATTTTGTTATAATTATATTTTATTGTAGGCAAAAGGAAAGAAATATGTTAGTTGAATGCTTACTATATAGGAACCAAAAAATTATGAATTATGTGGGTTCCTTTTTACTGTAGTTATTGAGAATCTGTAATTATATACGTATTAAGGAAATTATAGTTTGATGTTTCATTAGACTTTGTGTGACTACAAGGTCTAGTTGAATACCTTAGAGTGTAAATAAGCTACAAGTAGCAAAGTGGGTGTGATCGAAAATTACAAATTCTTGTATTTATATCATAACAGTTAATTACTATTAGCATAGGTGTAATGGATTGTTTTGTTAATATAAATGTAAATGACCTGTTCCTAGCAGAGGATACTAATTTATAACTATGTGGAAAATTTCTGAGAAGGGGTTTCTAACTTACATCCATATATTCCGACATGTTTGCTTCTTCCATACTGAAATAACAATTGATAATTAATGGTGTAGGCCTCAATAATTCATAATAGAAATCGAATCATATGAATCAAAATAGGACTAAAGGACAGGGTAAGAATCTGATAAGTATTATGAACAGAGAGTTTTATAAGGAAATTGGTGCATGAAACTAGATAGAAATGCTAGTAATGAGTTTCATTTATACTTGGATAAGGTATTATTTCCAACAAGTAATTTACTAAGTTAACTAATCAACTAAACATCTACAGGGTTAGTCGCATGTCAGCGCAAGTAATACGAATTACTAAGCTCAAGGTTGTGCGAGAAAACCAGATTAGTGGAACGGAAATTCCAAAACAACACCTTGTGCTTCGAATGAAGCCTTAGGCAAACAAAAAACTGAAACTAAACAACATGTAATTAACGGAAGCTAAAGGTTTTATACACGTACAAAAATTAGAATGAAATATACTCTATAGAATGTGTACAGTTGCACGCATAGATCAAAGCCACATCTTAACATTACGGGTATAGAAAATTAAGCAAAACAAGATTTCCTATTCAACTCTGCAACTAGAGAGCGGAGACCATGGAAAACCACTACTCACTCGCTGAAATATAGAAAGGAAGATGTGTAATCCTCTACAGACGAACAACAACAGAAAAAATCAATTTGGAAGATGTATTGGAATATTTAAAATTTTAGAACAACAATGGAGAATAAAATTCCCCCTCTTCAACACAGAGAAAATATAAAAAAATTCTTCACTGGAGATTGAGTTTTCACTCTAAAACTATTTTATTAAACTTCCAAAAACTTGGTTACAAAATCACCTCTGACTGAGGGAATACAAAGAGACTTTGACTGCTTCAAAACACAGTTCAAAAAAAAAAAAAACTCACACACTAAAAATTTCACTCTATCTCTGCAATTTCAACTCACTGCTATGTGTTGAAAAAATACGTTGTCTCACAAAAAAAATGAAAGCACTGCTGTGCACTTCAAATTCTGTTACACTGCTGTTTGTAAAAATAAAACTTACAATGCATATTTCTCACAGGCCTTTTTCAACACTATATATGCCTCTGCACTTTTTCAATATATAAAAAAAAACTAAATTAAAATAAAACTTATTTCAAAAAACTTTAAAATAAAAAAACATAAACTAAAGATTTGCTATGGCCCACGGCCTCCTTTTTGAAACAGTGCACATGATATATATGTAAAACATATATATGCCTTGACTGAACGCACCATTTTTTTTTTTAAACCAAACATTAAAACAGACTTTGACCACCGGACGTCAACCAACAATTAAACCAATCTGTAATCGATTTCGGGTCCCAAAAACTTCAGTTGACGTCACCAAAAATGTGATGCGAAATTTCTATTAAACCTACTTCATGAATTTTCCGCGTCCGATTTTGGGCAATGATACGGACAGCTAAGTGTGATGCGGAATTTCTCACAAATTCGCCTCAGGTCCGAAAGTTTCAGGTCTGGGACCACTGTCCTTCAGTGTTTAAACTCCTGCGCGTACAAGATCAAACGCTTTGCTGTTTAAAATCAACCAAAATGGCAACGGCTATTCTGCAACGTTTTTTTTTATACTACGATCTTCACTGATCTTGGAAATAGAAGGCGGCTTGCGTACTTGAGCAGCTGTAAGTAATTTCAACAGGATGGTTAAGTCACGACAAATGTGTTAGGGTTTGAGAGGAGATATCTTGGTCGTTGATTATTTTACCCAGCCATAATAACCGTTAAATTCCATCCAAAGCATCTATCTAGCCACATGAATTTCCTTAGTGCATCACGTGAAGGGAGTTGGCGTGGCAGGGTTAATTTGGCTCGTACGCATCAGGGGTGTCAAGCAAGAGCTTTGTAATAAATGTAAGTGATTCACGCGTTAAGTAACCCTATAGCCTTTTAATGCTACCTGTACACAATAATCACCTAACCAAAGTATAGTAGTGTATGATGGTTAGGTTTAACCATATATTAAAGGAATTTAAAGCTGGAAGCAGCATAAAAGATACGTACCTGTAGTTAAGGAAGGTATTCCATGAGAGAACAAACACCCAACCTGTTTAAGCATAAAATTTTTACCATGGAAATATTTGGGTCAATATAGAAGACTTCAAAAGTCATAAGGACAACCACTTTCATCTTACGAACTGATCACAAGTTAAAGTATAAATATAAACTATGTAACTAGAGTACAAACATAAAAGTCAAATGGTGGCTTGGAACAACTTAAAAGTAGATTGTTATCATAGGGATTATTTATATGCTTACAGCTAGAGAAATGGGTATATTTATGTTGAAATAATAGTGTGGAATAAAGTTGAATTGGTCTACTAAAATAAAGATAGTTAAGGAAGGTGTTCCATGAGAGAACAAACACCCAACCTGTTTAAGCGTAAAATTTTTACCATGGAAATATTTGGGTCAATATAGAAGACTTCAAAAGTCATAAGGACAACCACTTTCATCTTACGAACTGATCACAAGTTAAAGTATAAATATAAACTAAGTAACTAGAGTACAAACATAAAAGTCAAATGGTGGCTTGGAACAACTTAAAAGTAGATTGTTATCATAGGGATTATTTATATGCTTACAACTAGAGAAATGGGTATATTTATGTTGAAATAATAGTATGGAATAAAGTTGAATTGGTCTACTAAAATAAAGATAAAAAAATATGTTCCTCACAAGCGCAAGACGTGAAATATGGTATCAAAGCCTAGGCTCAAACCTTGGGCCTAATGGGCATCAGCATTAGAAATGGAGAATGGTAAATATTGCATAAATCTCGTAATATTTTCCTGCCAAATAATTTTCTTATTATTTGGTTGACGATAGCTAGTATTTATCTTCTGGATTATTAGGCCTATATTTCGACTAAGACAAAGATAAGAATGGAGTTGTTATAATAACCAATCATATTAACTAAATTATTAGATGGAAGAAGTAAATGTAACAAGATCAAGTGCACAACCACAGGGACAGAAAACCGTGTGCAGTAGTTATCATGTGAAAGAATTGAAAAAAAAACATACATGTAAATATATAACTCGGCTCCTTAGATTATTGCAAACACATACCTAGAAAGGTACCCTAGGAAGGTAGACAAGGACGTAAAGAAGACATAACTTGACCAGCCAAGTAACTAGGTTAGGTCTTTCATACCTATCTCAATCACATTAGCATTATATGCCAAGAAAATAGCCCAAAATCATTTGGGTTATAATATTTCATTCAAACGGATGAGATGTGTATTATATTTAAGATTAGAATGGTGATAGTGTGTAGAGTTTGATGTGGTTACTTGGTAGGAATGTATGTATTTTATAAGTTAAAAATTTGGACATTGTTATTCTTGTGAATGTACGTGATATAATTTGAGGCATGTCATTGTATATGAAGTAGTGTGAATATATATATATATATATATATATCATATGTTGATAATTTATATAAAAATGGGTTGATGCCGATATTGTAATTAATCTAGAAAAAAAGTTTTATGATGTGCCATAAATTGATATTGTAAGTTCAGTTATTTAGGAGGTGAGTTAGAAACGTTAATATGGAAATAATATTGAGTAGTATCTCACTCCCGTGGAGAAATAGGGACATATTTAGAGTTGGGCTTAAATACTAAGCTACAAAGAAATACCTTATAATGTACAAGTTGTTCGCCAGGGGGTGTATAAACGACTGCAATCTTTTATGGTTAAGATAATCCAGTTCTATAGACAAGATTATTATTTTCGGTAGTATAGATGACTTGAAAACTGGAACTGGAACCAGAATTATAAGTAAAAACATTTGTATATAACTTATATGAGATTTATGGGAATTTAGTAATTTAAAAATGGGTCAATAGCCATGAGAAAAGTAAAACCAAAATATTTAAATGTAGCATGACCAGGCATATCTCAAATGAAGGTGGCATGTCAGTACCAAAAGGAATTTGAAGTTGCAAGTGGTGCTCACAATGAGTTGAATATTCTAAATGAGAATACTTGTAGCCTTACACTAGTACCGTAAGTGAATCTGGGTGCGGTAGATATTAGCATATAATATTTTATGCCCATGGCCAGTTAATATAATCAAAAATAAGTATGGCATGAATCCTTAAATATAAAAAAAGGGTTATGTGAACATGTCAACATCAAAGCATGGAACAAAAGAAAAATTAAAACTTTATTGACATCATCATGGACTGTATACATGGAATGTATGATGGAAAATAAGATATAGAAATCAGGGTGGCATATGGAAGCCAGCATTAGATGCATAACTAAGTACCTAGAAAAAGTTTCATTTAAGCTAAATTTTAGCGTACATTGGGAAAAAAAAAAAAGTAGCTTATAAACAAAGTTTGGGATTTAAAATTTGAGATAATACATTATTATCTCTGTTGTTGAAAATATTAAAGTCACCTGCGTACCCTGTGCAGGTAGAAACAGAGTACAAAGGGGCAGAGAGCTTGTGTGCATAGCACTGTGCATTCAAGAGGAATGGAGAAACCGTAAGGATGGAATTTAATGTTTATGGGCAGCAGCCACCATTGCAGAGGAGAATTTATGTTTGTATGGGGTAGTCGTGTTTACAGAAGAAATGAAGACTTTCGTGGTTCAAAACCATGCAACAGCAGGGCTTTAATGAAAACAATCACTTTGGGCTTTTAAGCCCTCAACAACTACAAACGGAAGAATTTTGTTCAAACGCGCCAAGTCTTTTTAAGTTTTGAAAGGGGCACGTCATAGTGGTCCCCACCACTTCATTGCCGATCGCAGTCGCAAGTTTTATTGTAAGTGTCTTGCTAATATGGAGAAGTTCTGATGCGATGCGATGTGTTCCCACCACAATCGCAATCGCACATCGCAAAGGGACAATGTATTTTCCGCATCCAAAATGTGTTACCGCAGATATAATTCATGTGATGCGATAATCGGCAATCGCAATCACATTCACCAAAAGCCATCCGCATATGTTATCTTCCAATTGAAATTTTGCGATGCGATTGGATGTGGTCCCACCACAATCGCTAATCGCAATCGCTTGTTACAAATGTTCCGCCCATCCGAAGTTTTAAACCGTTGATTGAATATTTGCAATGTGATTGTCGCAATCGCAATCGCAACATCCAAAATATGTTTTCTGTCGAAGTTTCATTGCGATGCGATGCGCCGATGTGATCTCCGCTGTGGGGTCCATTGTACATCGCTCATCGCAATCACAAAGTCCAAGGTCCATCGCCAACCGAAATTGCAACATCGCAAGTTTGTTCAACCGTTCCACCGATCGCTAATCGCAATCACAAAGTTCATTCCACCAAACCATTTGTTCTGTCGATCGCTGATTGCGATGTGGGCTCCACTCGTACATCGCGCATATGAAAGTTTTATGTTCCGGCAATGTATTTTTTATTGTAATTTGTTTTATGTTTTATGTTACGCCGCGCCATATAAAAAGGTGAAAAAGCCCATAGGCTCATAGCATTATTGTATTATTGTTGTATTGTTGTGTTGTATTGATGTGTAAGCTAGCAGGTAGAGAAAAACACAGTGAAGCATAACAGAGCACTATTTGTGCAGTTTTGAGAGATAGAGAGAGAAGTTGTGTTAGCACTACGTCTGTAGCAGTCCAGTTTTTGTAAATCCCTTAGAGGAGGAAGAAATTTATCATTTTTTAATAGTTTTAGTTCTATTAATGAAATAGAAAGCATTTTATTCTGCAATCTCTGTCCAGTTATTCTCTGTGTTAGAAGGAGAGTATTATTCTCTTAGTTATTTGTTCTGGAATTATCAGAAATTCCAACATGGTATGAGAGCTTACCCAGGCTCTTTGAAGGTGTCAAAGAAGTTGAAGGAAGAAGAAGATTTGTTGCAGCAGTTCTCCAGCAGTGTGAAGGCTCAGCAGAAGATTAAGTCCAGGTATTTCTCAAAAAAATAACAGAGTTTTTTCTTTTAAAGAAGGAAAAACAGTTTGTTTGAAAAACACAGTCAAGTTTAGTTCAGAGTTTAGTTTATAAGTAATGGCTGGACCAAGCACTAGTATGAGTATTAGAAATACTCAACTTCCACAGTTTAATGGGAAGAACTATGATTATTGGGCCATTACCATGAGAGCCCTGTTTGCCTCACAAGACTTATGGGAATTTGTAGAAGATGGTTTTGATGAACCAATTGATGAGCAGGCCTTTAATGCCTTAACACAAGCAGAGAAGGATTTATTGAAGAGCAATAGGAAGAATGACTCTAAATCCCTCTTCTATCTTTATCAAGCAGTACATGAGAGTGTGCTTCCAAGGATAGCAGCAGCTAAGAGATCCAAGGATGCATGGTAAACTCTTAAGATAGCCTATCAAGGTCTGGAGAAAGTGAAGACAGGAAAACTACAATTGCTGAGGAGAGATTTTGAAACTATCTGTATGAAAGAGTCTGATAACATAGACTCATTCTTCACACATGTGATTGGAATGGTCACACAGATAAGGTCCCATGGAGAAACACTTGAAGAAAGAAGGATTGTGGAGAAACTATTGAGGAGTCTACCCTCAAGGTTTGATGTTATTGTTACCACCATAGAAGAGACAAAGGATCTCTCGAAGTTCACAGTGGATGAACTTCATGCATCGTTGATGACTCATGAACAAAGATTGGAAAGATAAGTAAACCCATCTCTATAGCATGCCTTCAAGACCCAAATGCCTTTTGGAAGAGGAAGAGGTCAAGGCAGAGGAAAAGGAAGAGGCAGAAGCCAAAACAGAGGAAGGAACAGCCCTTCACATTCACATGGAAGGAGCAGCAATCAGAATCAAAGCCACGACCAAAGCAACACCCAAAAAGGTGGACACCAACATGCTCATGGACAAAGGTATGACAAATCCAATGTCCAATGTCATTATTGCAAGAAATATGGGCACTATTCCAATGAGTGTAGGAAAAATAAAAATGACATGAATAATAGGCAAAATGCTAATGTAGCAAAAGAAGAAAAGAACCCAAGGAATGTGCTATTAACATGTAATGTAGCACAAGATAGACATGATGATGTATGGTTCTTAGATTCAGGCTGCAGTAATCAAATGACTGGAAACATAGAAATGTTTGCCAATCTTGATGAAAAAGTTAAATCAAAAGTAACAACATGAACTGATACTAAGATTTATGTAAAGGGAAAAGGCAGAGTTAGTATCTGTGCAAGAAATGGTGAGTAGAAATTTGTGCCAGATGTATATTATGTTCCTGGCTTGAAGTGTAATCTTTTGAGCATTGGGCAACTCATAAACAAAGGTTATAATGTATTCTTTAAGAATGATGTGTGCACAATAATGGATATACCTCCAAGCAAGAAGATTATTGTTGAAATACAAATGACCAGCAATAGAATGTTTCCACTCAAGCTCAACACCGACTTGAAGGGAAAAGGAAAGAATGTAGCAGCTGTAACTCAAGAGGTCTTTCAAAAGGAAGTGAAAGATGAGAACTGGTTATGGCACTTGAGATTTGGACATCTCAATTTCGGAGGATTAAATTTGTTGCACATAAAAGGAATGGTAAGTTGACTACCATTGATTGAGAAACCAGACATCCTATGTGAAGGTTTCATCTTTGGAAAAAAACACAGAGAAAACTTTCCATCAGGAAAGAGCATAAGGGCAAAAGCACCCTTAGAGATTATTCATTCATATTTATGTGGGCCGATGCAAACAGCATCAGTTTCAGGTAGCAATTACATGCTAACCTTCATTGATGATTTCACAAGGAAAGTATGGGCTTATTTTCTGAAATATATAAGTGAAGTCTTTGAGAAATTTTTCCATTTTAAAGCTCTTGTAGAGAAACAGAGTGGGCAACATATCAAATTTCTTAGAACTGATAGAGGAGGTGAGTATATCTCAAAATAATTTCTGCGTTTTTGCAGAGAGAATGGCATACACAAACAGTTTACTACAAGGTACACACCACAGCAAAATGGAGTTGTTGAAAGGAAGAATCAAACCATAATGGAAATGGTGAGAAGTATGTTGACGGAAAAACATTTGCCAAATGAGTATTGGGCAGAAGTTGCAAATTGTGTAACATACATATTGAATAGATGCCCAACAAAAGCTGTAATGAACAGAGTTCCAGAAGAAGCATGGAGTGGTAGAAAACAGGGAGTCAGCTGCATGAAATTTTTTGGATGTGTGGCATATGCACATATTCTAGATCAATTGAGGAAGAAGTTAGACAGTAAGGGGGAGAAGTGCATCTTCCTTGGATATTGTGAAGAATCCAAAGGATATAGATTGTATAACCCATCCACAAAGAAATTTGTGATAAGCAGAGATGTTCAATTTATTGAAGAAGAAGCATGTGATGGAAGCATTGAGAAAACAGTCAATGTTAAAAGTTGTTTGTCTCATGATGAAGATGAGGAAGATATGGCTAAAAATAATACTTCATCAATAGCACAACCTCCACCAACACAAGGACATCAAGGGACAGCTCAAGCAGGAGTAAGAACACCCTTGAGAAGAAATGAGAGTGCTTCTCCAAGCACACCACATGGAGCAGATTTGAGTGCTTCTTCAAGCACAAGTACACCAAATGAAAGAGGAACAAGATTCAGAAATTTAAATGAGATCTATAAGCAGGAAGCAACAAATGAACGTATGAACTCCTTATTTGCTTTGTATTGTCATGCTGATGATCCTATTCATTTTGAAGATGCCATAAAAGATAGAAAATGGATAGAAGCTATGGATGATGAAATTAATTCCATAGAGAGGAATAAAAGATGGGAGTTGGTTGATCTCCCAGAAGGTAAAGAAGTCATTTGAGTAAAATGGGTCTACAAGACCAAAAGAAATGTTCAAGGTAAGATAGAAAGGCACAAGGCCAGACTTGTTGTCAAGGGATATAAGCAGTAGCATGGAAGAGACTATGAATAAAATTTTGCACCAGTTGCAAGAATGGAAATAGTAAGAGCAGTGTTGTCCATAGCAGCACAGAACAAATGGATGTAAAATCAGAATTTTTAAATGGAGTATTAATGGAAGAGGTTTATGTGGAACAACCTCTAGGCTATGAGAAAAAGGGCCAAGAGCATAAAGTTTGCAGATTGAAGAAAGCTCTTTATGGGCTGAAGCAAGCACCAAGAGCATGGTACATTAGGATAGATTCCTATCTACTGGAAAATGGGTTTGAAAAATGTGAAGGAGAACCCACATTGTACATCAAAGAAAAAGATGGTAAGATGTTCATTGTTGTGTTATATGTTGATGATGTGATATTCTCAGGTAATGATGATTACCTCATTGAAAATTTTAAAACAGTCAAGAAAGAAGAATTTGAAATAACTGACATGGGATTGTTGAGATACTTCTTAGGAATAGAAGTAGAACAGAATGAAAATGGGATTTTTATCTCACAAGCAAAATATGTTAATGCAGTTTTAGAAGGATTTAATATGCAGGAGTGAAAAGCAGCAATTACTCCCACAGTAATGGGATTGAAGTTGAGTAAAGATGATAGCAGCAAGGATTTTGATCCAAGTTTGTATAAAAGCATAGTTGGCAGCCTCATTTATTTGACTGCAACTAGGCCAGATATTATGCATGCTATTAGTTTGATTTCCAAATTTATGGAGAGGCCAAAAGAAGCACATTAGCAAGAAGCAAAGAGAATTTTGAGGTATGTGATAGGAACTAAGAGATATGGGATTTTATATACTACTTCAGAAAATTCTGAGTTAATTGGTTACACTGACAATGATTGGGCTGGAAGTGTAGATGATCGGAAAAGCACATCTGGTTATGTTTTTCATATGGGTTGAGGAGCCATTTCATGGGCTTCTAAGAAACAGCCTATTGTAGCATTATCTACAGCAGAGGCAGAGTATGTGGCAGCTACAGCAGCAGCGTGTCAAGCAGTTTGGATGAGAAGGATGTTGAGAAATTTGTGTCAAGAACAGGTAAAGGGCACAGTGATTTATTGTGACAATAGCTCAGCTATTGCATTATCAAAGAATTATGTGTTTCACAAGAGAACAAAGCACATAGATGCTAAGTTTCACTATATCAGAGAATTGGTGAACAATGGAGAAATTGTTTTACAGCATTGTAGAACAGAGGAGCAGTTGGCAGACATATTGACAAAGCCATTGGGGCAGAAGAGTTTTGAATATTTAATAAAATGCTTGGGTATGATTGATAACCCAACAGCTGACTTTAAGGGGGAGTGTTGAAAATATTAAAGTCACCTGCGTACCCTGTGCAGGTAGAAACAGAGTACAAAGGGGCAGAGAGTTTGCGTGCACAGCACTATGCATTCAAGAGGAATGGAGAAAACCGTAAGGATGGAATTTAATGTTTATGGGCAGCATCCACCATTGCAGAGGAGAATTTATGTTTGTATGGGCATAGTCATGTTTACAAAAGAAATGAAGACTTTCGTGGTTCAAAACCACGCAACAATAGAGCTTTAATGAAAAAAGTCACTTCGGGCTTTTAAGCCCTCAACAACCACAAACGGAAGAATTTTGTTCAAACGTGCCAAGTATTTTTAATTTTTGAATGGGTCACATCATAGTGGTCCCCACCACTTCATTGCCGATCGCAATCACAAGTTTTATTGTAAGTGTCTTGCTAATATGGAGAAGTTCCGATGCGATGCAATGTGGTCCCACCACAATCGCAATCGCACATCGCAAAGGGACAATGTATTTTCCGCATCCAAAATGTGTTACCGCCGATATAATTCATGCAATGCGATAATCGACAATCGTAATCGCATTCACCAAAATTCATCCGCATATGTTATGTTTCGATTGAAAGTTTGCGATGCGATGGGATGTGGTCCCACCACAATCGCTAATCGCAGTCGCTTGTTACAAATGTTCCGCCCATCCAAAGTTTTAAACCACCGATTGAATATTTGTGATGCGATGTGATTGTCGTAATCGCAATCGTAACATCCAAAATATGTTTTCCATCGAATTTTCATTGCGATGTGATGCACCGATGCGATCTCCGTTGTGGGGTCCATCGCACATCGCTCATCGCAATCGCAAAGTCCAAGGTCCATCACACATCGCCAATCGCAATTGCAACATCGCAAGTTTGTTCAACCATTTCGTCGATCGCTAATCGCAATCGCAAAGTTCATTCCGCCAAACCATTTGTTCCGTTGATCGTCGATTGTGATGTGGGCTCCACTCGTACATCGCGCATATGAAAGTTTTATGTACTAGAAATGTATTTTTTATTGTAATTTGTTTTATGTTTTATGTTACATCACGCCATATAAAAATGTGAAAAAACCCGTAGGCTCATAGCATTATTGTATTATTGTTGTATTGTTGTGTTGTATTGCTGTGTAAGCCAGCAGGCAAAGAAAAACACAGTGAAGCATAACAGAGCACTGTTTGTGCAGTTTTGAGAGACTGAGAGAGAAGTTGTGTTAGCACTGTGTCTGTAGCAGTCCAATTTTTTTAAATCCCTCAGAGGAGGAAGAAATTTATCATTTTGTAATAGTTTTAGTTATGTTAATGAAATACAAAGCATTTTATTCTGCAATCTCTATCCAGTTATTCTCTGTGTTAGAAGGAGAGTATTATTCTCTCAGTTATTTGTTCTGGAATTATCAGAAATTCCAACATCTGTAAACATAATATCCTACCCATGAAAATGAACTAATTAGTAGAAACCTCATAATGGGGCGGATGAAACAGTATGTGAAAGATTTGGTAGAAATGGGTTAAATACCAAAGAAAAATAGGATTGTTATAAAAAAAATTGATGGAAGTGGAAACTATTGTGATAAATTCGGTATAAACTTCCAAAATGAGAAGATTGTGAACCGAAAATGATTCAAAAGTAGTGCACTATAATGGTACACTTCGCAACCCGTTAGGGGAAAGTGTCACTAGAAGGGGGGGGACTTGAACCACCGACATTGTGGTTAACAGCGACATGCTCCCACGCTCTCACCAACTGAGTTAATCTTGTTTCAAGGAGAGTATCAAGATAAACTAGGAAAGTAGTTAAGGAATCTCTGGAGTAGCCTACTCAAATAATTAAAAAAGTACAGTTAATCACCAAGCTTGCATTTACTGATAAACAAATAAAAAATGAATGTACAGTAGAATGACAAGGTTGGAAATAGAGAAAATAATGTTATTAACGTATTGTATGTTGAAGAATATACCCATGAGTGTCCCCAAGGAAAATAATTAACCAAGAAGGAAATGTATATCAAGATAATCATAAGTATCTTGGTTAGAAGTGGAAGTATATGGACGTATGTCACCAAATAATGGTGTTGACTTAGATCAGGTCTACTCTAAGGGAATTACCTTACAGTAAAATACGTATAATAACTAGAATTGGATAGATAATGGATCACAGTATAAAATGGGTGGATATAAATAGTTTGGTAAGTCCTATGACATCTATGTCAGAAAAAGAGTACCTACTCCACAATAGGGCGTAATTATGAAATTGAATATTTCCCAGAATAAAAGAAAAAAAGTAATAAGAATTGTTAAGGAATAATGGCATGATTGAATTCAAAGAAGGGTTTCAAACTATTAGCAGTTATGGAATAATGGCGTGATTGAATTCAAAGAAGGGTTTAAAACTATTAGCAAACAACAAACATACCCAGGTAATTTTCCTAAAGCATTGAAACCTGATAAATTAACTACTAAATATGGTTGCGGTGAAATAGTTGCAAATGACTCATAATATTTTGAAAAGAAAATGGAACTCACTACAAGAAAGCCAATAGTTGAATTGGTGATTCTCTTGTTTAGGAAAGTTAATAAATAATAATAATAATAATAATAATTTTTAGAGATCGAGTTCAATGTTGGAGCCACCATAATAATATTTTGAAGGGTGTTAAAGAATAAATTGCATACCAAAAAACAAGTAGCAAAACCATAAAAATGGGCTAGATTAAACCACGTGGGACGACATCCACCTAGTGTAAAATCATGAATAGGATATTCTACACCTAAATAAGTAAGAAACCTATGTGTAGTGGATATAACAGTAACAAAACAACAATTTCTAAGTACATTAGCTCTCACAAAGGTAGGAAATGAAGAAAAATAAATTCAAAGGATGGAAATTGTAACACGCTAGTAAGTAAATTTTGTCAAGGAAAACATGAGAAATTACAAAAATGAATGTATCAGATACACTATTGGTACTGTATACATATTATTCTATAAACAGTTCCTTGAAAATTTATGCCTTTATGAGAGTTATGTACAATTTTTTTACATTGAAGTCTATAAATAAATGATATTTATGTTAAAAAAAAGGGTGGTGAGATTTATTGAATTGTTCTTACTAGATACTTGAGGAAGTATGTTGAGTGCATATGTAAGTTACAAAGCCTAGATTCAGCAATAGATGAATATGTTGGAAAATGAAACAAATGCGAGAATGGTAGTACATCCGAGTGAGTGATCACATCAAGAAAAATAGAATGATGACGACACTAAAGATGGAAAATGAAAAACAATGGTCTCTCAGTCTTAAAAAGAGATGGAAGTTGTGGGTTTTCAATTGTTTCCTTAATGTTTTCATATAATATTACTCAATAAGTAGGAACATGATAACTTCCATCTAATCGATTAGAAAATGCTACAGGTAAAGTCAAGGGAGGCTTTATGGTAGAACCTGTGTATTCAAGACTGGAAGAAGATCTGGCTCTGGAATCGAGTTATTTCTCAGGAAAAAATGCAACAAGAATTGTTATCTATGAAGACAATATATGGAAGAAAGGTAATAAAAAAGGAACAGTAAACCAGCAATGGTTCAAGGAAATGAAATTATAACAACGAAGATGATGTAAATAGAAGGGGGGAGGATGTGACACCTCTCCAAATCGGGCATATTGTTTATTGATATTATTATTTGTTTATTTGTTGAAAATTAAAAAAATGAATGGTGACATTAGCATGAGGAAATTCATGAATAATATGCATGTAATTATTTAAATAAATAAGTAACAATAAATGAATGTGGATTAGAAACACTTGGAAATTAGACATTTGTAAATGAGATTCTAAATATAGAAAATATTTCCATAACGCGATTTCTAAAAGAAATTTTGGATAAACTTAATGAATGGGAGGAAAAGGTCCAGTAAGTGCTTAGTTGGAGATAGATGCTAAGTCGAAATTGGCACAAATGTTTGTGGGAGATAAGAGCTAGATTTTGTGCAAAAAGAGCTTAGGCTAGTGGCTATGAAAGCCACAAAAGAGGGATGTCGCTACAAGGAAAAATATTTCATGGAAAAAAGGCATAAAATTTCAATAGTAAGGATCAACAGGGGGTTGATGCCTGAAGAGCTGAATCTCAGCTAGGGGGTGAAATGCGAGGATGCAGTTCTACGGTTGGGTGGAAATCAGTGTCTAATTTCCGGTGTGTTCAATCTACAACGGTTTTCTACTGAGTGGTGATTTGTGATTGGTAAATTTATTATATCTTCATGATTTAACTGGTATGAGAATTTTCAATGATGCGATATTCTGGATTTTGTTCTAATTATATTTTGCTATAGGCGAAAGGGAAAAAAAATAGTTGAATGCTTATTTTATAGGTACCATAAAATAAGAAAATAAGAATGATGTAAGTTCCTTTTTACTGTAGTTTTTCAACATGAAAAATACTCTGGTTTATATATTGTACCAGAAACAGCATTTAAAACTTTGATCCTTAACATGCCTGTTCATTACATAAGATTCTTGTTTATGCAGACTTACTGCCCAGAAAACATACTTGACCTTAACAAAAACTACCACTGATCCCTCAGAGTCAGAAAAATTGTTGTTCCTGCTAGAAACAATCAGCATTGTCATAAAAATCTATCTTGAAAGATCAGAAATTAATATTCTATAACTTATGTCTATTTAAAAAAAAAAAACAGAAAATTAGAACTGGAACATTAGCCTCCAGCAGACATAGAGGACGCATTCTCATGGATGGTTTACGTATCTGGTAACAACACTGCCATCCCTCCTATAATATTGATACTGCATAATGCCAGGTCTGCAGCCCAGCCCTTCCTTAGACAGTCAATCTACAACCGTATTCATCTCCCGATAAACATGACGGTAAGAGATGGAGGTGAAATTGGTCTTCAGATTATTGATTCTTGCCATCCAAAGACCTAGTCGTCCTGCTTTGATTTGTGCTTTACTATTCATATGATCAATCAGGACTTTGGAGTCCCCAAAAATCCATATCTTATCTAAAGACAGTTGACTGGCGATCCATAAAAGCCCCCAAAGTGCCAAAACCTCAGCCCTCATATTGGTACCTGAACCCCCATTCCAAAAAAAATAGTAGCGACATTCAGGAGATAAAAAGAGGGAAGCCCCATAGCCACAATTTGACAGCTGTGAGGCCCCGTCAAAAAATCCAGTAGGGAATTGAAGCTCATGGGGATGAAATCTCTTAGATAAGTCAACTGTAAACTTATTTTTAGGCTTGTTATTTTCCCACGAGCTATAAATCAAGAGAGCCATTTTCCTGGGAAGAGCTGGAACTCCCTCAAAGAGTTTCCTATTCCTGGAACACCACACATGCCAGTGGAATAAAATTGGAATACTCCTAAAATATTTTCCTCTATTTAGCCACCATCTCAGGCATTCCTCCGTCGATGAGTAGAGAGGTATGGTAATATGTAATTTATCTCCTACCCATTTCATAATTTCAAAAGCATATGTGCACTGATAAAACAAATGGATGTTATTCTCCTCTACTTCCCCACAAAGTGAACAAATCCCTGGACCCTGCCACCCTCTTCGCTGCAAGTTTTTCCATGTTAGTTTTATCTTTCCAAACTGTCCATAAGAAGAGAGTCATTTTGATTTGAACGTCTGTTTTCCAATATCCATTAAAACAGCAGCTCGGTTCCTGGATGGGCTTGGATTTAATCAAAACAGAGTAAATGAGCCTAACTTTCAGGCTTTCGTTAGAATTTGAGCCCTCCCACGCTAGCCTGTCTCCTTCAATCTGCGTGCATATACCCATTGAATTCAAATCTTTTATTAGCACTGACCAATATTCTTTCCATTTACTGCCCAGCCTCAATTCCTCGAAGTTTTTCCATTTTGGAAGACCCCCAACCCACTCCTCCACGATCTGTTGTAAAAAAAAAAAACCCCTTCAATTTAAAACATTGATTAAGTCCCCATTATAGATCCTATGATCTACGGTTCCCTGCATGCTTCTATCCCCAATGAGAATTCTAGCCCTGTCCCCGAACTCCCATGTTAGATGTTCCTTGACTTTAGGCCATAGTTTTCCAAATCCTTTCCAGATCTGGGATCTACTTCTACCATCCTTCTAACCTGATATTGCTAGGTCTTCCACTGACAAATCTTTCAAGTACTTCTCTCGGATTTTTTCTTGCCACTTCCCTTTCTCCTTAAGACATCACCACATGGATTTATGATTAGGGCCTCTCCAAATATCTCCAGGTCGAGAATACCCCATCCCCCACATTCTTTGGGAATTGTCAGACTATCCCATTTAGCCAAGTGAATAGATTTTTTGTCCCTACCCCCTCCCCAAATAAAATTTGCCATAATTTTCTTAATTTCCTTCATGATTTTGTTTGGCAGAATATAAAGATGCCCCCAATAGACTGTAATTTGTTGAAGAACAGCCTTAATCATTATTAGTCTTCCACCTTTAGATAAACATTTGGTTTCCCAGAAGTTGATCTTCTTCCTATATTTGTTGAGCAACCACAGCCAATCATTCGCTGTGTCATTCCCAACCTTTAATCTGAAACCCAGGTATGTTAATCTGGCACTTAAAGGTTGCAATTTGAAATTGAAAATAAATCCAAGATCCCTATACATCTCCTCATCCCCCCCTGCATAATATATACAAGATTTTTCAACACTCGCTATCATCCCTGTTGCATCATAGAAAAGGTTAATTATGTCAAACATTACCTTCCAGCTTTCTTTTATCATCAGGCCGAAAATTAGTATATCATCTACGAAGAAGCTGTGCATTGTCTTCAAGCGGTTGCTAATCTCCACTCCCCTGAAGAAACCTTCCTCGGCTGCCCTGTTAATCTTTAAACTTAATACGTCCATCACTAAAATGAAAAGCAGAGGCAACAAGGCACACCCCTGCCTCAGCGCTCTACTGGGATTAACGAACTTGGTTGCCAATCCATTGATAATCACTGCCATACAGGTATTACTGATGCATCCCATTATCCAATCTACCACTTCTGGGAAAAATCCAATCTTGAAAATAACCAAACGCAGGAACACCCAGTCAATGCAATCGTAAGCTTTCTTCAAGTCTATATTCATTACTGCCACTAATAAATTCTTAGAGTGTATCATGTGTAAAGTCTCTTGTGTTGCTGCAACAGCGTCATGGATGTTCCTGTTTTTCAAGAAGCCATATTGTTTAGGAGAGATGAACTCTGATAGTACTCCTTTCATTCTCTCTGTCAGGATTTTTGAGATAATTTTGTATACTGTATTACATAAAGAAATTGGCTTGAAATCGTCAAATGAGAGGCCTCCTTTCTTTTAAGGAATTAATCTGTAATTATATATGTATTAAGGAAATTAACAGGTTATAATTTGATGTTTGGTTAGACTTTCTGTGACTACAATGACTGGTTGAATACCTTAGAGTGTAAATACGCTACAAGAAAAGTGGGTATGATCGAAGATTACAAATTCCTGTATCTATATCATAACAGTTAATTACTATTAGCATATGTGTAATGGATTGTTTTGTTAATATAGATGTAAAACACTTGTTCCTAACAGAGGATACTAATTTATAACTATGTGGAAAATTTCTGAGAAGGGGTTTCTAACTGATATCCATAGATTCGAACATGTTTACTTCTTCCAGACTGAAGTAACAATTGATAATTAATGGTGAAGAACTCAAGAATTCGTAATATAAATCGAATCATATGAATCAAACTAGGACTGACAGACAAGGTAATAATCTGGTAAGTTTTATGAACAGAATGTTTTATAAGGAAATTGGTGCATGCAACCAGATAGAAATGTCAGTAATGATTCTCAGTTATACTAGATAAAAATGTCACTGAATTGAAAAAAAAGGAGTTGCAGCTCACAGGTGAGTATTGCACCTAGAGATTGCACTCAGACAGAGAGAACACTCTGAGTTTACTCTCCATTCATGAATGAGACATTACATCATTAAGTACATCACTAGGAATTAGGAAGTTGCAAACAAACTCCTAAATTGTAGGAACTAATCCTAAACTAAGGAGATACGTTACAACTTATGTAACCATTTCTCCATTAATATAAAATAATATTAATTATTTTCAACTCCCCCCCTTAATGGAGAAAGGATTATCCTGAACTCCTAGCATCCTTCTAAACAATTCAAACTTTACACACCCAAGAGGCTTAGTAAAAATATCAGCCATATTATCACAAGTTTTACAATATTCAACAAATATCTCTTTTGACTGTAGTTTCTCTCGAAAAAAGTGGAACTGAGTGTCGATGTGCTTGGTATTTTTATGAAAGACCGGATTGTATGCAAGGTTGATGGTACTCTGGTTGTCAGTTTTGATGATAGTTGATTCTTTCTGTTCTTCTCCTGCATCATTGAGAAGTCTTCTCAACCAGATAGCTTCACATGTGGCTGCACACAATGCTTGGTACTCAGCTTCACATGAAGATAAGGCTACAGTACTTTGCTTTTTGCTGCTCCATGCTATGACCCCGGATCCAATGCTGAAAGCGTAACCTGTGATAGACCTTCGATCATCCAAGTTACCTGCCCAATCTGAATCTGAAAAACCTGCTAGAGTAACATCAGAAATGTCAGTGTACAAAATGCCATAATTACTAGTACCACTAAGATACCTCAACACACTTTTTGCTGCGACCTAGTGACTTTCGAGTGGTTTTGACATGAACTGGCTCAACATACTAACAGAGTATGCCAAATCTGGTCTAGTTGTAGTAAGATATATCAAACTGCCAACTAGCTGTCTATACATCGTGGCATCCACCTCTTTAGTACCATCGTCACTGCTCAACTTTAAGTTCTGTTGCAATGGTGTTGCTGTTGATCTGCACTTCTCCATTCTGAACCTTTCCAACAAGCTTTTGGCATACTTCCGTTGAGTAAGAAAAGTCTGTCCAGAATCTTTCCATACCTCCAATCCTAAACAGTAATGGAGATTTCCGAGATCTTTCATCTCAAACACTTGTGACATCTGCTGTTTGATTTCTTTGATCAGATTGTTAGCATTCCCTGTTATGATCATATCATCTACATACAAAGAAATCAAAATAATTTGCCTCTGTTTATTAAACTTGGTATACAGATTTGGATCATTCAAGCTCCTATGAAAGCCATGTTGTACAAAAAATGAGTCAATCTTCTCATACCACGACCTGGGTGCTTGTTTTAAACCATAAAGTGCCTTTTTCAATTTATAAACAAGATGTTCCTGCCCCTTTTTCACAAAACCTTCAGGCTGAACTAAATAAATTTATTCTTTCAAGTCAACATTCAGAACTGCAGAATTAACATCTAGCTGGTGTAGCTGCCATTTATGTTTTGTTGCTAAGGAAATTAGCATTCTAATGGTGTTTAATTTGGCTACAGGAGCAAAGGTGTCATCGAAATCTATTCCTTCTTGCTGTGAGTAACCCTTTGCTACCAGTCTAGATTTAAGTTTCTCTACACTCCCATCTGCATTTATTTTAGGTTTATACAGCCATTTGCATCCTATGGGGGTTTTACCTTCAGGCAATTCAACCAAATTCCAAGTATGGTTTCTGTTTATTGATTCTATTGCCTCATGCATTGCAGCCCTCCATGCATCAGATTTACTTGCTTCCTCATAATTTTCAGGTTCTACAATGTTTAAAATCTTTGACATTAATGCATAGTCTTTCAATTTAGATGGTAATTGAGTCTTTCTACTTGATCTCCTTGGTAGGGGACTTACCTCAAATCTGTCTATTTCAGCCTTTTCTGGGCTTGCATCATTGATTACATTACCTGTTACTTCTTCTTCTTGTTTCTGCTCCTGTACTTCAGCATCCTCACTGTTTTCTTCCATTAGCAATGGAATTTGCCAATCACTTTTATAGTCATCCTTTCCTTCTTCAACCTATTCATGAAATATGACATCTCTGCTTGCAAAAACCTTATGAGTCACGGGATTAAATAACTTATATGCCTTGAACTCAGTGCCATATCCAACAAAGATACATTTCAAGGCTTTTGGGTCTAACTTCTTCCTATCTGCCTTGGGTATATGAGCATAAGCTTTTGACCCAAATATTCTTAAATGACTCACTGCTGGTTTGAATCCAAACAATGCTTCAAAAGGGGTTTTGAAGCCTAGACATCTAGTAGGACTCCTATTATTTAAATAGACAGCAGTGTTAATAGCTTCTGCCCAAAAACCATTTGAAAGACCCTTACCTTGAAGCATGCTCCTTGCGCACTCCACAAGAGTTCTATTCTTTCGCTCTGCCACTCCATTCTGCTGAGGAGTGTGGGGCACTGTGAACTGTTGAACAATCCCATGCTGCTTGCAGAAATTCATGAATTCTCCCAACCTGTATTCTCCCCCTTGATCTGAGCGGAGAATTTTTATCCTTTTTCCTGTCTGGTTTTCTACCATAGATTTAAACTCTTTAAAATACTGATAGGTCTAACTCTTTTTACTCAAAAATTATATCCAAGAAAACCTAGTGCAATCATCTGTAAATAAGAGAAAGTAATATTCACCTCCTAGTGACCTAACCTGCATAGGTCCACATATGTCTGTATGCACCAGTTCCAAAATATCTCTTTCCTTTCTATTAACATGCAAAGGGAACTCTTCTCTATGCATTTTCCCTAATGCACATCCATCACAGTCCAGCTTAACATTATGGAAAACAGGGAGTCCATCGACCATACCTTTTCTCTGAAGTAGGATGAGGTCTTGCAGATTAAGATGGCCGAATCTCTGATGCTAGAGATTTTCTGTTGTCGATCCAGTTGCGACCATGGCTTGTTGTGGCATACTCTTCACATCTAGTCTGTACAGGCTCCCCACGCGCACTCCTGTTGCAACTATTTCCATCTGGCTATCCTTTATGACACAATTAGTCTTAAAGAATTGAACTTGCATGTCCTGATCAGTAATCATTGAGACAGAGATCAAATTTTTCTTAATTCCTAGAACATATAATACATTTTTAAGGTGTCTAATGTCACCGCTAGGTAACTTTACAGGAATGTCACCATATCCTTTGATCTCATATCCGCTATCATCTCCTAAATATATTTTCGAACCACATGAAGTTTCTTCAAGAAATTCAAACCAGTCCTTCTTACCAGTCATATGTGAGGATGCGCCAGAGTTGACATACCATATGTCGTCCTCATCTCCCTTTGAAGCTGAAAGGGCACAATCAACTGTAAATAGTCGAAGTTCGTGGCTATGGTCCTCTTCTTCCTCAACAAAGTAACCCTTATGTTTTCTCTGTTTGTTTCTTCCTTTTTCTGCCTGCCTCTTATAACAATATTTAATCTCATGACCAGGTTTTCCACAGTAAAAACATTTCTTGCTAGGAAAATTATTAGCAGACATACCTTTAAACGGTCTCTTCTGAAATGCGTTGGCTCCTTTCTGCTGCTGCTGTGGTTGTTTTTTCTGTTGTGGCTTCTTCCCTCTATACTGTCGCATTTTCGCCATCAGAGCAAGGTCATTGCTCTGTGATTTCAGATTTTGTCATCGCTCTTCTTCCTGTAGCAGAATCCTTGTCAGCTCTTCAAATGCAGGGGCTTTCTCCCTTGCTGCCAACCCTATGATGAACATCTGATATTCATCTGTCATTCCGTTCAATGTGATCATGACCAGATCCGAATCGGAAACTTTCTCTCCGATATCTCCCAATATGTCCTTCAGGTCTTTGACTCTCGCAATGAATCCAGCAGCGGACTCATTCTCCTCCATCTTTATCGCAAACAGCTTGCCTTTGAGTGACAAGACACGGTTTGCATTCTGCGTCTGGTATAGGTTTTTAATCGTCGTCCAAATGTCAGTGGCCGATTTACAGTCTCTAATATGCGGGATAATATTGTCCTTGACAGACATCTTCAATATGACCTTTGCTTTTGTCTCCCTTTTATCCCAGTCTTGTTCTTGTGCAGCTGATCCTGGTCTCATCTCACTTCCTGTAACGATCGACCATGCATTTGCGCTTTCAAGTAAAGTCTGTATCTTGAATTTCCAGTTGGATAAATTTGATCCATCGAGTTTGCCAGACTCGTGGAGATACGATTCTATACTATTATTCATATTGGACTGATAAAATTTCTGATCCTCTGATGAATAATTCTACCCAACTGAATACTTGCAGGACACACTAAAAAAAAAAATCACCACATACCAGATCCTGATCACTGTTTTCCAAAAAAAATTGTACCTTCAATATGCCACCACCGGGCAAGTCCGATTTGCTGCCACCGAGCAAATCAGGAGCTTCAATGCGCCACCACCGGGCAAGTCCGATCTGCTACCACCGATCAAATCAGGAACTTCAATGCGCCACCACTGGGCAAGTCCGATCTGCTACCACTGAGCAAATCATGAACTTCAATGCGCCACCACCGGGTAAGTCCGATCTGCTGCCACCAAGCAAATCAGGAATTTCAATGCGCCACCACCGGGCAAGTCCGATCTGCCACCACCAGGCGAATTCGGGACTTCAATGTGCCACCACCGGGCAAGTCCGATCTGCTGCCACCGAGCAAATGCGGAATTTCAATGTGCCACCACCGGGCAAGGCCGATCTGCAAAAAATTGCAGATCTCCCAAAGAGAAAGAGGCTGGCGCTCCTTGACAGCGAAAAATCCGCGCCCAAAACAAAATGAACGCGAGGCACAAAATTGGCGCCAATATCGCATGTACTTCCGCGCCAATAGGGTCTTTTGGCGCGTTGGCACGCTTATCTCCCTCAAATCTGCGCCAAATGGCGTGACTGTTCCTTAATAAACCGCGCCAACCCTTTCTTCCGCTCAGAGATGATCAGTCATCTGATACCTGTGCTTCAGGTGTTACTGCAGGCCACTTGAATCTATGAAAACTTCTGTAAGCTCCTCCGCCACTACGGTTCTATAATCAATGATGCATCCTAAAAAACAAAATTAAGGCTGTCCCTACTCTGAGCTCTGATACCAAGATAAAAATGACACTGAATTGAAAAAAAAGGAGTTGCAACTCACAGGTGAGTACTGCACCTGGAGATTGCACTCAGACAGAGAGAACACTCTGAGTTTACTCTCTGTTCATGAATGAGACATTACATCATTAAGTACATCACTAGGAATTAAGAAGTTGCAAACAAACTCCTAAATTGTAGGAACTAATCCTAAACTAAGGAGATACGTTACAACTTATGTAACCATTTCTCCATTAATATAAAATAATATTAATTATTTTCAACTATACTTGAATAAAGTATTATTTCCAACAAGTAATTTACTTATTTAACTAATCAATTAAACATCTACAAGGTTAGGTGCATATCAGCGTAAGTAATACGAGTTACTAAGCTCAAGACTATGTGCTCAAACCGGATTAGTGCAATAGAAATTCCAAAACAACACCCTGTGCTTCACATGAAGCCTTAAGCAAACAAAAATCTGAAACTAAAGAACATGCAATTAACAGAAGCTAAAGGTTTTATACATGTACAAAAATTAGAGTGAAATCTTCCTTGTATAATGTGTACATTAGCACACGCAGATCAAAGCCTTATATTAACATTAAGGGTATAGAAAATTAAGAAAAGCAAGATTTCCTATTCAGCTATGAATCCTATAATATATATCCAAATACAATATAGAAATTGAAAAGTTGTTTTCAAAATAATATGAGATGTTCGATATGTGGATTAAGGATAGAGCACAAACATCATATAACCAGTTTTTCCCCAAAAACTACCAAGGCGTATGAGCTAGCCATATAGACGCAATAATAGGAGAAATTTTTGTTTAAAATTACATGGATAATATTCAGAGTTAAACTGTACTTAATCTCCACCATTAGCCTTGTATCTATGCTACCATCGTAGATAGAAAAACATGAGAAAATATACATGCAAAGAGATTAACAATAGGAATCTATGGCGAAGCCAATTTAAAAGACATGAATACAACAGTAAATAAGGTTTCGGTACCCAATAGAGCACAAGCAGCATATCCATCTATCAATCAGGAGACTCTATTGAAAAAGTATTATCCATTTCCTTATCTCATCCTGATAAAGATCAAGAGTTGGCACCGACGTGAAAGATGTGAAGCGGTAAAAAGGCATTAGACAAGAGCTACACCCAAATTTGTGCGGAAAGGGTTTGTTCCCCAATAATTACAGTTCTTACCTGCAAAACCAATGAAGGTGTCAATAGACAGTAGTGACCCTTCGATGCATTCCATAATGAATAAAAGATATGTAATTAGCCTACCCACCTGACATAGGCAGATAATCCTCTTCACCCTATGTACCTGTGGTTGTAAAGAAGATTAAACCCATAGGTGCTAACAATTCAAAAAAAAAAACTTATCAAAGAAAAATGAGAACCAAAAAGAATGTCAACTCGTAGTCTTATCATGAGATGTTGGCACAGGGAGTAACTCGAGCCTTAGAAGAAAAGTTGTGACCCTGTTCGAGGAGTTAAGAAACCTACATACCATTGTTATAATTAGTTCCCAAACCCCACGTAACGAATTAAACACACAAGAGAATGGGAACTGTAGCTAGAAAACCAAAAAGGTGGAAATATGGTCTTACCAGCCTAGATCCATCTAACTCTGGATCTATCATGCACCAAGAGGGATCAAATCTCTCGAGGTGCAAACCTATTTTTTGAGTGCAAAACTTGAGGAAAGGTTTGCACCTTGAGAGATTTGATCCCCCTCGGCACATGATAGATCCAGAGTTAGATGGGTCTAGGCTAGTTCCATCGGAGGCATCAACGTCACATTTTTCAGATTATTAAATTTTTTGTATATTTTTGAGATGTAAGATGGATCTAGGCTGGTTTCAGTTGTGTGCTGCCAAAGAAAATCTATCAAAGATATGATTAATTTTATTAGTAATATGTAAATATATAAAATATTAATATAATCATTTTAAATATGCTAAATATTTCTGAGATTAACTTGGTCATTTTAATTTTAAATTTTTTTAGTTACCTCAGTTCGCTGAGATGATAATTATTGTTAATAACTATAACGATGAAAAATGATGAAATATTTTTTTTTAATGCAAAGTGACAATAATAGTGTTGAAAGATAGAAAATGTGAATAATAAGAACGTACTCATGTTACAATCAATCTCAAACTATTTTCTTCTACTATTCTTATTTCCTCCCTTGTTAGTTCTGTTATCTTTTCATATTGATTATATGAAGAAAAAAAATTAATCGTAAACCATTTAAATCTTTAGCTCGATCTGTTGTAGTAAACATGATACCTTGTCTCTCTTGCTCTCCAATATTAATAGCTTAAATTTCTATAACACAAAAATCAATCTACATTGTTAATAACTTTTTGTGCTTACACTAAAATCAATGCATATTGTTAATCCAATCACTTTAATATTAATGTACAATCATATATCCAATTACATCAAATCATAAATCAACATATACATTGAAATCAATGCATTTAATGCAAGCAATCAAATAAGATTAGAAAATAACTTCTACATTGAAATCAATGCACCTAATGCAATCAATTAAATAAGATTAGAAACCAACATCTACACTGAAATCAATGCATTTACTCAAAGCAATCAAATAGGATTAGAAATCGCCATCTACACTGAAATCAATGCATTTAGCGCAAACAATCAAATAATATTAGGAATAATCTACATTGCAATCAATGCATCTAGTGCAAGCAATAAAATATAATTATAAATCGACGTCTAAATTGAAATCAACACATCTAGTGCAAGAAATCAAATAGTATTAGGAATCATCACCTACAATGAAATCAATGCATCTAGTACAAGTAATCATATATCATTAGAAATAAATATCTACACTAAAATCGATGCATCTAGTGTAAATAATCAAATAGAATTATAAATCACCATCTCCACTTAAATCAATCCATCTAGTGCAAGAAGCATTCTTCCCTCTCTCCACCCTCCATCCATATCTATATCCCCATCCATCTCTTTTTTTTTTGTCTCTATCTCACCCCCCTAAACACGCACGCTCTTGCACTCCATATATATCATTCTCTTTGTCGATCACCCTCTCTCCCCATATCTCTTTTCTTCCCTGTCTTCTCCTTCTCTCCCTCTCCCTCGCTAATATCTCTCTTTCCTCCTTTTGTCCTCTCTCTCTCTCTCCATCTTCCTTATCACTCTCTCTCTCTCTCTCTAGGAACCAACATCTACACTGAAATCAATGCAATTACTCAAAGAAATCAAATAGGATTAGAAATTGCCATCTACACTGAAATCAATGCATTTAGTGCAAACAATCGAATAGGATTAGAAATTATCTACATTGAAATTAAGTCATCTAGTGCAAGTAATCAAATATAATTATAAATCGACATCTAAATTGAAATCAGCACATTCATTGCAAGCAATCAAATTGTATTAGAAATCACCACCTACACTGAAATCAATGCATCTAGTGAAAGTAATCAAATATCATTAGAAATAAATATCTACACTAAAATCGAGGCATCTAGTGCAAATAATCAAATAGGATTAGAAATCACCATCTCCACTTATATCAATCCATCTAGTGCGAGAAATATTCCTCCCTCTCTCCACCCTCCATCCATATCTATATCCCCCTCCATCTATTCTTTTTTGTCTCTCTATCTCACCCCCCTAAACACACGTGCTCTCATACTCCATATATATCAATCTCTTTTTCAATCACCCCCTCTCCCCATCTCTCTCTTCTTCCCTCTCTTCACCTTCCATCTATATCTCTATCTTCCCCTTCTCTCCCTCTCCCCCATTAATATCTATCTTTCCTCCTTTTTTCCTCTCTCCCTCTCTCTCCATCTTCCTTATCACTCTCTCTCTCTCTCTCTAGAAACCAATGTCTACACTGAAATCAATGCATTTACTCAAATAAATCAAATAGGATTAGAAATTGCCATCTACACTGAAATCAATGCATTTAGTGCAAACAATCAAATAGGATTAGAAATCATCTACATTGAAACCAATTCATCTAGTGAAAGTAATCAAATATAATTAAAAATCGACATCTAAATTGAAATCAACAAATTCAGTGCAAACAATCAAATTGTATTAGAAATCACCACCTACACTGAAATCAATGCATCTAGTGCAAGTAATCAAATATCATTAGAAATAAATATCTACACTAAAATCGATGCATAGAGTGCAAATAATCAAATAGGATTATAAATCACCATCTCCACTTATATCAATCCATCTAGTGTGAGAAATATTCTTCCCTCTCTCCACCCTCCATCCATATCTATATCCCCCTCCATCTCCTATTTTCTCTCTCTCTATCTCACCCCCCTAAACACACACACTCTCGCAATCCATATATATCAATCTCTTTGTCAATACCCTCCTCTCCCCATCTCTCTCTTCTTCCCTTTCTTCACCTTCCATCTATATCTCTATCTTCCCCCTCTCTCCCTCTCTCTCCATCTTCCTTATCACTCACTTACTCTCTCTCTCTCTTCACCTTTCTCTCTCTATTTCTTTCTTCTTACCTCTCTCCCCCTCCCCCTCCAAGTCCATCTCTCTTTCCCTCCCTCTCTCCATTCTCTCACATCCTCTCTCTTCCTTCCTCTCTTTCCCTTTCTCTCCCATCTCTCTCTCCCTCTCTCTCTCTCTTCACCCACCAACTATGTTACTATATCCCTCCCTCTCTCATTATATCTCCTTCTCCCCCCTTATCTCCATCTCTCCTTATTTGTCTCTTTATCTTAGCCCCAAACATACATGCTCTCTCTATGCCTCTCCCTTGTCACTCCTTCTCTCTCTCCACTTCTCACTCTCTATATTTCTTATTCCCCCTCCAAGTCCATCTCTCTTATCGATCCCTCTCTCCTCCTCTCTCTCAAGTCCTCTCTCCCGTCCTTTCTTTCTCTCTCTCTGTCTCCCCTAAATCCCTCTCTCTGCCGTGATCTCTCTCTCTCTCTCTCTCTCTCTCCAATACTCTCTCTTCCCCCATCACTCTCCTCCTCTCTCTCATCCTTCCTCTCTCTCCCTTTCTCTCCCACCTCTCTCTCTCTCTTTTCTCTCCAATCCTCTCTCTTCCCCCATATCTCTCTCTCTCTCTCTAATCCTCTCTCTTCCCCCATCCCTTTCTTTCTCTCTCTCTCTCTTTCCACCCCTCTCTCTCTCCAACTACATTAATATATCCCTCCCTCTCTCCTTCTCACTTCTTCTCTCCCCCCTTCTTTCCATACATCTTACTTTGTCTCTTTATCTCACCCCTAAACATACACACTCTCTCTCCATCTATCCCTTATCACTCTCTCTCTCTCTATTTCTTCTTAGTTATGTAAAATAATGAACATAAATATTCGTAAATATAAAGCAGATTGTGGAGTAAATATGAAAAGAGGTTTTATTTACTTACCATACCTCTAGTTTATTTATATTTTTATTTATTTACCATACCCCTTTTATTTACTATGGTATTTGGTCCATAGGCTTGTTATATAATTAGATTTTTATTTATAATCCTATTTGATATATTGTTATTTATTTACCTTACCTCTTTCTGTCTCTTTTATATTTATTTATTTACCATACCTCTTTATATCTATTTTATATTTATTTATTTATTTATCATACTTGTTTATACCTCTTTTATATTTATTTATTTACCCATGGTATTTGGCCCATGGTATCAATATTAATTTGTCCCATGGTATTCGTCCCATAGGCTTCATCTAAATAAAACATCTTTTTAAAGTGTTTTTAAATATAAAAAGGTTTATGGAATAAATATAAAAAGAATTTTTATTTATTTACCATACATCTAGTTTATATATATTTTTTATTTATTTACCATAGCTCTGGAGTAAGTATAAATTCATTTTACAAATATTTAATTAAAAGAAATATTAAAAGATTTTGGATTTTGATTGTTTGTGTTGAATTAACTCTTTTCCTTTGGTTTAGGAAATGGTATTGACTTTAGTAAAGAGTAAAGATGTTTAAAATTTTACTTAATTTGGAAATTCAATGTGGTAATTTTTTTTGTTAAAGGTACATTTATGATCCATTCAAATTCACGTATATAATTTACTATCCATTAAAATTATATAAATAATACATAATTGTATTAGAAATTGATATATGTTCTAGCACAACGCGAATTTTTTTATTTTTTTTTAAACTTAAGCCGACATTTTGTATGAGGACGTGACCCACCTGACATCGGGGTCATATTGCGTTGTAGATGCGCCTCTCGGCGCAACCAGGTGCACACTTGTTAATACTAGGACTAGGTGTTGAGAATAAAATGGGCCATTCCAGCAAAGGTCACCTAGAAACATCTCTACCAAAGAAAATAATAAAAACTGGAGTTACTCACGACAGTGACTCAAACCCTTGCAGAAAAATAAAACTAGACCATAAATATGGATAAATGGCGCACCATTCACCTTTGGTACTGGACCTCGCCAAATGAAAGAGTAAACCGTCTAGATTGTCTACAACTGGAGAGCAGAGACTGTGGAAAACCACTACCCACTCGTTGAAATATGGAAGGAAAGATATATAATCCTCCCCTAATCCAAGATCTTTTTCTTATATATGCATTAAAGAATTACACATAACAAAGCATTTAAAACCATGAATCATAAACACATAAAATGAAGAACAAAGAGAACATGACACACATGAGACCAAGACACCAAAAATTGATTACGGAGTTTTTCCAATTCAGACTACGTCTCCAGACCCTGCTCAAGAGTGGGGAGTCCTTCATTCATTAAGAGGCGAGAAGAATATAAAGTACAAGAAAAATTACATAAAACACCCTTATACCTCTAATCTAGAAAATTCCCGAAAAATGGAGACCTTTGTTGTAGAAATGGACAACACCATTAGATCCCTATCGCTGAGAGGTGTAGAATCCATATAAATTTTTCCCAATTTGGACATTGGACAATTGTGTGCCCTCTGAAAATGTGGCTCAGATCATGGTTCCATTGTCTCCCTGCCCCCGTCAAACCTTATCAACGTCTCATGTTTGTATGTTGTTGATGGTTGTCATGTTTCCCTTCTTTACATCATGCACATGTGTTATTTTATGCTCTTTTAAAATGAAATTCTAGCAACATCACAAAAGTAAAAGATCATGGGTAAATTTGGTAGCAGATCATCCCTAGACAAACATCGACGGAAAAAAGCAACTTGAAGGAGGGTTAAGTCACAACATATGTGTTAGGGTTTGGGTGGAGATATATCGGTCATTGATTCTTTTACCCAGCCATGATAAACGTTAAAAACCATCCAAAGCATCCATCTAGCCATATGAATCGCCTCAGCTCATCACGTGAAGTGAGTTGTCGTGGCAGGGTGAAGTTGGCCCATACGCTCCAAAGGTGTCAAGCAAGAGCTTTGTAATCAATTTAAGTGAGTCACACGTTAAGTAACCCTATATCCTTTTAATTATACATGTGCACATTCACACCATGATCACCTAACCAAATTATAGTAAAGTGTTAGGAAGGTGGATAATGGTTAGTTTTAATCATATATCAAAGGAATTTGAAGTTGGAAGCAATATACAACATACATGCTTGTAGTTAAGGAAGGTGTTCCATGAGAGAAAAAACACCCAACTTGTTTAAGCATAAAAATTTTACCATGGAAATATTTGGGTCAGTCTAAAAGTCTTGAGAAGTCATCAAGAAAACCACCTTCATCTTAGGAACTGGACACAAGCTAAAGTATAAATATAAAATATGTAATTAGAGTACAAACATAAAAGTTAGAAGGTGGCTTGGAACATGTTAAAAGTAGATTGTTATCTTAGAAATTATTTATATGCTTACAGCTAGAGAATTGTGTATATTTATGTTGAAATAATGGTGTGGAATAAAGATGAATTGGTTTACTAAAAGAAAAAAAATTAAAAATTGTGTTCCTTAGAACTTGGAGATGTGACAAATAGTCAAAATTGGTCCTCTCGAAAAGAGTAATCTCATCACATGGTTGTAATATGTCCCTGAGATGCTAAATTAACACTCACATAGGTATTCATGCACTTGAATATTTTTAATTGATATTTAGTCATAAAAAATATTTTTAATTTCTTTTATTATTGTGATGATTGTTTATATACCTTTAACTTAATTTATGTGAATTGCATGCATTTTTATTCTCAATTTATCTGTTTTCATCCCAATTTTGTCATCAAATCAATTGATCTGGATCTTTATTGATTCATTTTAGGTGTGTTAACAAATCAAGTCGAAAGTTTTTTTGTTCATCCAACTTGTTGATATGAGTATTCTACCTAAATTACATTCTCTTGTTTTATATAGATAGTATTTGTTTATACATTGATATTTACAGTCATGATCCTTGTAAACATGCATTTAGGATACAAACTCACAATGATAGAAGCTCTTCTATTCTTGAATCTTAGTGTTTTAATTCTTGGCAAGAAAAACTAAGTTTTTGGATCTAGGACTTCTTCTTGAACATGTGTTCTAGGTTCAACCCTAACTACTCTAGTTATGAATAGTTATGTGTTCTCGAATATGCATGATGTTATTCCTTATTCGCATAAGATAGGTTTTTCTTCTTTTAGCAGAAACATGGATTTAGGTCTAGCTATAGGGTTTTATCCACAAATCTTAGGGCTTTCTTATCAAGCATTCTAGACTTATAGGGTTTAAAAACCTTATAATTCCAATTTTTATCTAACCTTTGTCATATGCGAGTTTTCTTTCCAAAATTCAAATTACCAAAATCATTAAATCCATATGTGATGAAATTAATCAAGGACATATCAAGGTTTATAGTCCATTGCAGTTTTTGTTGGGTAGCATATCTCAACTAGAAACATATGTAGGGAATCTTTCAAGGTTCATGTCATCAATATAACATCCTTATTCGAAACACATTATGTTAGGTCCCTATATTACTAGTATAGTCCCTTATTGTTGTTAGTGTAACCCCCTTATTGTTATTATTGTACCCCTGTAACCCCCATATTGTTATTATTGTGCCCTTAAATTATTATTGTTAGGTCGGCTAGGATTACATTGTGGCCCCACTAAGATGACATTGTGGCTCCATGGAATCCTATATATAGAAAGGAGGTTTTGTAATTTGAATCATCCAAGAATTTTTCATTCATGTAATATATTGGAGGTTTCCCCCTCGAAGTGGCTTATTTCTAAGGCATTTATATCTCTTTTCTTCTATTTTTGGAGTTGGTTTCACAACATTTGGTATCAGAGCTTTGGATTCTAGGCTTTCGCTGCTCCAAATAGGTCATCATGGAATTTTCGCTATAACCTTTTTTCTACAAAGGTTCAGAAGTTGAAATTTTTAGAATGTGAAGCCAAAATCCTGAGGAACATCATCACAAAATTTCAGAGCTTGGTTCGCAATATTTTCAGAGATATGATCTGTTGAAATTAGGGCTTTTTTTAGGCTCATGAATTTCATTAAAAAGGTTATCGCAGAATTTTCGCTATAACTTTTTTTCTACGAAGGTTAAGAAGCTGAAATTTTTAGAGAGAAAAGCCAAAATTCTGAGACACATTGTCACAAAATTTCAGAGCTTGGTTCACAATATTTTCGGAGATATGATCTGTGGAAGTTAGGTCGTTTTCAGGCTCCCGAATTTCGTCTCAAAGAGGTGATCGTAGGAAAATATTCATAACTCTCTCTCTCTGAGCATCGGATTTGAATTCTGTAAAAAGTGACCGGAATTACACGGCTGTAGTTTCTTGTCTATAAATTTCAGAGCCAAAGGAGCAAATAGTGACACGTGGCAAGTCGTACAAGTTCGCTCTACTGAACCAGTCCATAATTAGGTCATTGTGGGAGATTGGACATAACGTTGCCTTGAAGAATCCAAATCAAGTCAGACCTATGGCATTTGAAATAAGCTTCAGAGGACTACTACAGGGACGAATTTCAGATATTGAGGATCTGCAAGTATAGAGATAAGTCAATTTCAATATTGAGCTCCACAAAAGCAAGTAAAAGGTGTGTATTTTTTTTTCCGAATTGCATAAGTCTTGTTTGAAGAATCAAGTTGAATTGATTCCAAGGAAATATTGTAGAATATATTTCAGTATTGGGTTTTGAAATGCCTCCTAAAAATAATTCAACACCCATTAATCCTTTAGAAGGCTCTACTATGACTCATGAAGACGAAGACTGGCAACATGACATATCAAATTTACAAGAGCAAGTGCAACAATTTTCGCTCTCGCAAAGAGCAACAAAAAATGACATGGAAGTTTTGAAGAAAAGCGTGGAAACTAAGATGGATGGTTTGAAGAAAGGCGTGGAATCTAAGATGGATGGTTTGAAGAATGGAATGGAAGCTAAGATAGATGGCATGGAAGCTGGCATGGAATCTAAGATGGATGACATGGAAGCTAAGATCAATGAAAAAATGGAAAACATGAAGAATGATCTAAAAGCAGACATGGAAGGTTTGACAAAGTTGATACAACAAATGTTTCCTAATGATGAAAATATAGTAGAGGAAACTCATGATGAGAACAAAACAAATGTTAATCGTGATTTCATACACTTTAATGTTGGCAGGAAGAAACACCATATTCCAAAAATGGATATGAGGAATTTTGATGGAAAGGATCCTGTAACATGGATACTAAAGATGGAGCAATATTTTGATCTCAATAATGTGAAAAACACACAAAAGGTACGCATTGCAACTTTACATTTAGAACAAAATACATTTGTATGGTATCAATGGCTTTGCTCCCGTAAAAAAATGTCACTTGGTCAATTTCTACGGAGGAAATGATAGCACATTATGAGGATACAAAGAGCAACACCTTCTTTAGCCAATTGATAAATCTCAAACAAAAGGGTTTAGTGGGGGAGCACATTGAGGACTTCCAAAAATTTGAATATAAGGGTAACTGATATTCCAGAGGAACACAGGATTGATCTCTTCATAGGCACTTTAAAGGATAACATCCAACATGAAGTTCGCGTTTTGGAACCTGATTCATTGGAGAAGGCATTCGGGTTGGCAAGAAAAGTTGAATGTAAAATTATGGCGACAAGGAAGCCTACCACTCAATTCTATAAAGAAGGAAGTGTTGCTACGCCTAGATTTCCACAACCTACAAGGTTGACACCACAACAATTGGAAGAAAAAGAGCAAAAGGGCTTTGCTACAGTTGTGATAGCAAATACACTAAAGGTCATAAGTGTGCTGAGAAGAAATTATTTTACATAGATTGTGAAGAGGAAGAAGAAAATTAACAAGAAGAGGATATACACCAGGAACCAACCCAAGAAGAGGAAGAAATGAGTCCGACCATATCGTGTAATGCATTGGCAGGAATTACCACTCCTCAAACTCTCAAGATAGAAGTACATATCAAGAAGAAAAAGGTAATAGTGTTGATTGATTCAGGTAGCACCCATAATTTTATTCATTGTAAGGTAGCCAAGGAATTGAATTGTTTCCTATACCCAGCACCAAAATGTCAAGTGATGGTTGCAAATGGAGGAACTATAAATTTCTTTGGAAAATGCCATAATATCAAGCTCACCATGGGGGAATATGTATTGAATAGTCCAATGCTTTCGATTCCTATGGGAGGTGCTGATGTTGTACTAGGAGTACAATGGTTACAATATTTGGAGACGGTAGCTTTTAATTTTCAAGAACTTTTCTTGAAATTTTTTTCAGAAGGAAAGGAATTCGAATTACGGCATATTGCAGGGAAGCCGAAAAATATAATAAGCTCTAATGTCATTACAAAGCTTCTAAATAAATAACAACGAGGCATAATTTCACAATTATGCTCACTAGAAGTTCCATCATCAAAATCATCTATTTCTGCAGATCTCCAAAAAGTCTTGGACAATCATTCCAAGGTTTTTGAAACTCCCAAAGGACTCCCACATATTCATGATCATGATCATGCTATTCATTTGTTTCCAGGAAGTGTTCCTCCAAACATCAGGCCTTATAGATATCCTTATGTCCAAAAAAGTGAAATTGAACGTATGACTGCAGAAATGTTAGAGGCTAGTATAATTCAACCTAGTCAAAGTTCTTTCTCTGCTCCTGTAGTATTGGTACACAAGAAGGATGGATCATGGTGCATGTGTCTAGATTATATGGAGCTCAATAAGCTCACCATTAAAGATAAATTTCCCATTCCTGTGATTGATGAATTATTGGATGAATTACATGGAGCAATTTATTTTGCCAAGTTGGATCTTCATTCAGGATATCATCAAATTAGAATGAAGACTGAAGATATTCCAAAAACAACATTTCGAACTCATGAGGGTCATTATGAATTTTTGGTCATGCCTTTTGGCTTTACCAATGCACCTTCTACATTTCAAGGGTTGATGAATTCCATTTTCAAACCCTTCCTTAGAAAATTTGTGCTAGTATTTTTTGATGATATACTAATCTACAACAGGTCTTGGAAGAATCATGTTCAACATGTTGACAGGGTGCTCAAACTATTGCAGGAGAAACAATTATATGCAAAAACATCCAAATGTTTCTTTGGAGTACAAGAGGTGGAAAATCTGGGTCATATTGTATCTCACGAGGGTGTTAAAGTAGACCCTAACAAAATTAAAGCCATTAAGGAATGGAAAGTCCCCACAACCATAAAGCAGTTGCGAGGATTTCTCGGGTTAACAGGGTATTATCGCAAGTTTGTTAAGAATTATGGGAGAATAGCAGGACCTCTAACAACATTATTGAAGAAAGATGCATTTTCATGGACTCCTGAAGCAACTAAGGCCTTTGAACGTCTTAAGGAGGCAATGTGCCATGCACCGGTCTTAGCTACGCCAGACTTCACAAAACCTTTATTGTGGAATGTGATGCCTCAGGAAATGGAATTGGTGCAGTTTTAATGCAGGAAGGAAGACCCATTGCTTTTGAAAGTCGTCCAATCAAAGGAAAGTATTTACAGAAACCTATTTATGAGAAGGAAATGTTAGCAATACTGCATGCACTAAAGAAATGCCGAACTTACCTAATGGGAAGACACTTCAAGGTAAAAACTGATCATGATAGTCTTAAACACTTTTTGGAACAAAGACTATCTTCAGAAGAGCAGCAAAAATGGGTCACAAAGATGTTGGGTTAAGACTTTGAAATAATCTACAAAAAAGGAAAGCTTAATGTTGTTGCAGATGCACTCTCAAGAAAGAATGAAGAGGTGGAAGCATTGCTTTGTGCCATTTCTATTATCCAACCCGATTGGATAACCGAAGCAAGAGATGAATGGAAGAAGGACAAAGATGTATGGACACTCATTCAAAAGTTGCAGCAAGATCCTAGTACATCTGAAACATTTAGTTGGAAAAATGATTCCTTATGGTACAAAGATCGCTTATATCTTTGTAAGAATTCCCAACTAAAACAAAAGATTCTTCTGGAATTGCACACTTCTCCTTTAGGAGGACACTCGGGATTTTTAAAAACTTACCACATGGTGAAGAAAGAATTTTTTTGGGATGGCCTTAAATCTGATATTCAAAAGTTTGTGGCAGAATGTTTGGTTTGCCAGCAGAATAAAGTGGAAACAATTAAGACCCCGGGACTTCTACAACCTTTATCCATTCCAAGTCAACGTTGGGAGGAGATTTCAATGATTTTATCACAGGTTTACCTAAGTCTGAAGGAAAGAGTGTCATCATGGTGGTAGTTGATAGACTTACCAAGTATGCACACTTTTGTGCATTATCTCATCCATTTAAAGCAAGTACAGTTGCTACTACATTTATGGATAGAATTCAAAAGCTACATGGAAGCCCAAGGGTCATTGTGAGCGACAAAGATCCCATTTTTACCGGAAATTTTTGGACGGAGTTATTTTCTTGTTTGGGTACTCAATTAGCTCATATCTCATCTTATCATCCTCAATCTGATGGTCAAACTGAGATAGTAAATAAATTTTTGGAAGGATATCTTCGTTGTTTTGTATCTGATAAACAAACACAATGAGTCAAGTGGTTACCTCTCACTGAATGGTGGTATAACACTTCCTTCCATACTGCAGCAAAAATGACCCCATTTATGGCACTTTATGGATATCATCCACCATCCATCACATCATCTTTAAGAGAAAATTCGAAGGTTCAAGCAGTGGAAGATCACATCGAGCATCAACAAGAAGTTCTCCAGCTCTTAAAGGATAACCTGAATTTGGCACAAAATCGAATGAAACAACAGGCAGATCAACATCGCAGCGAGAGAAGTTTTGATGTAGGAGACTGAGTATTTTTATGGCTACAACCATACAAACAAATGTCCCTCAAGCAAGCTAAGAAGGATAATAAATTATCGCCAAAGTACTATGGTCCTTACAAGGTGTTGCAAAAGATTGGTACTATGGCATACAAATTGGAGCTTCCTACTTCTTCACGAGTGCATCCAGTTTTCCATGTTTCATGCTTAAAGAAGGTTATAGGTGAAAATATTCCAATTCAAACAATATTTCCAGAACTTGAAGAGGAAGGAAAAATCATATTGGAACCTGAAGCGGTCACGGAAAAAAGAACTCGACAACTACAAAATCGATCAATTTCAGAGTATCTCATCAAGTGGAAGAACTTACCCACTGAAGATTCTACATGGGAGGATGATAATTTTATACGGAAGCACCCAAAGCTACTCAAGCATTGAGGACAACACTTTTTTGAAGGAGAGGGGCATGTTAGGTCCCTATATTACTAGTATAGTCCTTTATTGTTGTTAGTGTAACCCCCTTATTGTTATTATTGTACCCCTGTAACCCCCATATTGTTATTATTGTGCCCTTAAATTATTATTTTTAGGTCGGCTAGGATTACATTGTGGCCCCACTAAGATTACATTATGGCCCCATGGACTCCTATATATAGAAAGGAGGTTTTGTAATTTGAATCATCCAAGAATTGTTCATTCATGTAATGTATTGTAGGTTGCCCCCTCGAAGTGGCTTACTTCTAAGGCGTTTATATCTCTTTTCTTCTATTTTTGGAGTTGGTTTCACAACACATTCTAAAATGAAATGAAACATTTCCAAAACATAGGTCCCAAAAACTTGAATACAATGTATAACACTTCAATTTTCCAAATAATGTTGGCATAGGTAAGAGAATTTCACATAGTTCATCCCTAACATGTTTGATTAGCTTTCCTATGTAGTTACCCAAGATACATTTTGAGAAAGTGGTTTCCTTCAAGACTTATCGAGCTATTGATTAGCTATAGCTCCAAAACCTTTAAATAAGCATCTGAAATTGCATTATATCTCAACCTTATGATTAGTACAAAGAAATACATCTTTTCAAAAAAACCCTTTCCCAGGTATTTTCACAGTAGTACAACATTTGGTATCAATATTATAAAGACTTTAGATCTTTTCTTCTTCAATAGATACTCAAAGAATATCCTTCATGAAATACGGCTTGCATGTTATTATGTCTTCATGTGTGAGAAGTAGTAACCTTGCAACATTTTCCTACAATACATGAGTATTTCAATACACACCTATCAGGTCATCAAGTTTGTCATGTGCTAATGTAGATCGAAAATATCATCCCAACCATAAAAATGTGCCATATGATTCCATGCTTTTGTATACATTATTAGGTTATTTTCAAGGAATGTTTCATATGCTTTATTGAAAATCAAAACCTCCTTGTCTTGTATGGTTGTTAAACTTCATATGAACAGTATTTCAAGCTTGTAAAAATAGGCTTGAATGAGAGCCTTTGTTTAGATCTTACGTCCTAAACCAATATTGCATATTCCTTAATTAGATCAGACCCATGCAATAGAGTTGTTACTGAGATTCCTTGAATCCGTTTTGACTATGATATTAACCTCACAAGAACTTCTACAAGATAAGAATGACTTCTTGTCTTCATTTTTCCTTAAGACTCATTTGTCTACTTTATGTCAAGTTTGGACCACTCTTGGATTCATATCATAATATTATCAAATATTAGAATAATTGGGTATCCTCTTCTATTATCCTTCGAGAAGTTTAATATTCTCAGTGCTTAGCTATCCAAATTCAAGGCTTATGATGACATTTCCACTTGAAATGTCTAGATGAATTTCATACTGCAAATGAATATCTAACGTTTCACATAAGCACCAATGAATATCTCATCAATCTTCAAAACTTTGATATCAAACTTTTCAATCTGGCCTATATTATGTCTTCATTAGCAGAGCTATTTAGCAAGTGATCATTCATCTAGGTGAATAATGTTGTTAAAGAAAAGGAAACCATTGTGATTAAATGAAATCATTTCCAATTTTGTCTACTTGTAGTTTCAACCTTACCATCTAAAAATCTTGGACTTCAAAGATTGTGGTTCTAACATAAGAACCATAAGCCTATTTACGATTATAGTGAATTATTCCAAGCATTGTCTTCTCAAATCACATCTATATTTCCTTTATTTTATCAGTACTCACTGTCATAGCCTTGATATTGAGTTATAATTGTTAAAAAACTTTTCCTTCCAACTATATGATCATGCTAACAAAATCACAATACAAACATAAAAAAAGCTAACATGAAGAAAGGAAAAAAATGTTACTAAAATTAATGATTAGAGTAAAATATCGAAACAATTAATATGAGGTCAAGTCTGGGTTGTTAACTTCCATGCACCAAGCATTCTGATATATCACGAGAGTCATTGACCCACATCGCTCACGACTATTGGATCATATTTCTTGACAGAAAGGAGTTATAAAAATATTCTTCTTCTCACCCAACATGACACGTCAACCATGGGATACAATGAGTGTGAGCTGTCAAATTGCATTGGGAGTCAAAATTGCTTTGAAATGTGCTGGGGTTCAGGGGCGATGTTCCTTATCATCCATACAATTTAGGGATATTAATTGGTTTGATGATATTGGGCCTGGGGTGTCACATGAATACATTATTTAGCCATTCTCTAACGTAAAGCCCCAGTCGTCAGATAAGGGGCCCCATGACATGTACTTGGTAATTCCCAGGGATAATATCAATTTAAGTCCAAAATTGATACGACTACATCAACTCTAAATTATAGATAAGCTACAACATTTCCATCAATTCCAAAGACAAGATGGAACTATGGGATATCTATACTCCATATTGTTTTTAAATATATAAAAAAGACTAAAATGATGGTTATATTCACCAAATTTGTGAGAGGAGCAAGAAAAAGAAAAAAGAAACAAAACCAAATATATGAGTGATAAGATTGACCTAAATGAAATCTATTTGATCTTTTTATTAAGGATTATACAAAATGACAATAATATTATATTTTGGCCAATATAATTTTCTATGCCATTACATTTTTCCTAAGTATTCTTTCTGAGGATTTTCTATTAGTAATTACAATTATCTATGCATTTCATTTTTCCTAACTATTCTATATAAGTACTTTATATTTCAATTTGTTTTAGCATGGTTTATAGCATTTGTTAGAAAAGGTATATCCAATTGGAGTTAAGGAAGAAAAAGAAGATGCATTCCATTAGCTTATTACTATAAGGAAATGGTTTAGGTTGTAAGTTTTTTTTTAAATATATAAAATAAATATTTAGTTATTTGGGTTGCACTACTTGTCCAAATATTAATGCTTTGAATTTTGGTTGTAGCTAACCTTAGCATAGAAAAATTAATAAAAATTGAGATCTGGTTCTGTGAATATCATTTTTTTAATACTCCATTACCTATTAGATTTCCAATGCGAAACTCATCAGATAGAGAGACGGGTCATCAAATACTCCCCTATAAACCATCATATTTCCAACACCATAAGGTCCCATGGCGTCATCAAATGTACAGCGTGGACAGCGTGGTCATCGGATGCACAACGACAACCATCAAATTTCTAACACCATAAGGTCAAAATGTGTCCTTGGATGTACATTGGAAACGTCGAACCACCCCATCATATTTCCTATGTGTAAACATCAAAAGCACCTAATTGGATGTGTATCTTAGCCTTCAGTTGGTCATCGGATTCCCCACCGACTATTTGACACTCCCTTGTTGGATTCTTATCGTCAAATTTAGGGGTTGTTCAGCATAATTTTGTCAAAATTCTATTATATATCATAGCTCTGAGGCATCGAATACTCGAAAGAAAATTAACCTGATGTTTGTTGTTTATATGCCTAGAGTTTTGTGGATAACCCATCGACTATCTGACGCCATGTCGTTGGATTCTTATCAACGAATTTGTGGACCATCCGGTGGGATGCCATTGGATATCCAGTTGAATTGGCATCAGATACTCAACAGAGTATTCATCTCTTGTCCATTTTTTATCCGACTAACGAGTGGTGTCATATATCTGACGACCATTTCCCTAGACAATTATTTAACCAAGTTCAACTGAACCCCTCGAAAAAGAGGCCTGTTGGAGTGACGACACATTCTGTCAAACATCCAACACAAGTCCATCGTATTTTAGTGCACTATGCAGTAGTGATTCCTTCCAAGTTTGTTTGTGATAGAGCATGGAGGCTCAATCCAATCCTTCAAGTGATTATCTCATGATACAAACGTTTAATTTTTGTTTCAATTAAAAAATTTCCAAAAAAATCTTAAGATCCAGATACATTTACATTCCATTTTTTCACTACTTTTAATATAATTTTGATTAGCTTCTAGTTTTCCTTGGTGAAATATTTTTTCCTTACTTTCCTACTTGAATCCAACCCGCATTTTCTATTGTAGCGTTTTTGTCTTTCGTTTCTTCCTTATTTTCGTAATTTTTCGAAAAAGATACTTTTCCATTTGTTTTCCTTGAGAATTCAAAGGGGGATCCAGCTTTCACTAGGCTATGTTGTGCTCCCACTATTGTTGAATATGAAGGATCCTCATACACATATTCCTAACTGGATTTTGTTTCTTTTGGTGAATCTTCTTTGTCAATAACTTCTTCATATTTTCCCTTTGCTTCTATCTCACCATGAGTCTCTTCTTATTTATATATTTTACAATGTTTGTTCTGAGTTCCTTCCCACCATTTAGGCCTCTGGTTATTTTTCTGAAATTTTTTGTTTTGAAAACACTTTGGGCAATTTTTTATTATATTCCATGTTTCACAACATGCTCAACATCGAATTGAAACATTTTCATAATCCAGCTTCTAAACCCACACATAGTCTAGATAGATCATATTAATCTTAGCAGGGAAAACCTTGTTGAAATCCATCTCAACACATATTTGAGCATAAGTGGTTTTATAAAAAAAATCAAATTATGGGTTGTGGTAATAAAATTTCCCTAATGCATTACCAATGAAAGTTAAGTTGGAAGGTTCCAAAGATGCAAGGTTATGTTTATAAGCCTTACCCAAATGGGAGTCACGGAGATTGACGTCATAACCAAATCAAAGATGGGAGACCAAGGCTACATGAAATGGCCAACAATGCCCCAAAACCAATGCTCAAATTCATAAATATTTTTCTTATCCTCAATATTATCAAAAACCACAACGACAAAAAACTTGAGCCAAAGGATAAATATTCAAATCATCAGTCAAGAGGGTTTCCACATATCATAAACCCACTTGTGGAGATCAGTCAATCTCGGCCAAAACCCATTGAATATGCAAACCAAACCCTATTTGGAAAAACTTCATTGAAGGCATCCTCTTTCAAATGAAAATTAAGATTTGATGCTTCTTAGACAACTAGGAGAACATATCCAGACTTAATTATGGCATTGTACGAAACTGAGGCTTGTGTTTCCATTTCTTCAAAAGAAACATATTTCTTCTCTGAATCACTAAAATTTTCCATTGATCAGAGAGTTGCAAAATCCTTAGTCATCGCTTATCACATGACCGTTCAACATTGAATGTTGTTGCTATAATAGAATCTAGTTTTAATAATCTAATTTTACTAGTATTATAAAACTATTAATAGAATTATTATTGAAATTATATTATAAAATTATAACAACTTAATATTGTATTATAACTTTGGTAACATTTTAATGATATACTATATATAAATATAAATTAGTTTATAATTTAAATATATAAATTAACAATATAGTTTTAATAATTATTATTTTATATTTTAATAATATCAACTTGATAATAGCTCATAAGGCATAGAGAAGACGATGACAAGGTGTTATGTTAAGGCACTCTGTAGTGTAAATGCCATTGGTTTGAAACTTTATGGGCCAAAATTCAACTATGCTAAGGGTTGGTGTGGTCGAGGCCAGGTGTATCCCTAGGTGATTTTGACATCTTAAATGCCCCTAGGTCGCAGCTACTCAAGCCACAGGTTAAGTGTGATATTCATCTCAGGACTCACAATACCTAACAAACAAACAAACAAACAAAAACTTGATAATATAATTTTATAACAATTATTTCCATGAGCATGTTTATTTTGGACTATGGCTTCCAAACTTTTAATTTAATTATCAATAATTATTAGGTGGATGGTAGGGATTTAAACTCCACAAAATATTTTAGAATATTCTTAATAATAGAAACATATCAAATGTTGAGATTTGTCCCAATAATAGTTACGTTATTTCTATCATTTTTAGTAAATTGATTAATTAAAAAAAAATCATATAAACATGTATCATATTAATAAAGTTACGATTTTGGGCATCTGATATTAATAATCCATGTTATTGGCCCATGATAGTTATAACAACGTCGATTTATAGGTTAAGAATATCCATGCTAAAGTGAGGGTGAATCTTTATGGTTAAGAATATTGCTACATGTTTTTTTAAATGTATATATGTTTAATTCATATATTAATTATTTTTATAATTATTAATAATTATAATTATTTTATTTTGGCAATGTTATATGCATTATGAAGTAAGTGTTTTGATGCCTATAGATGTTTACCATCCATTTAATTTATATGGTTGCGCTAGCATACTCATAATCAACCATAATTAACTATGGTCAATTATGTTCAACTTTCATCAACATGGTCAACCATATACCTCTTATCGTTACTCGTTGACAACCATGGTCAAACTAGCTTTGCAATGCTCAACCATGGTCAACTTGCACAATAATGGTTAACCATGGTCAACCATATTCGCATATAGTTAAACATTAATAATCATTGTCAACTATCCTTATTTACAATTAAATAGTAACAACCACGGTCAACCATGTTCACTCATAGTCATCCATGGTTGACCATAGCTAACCATGATCATACAACCTCAACCATGGTCGATAGTACAACCATATTCAACCATGGACGAACATGGTCAACAGTGCAACCATATTCAACCATGGTCAAGTCATCTCAACCATGGTCACCATGGTCTTGCATGGTTAACATGGTCAACCATATTCATTTATGGTTAAACATTGACAACCATGGTCAACAATGTTCACCCATAGTCAACCATGTTGGACCATAAAAAACTATGTCCAAACAAGTTCAACCATGTTTAAAAAAATAAACATTGGAATGTGATGAACAAAAATTAATATTACAATGCGATGAGTATATATCGACGTCACAATGTAATGAACAAAAGTCGGTATCATAATGTGATGAACAAAATTTGACTTGCAATGTGATAAACAAATATTAATGGTGAAATGTGAAAACAAAAATTGAAATTACAATGTGACAAGAAACTATTAACATTGCAATGTGTTAAATAAAGATTGACATTGCATGTGATGAACTAAAGTCTACATTACAATGTGACAAACAAAATTTGACATTGCAATGTGAGAAAAAAAAATGGATGTTGCATGTAATGAACAAAAATTGTCATCACAATGTGACACACACACACGCACACACACACACATATATATATCAATGTCGCAATGTAACAAACAAAAATCAACATCGCAATGTGATAAAAAAATTTAATGTGACATGTTATGATCAAAAAATTAGTGTCACAATGTGACAAACAAAATCAACATTACAATCTAACAAATCGAAATCAATATAGAAGTGTGATGAACAAAAAAGACAATGATGCAATGTGACCAACAAACAATGGCGCAATGTGACCAACAAAATAAGACATAGAATATTGTGAACATGGTTTGTCAGGTTTGACCATGGTTGACCATGATGTCTATGGATGACTATAGTTGACAAGAAATTGGCATTCTTAATCATGGTTTACCATGTACGCCATGGTCGATCATGGTGGAAAATGGTTGACTAAGGCTGACCATAGAAAATCTTAGTCAATTGTAATGCCCCATATTAATAAATAATAATAATAACAACAACAATTATAAACAATAATAATAAACCAATAATAATAGAATAAACGAAATATAAATAAAATATAAATAAATAAAATAGAAAATAACGAAGAAAATATAATAATAGATAAAATAACAAATAACGAAGAAAATATAATAATAGTAAAATAACAAACAACAAAGAAAATATAATAATATATGGAAATTTTAAATATATGTCACCGAATATTTTTCATCTTCTTGAAGTAGCTTCATCTATGTCCCCATCTATCTCTACCTCTCTCTATTTTGATTTCGATGGCATCCATTCATGTTAATGCTATTGGTGGGTTGATGCCTAGCATTTTTTTCATGCTACTCCTTTCGGGTGTGGCTTCGATTTAGGGTTTTTGTGGATTTTGCACGCAAGCGTCATGTGGAGATGAGGGGGCAAGATCCTCATGGTTCATGTTTCATGCCCCCTTCATGGTTCTAATCATTTACCCATTGGCTTCTCTAGTGATGTGTCATGTCACGGTCTTTTGCAATGGTTTTCTTAACTGGGTATCTATTCGTTTTTCTTGTTGGGGGGCTGCGTTTTGGCTTATTTTTGTTGGGGAACTTGGGCAGTCTGTGCCTAGGTTGTTTTCCTATTCATAATGTTTTGATGCCCATTTGTGGGCTTTTTTTGTGGCTCCTTTTCGGATTTTCTTTTATTTGGGACTTTTCTCCCTTTCTCACGAAATATAGGATCTGTTACATCTTATATAACACACTTCAGGTGTATATGCAAAATATATTATTTTCTTTGAATTTGAATGAAAAAATACAATCTTTTTTTTCGAGGAATATATATATATATATAGAGAGAGAGAGAGAGAGAGAGAGAGATAGAGAGAGAAATAAAATAAATAATCAGCAATACTGAAGTTACAATTAAAGACACTGATTCAATTACACTTGAAGAAGTAAGACAAGACGTGGCCAATATTCTTAAATACGCCAAGCCTCTAGCATGTAACTTTTGGAAATATTGGGGGGGTGGGGGGTGAATCAGTATTCCTTTCAATTAGTATTATTATTAATCTTTCATAGCATTATTTAATCTCCAATTATTATCAGTTTTTTTACAATTATAGCAGTAAACAAAAGGGACAAAAATGCACACAGTTTTTAATGTGGAAACCCCCTCCGGGACAAAAACCACTTGAATTATTTTCTAATAATTCTTTAATATTCAAATCCAATTGAAAAGAAAGCTCCAACTTCCTAGAATCTATAAAAGCATTCTTCTCCATCTCCCATTGGATGGATGCTCCAACGCCTGAGATTCTTCAATAGTCAACTGAATGGATGCCCCAACACCCAATGAGATACAACTCACCCTACCACCATCCTACCACCCTAAAATTTTCATAGGCTTGAACCTGTTGGTGACTCCATGCACCAGCCTAGCACCACCCTACCACCCTATAGAAGAATAAAAGAAGAATGGACTCTCGTACCAGGGAAAATGGTCCACTTTACAATGATATAGAATGATGTAGAAGAAGAAGAGACACTAGACCATAACCCCAACTATGACACAACCACCTAATGATGATCATAGACCTCTTGAAACTGCCTCTTCAACTCTTGGCAGATAGACACTTGTACAACTTTTACAATGATGCTTTTACAATGACTCAGTGCAATGATACCTTTACAATCACTGTATGCAGTGCTGCCCACTTGAAGACTACATGAGGTGAACTTCTTATTGTTTTTATGCACCTTGATTGCTTCTCTTCTCATGCTACCTTTTCTCACTCTGCAGAACATTAGATCATGCATTGATTCTTATCTTGGTGAATATATAATACCTGCAAAAGTATTCAAGAAAATACTCACTAGTATTGTTGTGAAACCAGCTCCAGAAATAGAAGAAAATAGATATCAACGCCTTAGAAATAAGCCACTTCGAGGGGGAAACCTCCAATACATTACATAAATGAACAATTCTTGGATGATTCAATTTACAAAACCTCCTTTCTATATATAGGAGTCTATGTGGCCATAATGTAATCCTAGTGGGCCACAATGTAATCCTAGCCGACCTAACAATAATAATTGAAGGGCACAATAATAACAAAATGGGGGTTACAAGGGTACAATAATAACAATAAGGGGGTTACACTAACAATAATAAGGGGCTATACTAGTAATATAGGGACCTAACATGCCCCTCTCCTTCACAAAAGTGTTGTCCTCAATGCTTGAGTAGCTCTGGGTGCTTCTGTATAAAATTCTCATCCTCCCATGTAGAATCTTTAGTGGGTAAGTTCTTCCACTTGATGAGATACTCCGAAATTGATCGATTCCGTAGTTGTCGAGTTCTTGTTTCCGTGACCGCTTCAGGTTCCAATATGATTTTTCCTTCCTCATCAAGTTCTGGCAATATTGTTTGAACTGAAATATTTTCACCTATAACCTTCTTTAAGCATGAAACATGGAAAACTGGATGTACTCGCGAAGAAGCAGGAAGCTCCAATTTGTATGCCATAGTACCAATCTTTTTCAACACCTTGTAAGGACCATAGTACTTTGGTGATAATTTATTATCCTTCTTAGCTTGCTTGAGGGACATTTTTTTGTATGGTTGTAGCCGTAAAAATACCCAATCTCCTACATCAAAACTTCTCTCGTTGCGATGTTGATTTTCCTGTTGTTTCATTCGATTTTGTGCCAAATTCAAGTTATCCTTTAAGAGTTGGAGAACTTCTTGCCGATGCTCGATGTGATCTTCCACTGCTTGAACCTTCAAATTTTCCCTTAAAGATGATGTGATGGATGGTGGATGATATCCATAAAGTGCCATAATGGGGTCATTTTTGCTGCAGTATGGAAGGAAGTGTTATACCACCATTCAGCGAGAGGTAACCACTTGACCCATTGTGTTTGTTTATCAGATACAAAACAACGAAGATATCCTTCCAAACATTTATTTACCATCTCATTTTGACCATCATATTGAGGATGATAAGACGAGCTATGAGCTAATTGAACATTTCCAGGATGAGCCAGAGAATCCTAAGGAAGAAAAGACTAGAAAAAGTAGAAGAAGGAATATTGATACAAGCATATAGGACAGAACTTCACCTCCATTGCATCAAGATGAAGAGGAACTTACCCTTGCAGAGTTGATGAAAAATAATAAACATGGTGGAGTTAAGACAAAAAGTAAAACAAAAAATAAGAGCAAGGTTACAAGTGAAAAAAACCTAAACCCTCCACACCTAAGGAGAATCTCTAGACTCTGAAGATCCATGAAGAATATGTCATCACAAGAAACATAGTTTGTGAATTTATAGGAGGAACCTCAAGTTCCATCACCCATCAATGTCTCTCCTCCACATAGTCCTATAAATTCTCCTATACATAATTTTGAAGGTAGTCCTAGTAGAAGATATCCATGGATAGACCAAGCACAATAAGAGATATATGAATATATTGAGTCACTGGAGAAAAGGAATGCAACAATGAATCCAGGTATGCAAGCAAATCCTATCAGTCTACAGGAACCTCTGGTTAACACCCTGAACCAAGAAATCTATGAGCTAGAGTTACTGAATAGGCACATTAAACAAGAGAATGAAGCTTTAAGTAGTAAAACCAATTGGAGAAATTCATTAGTGATAACACCATCCTACATTTGGGACTATGGTACAAAAAGAACAGAAAGTGAAAAAGCAATAACAAATCTCTGAACAAGATAGTCATCAATCTCAAGTAAAAAAGCCTTCTGAGAAAAACCAGGATGGTAGTCACCTAAATGAAAAACAAGAAGATAAAACTAGATGTATTAGCAGAGGTGTCTGAACAAATGCAATAAGAGAAGGAAGTTCACATTTTTTATAATTTCATGAGGACATTCAAGGGCTTCTTAGTGGGGGTACGTTGAACCTCAAAATTGTTCTTTCTCTGACATTCTTTCTCATCAATTTTCCCTACATTTTCGTAAATCCATAACACCAATCAATGATAAATTACATGTTTCATCTAAGAGAATGCACTTGAATGATCTCTATTTTATATTTTTATGTTCCTTTTACACTAGAAAATTTGGCCCAATTTCCGATGGCCACTTCGTCGCTATTCCGAAACATAGTCGTCGCAAGAGCGATAGTTCGAGGATGGACAAAATGTGGTTTGCCATCACGTCGCAATTCCGAGGCCTTGACAAAGTGTCGCAATACCGACACTTTTTCCGTCACTTCCAAACAAGCGTCACTCGTCCGACGTTGCCCAAACCGTGTCTCTTCCGACATTTGTAAACTGTCGCAATTTTGACGAAATGTGGTCCGACGTTTTGAAATTCTCTCTTTCAATGTTTTTATACTATTGCTCTTCCGACGTTTCCCAAACCGTCTCTCTTCGAAGTTTGTAAACTGTCACAATTCCGACGAAATGTGATCTGACATTTTGAACGACGCTCTTCTGATGTTTTTATACTGTTTCTCTTCCGACATTTCTAAACTATCAAAATTCCGATGCCGTACAAAAGTGTCGCAAGACTGACGCATTGCAAAAGTGTTGCAAGACCGACGCTTTCCAGAAGCATTGCAATACCGATGCTTTCCAAAAGCGTCACAATACCGACGCCAGGAAGAACTGTCGCGATATCGACGGACGTCACAAGACCGACAAAAATGGAAATCGTTCAAAACATCGGAGGACTGATGCTTATAAGGCGTCGGAAGAGTAATGCTTACAAAGCATCGATATACCGACGGCCAGTTTAATTTAAAAAAAAAAGAAATGAAACTTTAAAAAAGGACAGTAAATCTCCAATATTTGTTATGAATTATGGGCATTCCAATTGTTATGAACATAATTCGACCATGAAATATTAATATAATAAACCACCCCGCAACGCTTCGACTATAAACA